>JAVJGJ010000001.1:115455915-115489367 GCA_035590215.1 Microhierax caerulescens | reverse complement strand
GACATGGCTGGGCTGCTGGGGGCACAGCTGGGCTACTGGGGCTACTGGGGGGCACAGCTGGGCTGCTGGGGGGTCACGGGCTGCTGCAGAAGCCTCTCCGGTGCTACTTTTCTGGGCACAGCTCTTGCCCACACATGTGTTGAGCTCTGGCAGCTGTGCAGGGGCAGCTGTGCAGGGGCAACTGAGGTCTCCCTTGTGTTGTAGCCAAGGTGCTTCAGCTTGAGCTGTCTTGGCATCAAAGCCGTTCTGGCCGGGTGCACAGATATGTGCTTTAGGTCCATGCTGGGTTCAGTGAGCTGCTTCTAGGGCGACCGAAATTGTCTGTTCACAGGGGCTTAAATTCACTGTGCAGGGGCTCAGCGTTAAAGGACAGATGACTCCTGAAAGCAGAAGTTTGACTCCATCTCCTTTGCAATGAAGAGTTAACTTGAATCTGAACAGCACGTTTGGGCTTTTATTGTCCTCCAATGCCACTATGCAACTCCCTGGGCTGCTTTTTCCAGCCTTTTGAGCTATTCGCTTTCCTCGCCCTTCCTGCACACCACGGGGCTCTGGGTGGTTTGTGCACTCTTGGCTGTGGCTCAGCTCCCTGTGGTCGTCTTCATTCCTCAGCCCTGCGGCTCCAGCATATGCACTGGGTTCTGGTTAACTTCTGCTCCACCAGCAACCTGGAAAACTTCTCCATTAATGTCGGAAACCTCCAGCAGTTGATATTTATTAAGGCTTTTGCTGCCTGCAAGAAATGTAAAAGCCAATCCAAGTGATTGATAGGCCTGATCTGCATTGCTCGGTTTTTCCTTAGCCAGGTTGGGATTTGGCTTGAATGAGTGAAATCTGGAATTCTCTTCTGAGTGGCAGCACAGCCAGCCACAGCTTCTGGCTGGGTTGATAGCAGAGATGAAATGAAGGCATAGCAGGACCTGTGATAGCCAGGTAGACATCTGCCATCTGAGTCCATGCCTGCCTGGCTTGCACAGCACTGGCCACCAGTAAGAGCTGGCCCTTCCCAACGTCAGGCAGCCAAAGCCATGGTCAGCAACAGCAACGGGTTATTTAGGGTTGAGTTCTGGCACCGTCTGCATCTAGAGATACATCTGCCCCTGCTTGTCTGGGAGCAAGCCAGAACTCATGCCTTCAAAGCAAAACCAAATGGCCAAGTTTCAGTGTGGTTCCTCATGTCCATTAAATCTGGAGAAGGTTCTGTGACTGCCTCTGTGCCCCCTCCAAATCCTTTTGATCACAGCTGCCCTTCTCACAAATCTGCCACAGCAAACAAATGACCTCAGCTGAAACCTGTGCCCCACCTTAATCTGTAAAGGGCATTTTGATTTTGTGAGATGTGTCAGGAAGCTCCCTGCAGCTCAGAACTTGCAGGGATGCATTGCCCAAGGGGGTACAAAAAAAAAAAAAAAAGCTTGACGAGTTCCTACTGCATGCAAACAGCCTGGGGTGGTGTGAAATATGGGAGCAGACGGCAGCTTTGCATGACAGCAAACAGAGGTGCTGAGTCAGGGCATCAGGGGGTCCCCTCTCAGCCTGGGCAGTGGTGGGGAGCTGCAGAGGTTTGCTGGGGAGCTGCTGGCACACCACGATGTCTCGACCTGCTGGATTGTGTCTGGGCAGAAAACCTAGATGGAAAACAAAGCTGCAGCACCACTGGTTTTGAAGAGACTTGGGAGTCATGTAATTGAGAAGAAAAAAAAATCCAGCCATGTTTGCAAGACTAATACTACATAGCACAGTAATTTGAAAGTGTTCATTTGCTCAGCCAGCGTTTGGGCTGTTGTTCCTGTGCTCTCTCCTTAGGTAAATGTATTTCCTTGCCTTTTTCTGCCTCAAATCAGATCTCCTCAAATATGATCCTCCTGCTTGTATGAGAGAGTTTATAAAAAGGATGCAAGCATTGACCCTGAGGTGACTCATTGATATTCCTCTGCTGCTCCAGGGCTGCAAGCTGGTGTTTGTGGGGCGGCAGGTCCCAGGTCTTAGATTGTGTGACTCAAGAGTGAGTTTCAGGTGACATCTCCATGTCTCTGCAGAAACAGCCTCGGAACAGGCCATGACAACCAGCCGCATCTGTAAATAGCAGTACCGAGGTGCTGGGCAGGGCAAGGCTGCAAAGTCCGTGTGGGGAAGCTTCTGCTGCAACCAGGTGGGAGAGTTAGGGCTTGAGTTAGGAAGCTCCTTGGTATAAATCACAGCAAACCCAGCTGAAGGTCTTTGCCTCTCTGTTCACCAGACCATGCTGCTTCCTGGGTAGTCCTCAGGGGTGGTTTGGGCTCCTGGGGAAGACTGAGAGCTGTGACTGAGGAGCAGAGGGAAGCGCTCATGTTTTCCCACATGCTGGAGCCAAGGAGCTGTTAAGCCATCAGGTCATGCTCGAGGCAGGATGGTTGCCCCATCAGCTCGCTTATGGCCGGGTTGGTGAGGCTCGCCATGGGTCTGCGGGAGCAGGTGGCTCCGTTCGACAGCGGTGATGCGGGTGGGCTGCAGGCTGTGCTCCTCCCAGCCCAGGCTGAGTCCTTCCTTTGCAAAAACCACCAGAGACCCAAGGAGGAGAACATCCCAGGTAAAAGGTAGTTGGAAATTTTTCACTAAAGTAATTATTATTATTTTTTTTTTAAAATAAGAAATGATTTATCAGCTACACGGCAAGCTTATGGTTGAAAACGATTTGGTTGGTTGGGGTTTTTTTTCCCAAAAAAATTCAAAATGGAAAATGGGAGTGCTTAAACAAACACCTAAAGCAAGACCTAACTTGGAAGCAGTGTTTAGATGAGATTAAACAAGCATAATCATCCTGGTCCATTACTTTTTGACAAGGGAGATAAATAGTTCCTGAATATCTCAGCTGCAATGCGCCCGTCGAGCGGAGGCTGAACCCTCTATAACAACTTGCTCAAAACAATGAGATCAGGGATCTGTCAGCACAACCTCCGCATCCAGCTGCCGCACGCCCGGGTGCGCTGACAGCTCCCGTACCTGGAGCCCTTTGGAGACACGTCTCCCGAGATGCTGCGCAGAATTCACATCACAGGTAGATTTTGCTTTCAGACTACACCAGCAGCCATTGCTCGTGTGGTTGGAGCCTGTACGTATGGATCTGGGAACAGGGTTTGGACTGTTTTCAAGGTTTTCTATTGCTTAGTCCTAAATCTCAGGTTTTATGCTTGCCTTGCAAGGTTTGCTCAGGAATATTGACAATATTTTGTTCCCACCAAAACCGAGGCATCCAGCAGCATCTATTGCATATTGTGAATTACAGGTATGGGAAAAACTGTAGATTGTGCTGTCCCGTGGCATGCACCTGAATGCCAGTGGTAGAAACAAAAGGAATAAAAGCCAATCCACCCTAATAATACACCAGTTTTTACCAGGGCTTGGTACTGCACTGTGTAATTTCAGCAAAAGGACCTTCCTTTCTTGCTTCAACAGCTGAACAGAACACAATAACCTGATGTTCTCCTTTGGGGTCATGAGCAGAGAACATTCCACAGCACAAAGGTGCACCCAGCTGCGCTGGCAGGTTTTGTGATCCGATGGGTGCTGTGATGCCCTGGGATTATTTCCGCAGGCTCCGGATGAGCAAGTGGAGATGTGTCAGATTGCTGCCCTCAGCCTGCCCTGAGGATGTGGCTCAGACCAGCTTCAGGCTTTCATCAAACCTTTAGTTAAATAACTTTTCTCTGGGCTGGAATCTGGCTGGGAGCAGGGCTGCCATGCAGGGTGTGGGCTTGCCCCCCTCAGCTGGCTGCTGGCCACCCCCGCGGGCAGCTGTGTGCCGTGATTTCTGGTAGGCAAGTGTAGCATCTTGGGATGTGTTGAACAGAAGAATTTTAACTTGCATTATTAAAATGTTTTGCGTGACATCTAATGCTGGGGATGTAATTTGGTAAACAGCCTTATAATTTATGCCCAAATATTACTTGGCACATTGAGCCCTCCGTGACAAACGGAACTGATAGGGATACAATGCAATACCTTCTTCTTGCTCCTCCCACCATCTGCTTGCAATATTCATGCCTGAGCACATAAAAAACATTAACGGCCATAAGAACTGGCCCATCTCATCAAGCTCAATATGAACAATGTCAGAAAGATTACAGGAGAACCAGGAAAAAATTGCTTACACATATAGCCCTCATCATTAATAGCTCATTATTGGCACAACTGATGTGTATTACTATCATACACTACACTGATCCAGTACATAAATGTTTTCTTTAGCATATTTTTAATGTTGCTAATTTATCTGTTACTGTCACACTGGGGCTGTTAGCTTTGAACAAATGGCTGTTATTAATCACTGGAGAGCTATTAGACACCACAGCCACAGTGTTAAATCAGCTCAGGAGTGGCACTTGTAGGAATATTCAAACAGAAATCTGAAATCGCCTGGGTACCAGCTGTGTGGTTAACACCTCTGGGATCAGAGGCATCGAGAGCCTGCAAATACTGCTCCTGTGTGTCGAGCTTGCCCAGTGGAAATGCCTTACTCTAAAGAGCAATTTCAGTTTAAGATCTTATTTATTACAAAGTTGCTTTTGGGAAAAAAAAAGATAATCTGCAACTGTTGGAGTCGAGCAGAGTGGTGTTTACACTCGGGGCATGTTTTCCCCTTGGTCTGTCTGGGGCTCTGAGCAGCAACGCGCTTGTTTTCCCTGTGTTACCCGCTGCCCTGCTGATGCTGGGGGGAGGTCAAGATCCATAAGATCACGTTGTGATAATGGAGATGAGGGGATGAGGAGAGGGTTCATTCTTCGTGCTAAGCACCACTTTCTGGTTAAGCCTGTATCCACATCCCTCCAGGGCACAGATGATACCTCAGATGTTTGTGGGACCTGAAGAGCAAAGACCTTCAGTGCAGTTTAGGCTGCAGGAGAGTCTGGCTGAAGTTTTTCCTTTTTTCAACTATTTTCATCAGGGAAAACTGAGCTGCAGGGAGATCCACATTTGTAAACAGCACTTAGCTAGTATCAAACCCAGATGTGTCCCTTTTAGTCCCCTGCTCTTACCAGTGTCCCATGTGAGTGGGACACCCCTCTTTGCGCAGCCTCTTGCATGACAGATTCTCCTTCAGACGATGGCAAAAAATAAGAACAATGTAGGTTAGATCTGCCCACTCCATGGCATGGGAAGTGTCACTCAGCTTCAGGCACTGCCCAGGGCTAAACGGATACAGAGAAAGATGGAGCTGAATGGAAGGAAAGAAACCTCAATGTGAGGACTTTCAAAGGGGAGATGTTTTAGACAGAATGTTTGGAGGCTTAATGAGCTTGTGTTTTCCAGCAAGAGACTGACTGATAAGAAACCTTTGATTCATGAGACCTACTGGACTCAGCGATCCATTAAGTGTACCGACTTGCTGGCTGCTGTAATGGAGTTGCCAAAAAACAGCTGTGAGTGGGAGATCTCTGGTGGACACCTATGATGCTCCACAAATGTTTTTTTCAAATGGAAACAAATGCAATTTGGAACTATTTTATTGCTCTTCTGGAAGGGCTGATGTAATTTGTGTTTTCTTTATCATTTCTGTAAGCTAAGTCACCTCACGTTTGGAAGTACGAGCTTCAGTGGAAGAGTGGTCTCTTCATTAGGAAAACTTGGGAAGGATTTTTGGATCACGTGAAGATGTATTAACTCAGGTCTTGCAAACTGTTGGGACAAATCCACCATCACTTTACAGCTTTCTGTGGCTTCCTCTATTGACGAGTATTTTCGTGTGCCTTCTCAGAGCATTGCCAGGGTGTTACCCAGAGAGCTACCATGAAGGGAGCATGGTTCATGGCAATTCCAGCTTTATAACTGCGCCGCAGCACACCAATCACAAGGGGCTGCTGCTGAACTGCCTGTGAAAAAGGGAATTTTCAGTCCTTTTTGCACTTCCCACGGTCTCTTTTCTACACCTTCCAGAGCCTGGGCAAACGTGGGTTTGGGAAGGCATGCGGCACTCCCTGCCGGAGCAGTCAGGTGTCCTTTCTGGCATAGGTTAATGCCCACAGTCAGCTGGGCAGGGCTTCAGGCCATGGTTTTGTATTGCCACTGGCTTCTATGTGTTTGCCCTGTGTTTTTGGCACTGATTGCAGACCTTACAGCTGGGTTCTCGCATTTGGAATAGACCCCACCAGGTGCCTATTGCAAAAACCCAGGTTGCAAAAACCTTTTGCAAGGCCAGAAGGGACCCCAGGGATGATCCAGTCTGACCCTCTGCATAATTCAGGTCTGAGATTCCCACAAATGACTTCTCTGTTAAGGTTCTCGTGTGGGACCAAATGCATGTGTAGAGACAGCCAAGATTTCTGAATCTGCACTTGTTTCCAGACAGTTTTGCTTAACTTCTGGTTGACAGCCACTAAACCCTTGCTGCATCCTTGCCTCTTGGTTTCAGAGCCTTCTCTGCAGGTTTTGTGATCAAGTCACTTCTCCGGCCTTTTCTTGAATAAGCTCCGTAAACAGCATCCCCAACCTCTTGCTGTTGGTCCTTTGCTGTCATCTGTTTCACATCACAAAGCTTCCCACACCAGACAGCTGCCTACCAAATCCTCATCTGGCCATGCAATTAGGGGAAGGTGGCAGAGGGTGTTATTTTTTTCCTTAATACACAGCACCGATTTCTCCCCTTGAGAAATTAATTCTGTCTTGGTTCCAAATGGGTGGCCCCAAAGATTGCAACCCTTCACTAAACAAGGTCCCCTGGGGTTCCCCAGCCATCAAACCCTTTTCCAGGCTGCTAGACTGGCGTGCCACAGGCTTGGGCTTCCAGCCGCAAAGGCACAGGGACAGTCCTCCTCTGTGGCCACACTTTGCCCAGTACTAAACTTGACTGGGTATAGAACAGAGAGTGATGTACCATTTCTTTTTTAAAGCTCACTGAATTCACAATGAGATGCTCCCCCCAAAAAAGGAAAAAAAAAAAAAGTGAGTTGAGCTCATCGTCTCTGTGGATTCCCCTGGGACCAGCTGCTCCCCAGCACCTTCGTATTTGGGACCAGCATCGATGTAAGTGGGCTTTGCTGGGGGGGTGTCTGTTCTTTCTCTCTTGAGAACCACATTTCTGGCAAGTTGCACTGAAGATCCCTAAGTGATCTTTTCTGGCTGATGAGATGTGAAGTTGCAGGCAGGTAGATTACAGACCTAACAGATTAACTGCCTCGTTCCTTTATGCCCAAGCTCTTTTTCTGGCTAGTAATGGAAACCTAAAGCCTGCCTTTCTTTTAACTCAGATCTAAACAGTAGCTGCTATAAAGTATTAGGCTGGAATATGAACTCTGTATGAAAGATGAAGGGGGAATGATGTATTTTAAAAAGGATCTTAGTGGGTCCTAACTTAAAAGCATCAGTATAAATTCATTGCAAGTAATACACTCTTAATTATTCATTTTCCTTGGCACCGGTTAAAGAGCCAAGTAACGGCTTCTGTCTCTTTATATTTAGTCTATTATTGTTTGAAAAAGGCCAGGGGGAGGCCAGCACTGTGCAGAAATGATATCCCCCCTTATATATACACATACATATTACCAGCAGCCATAGTAAAGGGGAATATAATCACCAGCAGCTGAGAGACAATGACATTTTTATAGACCTCCTGGCAAATCTGCAGCGGGAGAGCCTGACAACTCTTTGGCTTTCAACCACATTCCTCCACCAGCCCTGCGCGGGGAGCGGGGAGCTCAGCCGTGCTGCGGGGTGCTCCTTCCCCAGGAAGCAGCTCCCATCAGCAGCTCCTGCTTGGGCTTCCCACTCCCCTTCTTCTGCTGGGAGAGAGCGGGGAGTGGGAGAGCAGGGCATCGGCGGCAGGAGAGGGTCTCGTGGATGGGACAAGATGCTCATGTGGCTGAATTTTGGAAGGCTGGGTCAGCCAAAGTAAAAGCAGCAGGGCCAGCTGGCCACTGCAGAGCTTGTTTGGAGGAGGCAAGAGGTTCTCATCTGCCTTTTTACAGGAGACCACCCCAAGAGCCTCCGTGGTGGTGGTCTGGCCCTGATGGTCTCCATCAGCCCAGTGCGGTCCTGTCCTTAGGCAGGTGAAGGCTCCTGCTGGCTCCATATGACCCAGGGGTGAGACCACGAGCTTGCTCCGCTGCCGAGGCCCAGGATGGAGATGGCAAGCTTGCTTTTCCACCGAAGCAGAAACCGTCATGGGAATTTAGCTGGCCTTGAAAAAGCTTTTCAATTTTTTTAATTTCACTGGAATAGCAGAAGAGACCTCACGGGGGCTGAACACATGGGGCACCTTCTGGGATCTGAGGGGGTCGTTTCAGCTCTCTCCTTTGGCTGGTTTGGTCTGTGGGCTTGATCCAGGGTCTCTCAGCACTGAGTCAACGCTTCAAATGCTTACTCCCGTTCCCTGCTTTCTGGTGACGTTTCATGTGATGTTGATTATTTGCTTTTTATTTAGGCCAGGCAGCAGCAGGGTCAGTAGTTTCATTTCTGCGCTGAAAATCAGCAAACCCTCCTCATGTGTTCAGCCATCCTACCCCGGTTTCCAAGCACTGGCAGTGAGGGGGTCTTTGCTCCCAGTCTCCTGCATACAGCCCCCCTAAGCCTGTGTCGATGGCTTCTGTCCTGTCAGTGCCATTCACCCAAAAGAGCCACTTCTGTCCTGCTTTTTGCTAGGAACAAAGCCGTGTTGCACATACATTTCTGCCTACTTCAGTGTTCCAGGGTGTGTGGGAAGGATTTGCTCGATCCTAGCTGCTGTCCTCTGCAAATAATAAATATTCAAGCCATCGGAGTCTCAAGCATGTCACCCCAGCTCAATTCAGAATAGATGAGATGGAGGCAGTTTCAAGGTGGGGGGACGGGGTGCGGTGGGGGACTGGAAGTTGATCAATTGTAAATAAAATTAGTTGGCTTTTGTCTAAATCCTAGAAAGCAAGTATTTCTGGGTATTGACAACTGACAACACTTCAAGCAGTTCTTTGGCAATTCAAATACAAGAGAATTAGCTGCATGGTCAAAATAAAAGGGTTTTACTGATTTTTTTTCTTGATTGGTAGGCATATTTCATTTTTCAGCTGTTGAAGTCCTGAAAGATTTGTGCTGTGATAGAAAACACTCAGAACATCATCAGGATGAGCATTTCCACCAGATCAAATGATTTTTGATTTAAAAGTGCTTTCAACTGAAGGTTTTGACTAGGTCCAGCTGACAGACTGCTTCAAATCCTGACTTCTCTCAGGTTTACTCAGTCCCATGCCTTTTTCCTGAGAACCGCCTGTGTACCTGAGGTTGTCTTTAAATTTCCCCTGAAAACCCACAAGTTTTGCCAGCTTCAGGGCTGGGTGTTTTGGTTTGGTTTTTTGTGGGTTTTTTTTTTTGCTGGAGCCTCAAACGCAGCCTCCAGAGGTGGTGCCAAACAAGTCCATGTTGGCACTATTTTTCCCAGCCAGCACGTGGGAAGTCTGGGGCACAGACTTAATATTTAGTGTGAATAGAGTCCCGGTGCCTGACAGCTGTTTACCCACTGCAGAATCCAAGGGAGGGCATGAGAGCAACATGTCTGGCCACTGCGCTTCAGCACTTTGCAGGAACACCCAGGTACGGACAAGGCTGAGGAGTTCCCAGCCTTGCAGAGGTGCCAGCGTGAAAAGGCTGGTCTCAGTTTCCTGCTGAATACTCTAATTAAAGAAATTAATTTTCCCAGGATGCTGATCCCAAAGGCTTGCTCGCACATCATGCTCTCCCCATCTACCTCCATGCATGCCAGCCTCTGACCCCCCAGCGTTCCTCCATGCTGGTGCCTTACCTTCCTTCTGCCCTCAGAATTTTGTCCTCTCCACGCCAGAGGCTGTTGGCATCCTCCATCTTCCCACCACCCCATTATTTCTTGGTTCACCCCGTCGTGTTTAGGGCCATGCTCTATCCTAGGGCTCCCCACACACACACACTCCCTTCCCACAGCGTGGCAGTATGTCTGGTGAGCTGAAGAAAGGGGAGGGGGTGTCTGTATGGGCCTCTTTCCCCTTCCCTAGGTGTAGGACCCCCCAGTTATCTCCCACCAACGCCACGCAGTCCTTACCTTTGGTCACCTCTCATCCTGAACTATCCCCTTCTTCCTACTATTTTAATTTCCTTCAGTGTCCTTTCTTTTCTATTTGTATCTGCCCTGAAGTGGTCAGGCAGTTGGACTAGATGATTGTTGTAGGTCCCTTACAACTGAAATATCCCATCCTATCCCATCCTATCCCATCCTATCCCATCCTATCCTGTCCTACCCAATCCATCAGGCTGCCAGCAAGGAGACTTGCCTGTGGCAGAGGAACAGAATGTCCTCAGCACGTGATGGTTACAGCTTTACCAAGCAGAGGTCCAGGAACACCTCTGGCCTCTTTCCTTACATTTTCACCCCAGTTTTTGTTAAAATCAGTGAGCACCCATCCAAGGAGGCCTAGGTAATTCTTGCAAACATCGTTTTGGGAATATTTTTTCCCCTCCTTTGGATATAAATATTTAGTGAGTGCAAGAAGAGTTTTTAATTCATCAAAGATGCTTTTCTGCTGGAATTAGCTCTTTTTCAAAGTAATTTCTTTTTCTCTTATATTATTTCCAGCTTTGACAACTTCATACTGGTTGGAATGAGAATTCTTTGGCTCGGTGAAATGCAAAGCACAAGTAACAGAGCCCTCCCCTCTGGGAACAGCTTTCCCTCTGCTCTGCCCACCAGTGCTCGAGGAGCTGTAGCTTCACTGCAATGAATAAGAGGACTTCTTCTTAAAGTTCTGCTTATGAGCCAAGTTGTATTTATAACTTGTTTTATTTCTGCTCTAACCATGGGCCAGACTGGAAGAATCGCTATTTAATTCTCCAATTTGTGCACCGTTAATTTAGGGATGTGACTTTTGCTGACGCATTTTGATTTGCTGCTAGGGAACTCCAACTTTGAGTGTTCCAGTGTGAGTCGTGCTGATGTGAAGTCTCACCTAGCTGTGTGCCGTGGTCGTCCGTGCAGCCGCAGAGCGCAGGGCGTGAGCATTGCCTGGCTGGCCCACAAACCCTGAAACAACTTGCTCTTACTCCAACAAGGCCAAAGAGTGCATTAAAAGAAGTATACAAGGTGAATATGGTGTGGAAAAAGGCATTTTTAAGGCTGGCATTCTTCTCCCTAGGCATCACCATTCGGGCTGCTGAGTTTCCTATCCCACTTCACTGAGCTTTTGATCTGGCTGTTAGGAAAAGACTGTAAAAGAGATGTGGAAAGACAGACCAAAAAACTGGGGATCTTTTTTACCTTTTTACTTGCCACATCATCCCCCAAATCCTCCTAAGTTTTTCCCCAGGAAAAGGTGGGTGAGGGTCACCTTGATTAGAAAAGTGATGCTGATGGCTATGAAATGTAAGGTTGGGTGAAATCAAGTCAATGACTGTGATGCAACACAGCTTTCACCAAGCCGGTCCTCAGCCGGTGCGTGTTGGTGTAGTTAAGCTGAAGGCAGAGGGAGTCTGAACAAAAAGGGGTGTAACAGGAAAACTGCTCAGATCCAGGGGTAACGACAGGGGCTGCCTGAGTGGGGAAAACTCAGTGCTTCCAGAGATGTGTTTTATATTGCAAAAGTGGGATGGATTCCCAAAGGTAACGGGGCAATAAAACCAGAGCGGGATGAAAGGAATAGAGGCCAGCTGAAATGAGCATAATATGGATCTGTAGAAATGAGCCTACATATATATAATTTATAGGGAATAAATTCCTTTCTGTATCTGCATGGTTTCTGAACAGTATTTTATAGATTTCTCTAGCAGGGATGTAATTCTTTTTTTTTTTCCCATTCTTTAGGGTGTCCTAATCCTTGGGCTGGTGATCATTCCTTACAAGTTATTTTTCAAAGAAGTTAGAAAATTTCTTTGGGGCCTTTTTAATAAAGTGCCATTGGCATTTCATAACTCACAGTGTTTCATAAGGTAAGAAATGAAAACACGTAAGAAATTCACAATTAGTAAGGCCAGTAGGAAAGTGAAATTTTATTTTAAATCCATTTGTAAATCCTCTTTATTTATCATTTATTTCTGGGTTTTGGCATGGACTACAGCCAGTGTCCTGCTTTTTCCCATCCACAGTGCCCCTTTTATGCAGGAGTGACAGGGCTCTGGTCTGCCTGGCTGGGTGGATAATGGCCATATTCACCGGTGCATTTTTCCAGCAGATCTGACAGCTAATCTAAGGAATGACGTTGCAGTAAGACACTTCAGATAAATGGAAAGAAAGAATAAGAGAACGGGAAATCTCATCAAGCCCAGGGGAGCCTCTGCTGCCTGGTTTTCTTCAGGAGGCACAGGGCAGATCGTGGCATTAGTCATGAGCACCGGCATGTTAAGGAAGGAGCAAACAAAGCCTTAATTTTATACGGTGCATGACGCCTGGTTACACCAGGATATTTTCTTTTTAATTGTTGTAGCTGCAAGGCTTGGGGATCTTGGTCTCAGTCACCGAGAGCTCAGCAGTTTGGAGGCAACCTATCTAGGAGATGCCGGTGCACGTGGGGCTGGGAGGAGCATCACCAGGATATAGGCTGAGCCCCCAGGGACCCCTCCGTAGTTGTGGTGCTGCCTGGTGGGAGATCCGTGGTGCCCACTTCCCACCCCAGCACTCAGTGCAAGGCTGCCTGCCCAGACACGACCGGTATGGACACTTGATATGACAAAACAGAGCTGTCCCTGGCACAGGAGCTCTGGGAAGAGTGTGGGTGAGGAAGCTGCATGGGGCAGTTGTGAGTCACTGCTGCGCTGGTGCTGGGAGATGCTCAGCATCCCCAGCACTGCAGGTGATAACTGATGTAATGCGTGGGCATGATACAACACTGGAGAGGAGTGAGACCTCGCTGTGGGCTCTCCACAACAGAAGGCATCACCTGCAGGTTTGTGTCTACGTGCAGGCCTGATCTGTGAGATGCCAAATTCTTCATGTGGGTTACTGAGTCCGCTCAGTCCCTGGGTGCCTCCTTTGTGCCTCCTTCCCTCCCTCCTCTGCTGGGTGCGCAGCAAGGAGTGGAGCTTCTGGAAACAGGAGCCAGAGAAATCAGTTGTATGAAGAGTATCTCCATGTGACAGCTCCTGGTGCTTCCCGGGGTGCAAGTGAAAGCATCTTCAGAGGGAGCAGAGGGAATTCGTGATGTCAGCCCATAAATCTCCTGCCTATTTTCCATCTTCGGTTGAACACAGAGAATCAGTTTCCGATAACATCTCCAAATTGCTGGGAGCAATTTTGCAGCTTGTGTTAATTGCAATCTTCTGTTGAATGCCTCTGAGCTCTTAATAACTTTGTAATTAAAGTGCAATTAACAAATTAACTTGTATATATCAAATGGAATGCTAATGTTGTTGTTAATGAGGAGATAATTAGCCGGTGTCACGGAGAGACTCATGGGGCATCTTCAAGATTCAGAACCCTTTCGGCTCATGTGGGAGGTTAATGGAGTTTGCTGTGAATGAATGAATGAATGAATTGTCCTTCGATGACACGCAGCGGAGCAGCCGAAGATAGCCAGGTAACTGATGACTTCGCCGCCAGAAAACAGAGGTTCCTCATTCAGTCATTTTCTAGGCAGCTGGCCAGCGTTTTACAAAGGTTTTCTATAACACAACTGGAATGCTTATTAAAATACACGGCCGGGCTTTGAGAAGGGCTTAACAGGTGATGAAACCACTCAGCACCGTCCAGACCTAGAGGCAACGTTCCCACTCCAAAAAAGCCCTGAGCAGCTTGTGCGTGTTTCACTCCGGCATCGCTGGATGAGATGCAAACCTCAGGATACCTCTGCCTGCACCATCTCTGCCGGACACGGGTTCCCTCTCCAGATGCCGTCACGCTTTGTGGCTGTACCATGGCAGCCCCGCAGAAGTGTCTCTATTTGTTAAAATTGACTCCAGGAGTCAATCCCAGATGGAAATTAGGCATGGGCTGTTCCCTCCTACACCTGGGAAAGCACAAACAAGCTTTGGCAGAAAAAGGTGTGAAGTCAGAGGAAGGACAGAACTGCTCCATCAGGGCCCCTAACTCATCAGTAAGAAATGTTACTTGCTGTGGTGGGGGGGTCTTGGGTGAAGGGGACTGTGGGGCGATAGCCGAGAGGGATATGGGAGAAGTTGGTGGCTAACGGTTTAGGACCTGAAGTCGCCCACATAGCACATGTGCCTGCCTGCGTGTAGCATGCTGCTTTCACAGCTTTTGATCTGTGATCTCAGGTTTGTTATTGCTGAACCCTGAGGGTTGGCCCATCTTCTCCATGGCTACAGGTGGGGGTGGAGGTCCAGACTGCAGGATGTGGCTGGCTCCTCGCAGATGGTCCCAGACATACTGGCAAAAAGAAGTGAGGCCCTGTAAGTGGTTTGCTGGCATTTCTGCATCTCCTTTTGGGTCAACTTTCCATTCAGACAGACTATTCATCTTCCCCGGTTCTCCCCAGCCCTCACACAGCACCACTGTTACCTGCAAAATGCTCTGATGAAGGGCTTTCTTGAAGATAAAGCACCACGTTCTACTGGCCTCTGGTTTGCAGGCGGGAACTGGGACTTAAGGGAGTTGCCAGTAAAATGATGGGGTCCCAGTGATGCAGCTTTTCCTGGGGTGCTGCACACAGCGCTGTGCTCAGCCAGCTCTGGGCTGACACAGGGACCCTGTTGACTTTCCTCATTAGGACCCTGCAGTGGATGCTGGGCTGGGCATGCCCTGCCCTGGGGCACCCTGAAGTGCCCTCCCTGCAGTTCAAGCTGTCCCTGTCCAGCTCTCCAGCCTGGATGCAGTCTGGGAACGGGAGATCTCATTCTCGAGGAATTTGCTCCTGTTATTTGGCCTTAATTTTCCTTTGCTCAATTTCATCTCATTACCCACAGTTACGCCCTGCCGGGCCATGTGGCACCACTCTAACAGGTATTTAAAATGTTACAGAGTGAGCCAATTGGTGCGTTTAAAATCCATTCCATACCATGACATAATATATTTTCAATATGCTCAAATTTGTCAAGATACATTGGGACTGAAAGGAGACTGGCCAATTGAAAGGAATTTTCTTTTCACTTGCAGTCAGAGGGGTGCCGTGCCCTCCGCCCTGCACTGCCCACGTGTGCCCTGGGGCTGCGGGTCTGGCTGGTCTCCTGCACCCTCCACCAGTGCCCATCGGTCCAGAGCTCAGCACTGGGAGCTCCTCCGGCCATCACCCACCTGTGGCCACCCACGTGGAGCTGGGTCTGCAGCTGTGGTAGCCGTTTGCTTTTGGGATATGGTTTGCACCATTGCCGACACTGGGGTGTGTTGATTTCACCCCAGGGTTAAGATTAAACACCATTTCTGCCTGATAGTACCGCAAGCACTGTCTTTTTCTATTTCCCATTTTCTTTTTCTATTTATTTATATGGCAACAACTCTGCGTTGGGAACTATCAGGAGGAGAAACCACAGATGGCAAATGTAAAGAGAAACAGCAGGAGGAGGAGAGTAGCCAGAACTAGACCTTTCCCCCACAAAGCTGGACAAGGATCTGCTGCCACACAAAGAGGAGGGTGGAGGTAAGGCTGGAGGATGGGCACTGCTGTTCCTACTGCTGATCCAGCCCAGCAGCATCACCCGGCCCTTGCCCTGCTCAGCAGGGTACCCCAGGGGCACCACCAGCAGCATGGCTGGGCTCATCTCCCTTCATCCACCTCCCCAGGGGCTGCTTTCTTGTGATGACATTTGCCCTGTACACAGCCAAACTACTTTCCAGTTTCACTGCAGATCAGATGTCCCTTCTCCATCCTTAAAACAATGTGGCCTGACTGAGGAAACCCCGCCGCCGCTGCAGGGAGAAGGTCCAGGAGGGAAGTTTTGTCAGTGCAATGATGCTGCCCCCACAGTCTTGCTTGTAGCCGGGTGACTTTCAGACATCTTTACACGGCTTTTGTGTAAAAAACTAGGTCTGAAATCACATATCACACAGGCAAATAAGCAACTGCTGGAGAAGAAAGAAACTGCTTGTGGTCTGCACCCTCAGTTCAATCTCAGTGACTTTAATTATGTGCCCCATGCTTTCCTGAATAGCGATGCTTTCCTGAAATACGGTCTTAGGTCACCCACAATATCCTGCAGATAAACATTTCCCCCCCTCCTTGGATCTACAAGGAGAGGTAGCTTTGGACTACATATTTATAGACAGACTCTGAGCTATAAATTGGACATTTCTGCCGCACGCATTCCCTTAAGGGCCAATAAGACTACACACATCAGCTAAGTAATATTTTACTGGGATTTTCTTTAATGACTTCAGGAGTGCTTATTCTTTCCCTCAACCAGCATTGCATGAATAACGTAATTCTACAATTAATCCTGAATTACTCATACAGTGGACTCCATTTTCCTTTGCATTCAGGACAAGTTTTAAAAAGTTATTGCTTTCCCCCCCCCCCTTTCTCTTTTTTTAAAGACTTCTTTAATCAGACCAAATGGGGCTTAAAAGTACTGGAAATGTCTGGTTTTCTTTCATTCTCAGCCTGTTCAAAATCAAGCTAATGACAAAGGACAAGAAAAGTGCTTTGCAGTCACAAACTGAGAAGAAGGACACGAGGGAGATGGAGCCCTTCACATGTTGCTGGTGCTCACTTGTGGACATGAATTTCTGAGCAACTGTGTTGGATTGCTGTGGAGGGACAGAGGCAGTTTCTTTACGCATTAGACCTATGTTTTGTGATTGGTCTCAAGAGTGACCATTTTAGAGTGAATTTAAAACGTATTGAAAGTGGAGTGGATGCTTGAAGCAAGTCCTGAAGGGAGAATGAGATGCACTTGAGGAATAAGGTGACCCCAGACATGGTTAATGGTAAGGACCTCAAACCTGCCAGATGCTAACAAGTGCCAGCTCCCCCAGGACACTCAGGATTTGGGCAGGGATAGCCCAGAGCTGGAGCTCTACCATTTCCAGATGTTCCTGGGACTTTTCGGCCCCTCTTTGCAGTCTGGTAGTAAACGTTTGATCTGCTAATAGCCAGCAAAGGTGGGGAATACCTGAAATCTCCCAATATTGTCAGCTGCCAGCGTTGCTTGCAGACAACTTTGCACTCTCTTCATCAGGATGCTGAGTGAAAGCACCCGGCTGGGGGCAGGCTGCTGGGCAGCAGCTGCAGGCTATCTACCCCTGCGTGTGGCCACCTGTGGACCATGCAGACCTTGGTGAGGAGATCCTACTTTAGGGAGTCCTGGGGAGTGTTTTGGTTTGACTGACAAGAAGGGGACAGCAGTTGGTTAAACCTGCTGGAGGGGAGAGAACTGATCCTTGTTTCCTTCTGAGTAAGGTAATTCCTTTGGTTTTGTGTTTGTTTGGTTTGGGGTTTTTTTGTTTTTGTTTTTGTTTTTTTTTTTTTTTTCAAGAATTTGAAGGATTCACCTTTAGCCCCAAGTGCCTGGTCTGTGAATCTCCCTGGCTAGGGGACTGGTTGTGATATAGAGTTTTGTATGTTGCTGCTGAATTTGCTAAATACCTTTCTAAAGGCAAGAAGAGTTAGATGTGGTAACAAAAAGCTGATGGCCTGAAAAAAATCAGAATGTTTTATTCTGAAAGGGCTGAAAAAAGGTTCTTTTTTTTTATTTACAGGATGCTGGGGAGGGATGGGGATGGTATTGAATCAACTTGATGCAAAACCTATCACCCAGGTTTATATGCAGATGCCCTATAAGCTGTGTGATGGTGACTGCCTTTCCCTGCCTGGGTGAGGGGATGAGGGTGCACACACGTGTGCAGGGATGTTCCCAGCATCCATGAAAGCAAGCCTGTGATCTCAGGAATACGCTCAAACACTGTTCCGCAGGGAGTGTCTGGGCTGGGAAGCTGGCAGTGGACGCTTTGCTGGCTGACACCAGTTGTTCGCGCTACACTCCATATATCTGCATTAGCTCAAACCTACCCGCCATAGAGTCAGCTAATCCTTTGGGAAGTATGTAGGGCTAAACTCCTCCGTGTTTTTTTCTGTTTAGTCTAGACTATTAGACTTAGTGGCGCGGCGACTTCATGGATTGGTGATAGATTTACTGGAGCTGGGCTATGCCAAACAGCGGGTATTTATGCCTGTGTGCGGAGGCGCCCGTGCCCCGAGGGAGCGTGTCTCAGGCATGGCTGCTGGGCAAAGTGCTGTCCTACCTTTATCACCCTTCTCCCCGAAATGGCATGGAATGGCTTTTTTGGTAGCCTGAGGCATGGGATCCTTTTAGAACAAATCTCTTCTCCATCCTTGGGGAGCTGACGAGAAGTGGGAGAAGCTTTCCAGGTGTCCCTTCCACGGCTCATGGGCTGGGAGAGGCCAAGGGCACCAGCTAGTCCCTTCCACCGCTAAAGTGCCTGTCTTTCTGCCTTCTCCAGGAAATGTTTGCTGCTCCTGAAAGACCTGAGCTGTGGGGTCTGGGTAGGCAGAGGCTCTATTCCTCAGCTGACATGCTGCAATATCAAAGAAATGGCACTTGCACTGTCTTGGGTTTTGTTTCCATCTATGTCACCTGCTAAGACACTTAAGAGTCCAATTGCATTGCGGTGGACAAATGGGAGGTGTCCAGCTGTGTTCTCATTCCTCAGCAGAAAGTTGCAGGGAAGGTAATATTAGATGACTTTCTGGAAAAGCAACCTCAGGTATCAGGCTCCAACTGAAGCATCTCTAGGAGGTCCCTAACTATCAAGGTGATATGGGGACTCCAACCTGAATATTGCCCTTGTAGTTCTCTCCTTATTGGTTTTCCTTGCTCCACACGTGGCACCTCGCACACAAGCTGGCCTTGACCATTGCTGGGCATTCCTGCATGAGACAGACCTTCCCTTTCTCACACACCAGTCAATGCCCAAGTCCCGCACATCTGCCGTGTGATGTGTGCTTCATCCCCTGGGGTCCAGGATGCCTTGCTCGGAGCGTGCATCAGCATCAGCCCTCAGAGGCAGTCACACTGCCATTGAGGGGGCACTGCTGTCCCCCTACAGCAGCGAGGGGGATGCTCCCCACCGAAGCTCATGTTGGCCTGGAAGCTGCCTGGCCTGTTTGCCCAAATGAAATCACAATGAATAACATGGAGGTAAGAGATGGTGTCTCTTATTACCAGGGTCCAAAACCTTCCAGTGACCTGGGCGATAAAGTTTATAACATACAGTACTTATCTGAGTGTTTGCCTCCCTGTGGAAAGGCCAGTATGTGCCTCCTCCCCTGCCACTGCCACCAATCCATTCATTTAATTGCAGTGTTGTTGGTTGAAAAGCACATAGAGGGGATAAATTTGTATCTTGACAAGAATAACACACAGCATCCGCTGCTCTTCCTGAACTACATCCAGATTACCCAGTGAGCATTTAGATGGACCAGTAATTATTCTTTCCTTGACTTAAAATAAATTTTTCTGATACCAAAAAAGACTTAGCATTGTAAACATCTCCCCTCCCTAAGGCACTGAGTTTTCTTTGTCTTTTTTTTTTTTTTTTTTTTTTTTTTTTTTTTTTTTTTTAACCATCCAGTCCCTTCTTTGCTGAGCTGCAGGTTTGGTACATTGTGTTCTGCAGCCACTTTGTTCTGTGCAGCCTTTGTTGTTCCCTGTTCTTCCTCCAGGCAATCCCCTGCTTTATTTACAGGGCATCTCCTGTACATTATACACCCACGCTGCTTCCCGCTTGCAGACACGCTGTACAGAGGGACCTTATAAAGCACCGCAATTATTCTGTCATGCATAGCTCCCCTTTTGCCACCCTGGAACTGTTACGGCCCCAGAAAAAAAAAAAAGCACACACAAACCAAAAAAACCCAACAAAACCCAACCAAAAAAACATACCCAACAAAATCAATAGGAACTAGAAAAGAAAATTCTGGAGCGTATACATAAAAAGAAGTCGCCATGGGAGATAAATGAGGAAGCACATATTCCTCCTTTCCCCCCCTCTGTTAATGGGAGCAGGAGAGGAAAGGACAAATCCAGAAAATTCCTGGCAAGAAAGCGTAGGCACAATCTATTTTCTAAGCCTCCTTCTTCACTGGCTTGAAGGTGAAGATGCTCCTGATTTATCCCTATGGAAGCATGAGGCAGGTCAGACCTTTCAGCTGTTGTTTTCAGCCAGGTGGGAAGCCCTGGGAGGTGTCGTGGGAAGGGCAGAACAAGGGTCTCTTTCTCCTCGTATCCACTGGATCCAAGTCATCTCATCCCAGGTGGCCCGTTGCTGTTCCACATGCGGTACCTGTGTCTAGCCGGGCTCCTTTTACACCTCTGCACCAGTGCAGGTTCCAGTGGCACCTTCCAAATTTATGGTGATGCAAGAGACTGGCTTGGATTTTTAAGCAAAGACATTTAATTTCATGCAACCAGGGCCTGAATCCTGCCTCCCCTGGTCCCTCGCAAATCCACTGGTATTTCTGAATGTATTTTGATTCAGAGAATGCAAAAGCCTCTGGGGGTTCGGGCTGTTGCAAACACAAGGTGCCCTGTGCCCAACGGCTTCCTACCCATCCCAGGAATGTAGAGACCTTCTTCACAACATTAGCTATGACCCCAACAGCGCCCAGCCTCTATCACGCAAGGAAGACCCCATGCTGTGCTCCCACCTGGCATCAAGCAGGTGCAGCAGTAGCATGGATGTGCTCCAGTGCTGTGCCCAGACCCCGCTCCCTGAGTTTCTATCTGTGGTGGCCTCTGCCAAACCTTCTGCGGGTGCCCAGAAAGCACTGAGAACAGCCAGACAGCGTGCAGCCCACCCAGTGACACCAAGGGTGGTGAGGTGGGACTGGTCCGGAGGTGGGACTGGCTGGTGCAGGACTGGCTGCTCCACAACTTCTGAAAAGCAACTGGCAGCCTTGCAGCAAGAATGCAGCCAGCCACATGCAGAAGCCATCTCTCAGCAGCTCAGAAAACATGGTTGAGCCTTGTGTTGAATTGCTGGGATTTTTCAGCTTGCCTGGAAAGCCACTAAATCTTCATTGAATTTAGTCCTTCTAGCGCACCCCTCCACTTGGGCAAATGGTGGCATTGGAGTGGCAAGGGTGAGTAGAGATAAGTGGCAAAAATTAGTCCCTCCACAGTGCCTGCATGCTGCTTTGTTTCTAAAGGAACCTCAAAATGAGGTCTTTGCAAACACGTTCAGCTGAGTCCTCATTTAAGAATAATTGAGCAAGGTCCTACCAACCCCCCTGATTTTAGAAAAGACCTTTGGGAAAACCGTGACCTGCTCTGCTGGGTGCTGGGCTCCCTGAACAGCAGCTTTCTTGGTGGCTTGCCCAAGTTCACTCATCTCGCACACATCAATGCTCTTAGAGTCCTGTATCGCTATTAAATGATAATTACAGTTTAGGATAAGGAACGCTTTAGGCATCACCAGGCCAACTGGGATTAGTTAAACACCGTCCTTTTGTGCCTCTTCAAGTTCAAGAGGGCAGATAGTCCTTGTAGGCTCTCCGTGTCTCTTACATGCCAGATTTTAGCTCTGGGCACATTTCCAGGACCAGCCCTTTGTCCTCCAGCAAAAGCAGCACCCAGACCCACCGGAGCCCTCCCCAGCACCTTAGCAGCAGGTTCATACCACATCTCTCCCGAAGCTGCTGACTCCCCATCCCCCTTTTTGCTCCCCACACACACACACACTTCTCACATCGCAAGTTCATCAGTCTAAATCGCATCTTGGCGCAAATTGATTTCATTCCAGACTCTGCTGCCACCTCTGCCTTGCTTTAAATTGTATCTAGTCTTAAATCAATCTTATTCCAGCCCTCAGCTGCTGTGCTTTTAATTCTTCCACTTCAATTGCAACTGTTCTGAAAGGGCCTGGCTCAGAGATAGGCTTTTCTGGCTCAGCCTCTGCAGCCTTCTTGTTTCATTTAAATCACCTCCAGTAGTGAGCAGGGACATCTGCCTCCTCCTCCAAGCCCTCACACACTCCCTGTTTACCCAGTTAGTTTTTCCCCTTTGCAACTCATCTGGTTTTAAACCAATTGGATATTTTTTTTTCATCTCCATGATACACTAAATTATTCTTTACTTTCAGGCCTCTTCTGAACTTTCTTCTTTTTCCTCTGTGTTTCGGTCCATGGTGGCAGTAGTAAGCAATGATTTCAGGAACATGAGGTGACACTTGCTGGTTCTCGGGCTGCAGGGAAAGAGAACAGACCCTGCCTGTCCCAGCAGAGCTGATGCAGGGCAGAGGGAAGAAATGCTCTGGAACTGCTGGGGAGGAGAAGGGAAAAGCCTCTTCCTATGGTCTCAGTCTCACTATAAAGTGATTTGCCTGGCTGTAAACAGATTTGGGAGGCCAGTGTTGCAAATAGATGCCTTTTGGGATTTGCAAGCCTGACTTGAAAATGGCCTTAGGGTTTTCAGGAGCTGTCTCACCGAAGGTGACTATGAAGGGATGGAGCATTGATGATGTTCAGAGAGCTGGAAGCAAAAAGGTACCAAACTCCTGTTGGGTTTTCCACGAGGCCTGAGGTGACAGAAGAGCCATGTGTTTTAGAGCAGGTCCCTGCAGGCTGCTCGGCTGAAGCATTCATGGACACTCAGGATGGCAATGCGCCCAAATCCATAGTCTTTCAGCAGCAACCAGGTGTCTGTATGACACCGTTGCCTCTGGAAACCTCCTTCCTGTGTCTTTGTTTTGAAATGTCATTTGGGAACCTAAAGTTGCCATAGGAGCTTCCTTAAAAGTGCCGGGGACCTAAATCAGGGTGGGTTCAGCATCTGTCAACAGCCCTGACAGGCTCTGACTTCATCCACATGTGGGTGTATACAGAAACATTTTTAGGAAAGCAGAACACCTCTTTGCTCTTTCCTGCTGGATGTCACTGGATGCAGCCGCTGGGCAGAGCCGTCCGCCGGGTCCCCGTGGCTGCATGTGTTCACTAGCGTTGCAGCACTGGGTGTGACTGGGCTCCTCTCCACTGCACCAGTGTCATCCCTGAACACGGTCACTAGCGCAGCCGTGAGGTAGAGCGGGGTCACCACTCACCCGTGCGTGGAGATGGCTCCTGGCAATAGCATTCAGCACCTCCTGGCCCAAGGCTTTGAAAGGTGACCTGGAGGGTCAAAGGTTTGGTGTTCTGTGTCTTGGAGGAAATGTTGACTCTTCTCCATGAAATAATTTATTCTTTTCCCTTGAGAAGAGCCCATTGTGTTCTGAGGCTGTCCCTTCCACGGGTGGGGTAACCAAGTGGTGGCCTGAGCCATTACTGTCCCTTGACCCCTTTGTCACAGCACAGAGGACACAAGGTGATGCCCTCATTTGCTGCCCATGGAAGAGAGCCGCCCATCTCCAAGTAATGGATGGAGTTTAGAAGTGGAAGCATCACAAATCAGATGTGTTTAGGGAAGCTGTTCGGGTGATCTGAGAGGTTATGCCCTGATTCATGTGTTGTTTCATTGTAAAGTGCCTAATTTTTTTTTCTATGATGGAAAGATCTGATTAAGAAACTAAGATTTTAGATTTTTTTCCTGGAAATTGAGTGAGGTTTAGGCTTTTGACTTTTCTCTCTTTTTTTTTTTTTTTGGTTTTGTTTTTTTTTTTCCCTCTTGTAAAAGATGACTGGAAGCAGAATGGTAACAAGCAAGATAAGTGCTTGCCTGAACTGTTTTTAGACCTAGTTTTCAGTAAATTTGGGCCAATGTTTTTGTCTTGGTTTTGGCTGTCAAAAATAAAAACATGTCTTTTGTGATAGGTCAGATCTTTTAATTCTGGAGGATGTCTGTTCCTGCCAGCTCTAAGTAGCAGTGCTGTCCAGTGGGACATGGGCACAAGAGCTCTGTAGATAGGTGGCACAGTGAAATAACACAGGGAAATCGTGGAAAACTGATCCAGCTTCTTCATTATCATGAGAATGCAATTAATTTTGGCTTTCCTTGGTAGATCCCATTTGTTAGTAATTTTTTTTTTAGCAGGAATAATATTGCTGGTTTGGCTTTGATGCTACCAGGTACTTCTGAAGGATATGGACTATATTGCAGGTTGGCAGGGGTCTGTGTAGGTATCCTGGGCTTTATGGCTGTCACGAAAACTCAGAGATCCTCTGGACAGTTCAGTCAACGCAAGTTTGCTTTGGAAAGGAAGGAATCCAGAGATGCAGGAAAAGGGGGGGTCAGATTTAGTCTTTCCAGCTTCAAGCCGCAGACTTGGTCCGTGCAAAACCAGGTTAATGCAGTGTTGCTTTGGAACCTTGTGTTAATTCCTTGATGTCTCCAGAAAAATCCTCCTTTCTTTCAATGTGCTTTGGATCAGGTGTTGGCTGACCCACCCAGTGGAGCTGCCTGGCTCGGATGCTCCAGGGTGAATGCAGTTCGTTGGGAAGTCTCTGTTCCCTATGCTTTCTCCCTTAGGAAGTCAAAAGGTGCCGTTGCTGTGTTAACAAGCAGAACTGGTGAATTTTTCGGCACGAACAAGACAATTAGTCTGTGGCTTATCAGCAGTAAGTATTCCCACAGAGGTGCTTTAATTGAATCTTCGCTGAGTCCCTACATCCCAAAGGACCTGGACATGGTAATGCTATGCAGTGGGTCCGTCCCTAAAACATATTATTATTTAATAATAAATAATAATTCCCATCAGACATCTAGTGGAGAAGTTTTGGCCTCTTTATCTATGACTAAGATCAATGTATGCGTGATGGTGCTGATGGATTTGGAAGCCAGAAAATCTTAATGGTGAAATGCCTCTTTCGTTTCTGCTAATGAAATCCCTCCCTGGTAATTAACGTTACCAGGTCAGCATGTAGTGCTCTGCAGTGATTTATACTGTACACATTGATGTACACCAGCTGAAGGCTGGGACCAGTTTGGGTTTTCTCTTTTGGACTCATTGATTCATAAATGTTGTAGATACCCAGCTATGGAGA
Organism: Microhierax caerulescens; assembly: GCA_035590215.1. Taxonomy (NCBI): domain Eukaryota; kingdom Metazoa; phylum Chordata; class Aves; order Falconiformes; family Falconidae; genus Microhierax; species Microhierax caerulescens. The sequence continues at coordinate 115,464,582 of JAVJGJ010000001.1, read as the reverse complement.
AAGAAACTCCTGGGTTTCAAACTAGGCCAACATGTCACCGGTGCAGTGTGGCAGCCTGGCTGGTCCTGGCCACGAGCAGGGCTGTCCTAGAGCTAGAAGTGCCGCTGCGGGGCATGCAGAAAGTGATGCCACTGTCCACGTAGGAGAAGGTTAGGCTGTTAAGTGGTGTATCCATCAAGCTATCATGTCACTGGAGACGTGTAACCATCCCCAGAAATACACAACACCAGGTGCAACATCCCAAGACTGTGCTTTTTGGAAGGGCAGCACCTGTTGGTGCCCTCAGTGTCACTGTGGTTGTTCTCCCTTGTTGAGTGGCCTTAAAGCTAACAGCACAAATTAAAGATGCTGGGAAGATGTGAGTTACAGGTCAGATCCTCGGTGGCTGGGCACCGGGAAGGCTGCTAAGGTGCACACAGCAGTAAGGGGCATCAGTATCTCCAGTCCTCCATCAGAGAGTTGCGTGTGCTGGGAGGCAATCGGTAGCACTTGTAGTTTATGGCTAGGATGAGATTCTTTTCTTAGACTTGAGCCATGGGAAGCTGGGGAGGGCTTTGGGGTTCCTGCTGGCTGCTCACAGCAGACAGAGACATCATTTCTGGCAGGGAGCACGTGGCTACCATGGGACTTCCCAGAGTCCAAGCCCTGACTGAGAGGTGGTGGGCAGGGACTCATTCTGCTTTCCCCCTTTCAGGTCATTTGGTCCATGAGGAAAAACAAGAGCCAAGTACAAAAAAAGTTGTAGCCAACCTGGCCAAGGTTTAGAATCAAATTAACATTATAGAGCATAAGAACTGCAATTCTCATCATTCTTGGTCTGCATTTTGAGCAAGCACTTCCCACTGAATCCCTTAACTCACACAGAACTGACACTTCTGAAGAGGTGCAAAGCAGGAGGGAAGAACACATGAGATGAGATAGGTGGGATTTTAGTGAAAAAAGATGCAGCCCAGAGGCAGGCAGGCTTTGAGCCACTCACTCCCGCTGTCAGGCCAAGCGGCAAGACCAAAACAAAGCCACAAACGAGAATCAGAAGTTCAGAGAAGCAAGTTATAGCAAATAGGTGATTGTCATAGGCGTGTTTGCTGGGATTTACACGTGGTTAGCATCAGCTGGCCGACAGCCTCATACCACTCGGGCTTTGATCTTGCAGACAGTGGCATGTCCCTCCCTCCATGGACCCCCCCTGCCTCAGGGAGAATGAGCCCTGTGCTGGGACAGGGGGTGACAGGTCCAGCAAAGACCTAGTGATGTCTAGGGCTGAAGATCTGGGCATAAATTTTCGAAGATTGGCGACACATCAGAAGAAGCAGTCACTGAGGACTTTCTAGGAGTTATTTTTCTTTAGGAATTTCAGAAAACCTGCTCCATTAGAGGTTGTCTGCACTCTGTCGTCATCTCTGTTGGGGTAGGACACCATGGTATATCGGCTCCCATGGTGTTCATGCAGGGCTGAGCTATCCTTGTGTGAACCAGGAGTCCAGTATTCAAGATATTTTTCTCCTCCCATGGCTATATGGAGTAGCTGGGAATAGAAGAAGGGAGTTTGTGCCCATCACAGTGATTTTTGGTACCCTTGGCTCTGCCATAAGGCTGGAGGTGATCTCCCTTTCCCTCTCTGTTGATGGCCCATTAGGAGGAGGTATCTCTTATAATCCTCTGCCGCAAACCCTCCACTTCAGGCCCAGAGAAGTGATTTCTCCACGCACTGTCCTGCAGGAGATGGGAGTACAAAAAAGCATGGGAAGGAATGAGAGGGAATGTTGTGTGAGTGTAGGAAGTGGTGCCAATTAGGGAATTCAGTGTCCATATATTCAATAAGTATTATTAGGTGGAGCTGGACAAGGCTGCAAGATTTGTCTTGTGCTGATTGATTTGGGTTCTTTGCCCGAAATCTAGCGGGATCCTTGCCCAGGAGTTGGACAGCCCTGGTCTAGAGTCTGCCCTGTTGGACAGAAGCCCTTTCTGTTTTGTTTCCAGCAAGTTTTTCTGTGCCCTACCCAAAGCCAGCATCTTAGGTTGAAAAATACAAGCCACCAGTCTTTGTATATCCCCTGTGTCTTAGATGCAGACAGACTGATCTGCTACACTACCTTTCCTACTTTTCACTTTTTTTTTTTTTTTTTCCTTCCTCATCTTAGGGTGCAATGGGGGAGGGCAGGGGTTTGTAGATAAGCGTGGCAGCATCCCAGGGATTTCAGACAGAAAGCACCATGCTTTCCTACAGGATTTTTGGAAGCCACTGGCGATAGTAATCTCCCTTGTAACAAAGGTCTGAGGGTTGGGAGGCCCAGAGATGGAGAGTTTCTGGTGTGTGAGAATGAGCAGGCAGACAGAAGACAGACACGAGCGATGCCCCTACTAGGAGAAACCCAGCAGAGTCCCAGTCTTTATCAGACACTGATAATTTCACAGGGAAACTCATCCTCGGGGACCGAAGTCAGGTTTAACTGGTTTCTCTACCTGGGGAGCTGTTCCTTTCTATCACATACATAATCACATTTACTCTGACAGGGAAAAATGTCTGAGATGAATTATTCTGTTGCAGCAGCGCTCAGAGCTGTTGTTGCCCTGAACCTGGACCATTTTCCAGTCAACCTCCCACTCAATGGGAGGTGGTTCATTAGCACGGAGCAAACTCTGTGTGTCAGGACAGCCCTGGGCCTTGGAGAAAGCCTTGTTCAGAAATTTGGAGAAGTGCTGGGGGCTGGAGAGGAATCCTCTGGGTTGCATGTAGGAAGGTGCTTTGGAAGCCTGTCTTGTGGCTGTGCCTTGCTTTCTCCATCCTGATGATGTGCAAAAAGCAGGTGAGCGCTGCAGTGTTGTGACAGTCAGCAGGGCAAATGCTTTCAAAATCCTTCAGTGAAACAGAGAAGCTGAAGTTTAAGGACTAATTGCGTTGCTGCATCACAGACACATCAGTGCTGGGGCAGCTGTTTGGGCAGTCCACAGAGAGCTCATGGAAGCCCTGGCTCGGATTTAGGCCAGAGGATCAGGTCCCTGCTGACACCTGAAAGGGCGGGTTGCGGTGTGCTTGTGTGCTTTTGGGTGCCACAGCTGAACAGCCAGCCACCACTGCTCTGTAGAGCGAGCCTCAGCCTCCCTGCAGCCCCTCTGACATGGGCTGCCAGAGTTATCCTTGTCTCCGTGATGGATGGGTGCGGTGTTTGCTGTCCGGATAAACCCCTCCAATCACCATTTCCTTCTTCTCCTGGATGCTGCTTTATTTTTTCCAGCATGAAAGGTGATCAGATAGAGAATGTCAACGTTGCGCGGGGCAAGGAGGGATGATGAATGGGACATGCCGCTCAAGGGTAGGCAGACCTTGACCGTCTTACAGAGCAGCAACTTATTTTTCCCTTTTACTTGAGTTTCTGCTGGGACACACAGCAATCCCTTGGTCTTGTAGTGCAGTGAGATCTGACTGCTGGAATAAATGATGGGCAGAAAGGTGATGGTGGAGGAATGGTGTGGTTTTATCCAGCTCGCTCCTTGCACCTCTGACACCCAGCTGGGTTTCTTTCAGCCTTGCAGGTGCAGCTATGTAAGCAATGTGACTGCTTTTGTACCGGGGTGAAATAAGGATAAAGATAAATACTATCCCTGTTGAAATTCTTAGAAAATTTACCAATGACTGCATTGGGGCTGAGATATTAAATGAGAGCCTCTCTGAACAGCCACGTCTGCCTCTGTGCACTGCATTCAGTCAACGCAGTAAGCATTGAGTGAGACTAAAAATTGCAGAAAGGCGTAATGTAATCTTGTGCTGTGAATTTTTTTTTTAGCATTTAACGTATGCCCGTTTTCCATGGATGTTTGTTCATCCATAGGGATAGGGCAGAGGGTGGATTAGCATTGATATAAGGGGTTGTTTTCTGCGTTCTGGGCAATGCCTGTTTATATAGATGGGAGTATTTGCTGTGAAATGCCTGTTCTGTACAATAATCCTTCTAAAATAAAACCCTTTTAGAGGTACAGTATGGAGAAGAGGATTGTGCATAGCAAATGATATCATGGTTACCAGCCACACAGATAAATTACTGAGTTTTGTCCTGTTGGTGCAGGCAGGCTGTCTGAAAATGTGTTTGAAGGAAGCCTGGTTCTGATTTATAATCAGGCTTCCTAGAGAACAAATAAAAGCTAAATGGGAACGATGGAAATTACTCAAGGGAGAATCCAAGCTGGATAATCGGCTTTCACACTCCCCCTCCATCATCCTCGAAGCTAAACTCTCTAGCATCTTTCAATGACTTCAGGGCTGAACAACATCGTCCCACTGGTTCTTTTTATACAAATAATTACCCATGACCCATCTAGAGCTGCATGAATACAGGGATACTGGAGTGTTTTGCAAATATTGATGAATGAAGTGCATTTGTTTCTTGATCCTTGAGCAGTGGGTAGCCATTCCACTGATTCCATGGTCATTTTGAAATCCACCCCTTGTAGCCATTAGGGTTGGGTGGGAGATGACTTTTTTTCCCCTCACAGGCAAGGATTTCCAGGAGTTTGCAAAAGACTCCAATTCCAAATGGGCGCATACAATTCATATCCTGCAACATGAAAAATGACTCATCAAAACAAACATTTTAAATCCCCCCCCTTTTTTTTTTTTTTAATAGTTGTTTGCTGTAGAAATGCCTCAGATGTCTGAGAGTTAGTAGTGTTGAGTGAAGCACCCTGCAATATGAAAGTGTCAAACCAGTTCTTTTCCTAAACATTGCCTGGCTTGTTGCAACTGGCCCAGTTTAGCAAAATTTGCACTTTTGATGAATGAGCATTTTGGAGATGGGAATAAGGTGCAATTCAGGTCACCAGAAAGCGTTTGATTAGCTCTAGTTTGCTCTATCAGAGCCGTTGGCTTTGCAAAGTGACAGAGAGATGTCCCAGCTCCTCCTGCCCTGAAAAACAAGCAGAGCACCACCCCTGGGCTGTATTCTCTGCCTGCTCGAGTAAAACATCTCTCAGCTGTTGAAGGTGTGATTGGCCAGCTGAGTGTTTACCTGCCCTTGGAGCAACGCTGGGCTGATACAGATGAGTGGAAGATCCCACGCGCTGGCAGGCAGCTGGGCTGCCGAGCTTACACCTGGACGTAGAAAATAGTAACGGCAAGCCAGTGTAGGGGTGCCTTGTCCTTGTCCAGCACGGTCCCTCTGCCACGTGGGAGCGTGTTGTTATTTAATTATACAGCACTTCTTGACAGAAGAGCAAAATTGATTGCTTTTCTTTGTAGCTCTGTAACTACCTAACAGGGAGGGTGCTGAGAGCATGTACATGGGTGCTTTAACTAGATTAACTACCAGCACAGCCTCCAAGTAAAATTGAGCTCAGTTTGTCCCCATCTGCCCTCCAGGTCAGCAGCAGCCCAGAGCCTCTGCTAAAGAAGCTCTTGCTCAGCAGCCAGATGTGTTTCAGAGGGAAGAACGGTGGCTGCAGCTTTTTCTGAAGGGAAGAGGGATGTCCTTTTCCACTAGGATAAATCCATATATTTTCATGTTGGGAATCCAGAGCAGAAGTCCAGAAGTCCTTGGGCAGTGCTCAAGCCCATCAGTAGCGACTGTTCAGCCTGAGGAAAAGGGAAACTGAGGCCCACAGCCACCTCCTCCTCAGCCGGAGTCCTTTACCATGCCATTCCATGGTGCTTTGGCTCCAGTGTGATTACAGGACAAAAGACCCTTCTTCAACATCTGGGAGCAATTAGAGAAAAATCCACACATCTCGTGTTAATAAATGCAGTGAGTAAAAGGGACAGTAAGAAATGGAGGAAGGAGAGATAGACCACAGGTAAGGACTCCATCTTCCAGCAAACGCAGAACAGATAATGCTAAATAAATCTATTTTGTAACGCAGCATAACATATTTGACCCAAAGACAGAGTATTCCTGCTTTTTGGCCAGCTGTTTCTCTTACAATTATTTTTCTATGTCAATGTCTTCTCGGTGCCTGGGGTTGAGCCACCTCTCCCAAGCACGTGCCAAACTCACATTAACTCTCAGGGAAGTTGTGCGTGTGCATCGGGAGAACAGATCCCTTTCTGTTTTCAGGAAGGGTTTGAGTGTGATTTATGAGCCTGGAGAAAGAGCATGGAATACTGGAGTGCCAAATTAAGGCATGCCCAGCAAATGAAAGGACAAGGTGAAATCCAGGAGCCTTCAGAATTAATTACTGGAACAACAGAGCTGACGCGAAGTGATGTGAGCTCACGGTAGCCGATCCAGCCAGCTTCAGGTGTGAAGGTATATTTGTTCATGGCTCAGGGTTTTCGTCTCGGTGCTGACAGGGTGATAATTCAGTCCTATAAAGCAGCAAATTATCACTGCCTTCTTAGCATTAATTTCCCTCCCCAACAGACACCATACAAAAATGAACGCTTTCTCCTCTAGGCCTTGGCGCAGGGAATTTCCCATGGCACATCATGAGTTATAACTCTATCTCCAAAGGCATCCTGTAAATAACATGTCAGGATCTTAATTCATTAAATAAATCTAATAGCCTACACAATCCATAAAACACAGCATCTTCGATGCTTCTTCTCAAAAGGGCATCAGTGCTTTCCTCTCTTTTGAGGCATATGCCGAGTGCATTGCATAGGCACAGATACAATTATCCATATCTTCCCACCTATATAAAGCAAAGCACGTGTATGCAAGCTCTGAAGTACACACAGGGCTGTGAGGATGGTGCTGGTGAATATGTGGGCCATCCCTGATGTCTTCTGTCACTCCAGCAGAGCCACTGTCCCCACAGCGTTAATAGGGACGATTTCTCACGCTGAGTGGCTGCCCGAGGGCCTGGCACTAACTGCACAGATCAAACGGAGATGATCGTGGGCTGACATGGACCCTCTTCTGCCTTGTGAAATCCAGATGACTCACCCCAGGCTTGTTCCTTTCGAGGAGAGAAAGAGCGTTACAGATGTTGCTGTATCTGCCCCTTTTTCTTCCCGGGTGGGAGCCTTTGCCTGCTGCATCTTTTGTGCATATGAGGTACAATCCCCCTCTTGCACCATCCAATAATTCACGTGTGTCCAAAACTGTGATGAAACCCACCCACCAGCGGGCTGGAGCAAGGGGATGCTTGGGCTGGGCATCCTGGCTGGGGAGCTTGCTCGCTCCTCTCTGGGAGCTGATGTGAAGCCAGGGCAGGGTTGTGGTCCCTGGGGCTGGCAGAGCTTCCCCAGCCCCTTTGGGCTTCCTCGGGGAGCATGTTCCCGTGGGGCTCAGTTTCCTGGGGATGCCTTCAGCTGACCGCGGTGGCTGGGAAGTGCCACCCTCTGCTCTGAGGCCACTTGAGGGTTTTTCTGTGTCCTTGAAAGAGAAACGCCATGAAGCCGTGGGAGGTCACATCCTCCAGCCACGCAGGGACACTGTGGGGTGGCAGCAGGCTGGTGAGTGCATGAGAGAGGGTTTGGGAAAATGTAATTTTACAAGAAAATGCTGAACTGCTCGTGGATATAATAATCCTGAAAGATCTGCTGGAGCCCCATGGTGTGTTTGCTTCTGCTCTAATTCATGCCGAGAGAGGGAAATCTTGCAAGGATTGTTTTAATTTCTAGCAGGGTAATATCCCCGTTTTGTCTTTTCCTTTCTGATTAATGCAAAGAAAATTAACCTGCTACTGGACCGGTTTAGTGGATGTTTCACCACGGAGCACGTCTCGATTGCTGAGCGTTTCCCTGCTGTATGAGAGACCGACAGGGGACATCGCAGGCTTTCCTGATTTACTGCTGGTTCGGGCATTGCCTTTTTGATAGGACCTCCAACTCTATTTTTTTTTTTAAAGGCTGGGGGGGAAGGGATGGGAAGGAAAGAAAAGACTTCAGTCAAAAAGAGTCTTTGTATTCCTGGTCTGGATTCAAGTGACATTTGTTGCTGAATCCATTACCATTAGTCCATACAAGTGACACGTCAGATCCTTTTGTCCTTCAAAGGCTGAAGCAACTCTCCCCTTTTGCATGGGGAGGGGTGCCACAGGGCCGAGCCAAGCCCCATCCCACCTCTGATAAACTTCATAATTAGCTTCCCTAAGCAAGCACTTAATCTGAATGCATGTTTTTACTAATTGCCACAGGAAGTTTTGTCAGAGCAGTTTACCTACTGCTGTGCCTGGCACTCCCCGCGGACCCTGGGAACCGATACCCACCAGCCCCGCAGCCCGACCACAGCCCCGGGCTTCAGTTAGCCCTGGTGATTCAAAATGAAAACAATTCTCCACTTTCCTCATTAAAAGATGAAAGACGAGAGCCTTCACCTCCCCTCCCCCCACCCCCCTCAATTATTTTTTTTTTTTTTCCTTAAACACCAAGTGATAATTTTGCACCACGAAGAAGCTGCTCCTCTTTCACGGCCCCTGATTAGCAAAGACAATGGGATTAGTTCAAACCGAGTTGAGGGGCCTTGGTGACTCCTTTGCTGGCTAAATTGCAGACGAGGGTGGATAATGGGAGATTGATTAGGGTTAATAGACTTATTTTTACAGGTCACGCCGCACAGCACTCTGGGTTGTGGTGCTCCAACACATATTATTGCAAGCCATAAATCAAGTGCCTTGGAGGGACTTCAGGGCTCCCTCCCTCCGAATTGTTGGCGAACAATTGACTTTTGTCTCCCTGTTGCTAGTGCTACCGCTTCTGCCCCCCGTCTTTTGGCAGGGCCTGATCCTGGGGGG
>JAVJGJ010000001.1:115436139-115447083 GCA_035590215.1 Microhierax caerulescens | reverse complement strand
TGCCTCTGATTTAGCCCTGGTGTGTGTGCGCACCCTGGAGGAGCCCAATAACATCTGGGCTGTAACTTCTCTAGAAGGGCCCAGAAGAGAGGGTCTTGCTAGTAAATTCAGCCACTGCTGGTGCAGGTGGCTGGAGCGTTGCTGCAGTGGTGAGGCTGAGCACAGGGAGGCAGAAGGACCCATCACTGTGGCCTCTGGTCCTTGCTCACAGCCCTCCCTGCTGCACTCTGCACTGAGGTGACCAATCTTTACCTTCGCTGGCCTGGTGCTGGCAAGCCTCCAGAAAATATCATGGACCTAACCTGTTATTCATCAATATTTCAATTGTTACGCTTCTTACCGCATGCCTCAACTATTTCATAAACACTGGCTCTAAATCCCCTGAACATGTTTAAAATAACTCCTGAGGCATGCACGGACAGAGCTGCCTGCATTCCTCCTTGGTTATATATAAAGCTGCTGAAGCCAGGGATGACTACGGCTGGCTGTATTTATACCACAAAAATCTCTTTTGCATTGCCCAGGGTTTGAGTTGTGTAATTCATGTGGGTTGCCCGAAAAGCTGAAGCAGCCAGTGAGGCTTAGCGCTCGCTCCTGTGAGGCTGTAACACGGGGCTCTCCGCAATACGCTGCACAGAGACATGCACCTCGAAGTAGTGGCAGGTAGGACACCTCCAAGAGCACATCCTGAGAAAATTCCCTTGGCAGTGATATTTTGCTCATGTTCAGGGACCTGCTCCTCTCGCTGGAGACTGACAGATGCTGCTGTAGCCCCTGCTCAGCCTTGTTTGATGGATGAAGGTTACAGCTCCACAGGGGTTTCCAGCGTGGTCCTGGGGCTCGCTCCCTCTTTGTTCAGCTGATGTCCTCAGATGGCAACAGATGGCCTTTGTGCTCTGACCTTCATCCTTCTCTGACCAGTGACTTCTAGTGCCATCCATCTTCCCCTGGGTTTGACAGAGCGGAGAGCTAGCAGGCTCACCCCAGAGGGGAGGCTTTTCCTCACCCTGTGCTGGAATATCTCGGAAGAGGTGACCAGTGTGATCAGTATCACTGAGTCTTGGCACCAACCCTCGTGAGCATCATGGTGGCAGTAGACATGCCTTTTGCTCTCCACCACTTCCATTGCCTTCATCTGTGACTTTTGGTAGCTGGGGCAAGCGGGGCTGGACCTCTGAGATGGTTTGTCATTTCCCTTGGGAAAAGAAGCGTGGGGTCAGGGCACGTCCCATCAATATGGGAGAAGCTGCAGCTGGACCTGCCTGTGTGCATCATGCTGAAACCCGATGGTAGATGATGGTATTTGGGTGCTGGAGATGAGCCTGTCGCTCTCCGTGGGTGCTTTTCACCCTGTGTGCAATCTAAGGCAGAGCTCCAGAGACCAGCAGTGAGCCAGCAGAGCACGCCACGCACTGAACTACAAAATAAGGTAAAGTGCTGTGCCGTGCCCATGAACTGGTCTGAGCAGGGTGGTGGTGTCCTCTGCTTATAGACGTGGAGCTGTTTTGTAGGCAGAAAGCTTAAAAGTTAAAAGTGATCCAGGAAACCTCCAACAGGTTAAGGAGTTAAATCGATAGTGCACCGCCGGGAGACCTGGGAAAGGGGACCTTAGCCAGTGCTCAAACTGTAGGGTCTTCTGTGGCTGTGGGTAAGGTCAGATGCCTGCAGGTGTGGAAGTTGTGGTAATGCCTCATGACTGCCAGCCCCACTGCACCCCTCAAGGAGGGCGCTCAGCGCCCGCAGAGCGGCACTGATGGAAGCCTTTGCACATCTATCGGTTAAACAATTAAAAGCTGGTTTTTTGTAAACTGGACCTACGATTTGCATGTGAAAGGAACTGTAGAAGTGGAGTGTAAAGGGCTTTCAAGAGGTTATCTAGTTCATTCCCTGATCCATATGGGATCAGCTCCACCTTTGTCATCCCGAGAGATTTTTGTGTGATTTATTCTTAGGAGATTTCAGTGATGGGAGTGGGAGTGCCAAACCTCCATTGCTAACTGGTTTAACTGAACACCTGACTTACTCTCCTGGGTAAACGGGAGTGGGATCCCAGCTGGATGGGAAATAATCTGTGCTGTGTCTGGGGAGATCTGTACGGTCAAAGGCTGCCTTGTGTGTCTGTAGCCATGTGTGTGCACCAACACTGGGTGTTGCTTGGGAGGTGCCCCTGCCCTCCCAGGAAAAATTGTGCCTGCAGTGGAAAAAAGCTGTGACTAATACATTGATTAGTGACGTGCTAATGAGGAAGAAGGGATTTCTCTTTGTGAATAACTCTTATTTTCCATATCTGCATCTCCAAAAAGGGGGAGTGACTTGGTCCGAAGAGCAGGTCCCCGGGGGAACACATTAGTTATAATGTCCCCTTGTCCCTAGATACCTTCCTGTAACAGCTACCCTTAAAATGTGCCAGGCAGCTTGTAATGTAATGTGTGCTCTACTTACTGCCTGTGACGCATATTTTTAAATGAAGCCATCACATGATGCTAAACTGAATGCCTTTGAGAAATCCAAGCACACACTCTCAGCAGAGCTGGCTTATCCAGCGAGCCTATAATCTTGTCAAAAAAAAGATAGCTTGATTTGACAACTCCACCAAAAGCAGGGTTTACGGTGGCTTGCACTCTTTGTGTGCTAGCCCGTAATTCCCTGGTAGTCCTAAACGTACTATTCTTCTGCACGGGCATCAGGGCCAATTGTGCTACAGTTCTGTAGGTTGCTCATTTTTCTCTTTTAAATTATGTTACTGCAATCAAATCCCTTGGGACTTCTTGAAGTCTTGAAAAGTTAGAAATGAAATCACAGGTTCAGAGTTCCCCGGTCAGGTCTTTTGAGACTCTTGAGAGTTACTACATGGTACCAGTAGATTTGATGTGGCTTCATGTTGTTACCTCTCATTCTCCTCTATTAAACAGCAACTAAAACTAGATCATCCCAACTGTGCTCCTGCCTGGCCTTGAAGTGTATGAATCTGTAAGTGAATATGCTGAGGGAAAGAAAAGGCAAAAGAATGAGTGAATATGCCCAAACTGTCAATAAAATAAAACTATTATAATACATTTCCAGCCTCCAAAATTAAGGCTACGGATGATAAAACAGCTTTGGTGCCATGAACCTTTTTCAAGTAGGGTTTTTATTCCTAACCCAGGCTGGATTTGAGCAATTGTGTTCTACAATCCTTCCATTTCCCTAGCAAGAGAGCTCACATTTAATGCCTTGCCTTATGGGGGTTTCTTTGCATCCTTAATGCCTTGCCATTCAATAGCTCTGTGCTTTGCAGGACCCTGGAGATAAAAGAACCAATATTGCTTCGAAGGTTATTTTTAACACAGGAGTAGTTAAGAAACTGTCTGCACACAAATGACAAATTATTGTAATCCTAACAAAGAATGGGGCAGTAAAGAGCACACCAGCTGAAAACTTAAAAGAAGCCATAGACAAAGATGAAAAGATGGATTAAGAAAAGATCTCTAGTGCTCCCAAATGCAGCAATGTGGCTAATTGGTACAAATGAAAGATGCTTCAGAAGCAGACTTGAAGATGAATTGCCAAGTTCTCGCCTTTCTCCCGTTGGTTGCAGTGGCCCCTCATGCAGTGTTGCCAGGGCTCTGCCAGCTCCTGCCCACGGAAGCCTCTGATTTACTTACACATGCTGGCAGCACTGGGGGAGGAATGCCCGCTCCTGGGGCTGGCTTTGCTGGCTTTAACAGGCAGGAGAAGGCTGGGCTTGCGCTGCGGCAGTAGCTGATCCTGCCTTTGCTGTGAAATCAGAGGGAGAATATTCCTGTGTGGTGCGTTTCTTTCCTAATCTCATTTTACCAGCTGGACTTGCAGCTTGGTACTGCTGGTTTGTGGGGGGGGATAACACTGGTGCAGGAATTGCTAAGAGGTGCTCCCGGGCTTGGGCATGTGGGATGGCTACAGGAGCACAGTGCTCCTTTCTGTCCTTAAAATCTGCAAGTGTCCTTCTGCTCCTGTGTGAGCAAAGGAAAAATCCCCCAAGGCCTGGGAAGCATCCCTCCGAGCTGGGGGTAGAGCAGCTGCTTCTGGGGGGCACAGTTTCGTTGCAGCTACTGGCTTTTATTTTCTGGGATTGCTGCGGGAAAAGCAGGCTTGGTGTGGAACGTTGTATCTGAGCGAGTGGCGGGGAGGATGTGTCTCGGTGTTTGTCACATACAGGCGCCTTCTGGCAAGCGAGAAGGTGACATTATGGGATGTGTCTTTTGGCATTTCCCCTCCAGCCATCGGCAGCCCCAGCAGCAGCAGCTCTGTGATCCCTCAATGGCAACACCTCAGTTGATGGAAAGGGGACTGTCTGCTGTTCTTCCTATAGTGGCTTTTTTCTGTCGGACATATATCAGAAGTGTGTGCCATGTGAATGTGCCGCCAGAAGGCTCGGTGGGGAGAGGGGTGAAGGAAAGGAAGGAGGAGCTGAGGCAGGAGCAGATATCCCTGCTAGCCCTGCCACAGGGTCACAGAAGCTCATGGCAGCATTCAAACCATTCCTGACAGAGAGGTTTTTGGCTATGGAAATTCAAGCCAAGCCTCCAAGGTCTGCTTAGCTTGAGCGTGAAACCTTGATTTGCATTCTAGTTTGCACTGGGCTTGCCTGTTATTAATCAAACCTCTGCGGAGCCTGGCCTTGGTTTTAGCTTGGCAGCAGGACCTGTGCCTGGGCGAGTTTACCTTGGCTTCATGTTTTATTGCAGCCCTCTGCTTGTGGATGGTAAATCAACTGTGTGATAAGTTTACAGAGGATCTGGACTGCATCTAATAGATGCCATTACATCGCTTGTTCAGAGTTGCGTGTGTGACAAGGTCATCCCATCTCATAAAGACAGCATAAATTTCATATTTGCTCGACTCCCACAGAGGATTGTGGGAGGTAGACTTCTAGGGATTGCTGCAGTGCATGGAGCATAGAGATCCCCTATGCACTTTATCCATAACCCATCAGTATCTGTCATCTTCTCAAACCTACTGTTCTTCAAGGTACAAACTTAATGTGCATCTCTGTCCTGGCGGTGCTGAACACCTCACCTACTCCTGATGGGAATTTTAGGCTCCAGTGTTGTGCCGTGGGTCAAAACCATTGTTGGGTGAGGGGCACCACCTTCTGCTTTGGGCAGCTCATGGCTTATGGCCAGTGCTGATTTGGGGGCTGTGTGGCGCAGGCATAGGCTTTGCCTCCATCAATCCAAACTTGCCTTTAGTACCCAAATTAAAGAGCTGCTCTCACCTGATGAGGTCCCAGTGCTTTGGGACCTTCTTGTGCCCTGGCTGTTCCCCCAGACCAGCTTACCCTCATTCCCCAAGTCTGGTTTTTCATTCCCTTCAGAAAGATCTGAGCCCTTCAGTGCTTTACGCCATTGGGGTCCACCTCAGGTCCCTGTTAAACCAAGAGCAAACTTCTCGGTGGCTTCTGCAGCAACTGGGTCAGCCTTGGAGCTCCTTGGTGCACCTCATCCTCGAGTATGTGTCACTTTGCTGCAACACCTTCCCAAGGGCTGGACATTCTTCTGAAGCCTGAAAGCTGTCTTGCAGATGTTGCACTTGTCATGTTTGCACCTCCTCACAACGGAGGAGGAGCCGTTCAGCAGCTCAAGGCACAGACACTTGCTGCAGTCACGGTTTCTCCACCCTACTTTGATCACAAGAATTTCTCCTGTATTTCCCCCATGGTCACCACCATGTGTGCAGGTTTCCTTGCAGCAGCAGGTCTGGTTGTCTTCTGACATTTCAAAAACCAGGAGAAACTCCATGCTGTCAGCTCCTAGAGGTGGATTTCTATGTTGTGCAGACCCATAGCAATGTGACAAACACTTTTCTAGTGATGCAGGGGTCATTGATGCAGTTGCTGTGGTTGCAGTGGGCAAAGAGGTGATGATGTAACAGACTGGCTTGTCACAGCATCTGCTACGCTCTAGCACTGCTCAGGCATGGTTGCAGAAATCCCCATTCCTGTTTCATGCCCTGTTAATCACTGAGTCTGAAAATTGTTGGTGTCTTAACAACTGAACTGAATAGTGTGGATTCCGCCAACCACCCACACCCACCCCCCGAATTTTGGCTTAAGAGGGGGATGTGGAGGTGCAGTGAATTTTGCAGCTAGCTATCTAGTCTGGGAAATGACATCTGTGTCAGCTGCAAAATTCTCCTGTCCCAGAATTGAACAGCCTGTGTCCTGCCATGGTTCCACTTCCCAGTGTGTGCTGTAAGCCAGAGCAGACCTGGGGATCAGGAGTTTGATGTAAGCAGCATGGAAACCAGCCATGCTTTAGCTATTCCTGTCCCAGTGTGAAATCAGCAGAACTTTGTGATGAAGTGTCAGAACTCTTGAGCTCAATAAATAGAAACAGCAGTTTACCTAGCTACATAGGACAGCGCAGCTTCTGAGGTCTCGTGGGGTCTATTGCACGGCTGATTTTATTTAAATTATACCATCAATTTCCTATATACTCTAGAGGAGATTCAGGCTCATTAGTAGATCAGAAACATTCTTCATTATCCATTACAGCAGTGGGAAAGCCAATAGAGGCTTTGCCTTGACACTGTAATATTTAAGAGGGAGGAATCTGTCTGCCAAGTGTGAAGTTGGCTCCTCTCTTTTAAATAAGTATGTTTAATAAATAATAGACAATTAAACTCTTCTTGATCTTTACTGTCTCATGATAATTTATTTGCCCTTTGATTGGGCAGATTTTATTTTGGTGCTTGACTGGGACTGTGGTTTGGAAAGGCTTTGTTATTCAAAATGTAGGAAGAAAAAAAAGGAAGAGTTGCCATAAAGCAGGGCACGAAGGTTGCTTGTTAAATAGGCAAAAAGTACTTGGGTCATGATTAGTGCCTTTCTGTTTTGATATTAAAGTGGTGCTTCAGTGATAAATTAAGTCCCTGCTCAGAATGCCAACATCCATTTGGGACCATTTGTGCTCTGTTTATAGTGAGGACGGTTCCTTGCTGCTAGGGCATCCTGCTGGGGCAGGAGGAACTCGGGGAGCAGTACCCTGTCCCCTGGGTGGATTTCTGCCAGGCTGCCGTGGTTTCCCGCTGTATTTACGTGCTGCCTTGCACTCAGGCCAGCTACTGATTGCCTGGACACTGGTGTGGTGAAATATTTTGTGGAGTGCTGTTGGAGACAAGGTCGTTTGTTTCCAGGCAGTCTTGAACTATATACATATCAAAGGCTTAAAATATAAGTTAGGAAGCTCTTCATAAAGCTAGAGGAACTTGTAGTAAATCTGCTATCCCTCAGTGTCCACAAATCCTTGGTGAAGGATTTGGTGCTGACTGCTGGAGACCTAAGCCCTCTGTTCATCTGTGGGACCTTACACCATTTTGTCCCCCGAGCACCCAAGCGCTGGTGCATTGGGGTCCCCAGCTGGGACACAGCCAGCTACTGCGACATCAGCCACAGTGAGAGCCAGCCCCTCTCTCCACAGTGTTCCACAGCTGCCATTACACTGATGAAACGCTACTACATCCGAAAAATAAAGATTATTTTCATAAATGGAGAAACGGAGGGGAAGAGCCGTCAGTCAGATGTTAATGAGAGGGCATACCTCCGCAGCTCCTGGGAGCTGGGGAAACGGGTGCCTGCTGCAGTAACTGTTTGTTCCTGCTGTGTTTTAACACCCTTGAGAAATGCCCGTGTACATACACCTTCAGTACTTCCAGGCGTGTGGAACAAATGTGTTCAAATAACTCCCCCGATTAAACGTACTGTCCCTCTAGGTTGACGCTGCAGAGGTGGACTCTGCTAGGGTTAAAGGGGGGATGGATGCCTTGGATTTAAACCTGTCCTCACTGAAGTTCAGTATCTTCTATAAATAGCTCTCCCAAATATTTGAGCGATGCATATTCTACTTTCTAAAGGCAGAAAAGGCCTCTTAGGTAATGGGAATAGTGGTGATTAGTGAAGGTTGCAGATGAAAAGAGGATATGAAAGTAGCATAGAAATCCTTTGATATATCACTCGCTTTCCTGAGGCATTTTCTTCTCCTTGTCTTGACTTTAAATTTCCCCTGTAGTATGTAAGTGAATCTACCTCCTAAATTTACACTCTTAAAAAATATTTTACCTTTCCTTTCTATGTGAAAATGTACTTTGCTTCTGAGTTGCACTTGGCAGAAATGGGGAAAATGCTATATTTAAAAAAAAAAAATCAATCTAAAAGTATTGATTTGAATCTTTATAGAAACTATTTGGGCTAGTTTGGGCCCCTGCTATGTTCATCTAGGGAACAATACACAGGCAAAGCAATTAATTTCATCTAAATTCAGCTACCAAAAACTAGGCATCTAGTAGTAAGCCAGTAGTTTAGGCTTCTGTGGTCAGTACTGCTGAGCGAGGACCTCTGAGGGCAATTTGTCTGTGTTGTAGGAATGAATGAGCCCCTGAAGGTGCCTGACTATTTCCATTGACCAGGAGGAGTCTGATTAATGAGATTAGATGCCTAAGGACTGATCCACATGTCCAGTGCCATTTTAGAGACAATATCATATACCAGGGGTATATAATGAGCTGGGAGATGTAATTACTCTGGAAGATCCATGCCTTTACAGCAGAGATACACACCTGCCTTCTGGCCACCAGAAGAGGGATACGTTGGGAAATTTAAAATGAAACCATGTACTTGTTTAAGCATGTAAATCATGTGCCTAGAATGCTTAGAAACCTCAGATTTGGTGAAGTGTATTGCTGACTCTGTTTCAATGGCTTTCAAAACCTTAGGAGCTGGAGTGATGTGAGTGAAATCCAGCCCTTTCCTGCTGCTGTTTAGAAAGAGCTCATGGAATTTCAAGGGCTTTGGGGAAGCAACCTCCATGGACGTGACCTTCTGTGGACAAGTGGGTTTGCCCGCAGGGCTTTCTGTTTAGCTGCTTTCATCAAAACTTTATGTCTCTTCTGATGTCCTGGTGTTCCCCAGTGATGCTGGGGGTGAGGTAGGTCTGGTACCTTCCATCCCAGGGTGCTGGGATACCCACAAGGTATTTCCAGAATCAGTCATATCCTGTGCTCGTGTTGGTACTGGCTGAGAACAGTTTAACCCCACTGGCAGGCTGTTACTCCTTGAAGCTGGATTGCTGTAGTAGCAGGGGCATGTGCAGGGATGTGCTGTGAGCAGGGGCAGGAATGTACCACTGCACAACAGTCACCCCGAACCACTCCATGGAGAAACAAGGTGAGCCTCGCAGCTGGCAAATAAGTCAGAACAGACTGTAGCAGTTAGCTGCAAGGAAACACTGAGAGAGATGTGAGTGGAAGTCAAATGGTCCAGATCAGCTGCAGCAGCTCACCAGAGGTTTCCCTGCTTCCCTGGTCACGTTGCTTCACAGCAGTAAAGGATTTAGCTCGTGGGCTTTGAAGCAACCAGCAGCGAGGAAACAGGTAGAAAACAGACCCCTCAGCAACACCTGTAACAAGCAACAAGTACGTTCTCCAAGTTACACAGCAGCTTAATTAGAGGAGAGGCCTGTCAGACTTAATTTATTTTTAAAAGCCCCATCAAATCTAATTTGTGAGTGCAGTTCTTCCATCTGCTTTCAGGCATTATCTCTGGGGTTAAGGAGAAAAACATATGTCTTGTGGTTAATAAGAATTTGTTTAAATGGATCGTATGACTGGGTGATTAATAACTGCTCTACTCTGATTGTTCTCATTATAACGATAACACGCGGCCCCGCTGCCCAGCCCCAACCTATTGTCGTGAAAAGGGATCATAAAATGGGAGATGAAAAATTCCTCTGGTTGAGATGAAAGCAAATGGATCAAGAGGCTGGCTGCACGACGCTGCGTGGCAAAACCAGCTTCCTATGGTTCTTATTATTTCTCTTCTGGGATTATATATCAGATCATCAAATGTGCACAAAGCAGGGCACTTAAGTCTGTTTTTAAATGCAGAACTTGATCTGATGCCTGGCTGCCAAGGGCACGGTGCTGGCGTTCAGGAGGTCCTGAGTCAAACCCTGCTCTCCACAAACTCCCCCTGTAACCTTGGGCAAGTCCCCTAAACCTCTCCAGAAATAGCATCCGGGTGGAAATATTCCCAGTGCACATCAGACTCCAACCTCACCAGATTTTCCTCTTTTGCTAGCTTGCTCCTAGTTTTAACTTTGTGTTGTATCTTCTGAGCAAGAGCTCAGCATCTCCATAGAGTCGCACCATATTTCCACGAGCGTAAACGAGACGAGAACGCGACCCTTCTGTTTAATGACCAACTGGTGCTTTAGTTTCATGCAAGAACCAAATCCAGAGCGATTAATCATATTTGCTTTCATGATACGCTGGCTAGGTATTGGAAATGTTGGGAGCTTTGTTGTTTGGCAGATATTCAAACCAGTTACTTCAGAGGAAATTCCACTTATTGAAAGAGCCCAGTGATTAGGTTATCATCATCTCCACTTCTCATTTTCTCTGTTCACAATAAAAGCTTGAAAGAGAGAAATTTATTTGGTTGTTTTTAAAGGCATGGGTTGAAATGTGCTCCGAGGCAGGAAATAAAGAGACATTATTACTTCATAGCCCCCCGGGGGAGATGGCAGGCGGTCAGGCATGTGGTCCTGGGAGTCATAAAGCAACACAAACCGGAACAGGTAACTGGTGTCATTGGGGCTTTGATTTGCTTTCCCAGTGTTAACCTCACGTTAACCTTCGGAGCAAGAGGTCAGGGAAAGGTTGCAGCCTCAGAGGCTGGAAAAAGGAACTTTGCCTGAAACGCACAGTCCTTGCAAAGCTTACGAAGTTGGCCACAAATAACAAAAAAAGAAATTACTCCTGAATAACAATTTCTATTTCAGCTGAAAACTCTCAGCCAATTTGTGTGCAGGATGAAAAAGCAAAAGGTACTTTAAAGTGGCGAATAAAGCCAGTATCGCCCCAGAAGCAGAGGGGAAATATTTCTCTTTTTTCCTTTTTTTTTTTTTTTTTTTTTTTCTTTAAAGCGTT
>JAVJGJ010000001.1:115413077-115433385 GCA_035590215.1 Microhierax caerulescens | reverse complement strand
GCACCCCTGTGTTCCCCCACCCCTCCCTTGATGTTTGCCTTTTTCACACTCTGTGACATGCTGCAAAACACTTTGGACCAAAAGCACATCTGTGACCCTGCCTGTGCTTCACATGGCATGGACAGGGTCTCTCCTGGAGTTTGGGTATCAGCCTGTCCAAGTGTTTCCTACCAACAGTGAGAAAGACCCCGTCAAATCTGGGATGCTGCGTGTGCTGAGTATGCCTTGGCCATCCCCCCTGCAGGCAGGGGGTCACTTGAGCAGCCACGTGTGCTGCTGGTTCAGGGCTTCTTGTACCATCCTCCAAAGGGGGATTTTGGCATCGGCTTCACTGGGGGAAGAGGAAGGAGCAGAACTGTCAAGGTCACAGACTGATGTCATGTGCTGTTAACGTAGCAACTTCCATGGAGTTTTAATAAATAGGAGTATATATGTCCCCTCTGGGGACCCCCAGCTCTGCTGGTCTCCTTGCTCTGCAGAAGTGCTCAAATAAGGGAAAAAGGAGCCTGTTTCCATGTGATATTATCCCCTGAAAGATCAGTATGCTGGAAAATAATTAGCTGTCAAGACTAGTTGCTTGTGCCGCCTACCCCCATCTCCAAATGAAGTTCAGTGGTCTCTGATCCGATGCAGAATCACCAGGGAAGGGGGAAGCTGTCCCCAGATTAGATATGGCGAGCTTATATGACACAAGAATTTATTACTTAGTCCAACTTACAGGAGGTCAGAAAGAAAATAACAACCGCCTTTGCTTTGTGAAACAGATACAGAGTTTCAGTGTAACCCAGGGGTGTTAAGTCTTAATAAATTCCGCTGGTGACTTGTGTGATAGACAGGTTTATCTCCACCGTGCTATTTTGTTGCTTCCAGATGAATCCCAACCAGCATCAATCTGAAACTTTCCTCCCTTTAATACACATCAATAACTTAACACAACCTCTTCTCCATATCATCTGGCAGCAGTCAGAGCCTTGGCCACAGTTTTACTGGGGTAATGTTATTTTCTTCAAGGTGGAATATTATGGCCAGGCTGGAGAAATATCTTGCATTTCCTCGCATTGTCTGGCAACACGCATGGAGCAGTTCCCAGCCCGCTCCTCGAAGCTTTTACAACATTAAGAGGCCTCCATAAACTTCAAGCAGTCGGGAAGGTATTAAAGGAATGTCTTTAAAAAAAAGAGAAGGGAAAAAGAGGAAGAGGGGAGCAAAAGTAAAATTGTAAGAAAGCATCAGAGGGTTATAAGAGGAATAACTGGGATGTGATTCCCTTGGGATATGGGAGACTCCACTTCTCCCTGTTACAGAGGAGACTTCTTGTTTAGCTAAAGGTGCCTTAGGTCTTGGCTTCCTCTTTCTACAGCAAAATTAATAGCACTTTGCTGGGAAATAATAAGTATGCAACTAGCAGGCTCCTGGAGCGGGGGCAGTGGAGGTGAGGGGGTGGAGGGGCTGAGGTCTGCGTTGGGGTCACCCGTAGCAGCGCTCGGTGGGGCAGTGGCTGCATTGCCCAGCTGAGGAGGATTCCGTGGCCTCCGGGACCAGTTTTATCTCTCAGATTTTCCCGTGGCAGGGAGATGCTGGGTTCTGCTCTGAACTGCGCTGCCAAAACTTCATTTTACTCAGGATGAAGAAACCTGCTCTGTCACTGGAAATGCCAGCGGGGTGAACAGTGCAGGCAGGAGGGAGGTGTGGGCAGAGGATGCTGGAAACTTCAGCCCTGTCTGACCCATGCCTTAGGGAAGGGGCTGAGAACTTTCACACACTTTCTGCTGGTTTCTTCCTACAGAAAGAAGTAATTTGGCCAAGATGCCCTGCCTGGGAGGGGTCCGTAGGGACCAGTTCAAGGGTAGGGATGGTACGTTACACCTGGCAAGGGGGACTGGATGAGGTAGCCAGCCCTTGAAATGTGAGTGACTGCCAAAGCCAGGAGACTTGTCTCCATTAGCAAGTCTCAAACGTGCATGGGCTGAGTGTCAGCGCGGGGGCCAGGGCGATCCTGGGGTCTCCAGTAGACAGGGAGCATGTTTGTGTGTGTGTGCGGGGAGCACTTGTGCCTTTTGAGCCACAGGTTCATTCCTGATGCCTTTGGGATGCTGTTTCTACCCTCTGCACCCATCCCAGCCACCCTGTCCACCCACCTGTGGCCGCAGGACAAGCGCTGTGTGTTTGGGAGAGCAGTGGAGGGAGGGTGCTGGTGCTGCAGGGGTGCCCTGCCGTGAGCAGACGGGGCTGCACAGGGCTGCCTGGCCGGTGCTCGGGCGCCGTGTGAGCACCCAGCTCGCAGGGGCACCGTACGGCATGTGGGATCTCGCCTGGTGGCTTCTGTTTCAGCATATGGGTTTTCTTAATAACAGCGATATCCCCCAGTGGTTTCCCCCTGGCTCATTCCTTCTAATTAAATAAATACCAACACATTTGGAAGAAACTGTGTAGTCAATATTGCATTAGCCACAAGCAGACAGATTTAAAATTTTTTTTTTTTTTTTTTGCCTTTCAAGGATCTTGGAATATCCTACAACTATTAATTAATCCGGTCTCCTGATAATTCTGCAGGGATATATGATACCGATCAGTTATGGCTGGGGAAATTGAGTCATACAGATCTGAAGGGACTGGTTCAGCACGCTGTGTGGCAGGGCTGGAAATGGAAAGCAGAACGCTTGCCTCGCTCCTTCCTGCTCTAACCACAGCCTGGCCGCCTTCTCTTCGCAAAGTTGTGTGCAAGTTGGTGGAGAAGTTTTGCTAAGGAAAGCCATCTCAGTTGCTAGCTTTCAAAGGCTTATTGCAAACACAGATTGATGGGGTGGGGAATGTACTTTAAACATTATGGCAAACACCTTAGCTGTGTCCCTTTCAAGTGAAAGCTTGAAGTAAGGGAATTTGACTGATGTGTGCTTTTATCAAAGCTATTCCCTATTATGTTAAGCACAGTAGCCTGTGGAAGTTAAGAAGTTAATGGGGGAAGCGGGCATTAAACAGAAAGATCAAATGCATCAGATAATAGCCAAAGGGATAAAAACAATACAGCACCTGAGAGTGGCAATAAATGTAAAATGCTTCTCTCTCATTTCAGATGTATGATTAACTGCTTCTAAATATACTGGGGACTGTACAATAAAGGGGAAGATGTGGATGAGCTATAATGTGGTCAAAATGTTTCAGGAACTCTAACCAAAGACCCTGTAAAAGCCTTCTGGGCTCCTAGCTGCCAAGGATATTTTCTGCCCCTATGAGGGCAGACATAAAGGTTCAGGAATTTATAAATAATTTTTTACTGGGGGAGAAAAAAAAATCAAACAAACAACTAAAGTACAGAAGAGCACTGTAGGAAAAGTTATTGGATTGATGAGGATGGAATATGGGGAGTAGTGCAACCATAAAATTCTATTTGATGTTCCAGAAGGGAAATGGATTTTGTTTCCTTTCTTTCCATTACTGAATACGGCTTTTGTAGAGTTAAGAACAGGGAGATTTTTGCAGTCTTGTGTCTCCAAAGAACCCTTACCTATTTTGCTAGCACATTTGCAAATGTCACTTTGCACAGGAATGCTCTCCCACTTATTTCTAGAACACTCCGTTTCTCCAGATGCAAAACATGTTTTGGAAATATTTTCAAATCAGCACTTCAGCCCATTGCAGAGAAAGACTTTGATGTTTGCCTTTCTACTAGCAGCAATGCTTTGCTCCACTGGAACATTTTGCATCCCAGGACACCAGAGTGCCTTGCAAAAACAATTCATTTAGCCTTTTGACGTAGCTGGAAAGCCCTGTTTCATGCAAAGGAACAAAAGCCCAGAGGGTTTGGTCTCCTGCCTCCTTGTGTGCATTGTCTCTGACACAAGGCAAGCTGTCAGGACCAGGACTCGGCAGCTAAAACCCTGCACTGGCTGGCAGGGCATGCCCGTACCAAGCAGAGGCAGCTCACTGAAGGGTTGTCTACATCACTGTGTTGGTTTTGCCTGAGCCAATGGGTCTATGGCCACACCACTGTTCATCCATACCTGGTCCTGGGGGAGAGCTGTGGCACCATCCCCCAGAGGAGCATGGAGCCATCTCACCACAGAGAGAACTGGGAGAGGTTGGGAGTGGTCAGAAATGGAAGAGTTTTCATTATTGCCAAGTGTGGATTTCCACGGGCAGTTTTTCAAGTTGTTGGACTCAATGATCCGAAAGGTCTTTTCCAACCCAAATGATTCTATGATTCTATAAATTGCTGGGGGTGGCATCCTACTTCTACTCCCTGAGATCAAAGTCTTTTGCATGCTCTGGTCCTCAGCCTTAGATCGATTTGCATCGCTCCTATAGTATGAGATAGCTCCAGGGAAGTACAACTTTATCGTCTTTAAAGGCCACTTTGTGGTGCCACAATAGTACAAAGCAGCTGTGGATCCACTAGCAATTTGGAAGGCAGCTGTCAGCGAGCCTTGGGACCTGCTTCTGCACGCCCACCTGGTCTCTGCGTGGCTCTGGGCTCCACGCTACAAGCAGGTGGGCAAGCAAAACCCTGCTGCGAAGACAAACTCAGTTTTGGAAATATTTGGGAAGTGGAGACTGATGGTGCAGCTGGGGGCTGGGACACTGAGAGAACTCCCCCTTCCCCAGCTGGCCCTCCTGATCCCTGGGGGTTTTGTGTGCAGAGAAGCAACATGTACCTGTGAAGGAGGTGATGGGGCATAATCTGTCCCAAGGAGTTTAAACTGTTGTGGAGGTTATACTTTGGTTTTCTGTCTGTAGGATAGATTGCTGGAGAGGGGAGGCAGAAATGTCTGCACAGCTGGAGATTTTTAGGGGATCAGATCAACCTTTTTTGAGTGGTTTGGGTTGATTTAATCCTGTTTTGGGACCTTCCCTTTTGGCTCCGCTTTCTGTGATGTCCTAATTAAAAAAAAAAAACAAAACAAAAAAACCCAAGAAAGAAAAACAACCAAAATAAACCAACAACCCACCTAAATGACTGCAGTCCAGGCATTGGTCAGGTGTGTTAGGAAGTAGTTTGCATCAGAGCTGGGCCAGCCTGGCTTGAATATTCCTCCTGGAAACAGTGTGGCTGGTCTGGTTCCCAGCAGGGTAATGTCAGCGATGAGCACCGCGTTGCTCCAGAGAGGCCTGGGTAGGTGTTAATGATGCCAACGAAATGAAGTGAGACTTGATAGCTGTAATGGCTGCAGAGTGGGAAGGTGTTAGGGGCTGCTGAAATACTTATGATATGGTGAGATGGAGATAGATTAAGATAGAGGTGTAAAAATAACATAAACTGGAAATTCAAGTTTAATTATAGGAATCCTCTGGTCTTCATTCCCATGGCTCATTTGATACTGCCAGCACTGTGAGTTAGGGTAAGGAATGTGAGTCATGATTTTTTTCACCTGATTTTTTTTTTTCTGCCCCTCTGTCTCTTACAGTTTTAAGTCAGGCTCTTAATATAATCCTCGTTTATCTTGTGAAGGCCTAATACATAAAACTCTTCCTGGCAGACGTCAGCAAGCTTTCACATCTGACATCTACGTCAGACAGGCTCACTATTTGTCTGCACCATGGTGTGATAGCAGACATGTTAGCTTCAAAACAAAATTGCATGGAGGCACAGACACTGCAGAAATAACTGTGTTTGACCATGCCAGCAAGCATCTTTGGTGCTGAAGCTGCACGGGCAGTCTGCTCCTGCCAGACTCCTGGCCTGCTCTGCTGCAGCTCTAGGATGTATTCTTGCATGGTTGTGGCATAGGAAGGAAAAGAAAGAAAAAGGAGCAGGGACAGAAGCAGAAAGCTGGAAATTTGATGATTTCGTCTAATGCCCTTGAGGGTATTTCTCCACTGCAGTGGCTGCAGCCCGTGGGGATGTACGTGCACTGGGTGGAATGCAGCTCTGTTGCTGGTGGTGTCTCTGGGGCTGGTACCAAACTTGCTTGAGAGGGTCATCTCTGCTTTCACAAAGTGTATCATCTCAGCATCAGAGCTCCTTGTTCTCCTCAGGGCTGCTTCAGAGAAATGGTTCTTTACCCAAGAGGCTCACATATTGGGTCCAGACAAGCCAGTGCAGCTCCGATTAACAACAGAATAAAGGTGTGCATTAGGCTAGATTATTCCTTTCTCTGATGCTTTCCTTTCTGTGGCAGCACCCAGGATCAAGAGTGCTCTGCACCAGGGAAAAGCCTGCCCCAAAGCTTAGGAAGCATGCTTTTTCTCTCTCTCTCTCTCTCTTTTTTTTTTTAAAGTGCCCTGAAACCAGATTTCATGAGAGTTGTTGCCTGACCCAAGAGAGGAGCAAGAAAACTTGTCTCTGCCTCAGCCTTGGGAAGCAACGATCTGTTGTAGATGGGCAGGGTGTGCTGTCCCTGCATCGACCCCTGCCAGCCCAGCAGCCGTTCCTGGTGCTGTCCTCCCGCTTTCCAGGCCTGTGGCAGGCAGGTCCGTCGCCTGATGTCCGGGGCGGGGACTGGTGCTAAATGGTCACGTCCTTCCCTGAGAGGCTGTACAGGTTGTGCAGCTGGTGCCAGGCACGTCTGCAACTTGCTTGGCGGGAGCAGGGATGGAGGACCAGTGCCGAGGCAATGGATAGGGAGCCCTGAAGAGAATGTGGCTCTGCTCAGCAGGAATTTCCTAGGATAGGGGAGACCTTTGGGACAACCGTGTGTTTCCAGAGACACAAGGATGTGGTGCAGCAGCTGCTGCTGGGGAATTCAGGAGAGTGTCAGGGGCACTGCTCTGGCTTAGAACCAGCCTGCCATCCTGGCCATGCCCTCACCCATCAAGTGGTCTGGGCTGTCTCATTACCCCTTCAATTCCTGGAAGTCCAAGAGTGGCCAGTTGAGTTCAAGGAGCTCTGGGGCTTGAGCTGTGTATTCAGTTCTGCTCTGACACAGTCTGTGTACCTAAACTGTGGGGCAGAGGGTGCTCCCCAGCTCTGGGGTCTGCACGCTGGCTCCCACCTATGTGCCCAAGGCTGGAGAGCTTGCTCTGGGACCAAGGGGACCCACCAGGACTCTCATGGTGGAGGGGCCAGGAGCAGAGTGAGCAGGGTCTGAACACAGCTTGTGGGAGTTTCAGGGTAGAAAATGGGCAGTTTTCAGGAAAAATGGACAAAGGGGTATCTAAGGTAGGAATTGGACCCAAGATGAAGTGGAGGCCAGTGAGAGAGGATCAATGAGAACAAAACCTCAGGATGTCCACGGCGGGCAGATTATAAATCTCCCAAAGCTGTGTCAGGCACTGGAGAGAAAGAGCCAAAAGGTCCTACGTCTGCTTATACACAACAGAGATGGCAGCTGGTACAATTAATCTCCTGCCCTCTGTGAATCTTTAGACGAAGCCTCAGAGTAATTGAGGAAAGGTAAGGAAAGGTCTTTGTGGCCCTTTCTTTCTTTCATCCCGATGGGCTTCTCATCCTGGAGTAAATGAGAAACAGTCCCAGCTGCAGACAGTGCTGCTTTGGATCCAGATTTGCTTCTTTCCCAGCATAAAGCAGTGCAATGTAACTTGTAACACCCCGTTACTCTGAATTTGTCCTTTCAGCTCAGTTCACTCAAAGCTGGCTGTCTCACAGCCTCACTCAACATAATCTTATCTTCAATACCTCAAATGCTAAAGAATATCATATTATTAATATTTAAAATATTATTAACAATAATATAGACAGATGTGGACTTCTTACGCTTATCTGGGATAGGAAGGAAATATCTCTTTTTTCCTGATTCCCTGAGCTTTGAAGGTCTTACATTGTAGCTCCAACTTTTAAAAGCTTATGAGAGAAGGCAGAGTACTGTTGTAGTTGGGAGTATCTGAGTAGGTATAGAGGTAAGGCTTGTATCTGCCATGAGACAGACACATATAGCTGGGAAAAACAGGCACAAACTATTTTCTGTTGGGAGGAGACACAGAGCTGCCAGAATCTGCCATACTGTGGCTGTTCGATTTCTGCTGTGGTCATAACTAGGAGATCCAAGCATGGACCTGTGCTCTGTTCTGCTAAGATGCAGTGCAAACAGATCAGAAGGAACTTTCTGCACCCAGAACACCTACAGTCTAAGCCAGGGGACAAGGGTAGGTTCAGATCGACAGGAGGAGCACACAGATGCAGTGATACAGATCCATGGCGACACCAGAAGGGTGTTTCTTGGTGCAGTGTCCACTCCTATCAGCCACAAACCTCCAAGGTGCTGGGATTTTTCTACTTGCCATATAGCTCAGCCCTCCATTAGAAGCTGTGTGCTAGCTGAGAGGTTTGCGATGGATCTGAGCTGGATCTGCAGACACTTGTGTGCTAGCTGAGAGGTTTGTGATGGATCTGAGCTGGATCTGCAGACACTGGCTTCGCAGAGGGTCTCCAGTCCCTGTGTGCTGTCCTGGCTTTGCCAAACAGCTTTTTGCTGCCTGATCTGGTGATTGAGATCCTCTAACTCCACCTCCGTCACCATCTCGGCATGTCCATCACCAAGTCTGGTGACGTCTCTTGCAAGCCATCCCTTCATCACCATGTTCCTCCCTGTGGCAGTGCTGCAGAGGACCACGGCAGCAGTGACCTGTGGGGCCAGAAGGGACTGGCTGGTCCATCCCCCTTCTCCATAATGGGGCCAGGCCTTACGTCTGGCTGACGATCACCCTACCTTTTTCTTGAACACATCTTTTGAAAGAGATTTCAGTGTCCTCATATGTCTGTCCAGTCCAGGGTCACAACAGCTAGTCTCCCTTCCTTGTGGGAAACAGTGCTAGCACCAGCCTGGTGTTTTCTCATCCTCCTCTGCTAACGGACCTCCAGTCCTCCATGAAAAGACACACTGGCTGCCAGAACCCATTTTGGCCATGGTACCTTCATATCCCTACAGAGTCTGAGTGCCTCTCAATTGTCAGAAGGATTTATCCTTACCTGGGTCTGTTTTCCAGAAGGGAAAACAAAGCAGGAGGCGGCTAATTCTCAAAAGTATCAAAAAGTAGGTATTTAAATTGTGTAAATGTTTTGGGCAGAATTATGGTTCTTCAACATCTGAGCAGTGTCTGGAGGAAGGAAAAATGTAACCTCACATGACTGGAAAAAATCCTGAGCTGGTCAAGTGTCCCAGCATTAACCCATCCCTTCTGCCTGCTCCTGTCTCAGCGGGTGGGGGTAAATCAGCCATGGTGTGCAGGCTGCAGGAGCCCCCCAGGTCTCAGCAGTCACCCCAAAAGACGCTTACAGTGGGCTGAGGTTGCCTCTTATCCCTCCCTTCCACTCAGAGTGGTCATCTGCCCTTCCCTCGCTTTCCGTACTTCTCAAACCACCCAGTGTTGCCTGTGAATAAAACTAGGTAGTACAAGCGAGGCAGAAAAAGTGGCAATCAATTAAAAGCCCAACAAAGTGCCTTTGTGCCTCACTTTGCGGTCATAATGAATGGCTGTCTTGTCAGAAAGGTTTCTACTGTATTAAGAAAGCATTCTACCTTAGCCCGTTGTGATCCTACTTGCAAAAGTCTCATTACCGTGCCAGCAATAATAGTGTCTAATTAAGCAGAATAAAGAGAGATGAAGCGTAATGGTTACAGGATTGAGAAGTTATTCGTCAGACAGAGGTAATAAATTACTGAGTCCTGTGTCCTGGTATGCTGGAAAAGACGTAGTCAAAAAGAGCCGACAGTGGAAACTTGGTTTTCCTTTTGATAAATTGACCAGCTTGGGTTGGCATTTCTTTGTGCGTTGCCTCAACAGATTTTTTTTTTTTTTTAATTTATTTATTCATACACACACACACACTCTCCTTTTACTGAAGCAAAGTACTCTCCTTTTACAGAGCAAAGCTCTGAACTGGGGTGGAGGCAGAGTAATGATGAGACCGACTGATGATTATAAGGGGCAGGAGTGCATATCGCTGCCGAGCCAGGGAGCAGAGCCGGCCTGGAGGGTGCTCCCCTGCCTGGCACCCTGCCCCGGGAGCCTTGCTCTCGTGCTCTGGCTCCTGCGTTATTGCTGGGTTATTACCCCTTCCCCGGTAAGGAGCTCCACAAACCATGCCCCGCACACGGTACAGTGGGGGAAAGATGCAAGAATGTCATTAAGGTCACGCCGCGAATCCCCGGCTGCGGATAATGAACAATTCCTGACAAAATGAGGTGGTTGGAACCATTCGGAGATAAAAACCTGCCTGTCATTCTGTTGCACGAACCTATATTCCAATTTTATCTGCGGAGTGCGATTCTCTTTTATCCGGTTTCCTGTTTGAAGGGATTTGAGCAGAACAGATAATCCTAACTTTGAACATAAATCACTGGGCTGCACGGCTGATAGATGCTTTGCACTTTTTTTATGATAATGGCTGATTGGAAGCTGGGAGGGAAAATGCCAGGGGCTTATCTCTGTGGAGCAGCGTTTGGAGGGTGTGCGGATGGCTGAGGGAAGGGGAGGCAGAGGCATGAGGTTGGGCCTTTTTGTGTGTAGTTATCTACTTGTTTATTTTGAACATCTGAACTCGAGCAGAGATACTCTGGGATGTCGCTGGGAACTTTGGGAGTCAGGGTCTGTGAAGGCACCGCGTTAGAAGGCAGGGGCAGGCATCCCCCGCGCCCGTCCGGGATAACGGAGCCTGGCGGGCGCCCACCACGCATGGGGCTGACCTCCGGGTGGTCCAGCCAGAGACCAATATTCCTCCGAAAGGGGCCTGGGGGTGCCAAAGAGCCATCAAATAGGGTCTGTGGATTGTTACTATTTTACCAAGAAGAGTTTAAAAAAAATAGTGTTGTGTTTTGGTTTTGGGTTTTTTTTTTTTCTTTTTACCCACAGTATAGATGACAGCTCAGAAAGTGCACTTTTCCTGATGATGCAAATCCCCAGAAAGGTCATGTTTCACTTTGGTTTTGAATGTCTCTTATTTTTAAAAGATTTATTTGACTCCTATTAGCTTAAATTTCCAAGTAATGTAAAACAAGAAAACTGGATTCTTTTTTTCTTTTTATGTTAACTTCTGACTTTTTTTTTTCATTAAAAAAAAACCAACACCAAAAACACAACAAAAAACTCAACATCAAACCAGATGCTTTCCCATGAAAAGTTGTTTCTTGATGAAACAGATTAATTGGCATTTTCTAATCAAATCTTCAAAAAACTTCCAGGCAGCTTTACAGAAGCATTGAAGTACCCTTTTGAAAAAAAGCTTTCTTAATGTCATCCTGTGAAAGCCTTCTTTCTCCAGTGACTATAAATGGCACCTTGGCAACTGCTTTGGATTAGATGCCTAGTTTTTGTCAGTGAAGAGATGAGAATTTTGGTCCAGAGGAGGAGTGCAATTTTGAAGCAAATGCCTCCAGGTGTGCTCCAGATGCTCTCCATCCCTAGTGGAGGTGTAATGATCCAAATCAAAGACTGATTTTTTTTTTTTTTTTCTGACAGCTCTGAACCACAAGCATGGTCAGGATGTTTATTCTGGGGGACCAGACTAAACCTTGTGCAAAACCAGTCCCTCCAAGATGCATACGGAGTAGACGGTCCAGCATCAGCACCACGTATGTAGATGCTGCTGGTCTGCCCAGTTACACCAAATTGCTTGTGGGTTTAGATGCAGCTTTTGGTAACTGCATTTGTCAGTTGAAAATCATCTTAAGTGGCTCATCCCTGTTTGAAAACAGACACTGTATTGCCGAGATGGTTTGAAGACTCTTCTTCATGTTAGTTATCCTTGCCACAACTTTCAGTTTGACGTGGCAGTTTTTGGGAGGCTCTGTGCTGACCCTTGGGCAGATGTGGGCTCTGCCTGAAGGAGGTGACTATCTGAACTGGTCTGTGGGTGATGTGAGATGATGTGATGTGGACAGTGGGGCTCCAAGTGCCAGGGACAAGCTTGTGAGGGTCCTGAATGAGACAAGTGACTGCCCAGTGATCTATCGCCTTGGCAGCAGGATACACGGATGCTTAAATATGGTGGAAGGAATATACATCTGGGACCTGCTCCAGTGCACAAGGATGGGGTAGAAAGCCAAAGTCTTCTCTAAATTATTTCTCTATGGGAAGCTGAACATAAAGGCCACACAGAGGCCTAACACAGGAGGAGCAGTGTTTCCTCCAAGGATAAGAGGGCTGTGTCCATACTGCAGAGCTGAACTGTGATGGAGGAGATGCTTTGGGCATAGCTGGGATTTAGGGGTCCAGACCATCAAGGGCTGGTACAAGTCAGCCAGTGTGAAGGGAGGGAAGGAGGAGGGAACTGGGGCTGTGCCTCAGCTGAAGGGGTTGAAGATGTAAGAACTAGCCTTGGTGTCTCTCTTCTAGCTTGTCAGGGGGTTCCAGGAACTGCTGCGCCTCTGACACCTGTGTGAGAGCAGTGCAAAGATTAATTTAGAGCTTTGACCCTTTGAAGCTGGTCTGTGACAAGCCGTTCCTCGTTGTGATATTTCATGGAGTCAGAATTTACCATGTCCCCCCATACTTCTACAAACTTGATGGCAGTAAATGCTCTGCTTGAGTGGGTGACAGGTTTTCATGTTGATGGTCCCATGTGGATATCTCTTCATGTCCATGGGGAGTACCTCAAGGGCAGCAGACCCTGGGGATGTGCACCCTGCCCCCACACAGGGCAGGGAGCCTGAAGAGCTGGTGTCTAAAGAGACAAGGCAGACTAAGGTTAGGAACAAGCAATATGGCCAACCTAAGGTTACAGATGAGGAAATTACCTACATAGAGCCTGAATTATACTTATTTAAATGCCTCTTGCCTCCTTGCTTTTGCTCGTTATTCTGATTATGAGCAGTAGCAGGTCTTGTAAGAAAATCTCTCACCTCGACTACCCCCATCAACACTTTGGGGTCCCATGGTACTTTATGGGAAGTGCATTCCAGCTGCTTCGTACTCTCTTCTTTACAGACCAGGTTTTGAACTACACCTCCTTGCATCACATCCCAGTCCTTCAGTGAGGAAAGGCATCATCATCAAAATGCATTGTAATATATGACCACAGAATTAGCCCAAAACATAGGAGATGCCTGAATGTTTCCTTTTGTGAACTACAGCTTCTTGAAAAGAGAAATCTTTGGGCTTTAGGATGAAAAATGAGGCTTATTTTTAGTTCGGAGCATTAAATTTTTTGAAGAAAGTACTTAACAAAAACAAACAAACAACAAAATAAAAAGCCTGCATTTTTATTACTAAGTATTTGTTGCTGTCCAGAAGCCCAGTTTTGGGGGGAATATAATTCTTTTTGGCTGGTGTTAATTATTCTTTTGCAGTTTCAAAGGGGTGACTTGGGTATGTACTGGGAAGGGAACAGCTCTTAGAAAAGACAATAAGTGATCGAGTCTCCCACAGGAGACAATTTGGGTAATGTAATCTGCTCAAACAAGTTCTTTAAACTTGTGAGAAAATTTCTTTTGAGCCTGAACAGGTCAATAACATTTTCCCCCACTTGTAGAGGAATAGAAAAATTAACTTTTTTTTTTTCTTCACCCTCCAGCATTTCTGTTATTTAACAGCCTTTTAGAAACCCATTTCCTATGCTATTTTAAGCTTCAGGCATAGTTAGGAGACCACATCTAAAAGTGACGATTTAAATCTCTAGACAGCTCGGGAGATAAGTCAAAACAAATTTCAGGATGTTCCTCTAAAGAGCTGTTTCCACTTAAGTAAGTCCCACTGGGAGCCTGGTTAAAGAATCACCTAATCCGCTACACATTTTATACATTTAAACAGGTCCATTTGAAAGAAAGTTTGTGAAAATTTCTGTGCAGTGAATACATAATGAATGCCACTGGAGGAGGATGGAAATTGCTGCTGGTTTTTACTTTGTTGATGTTGATAACTTTATGGTATCCTGATTTATTTATTTTATTTTTTCACTACCATCTTTCAGGCTATTGCACTGTGCAGCACAACTCCTCCCTTGCTCCCCAGAAATGTAATAAATGCAGCAAGGCTGCTTGATGTGAGAAAGATGTTATGCAGAAGGCAGGTAAAGGAATCACGATAAGGGAAGAAAGCAAGGGGAGGGAAGATTGGCATGTGAAAAGGCGGCAGGCATAGGTGGGTCAGGTCGCTAGGAAGGTGTTCTGGGGAAGGACGAGGAAACACAAATAACAACCCCTGGGGGTTGTCCTAGTGGTTTCTGTTGCAGACATGTGAGGTACACAGACCTCACATCCCCTGACTCAGGAGGATGCAAAGCTTCAGCCTACCAGAGCCAGCCCCTGGCCCAGCCTCCAGTTTCCCGGGATCCCACGCCAGCTTTGGTGTAGAGCAGGTGTGTCTGCTTCTAGTGCCCAAAGCAGGGGCAACAATTTCAGAGGGTCATAAAGCATAAAGTACTTCTTGCACATTGGGACCCAAACCCATCCATATCCTGCTTGCAACAGTGACATGCAGATCATTACTGTGATTCTCTCCTCCAGAAAGCACACTCTGTGTGCCAGAGGGAAGTGCTGGTGCTGTAGGTATTGTGAACAACTGCAGAACCAGGACTCTGATACAAGTCAGAATGAGCTACCAGTGTCTGTTTATACGCTGGTGATCTACTGGCAGGTACTGAAGGGCAATCCAGTAGCAGTGGCTCTAGGTCTGGTTGTCCTCTCTTATCCGCTCTCATCAGCTGCAAAATTCCCAATAGTATCCACAGATGGTAAGACTAGAAATGAGCCTCATGTGAGCGGACTGAGAAACGTGCTCTAAGAGGTTGAGTTTCTTTTCTTATGTGCATGTTTCTGCTCAGGAGATGGCACTTGCATGCACAAGTGTCCACACCAGGTGCTCAGATGCTTTCAAGCTTCTTCAAGGGAGGTGCTGGGGAAACAGAACAGACTGGAATGTTTCATGGACTTTTGCCATCTGTTTTCTTACCAGCCAGGCTGGTAAGAAGAAGAAAAGAAAACATGTACCACCCCATCATAATTTAACAAAGACAGGAAAAAAAGTAGCCTTCCCCACCTGGGGATCTTGACGCCAGGCGTATACAAGCCTGATCAGGTTTCTAAGAAGGAATTATCCCAGATTAGAGCGAAGGCGATGCTGGTGTTTGCCCTTCCTGGTGACATGTGGCCTCACACTCAAATGTCCAGGCCCTCCCATCAGACCAGACAGCTGCTCCAAGCTGTCCTCAGACTGGCTGGCGGCCAGGCAAGAGCCTGCAGGAATGCAGTATGAGGCACCTGCTCCACACCCCACTGAAACAGCAGGGAAGGGAACAGCTAATATGGGCTCCCTTAATCCTAGGTGCTGCCCTGCCTGTTCTCAATCAGATACCATTACTGGAAAGTAAAACAAAGTGTTGCAGAGAGGGGCTGTGCTGAAGAGTCTGATTGCAAACTGATACGGCTGCAGATGCCCATCCTTCCACCTATGGCATTGCCTGCAAACACTGGGGGTTGAGGGGGATGCTGGCTGCTGAGCTCTGCTTCACCAGTTGCTTTGGGGAGGGGTGGTGGCCCCAACCCATCTTTGGAGGGTGCTTAGAAGCTTGAGATTGTGGGAAAAGGCTGATTGCTCCAAACCAAGTTTTTGCTTTGCCCTGGTGAGAATCCTCTTGCACAGCTCTCAGGGCAGGATGTTGGGTTTAGTTGCTCTGCCACTTGCATCAAAGAAACTAATCCCAGAGAAGGCATGTGTTCAGTGGGAGACCTTGAAAGAAACTATCCCTGTGCCTGGGAGCTGTCTGAAGGCATGTTTCAAAAAAATCCGCCCCCATTCAGCTGCCTTGGAAAGGTGCGTTAGCGTGGCTGCTTCTTTGACTCAGCCCGTAGATGTCTAATGGTTCAGGGGGAGAGGAGTTGTGATTTGATGCCTTCCCTGCTCAGTGATTCTCAGAGTCCTCTCAGAGTGTCCTAGCATAGGCCAAGAAACTCCCTGGGGGATGGAGGGGTTTTATTTTGGCCAAAACTGAGAGAAAAAACAGAATTTTGTTTAATCAGGCTTTTTTTTTTAAAAAAAAAAAAAA
Source organism: Microhierax caerulescens (assembly GCA_035590215.1). NCBI lineage: Eukaryota > Metazoa > Chordata > Aves > Falconiformes > Falconidae > Microhierax > Microhierax caerulescens. Next base: position 115,417,511 of record JAVJGJ010000001.1, on the reverse strand, counting down.
AAAAAAAGAAAAGTCAACATATTCCTGAGCTACTGAGTTTTGACAGTATTGTGATATTTCATTCAGTGTAGTCAAAGCATTTAGTTTTGATATAGTTTAAAAAAAAAAAAAAAAATTGGATTTCATTCTTCCTGTGTACTTGGCTTGCTGTGATATCAAAGGCCAGACAAGGCATTTGGAGTTTATCAGAGTGAAATGCTTTGGTGACTTCCCATCAAAAAGTGAAGTGAATTTACAGTCTTGCAAAGGGGCTTAATTTCATTAAATCAGCCCTGTCTTAGAAGCAAAAATAATCTCTAGGGAAATCTTTCAAGCAGTCCTAGTGAAAGTGTCTGGTACAAAGCCCTGTCATGTACTGAAAGTGGAGGAAAAATGTGGAGAGCCCTCCATGCGCCGGCAATCTCTTGCTTAGCTGCAGGCATCAGAGGTGTTACTTGTTACAGCAGCAAAGAAAACCTTTTCAGACAGAGGTCTGGTTGGGCAGCCTGGCTGTGTCACTCGAAATAAAACGGGGACCTGTGTGATGGGAACGGAACTGATGGGTCTGTGCAACTTCCGAAGTCTTTCACTAAAGAAACCTGTTGGAAGTAGGGGGCTTGGTTTATGAAGGCAAGGTAGCCCAGAGGTTTTGATCACATCGGCCTGGGTGCCTAGGCATGACATTCTTCCTTGGTTTTTTGTGTCACTGGCTACCAAACCCAGATAGAAATGACATATAAATGGTGTCTTTTCCTCCCCCGTATGATTAAAAGAGCATTTGATCTTAAAGATAGAAGTGGTAATTGACTTCATTTAAAGATTAACTGAATGTAATGCCTTCTGAAAAGAAAAAATGTTATTAAGAAAGTTGTCAATCAAAGGGTTGATGCCTTTTTTAATACAGTCTGAAAGAGTTATAATTTTAATACCCTAAAGGCCAAAGCAAATTATCAAACTGAAATTAGAGATTAGCAATTTTCAATCTCTCTCCCATCTCTTACATTTCATCTCCCACCTTCTGTTGCAGGAAGGGGGGAAAAAAAAAAAGCCAACCAAAACACACCACCAAACAAAAAATACCCTCCAACATTTGGCATGAGAGGGGAAACAGAAGCCTGGATGCACTGATATCCTGTGCTTGGAGCTAGATGCTAACCTCGCAACTGCCCTGGGCAACACAGTCTGATTAGAGCTTTGATACAGCAGCACATTCTCCAGGGGAAGGAGCTGAGCTACAGCCAGCACGCAGGATTGTGTGCAGCCAGATATTCAAGCACTGTAGATTTAGCTTTTTTAGAAAATCACCAGCCCAAATGCAACTTCAGGTGCCTACTTAGATGTCCCTGAGTCAAAAGAGGGGAGTATGTGCTTTATAGTATAGGTGTGCTTGAGTGTAAGATTTTTTTTTCCAGTCTTGGATAACTGAACTTGTATTGCTAAGGGCTGGGTTTGCAGAGGTGTTGAGGATCTGGACCTAATTTAAAAAAATCATAATGTAGGTGGAGTTCAAGCTCCTAGATCTAAAGTTGCCAACCTGAAAACCCCTTTTAGTTGGAGTGTAACTTTAGAGGCACCAGTGTCTATGACTAACAGTCCCACAAAGCCTGAAAGTGGTGCTCCTGCCCGTGCAGCAGAACCCCTGGTGTGGAGAGACCAAGGGGGTTGAAAGGCTATCGTGCTTCTAAGCTGGGACAGGATCCACAAATTACAAGTTCCTGTGCCAGGGGCACTAAATCCATGAGGTGTTTGCACAGTGTGCCTGTCTGATGAGAAAAAGAGCTCTGCACAACAGACCACGGTAGCTGGGTGTTTCTTTTAAAAAGCAGTTGTGCACAGAAGAGCTCTGCCCTGGGACACATGATCCTGGGTTCTGGACCATTCATTCAGGCCATTTCCAGCTGGAGTTACATTTTTGTCCTGATAAGATTAAACCATCATAATCCTTTCAGAGGATACAGGAGTGTCTCAGCCCTCAGACTGTAGTCTTCTGATGGAAAGAGGTCTCCACTCCTCCGTCTGAAAATGTCTTACAGAGAAAATAAGGAGAGAGAGAGCAAGGAAAGCTCCTTTAACAACCTGAAAGGAGAAGGACCTTGACCTGGCCCCATCCAGCAGGGCTAGTTTTAAGGAGATTGACTCATGCCCCTTCTGTGTAAATGCTCCTAGTTGCTGGCTGGAGGACCCTGCTAGCAGGATCACTCAAGTTTGGGAAGGTTTGTTTTTTCTGCACGGTAGCACTACTGCAGCAGGAGAGGCAAAGGTCCAGGTGTCACCACAGGTGAGCTCCAGCAGCAGGCGCTTACAGGGAGGACCAGGGAAGTTCTCTGACTGGTACAACTGTGCCAAGCTGGTAAGCAAGTGTGTATCTTCAGACACTGTAGTATGCTTTCTAAATCATGTTCTTCTACATACTTAAGGGCTCTGTCAAGCAGGTCTCCAGCACTATTTGCATTTGAAATCTATTTTCATGAGAGATGAGAATGGTGCTGTAAAAGGATGATCTGGGTGGTTATTGCCTTTTTGTTCTGGCCTTTCCTCCACGTGCAAGAGGCATGTATTTCTGGGGGGAGGGAGTAGGATTCACGGTAATTGAAATACCAAGAGTATTCCTTATGAACTTTGGGTTAGAGAGGGGTATGAAAGTCTCTGTAGTGAAAACATTATGCTCCCACTATAATCCACTAAAGCAGTCTTCATTTCCCTGGTGTAGGAAGGTTCTCTTCTCTTATTGCATTTAGCTTGAAATCAGAGCTCTCAAGCTGTTTTATGCTGGGCAGTGTTTATGCCTTGTGTTGTCATAATAAATGTCCCAGATCCATCATAAAAGCAGTTCCTTTGACACGGAGGCCGATTGGAGACTGCAGGAGAGGTGTGGGGCAGTAATGGAGATTTATTTCTTTTGCAAAGGAATTGGATTATAATCTTCTGGAGTTATTTTACCTTTTCCCTGCCTAGTCAAGTCAAACCAGTTCCTGAGATTCATTGTATTAAATGTATCAAGGCAGAGAGGAGCACAGTCCTGCCACCTCTTTGGGAGTGTTGGTTCCTGTTGGTAAAAGTGGGCGTTTCAGGTAATTTATAGTGCTTGTCCAGCAGCCCGTCCTCAGGATGGCAGTTATCCAAACAACACACCATTCACAAGTTTTTGACCTCCATCAGGATGTTACATTTTAATGGGCCTTGTTTTACTGTAGTAGTATTTGCTCGCTTCTAATCCAACTGCATCATTTCTGGGCCTGTATATGTCTTGGGGTGAAGCAGGTTATAAAAATCTTTCAAGGATATTTTTCACTGTGTTTTGTTTAGGACAAGTGGTTCTCCTTTTTATTGTTTGTCAGACAACTACAAAAATAAAAAGGCCATAATAGATAGTAACTCCTTTGTTGGCACTCAGGAATTTGTAAGTGGAAGGAACTGAGACCCCTCTGCTGTTGGTCTCTACATGGTGAGATAGCTCCATTTTGCAGCATCTGTCAATAATTTATTGATGCCCTGCTGCCTCTCAACTGGCTATTCCTTACCATGTTTTACCACCTTTAACCACATATTCCTGAGCATTCATTACCACACTCTAATGCTCAAGGCTGGGCTTTGCTGGAGATAGATCACAGAATTATAAATGGTTTGGGTTGGAAGGAACCTTAAAGACCATCTAGTTCCAAATCCTGCCATGGGCAGGGGCACCTCCCGCTAGACCAGGTTGCTCAAAGCCCCATCTGACATGGCCTTGAATGCTTCCAGATTTCCAGTTGTGCTGAGGTCATGTGTACAATGTAGCATATGAGATTCCAGGTACTTTGAACCAGCTTAAAATTATTCTTTAATATGTGCCAGCTTATATTTATCACTAGAAGAGGTCCCATCCACAACTTCTCTGGGCAACCCATGCCAGTCCCTCACCACCCTCACAGTAAAGAATTTGTTTCTAATATCTAATCTAAATCTACCCTCTTTTAGTTTAAAACCATCGGCCCTTAGGTCTGTTTCAACTGAACCATCTGGTAACCCACCGGTATAGCCCACCTCTACCAAAATCCTTTCTTCAGCCATTGCTTCCCATCCCATCTGTGTGTCCAAATACCCGTCACAGCTCGGCCCTGACGTGCTTGTGCCGCTGTACGCTGGCTCACTGGATGTGTGTGTGTGTGTGTGGGGGGGGGGGTGTTGAGGCATTTCCGTGCATCCCGCGGGCGCGGGGGGTTGAAGCTCGAGCTGCTGCCCCGGCGCGGGAGCCGGTGGGGCCGGGGGCGGCCTGGCGCTGTCCGTGGTGCTGAACCCGCCGCGCTGTGCCCGCGGGCAGGTGGCAGCCAAGGGCTTGTTGGTGGCACCTTTGGCGACAGCTGGCCCTCTAGGCTAGCGGTGCCTTGTGGTACCAGCTACATAGCTGTTGGGAGCGTTTACAGAGAGCCTGCAGTACAGGAAGGTTGGGGGAGGGGGGGGGGGGGTGGGGGCTGT
>JAVJGJ010000001.1:115374113-115385435 GCA_035590215.1 Microhierax caerulescens | reverse complement strand
AAATTCAACCCTAACTATTTTTATGAAGACACTAGAAATACTAAATATTCTTGAGCTAAAATTGCTACATGCAAAGCTCTCTAAGATTTGCAAACTCGCCTAAACTGGCCTGTTTGAGTCTGGTATCCTGTGTATCGAACCAGCAAACACCAATACTTCAGAGAAAGGGTAAAAAGAGTAAAAGCAACTCTTTTCTTAATGCATCCAGCAGTAATTCATGTGGAGAGGGTGGGTGGGGGTGGAAGTCAGTTCTCTGACCACTGCAGGTGATCAGCTTGAGAGGTGTGATTACCTCTCCCGTGTTCGTATGCAGGCTACAAGCATTTATTAATGGTCATAAAATATCCTGCCTGTTTTTTAAATCCAACCAGCAACGTATGACTTGACCACCATAAAGTTTGTCTCAAAACCACCACAAAAGGTTTGAATTACTCCTGGTGGCAATAAAAGCATTCTTTTGGCTAATGCTTTGCTTTATTGTTAGCTTTTATTTCTCTCAGTTCCCCTTCCTACCAGCAAGACATAAACAATGGGGTCCGAGTTGTCGTCCCCCACCCCCTCACACCTACATTAATAAGATCCAGGAACCAGCAAAATGAACGAAACAGGAGCAGAATAGTCATGGAGACGGCTGGTTAGTGATAAGCACAGCTTGCCTGGTGTTAAAGAAAGTGTTGCTTAGAGAGAGCCAGAAGGCCACAGTCACGTAGAAATGTTAATCTGAAAAAAAAAATATTACATATACACACTTATACATTTTATATATATATATATACACACACACACACACAAATACATATATATTTCATGGATGAATTCAGAACCACTAAAGCACTTTTTATTCAGAGCTGATTTGTTTGATTTAGCTTTCTTTTCCAAGTGAATTAAGCTATATTAACTTACAGCTACTTCCAGACAAGAGCATCTGAGTAGGAGTTGATTGCAGTTTAACGTATCCACTTTGAATGTTCTTCTGTAGTTAACACAGAAGAACTTTTGTCTTTTGACATAAACCCTTAGGGAATTAAGCATCTTGATGCTAAGGGGTGGCTGTGTATCAAACATCTCCGTGATTATAGGTTGAATTCCTCCTATAAATCTATTTTGAGGTACATTGTGCAAAGTCAGTAGTAACTTTGTCATCTTCTGTCTTGACTGGAGATAGCAGAGGTACACTTAGCATAAACAGGAGATCTGAATTGGACCTGAAGTCCTGCCAGGGCAGGAGAGGTTGAGAAGAGGACAGCAGCATTGGTGTGGATACACTGCTCCAAGGCATTGGGGTGCCGCTGCATTTAGCTGCACCAGTAAGAACCTTATTGGGCTGCGCCACATCTGCAGTATAGGTTTGCTTAACACCTGTGTTGTTATTCTACATCAAATTTCTTTCTGTGAAAGGACTCAGAAGTGGCCTGGCGGGATCTCAGTGTGCAGTATGTTCAATCCCTGGCCCGTCTGCCTCTGGGGTGGTGGTGCCACACCTACAATTCCACATCTCTTTTTGCAAAAGAAAGGGTAACCCTGCTGCCACATTCCCTCATGTGATTAACTACAGAAAAAATGGAAAAATGTTGCATTTTGTAAGCAAGCAGAGACTGGCCAGTGGATTAGTTTTTGCATTTATTCCTCTTGACCTCCTGGCCAGCCTGCCAGGCAATGCAAAGGGTGATCCTGGGAGATTTCCTCAATCTGGATGTTGTGTCTTTATCCACTTCATTTTCTGCATGTGACTCACAGAGATCTCCCTCCATGCCTGAGCACTCCCTGTTTTGCTGCTGAGAATTGTCATTGCTGTAGGGTAAGATAGTTAAGAGTGAGCAAGAAATTTTTGCCATCCTTGTTGTTAGATCACACTTAGTCCTGTTTCCTTGAAGATAACATGGAATAAGCTAGTGCAACAGTGGGCAGAAAAAGAAATAAAAAGAGAGAAAATGTGGCATCTGTAAGCAAGCTTGTGGAAAGGCAGCCTCGAAGGGCCCCAGGAAACTTGCAGCAGGATGGAGCAGTTGCATGTTTGGACGACTGCTCACAGCAATGTTACAAAACCTGCAGTCCTGGCTAGGAAAACCAAACAATTTCTTATAAGGCGGTGGAAGAGGGAAAAGGAAATTGTGCAATAAGTAAGGAGGAGGAAAAAGAGTCATGAGGAAGGGATGAAAAGCAGAGTTCTGATTTTTATATTCCACCTAGTTCAGGATGGAGCCTGAACTGGAGGAAATGGAGGGGCTTTTGGGGCCCTTTCCCTGGTTCAGGCCAGTCATGTCAGCTCTTTTAGTCAACCTATGTTACTGGGTCAGCATCAAATTAGGGACCTCCAAAATGGGATGATGGGGCAGGGAGGACCATCACCTCATCATTTCCTTCTCCGTGTTTGTCTCAGCAATGCCATCACACAGGCTGGGCCTCTCTGCTTTATCAGATGCCCCAGCAGGACACATAGGTAGTGTCACAGGGTCTTTTGGGCAGCATCCTTCCCTTGCCGTTATGGTGCCTGACATCTGCAAACAGCTGTGTGGGGCAGGCAGAGCCAGATGTGGACAAAGAGCACTCCCGGCTGAACACGAGCAACTTCTTGAACAGATCCAGATCATGCCTGAGAGGACACTGCAGATTCCTGGCCTCTCTGCAGCCGCAGCCTTCTTCTTCCTCACCCGGCAGAGATTTGTCTCGGCTCCGTGTAAGGGAGGGGAGGAGGGGGCAGAGCAACGGGATTTGCACCGTGGTGCGCTAGCTGGAATGAGTTATGGAAATCCTTAAATCCTCCTAAGAAAGGGCAGTTAAAGCTGAACTGAAAATTAAACACTAAGCTGGTACAAGCCACCTCACCTATAAATCCAGTCCTGGTGCAATTTATTCCTGCACCACACTCACTACATGAATGGGGATTTACGACAGGTGAGTTTTCGCATCCCTGTTCTGCCAGAAACATCTGCGGGGTTTTACAAACTGCACCGTGCCAAGGGTGCGCTCCCAAACCTCCGCCCGCCCGCAGCCAAGGGCGGTGATGGGCAGGGAAGGGCGAGAAGGGAACAGGCCTGATTGAGCAAAGGCAGAGAGCCGGAGGCACTGAGCCCCTTTCTGTGCGTGCTTGGAGTGTTTGGATAAAGGCATCTCCTAAAGGGGGAATTTGTTTGGTTTGGACTTCATTGAGTGAAAAGCTCTCAGCCCCATGAGTGCTTAGTTATTCTCTTGTCTAGTGGCTCCTCAACAGCCCCCACCGACAGGGAGGAGGCTTCCTATTTGTGAAAGTGGCCCTGCTTGTTGAAATTCTCTAGTGACTTAAATTTATTGGTTTTTCCTGAGGTCCAGCCATTTGAATTGCAAACAATGCCCCATCTCTACCTCCTCCCCCTGCCTTCCCCAGCCAGAACAATGTGCAGAGCTGAAATAAAGCCAGGCAACGTGGACTCTTGAAACGGAGTGTGATTTCTTTCCGCATGAGCGGGGAGGTGGAAGTTTGCCGCTTTCCGGTGCCGCTCATTGATGCAGAGGATGTCTGTGAAAGGGGAGCGAGGGCGCTGCGGGAAGAAAGAGGAGAGGGAATGAGGCCAGCTCATGGATGATGATCGGAGATCCTTTTTGCTTTATTTATTTATAACCTTTCCAGCTTAAAAGGCCATCCTGAGAGGAGATTAGTGCTGGTGGCTCCACGCGTACTTCTCTTACTCTTCACCCCACAGCATCCCAGGAAGGATGCAGGGGATGGGGAGTGGGGTGTGCGTGAGTGTGCTCCAAAATTATCCCATGTCTGGGAAAAGGTAAACTTTTGTCATAATTCTGGAAGTGACTAAACAGTTCAGGTGAGCCTGAGCTTACTGAAACACAGAGAAAGCTGGGTTGCTGCTGCAGGGGAGTTGGAGCACTGTGCATTTAGATGTATGTAAGTGAGAAGCAGCAGCACAGAGGCAAATGAATAGAAGTAGTCCTTGCCTATGTCAATTTTAAGGCCTGATCTCTCATGTTTGCTCAGGGAACTTCTGTGTGGGTTCACTCACTTGGGCGCAGCTTTCTCCTTATTTATGCTGCTGGGAGGGAGGGAGGGAGGAAAGAGGGAGAGAGGTTGTTCCCTGGAGGTGCTCTGGTACTGCTGGTTAGTTAAAAGCTGCAGGATAAATGATAGAAACAGCACACAGCTTGTGTTCCACATTTCTTTTCATTCATGGGGTGTTTCTGAAGTTTTGCCTCTGCCTGGCTCTGCTGTCTTGGAAAAGCACAGAAATCTTGTCTGCTAGAGCAAGCATTTGAGGTTAGCTAACACCCATCTGGATGCCTCAGCGGCGCACCATTGGGGCAGAGGCGTGCTGGGGCAGCATTACCCAGAGGTGCTTGACAGGCACAAAGAACATAGGAAACCCCAAAGGAGACAGCCAGGACACTGCCATGCCCTTCACCCCGAGCGTCGTGCCGAAAACTGGTCAGGGAGCGCAGCAGGGGTAGAGGAAATGTGGTTCATGTGCCCATGAGGACAAAGGCAAGGAGGACGAAGCGGCTCCTGGCAGGGGACTTCGCTCATCTGTGAGGGATGCTTGGGTATCACTGCACCAGCACCAGGGGGCACATCTTGCAGGGTCAGCCATGCGGGTCGGGGGTGCGTGAGGTGTTGCGTATGATGAAACTCACCTCGGTGACATTCCAGCCAGAACCACCAAAGCCCAGAGCTGTGCAGGGGCTCTCGGCTTTAGCAACCCTTTCTGAGTTTTTGGCGTCATTTGCAGGCGAGGATGATTCAGATGAACTCGTGGCCTCTCCCGGAGAGCCGATGTGAATTTGGTGCCTTGGCTGCAGAAAGCCCCTGGCGAAAGGGCATGGTGGGGGTGGCAGAGGGGAAGGCTTTGGTGGCAGAGGGCAGTGGTGGAGCGCGGAGGTCCTGCCCTTTGCTGGGGTCACAGCACTGTTCTTTTCTTCTCCAAACTGGGCATTTGGGCCATCCTCACAGCACATCCTTTTTGACTGATGGCTATTCATGTGCAATGCTCTTTCTATCACAGAATAGCACTTGTTTCATTTTACTATGAGAGGAAGGCGGGCAGAACTCTGCTATAAAAGACAAGACAGAAACTTGGGGGAGCAGTTCTCTCGCTGGCCCCTGCTCTGGTGAATGCCCTCCGTCAAGTCTCTTTCTGCTTTATATTCCTCGCATAGAAAATAGCAATAGGGACCTTGTTCTTTGTGGCAGGGCTGTGTGACACCTGCTGATGAAAAGAGCTTTCTACAGGAGCTACACAACAGTTGAAGGAATGTTTTCTCAGTGCTGTGGGCTATCGCAAGGTGCGAGGCAGGAGGAGAACAGACCCAGATACAACCACAGAAGCGTGTTGATAAGGGCAGGCTTGAAGCACTGCCAGCCCTAAGCCTGGAGGAGAAATCCCCAGGGAGAAGGCAGGCCAGGAGCAGTCATCAGCCCAGGGATAGATCCTCCTGGGAACCTGATCTCTACGTTGATCTGGGAACTCCATTCCCCTCTTTGGGGAGTCAAGTCTTGGCTCCATCCTCTAGACAAATCAAAGCAGACCAGCATCAAAATCTGTGACCCAATCTGTTGTTCCCCTGGCTGGCTCTTCCTTACCAGGGCGAGCTGTCCTGTGGGCTGTAGAGGCTTTGCCCGGTGCTCTGATGCCATTACCTGCTTCCCTTTCTGACCCCCTAACAGTGAACACAACACGTTTGATCTCATTAAACTTTACCCTGTTCAAGAGGGCTGGCTGCTCTGAGGCATCCTCCTGGTCTTTGCTCAGCAAGTAACCTAAGCTGAGATCAGATATGCTAGCTGTCTGGTGGGTGAATTCCTCTTTATCTGATGCTGACACCTTCACCTCCTGGACTACTGCAATTCCTGGGAAAGGCAGCTCTGAGCACTGCCCTGAGCCACACATCACTGATTCAGACCCTTCTCCTCTGGGAGGGGAGAAAATAGAGTAGGTTTCAGTGAGTAAGAGAGGAGCGATGCTTTCAGTGGACTGGGCTTTGTCTCTGTAAGAGCCTGATGTGCTGCAGGAGGAAGAAAATGGCAAAATCTTGCTGAGGCAGGGTGATTATTCATTTAAATCAGTCCGGTTTTGCCTGTGATTGGAAAAGGGAGGCTACTGGTGTGTTTGGAGAGGGTTGTTCTTGCAGGAATTGCGCCCTTCCCAAGGCCAGAGGGTGCTGAGGATCTGGGGGGTGTGTCATTTGGTGTGGAGAATAATCCAGTTTATTGATTGTAATTATTTTTTCTAAGTAGTTCTTTAAGTGAGCTTCAGAAATGGAAGTAAATTTGATTTGGTGTTTCACCAGCACTGGGAAAAGATGCTCCGACCTTCAAGTGCTGTGTAAATGGGGGAGAAAAGGGACAAAGATCTGGAGACCACATTAAAAAAACCACAGAGAGGTCTCAGATATCAAGGACTTCATAATCCTGGAGGAGTACAGTTCAATAGAAAATGTATCCTAAGCAAAAACTGCCAGCCACAACACATTCCTGGAGGTAGTAAACACATAAAGACAAGGCTGAGCTAAGACTTTTGGGGCTGATGGACATCTCAGGAGGGACATTTCCAGCCCTGGGGCTGAATACAGCAGTTCACACCTTGCTGGGCTGCAGTTTCCCAGCTGCCTCAGTCGATCATAGTTAATTCATATTTATTTTTCCTTTTCACCTTTTCTGTAGATGATAGAGGTTTAGGAATACCCACACATGTACTCTGCTTGATGGGAGCTGTGGTCCTGCCTCCGCTTCCAGCTCCTGGAGCCGTGGTGCCTCTGCCCTTGTCCTGTCCCTCGGCGGGGCTGCGTTCGGGCAGATCAGACTCTGTCGTGAATTCCTACACCTACTTGTTCTCCTCCACTGGATCTCGGGGCGCCTGGCCACCGAATTCAGCACCTGTTTTCCAGTGTTTTGGCCTCGTTATAATTGTGTTCAATACAAATCTCATCCCACGGCCCAGGAAGTGGCAGTTCTTCGAAGGGAATCCCCTCTTTTAATTCAATTGACGTTGAAGCTAATTTCCACCCTGGGGCTGAGTCCCACTGCCTTTGAAGTCAATAATAGTTTTGTGCTCACCTTCAAGCAGAGCAGGTTTGAGCATGCCCCTCCCAGCCCAAGGCTTTGCCCAGCATTTCAAAGAGCTGTGTGCGTTTTTGTGCCAAGGGAGCTGCATCCCACTACAAATGGAGGGGTAGGTTTCAGCAGGATGAGGCCATAAGTCTTAGAAATGTTTGTCTGTCAGCCCAGGTAGATGTTAGAAGATGGAGTGTGTATTTTTTTTCGAAGTACATTCAGTATCTCAGGTGGAGGGTCCTTCGCAAAAGACAAGAGTTATTGCTCCGTAGCTGCTTTGAGGCTCACAGTGTTTGCAATGAAACACATATTTGCCCTCTCTGGGTTTATTTACTACCAGAATTTTTATGTATGTCTTTAAAATATCATTTGGATCATCCTTTTCTGGTTTGATTTAATGGAGTGAAAACCGCAATCAACTGGCAACAAGACTTTTTCCTATTCAGGGGGAAGTGTGGAGAGCCAAATGCTGAGATACATTTGCTCACTGCCAGTGTGGTAACCCTGACACTGGTTTCAGACATCCAAAAGGTGATTCTCTTCACGGAAATTTGGCACCTAACTGAAGTACTGCAGATAAGAATCTAATTGTTTTTCACCACCCTTATTGTTGGTGACAAGCAGAGGCATCTCCAGGAGGTGTTCACACCTTAGAAGGATCTTTGCTTTCACTGTGCAGCAGCCCAGAGCTGTTGAGTCTTGATTGATCAAGGCTAAAATTAGGATTAAGCTTCAGAGGAAGGCAGCATTGGTCCACATCATGGCTTTTTATTATGCCTTAACAAAGGTAATGAGCAACTTTGGGCTTCGTAGTGATTTTGGAATAAAACTAACCAATGTCATAGAAATTAATGCAGGAATCTTTGATGTGTAGATGGAGCCATATTAGGTAATATGTAACCCAATTGCTGGCAAAAGCATATTACATATTTTGTTCAACTACCTATTGAAAAATACTTTTACAAGGTCCTGACGTGAAAAAAGTGCTGTTCTGCTAGATTTTGTGTCCCTCACGTAGGAGGCAACAAAACTGTAGCTTTTGGTCAAGGTTTAGCATAGAAAGCCAGTGTATAAAGTTAAAGTTACACAAGAAGGTTGGAGCTGTCAGTGTGAAGTTCCGCCGAAGTGAGCAGGATAGATTTTACATCACTGGTGATGCACTTCTCCACTTGTCTAAAGCTTTGCTTTGTAAAGGAAGGCAGCACAACACCCCAGTGTGCCCCTCCAGCTGATTTCTGAGCTTATCAGCCTGAATTGCTGAGGGCTGCGCAGTGTGAGGGGACAGCAGCTGCTTTCCGTGATGTGATAGGAAATGATGGGTATGACACCAGGAACTGAACATGTAAATAGTTATATGATCCCCAAGGGATAATTGCTTTGTTGTGAAATAATCTTACCAGGAAAGCAAAGAAACATGACAAGTCTCATTGTGCTTTTGGGATAGACAAGCAGCCCCAGATAAATATCTGAACTGTTTTGGCTGTTGTTGGGATTTGATTTGGCAAATGAAGGTGGAACGCGCTCTCTCTTGCTGCCATTATTTGGTGTGACACTGTAGGGTTCCGTGCGAGCTCACTAGCAGGGTGAGAGGCATTCCCATTTATCGGATCGGACAGGGAGAACTCCCAGCCTCAGCCTCCAGCCACGGTCCAGAGTGAACAACTCCGGGCTCCGGAGATCAACCCCGTCTGTAATCCTCCAGAGCCTGCGATACTGCAGCTTGTTCCAAGGGCACGGTCCTTCTCCCTGGGGTGGACAAAATGATCCTGGTAAAATGAGAACCGACCCATGTCTTTGCCCCAAATTTTGAAAGGAATGGAGATCTAAGCTTTCTTTTGAGATTAAAAAAAAAAAAAAAAAAAAAAAGTGAGGTTGGCGGGTCAGTTTGTTTTGCTTCTCTTTCCTGCTCCCAGCCCTTCTCTTTCCTGCTCCCAGCCCCTGTGCCAGGAGCACCTTCTGATCAAACTGGGAAATTTCCTTATGAAAGGACTGAATAAAAATGAAGTAAGGCAGCAGCCTTTACAGGTGCAGATCTGGAGTTTAGGATAAACACCTACAAGTCTGGATTTCCTGCCTTCCACTTACCCTAACTGTCTAATCTAGCTACCCATTCACCTTTCCTTTCATCCCAGGATGTCTGGTCTGATCTAACTGTCTGTCCTTTCATCCCCGCTATCTTCCTCTTGATCTGTGTTTTTTAAAGCTCATTCATCACACCTTACAACATCTAAAGCACCCACACAGGGCCACAAAGTTTCTCTTTACTGATTTAGCCAAAGTGCTTGAAGGGATGGAAGGCGCAGCCTCTGCTGAGAAACCTGGGGAGAGGAGCTGTTACTTCTTGTTTGAATCACACCCGAAAGCACCTCGATGAACAGAGAATTGAATTGTTCACATCCTTGAAGCTTTTATTCAAATCTTTGCCCACTGGAAATGGGCAGGTTCATTAATTATGTGGCTTTTCTGGCTGCATTTTCCTCTGTGTTGGATAGGGGATGGAAGTACATAGGGCACCAGCGTGCCTCCAGTGAAAGGATAACGGAAGACACCAGGGCAAAAGGGGATACCCCAGAAAGGCGATTACATTCACAGACACATTTTTGGCCTGTCACTTGGTTTCCAGCCCGGGTGGTAGCTTGATTTTGATTTCTAAAGAGGGGTGGAAAGCATAGAGAACATCTGAACAGGAATAAAAACCTGAATATGGGACAAAAGTGGCTCTTTGAATATGGGGCTACATTAGGGTTCTTTATTCCAAGGTCTGAAACTAGGAAGGTCAGGGTGGAAACGGTCAGTGGAGATGAGAGAAATGAATCATATATCAGCGAATGCCGTTGTGAGTGCCAGCATTGCCTGGCTTGAAAGAGGTGCGCTGATTTCTTAAGCAATTTCTAACTAGCAACCAGCTTCAGACAATGATTTAGGGACAAAATTAGCTTTACAGGGAACACCTCTTTTGGAAGGTCTCTCCCTCATTCTCTCTTGCTCATTCCTTCTGTTCTTTTATTTTTCTCCTCCCTTCAAAAGGCGAGGTTGTTACTTGGGAGCCCTTTTGAGGGGAGAGAACCATGGTGAGATTCTTGTGTTGGCATGGCTGATGTTAATGGGTAACACCGGGGCCAAAGGTCCTTTAAAGCTCCCACATCTGCAGCTTTGTACAGACCTCACCTCCGAAACGCCTCAAAGTGTGTAGTCAGGCAGGGCTTAATGTGTATTAGCAAGACAAAGGCCCAGGGAGGGGAGGAAAGGGGGATGAGTTTTAATTTACTGAAGATTTATTAGGCCTCATGAAATCGGCCTGAACCACCCATTTTCCATATCATCTGCGCACATCTAAAGAGGGCAGCTTTGTTGTGGGGAGGTGGTTGTTGAGAATTATCCCGCAACAAATCTCACCAGCGTGAAAGGGACACAGACAGGAGCAGGACGTAGAGGAGGGTTCACGCTCTCTACATAGAGCCCAAAATCTGGAAATCTGGAAATGTGGGAATGCCATTCAAGTTTATTCCTGCCTTCCCTTGACTTTTGTTTGTGGGGTGCATGTTCTCTTTGCTAAGCCTTGCTTGCTCCAGTAGGTGAGCGAGGCGTCAGGAGGGTAGAGAGAGGGAGGAGGAGGTGCCAAGGTGTGGGCATCACATGAGGTTGTGGAGCTGAGGGGATCTGTTTTGGGGGTTACTGAGTCGTCCATACGGAGATGATACCCTTTTCCCTTCAAGTAGCTGTCATGTGTCTCCAAACCTAAGCTTGTAAGTGAGGCTTCGATGTGGCCCACAGAGCTTTAGAGAATGACCCGTCTTGGACCTCTCGAGGCTGCAGCTTGACCGTGAGTTTTGCAGGGCTGAGGTTCTCCTAAAGGCCTCGAGGAAAAGGATTATTAATCATACCTGGCTTCGTGCCTCCCCGTGTCCCAGTCTCACCGTAGTAGTAGATGTGATTATTTAATTTCTGCCATTAGCCAGCCCTGGAAAGAGCACTTGTGACATTTCCATAACACACAGTGATGTGAAAAGTCACCTCCAAGCTGGCTCTCGAGCGTAGGAGGGTTTGGGGGTACAGTTACAGGAACCACCTGATGGGGGATCGCCAGGGCTCCAGTGGAGCCTTTGGGATAATAGAGCAGGAACAGGGGTTCATTAACCAGCCCCAACCTGGAGGTCAGCCCGTTGGTGTCCCCAGGAGAGAAGGGACTGTCTTTGAGCATGATACTGACCAGGACCTTCTCAGTATTTCTCCTTGCTCCTAACATCTGCAGAGAGGAGATGCCCCTGGAAGGTGAACTATGTATG
>JAVJGJ010000001.1:115320015-115373942 GCA_035590215.1 Microhierax caerulescens | reverse complement strand
GCAACTAAATATCTGACATGCGTATCCAGTTATATGTACATGTGATATGTATAAGTAAATGGGTGGCCCAATTTTCAGTCCTTGTCCGATACCCGTGTTCTCCTTTCCTACAGTGCCTAAGCCAGACAGAGATGAGCCACCCAGCCTAGATGTCCAATTGCTTCTGGGCATCACAGTTTAACGTTTTTCACCTTCTAGACAAGGTAGCATCCGAACTGTCAGCCAAGGGAAGTGTGCCCTCCTCTAGACAGTTATCCCTGGTGTGGCTGTTTTTTTTTTTTTTTGGGATGAATGGAATATAATAGAGAGGATGTGAGAGGAGGAAGGAGATAAAGGACAAAACCTGATCTGGTCTTCAGAAACGAGGCATGGTGCCACCCCTGCGGCAGTAAGTGCCATAACCAAGATCAGGCTCCCAGTGCAAGTGCCTCTTAGTGCTGTTTGGAAGAGCTCACCCTCTCTCAGAGGAAAGAGCGAAGTGTTTTGGACACAAAACAGGGGACAGTCCTCTTACTGACAAGGGATCAAACAGGATACCCTGAGAAATCCTCTTTTTGTTCAGACTGGAGAGAAACCTATAGAAACAGCATACGTGTGCTCACACACACACACAGCCCACTCCCAGGCGTCCCCTCTATTCAGTGCCGTAATTAGCCCACATGGAAAGGTCGTTGCAGGGTACAAAGGGGCCTGGTTCCCCCAGACAGTGTCTGTGATTAGCTGTACCGTGTGGCAGAGCCTCAGAGTAATTGCACGGGGTCTTTCTGTGCTTACACCCGTGGAGGTGACCTGGGCAGGGACCATCCCTGAAAGGCTGGCTCCACACGCTTCACTGGCACAAGGGTGTCCCAGGGTAGACAGAAGACGTGGAGAGACATGAGGGAGAGGTGTGAAGTAAAACTTTCTGTGGTGAGAGGAACACAGTGAGGGAGAAAGGGAAGGAGAAGGGAGAGGGGTTGCCTGAAATCAGTAATCAGATGGAGTGTTCTCCGTGAAACATGGAGATGCCTGGCTTTGTGGGCTGATAATAATCACACTAGCATCCATCTTTCTTTATTGTATTGGCTTCCTGACATGAAGGGGTGCTCAGCAGCTCCTGCAGATGAGGGCATCTCTGTCTTCTCTGTCACTGGCCAAAGCAGTCAGCATTCCTTCCTTGCTGAGCCACCCCACGCTCCTGTTGCCTTGCAGTTGCCCCAGGGCCATGGCACCTCATCACTGTAGCTTTCATCCCACCAGTCCAGATGGGATTCTTTTTCTAGTGGAAAAGTAAAGGAGAATCAGGAGCTAGAACTTTAAAATGTGCCTTTTGGTGGCCTCAAGTAAAATACCTCTCTGGTGCTAGTCCTCACAGTGCCAGCGTGAGAGCTGGGAAGTGAATCTTGCCCCCTTGTAGGGACAGAAACATGCTAAACCTGTCCTCTATGTCCAGGGTGAAATGCAGGTGGAACAAGAACAGATCTATAGCGGTGATGTTTGTATCAGACTGGCTGCGTGCCACAGCAGCTTGTGCCACTGAGAGTGACTGGTGGGTTTGATCCTGTCTTGAAGGACCCAGATGTAGGTCTGGGGCTGTCACGCAATGACAGACCACACACTGTGCTCTGATTAACCTGTGTCAGACGTATGTGTCTGTTCCCTTTGCTTGCAAGCTCCACCTGCAGTAAGTGGAAGTCTGCTGCCAGACCCAGCACTTGTTTCTTCACTGTTATAACTTGAATAAATACTTTTGCTTCATTTGAATGATGGGTGCAAGTTGCATTATCTCCTGAAACAACTTACATCTTCCTGCTCCAGACAGTAGGAAATTGCTGTGCCTCAAATGCTGGCCAGGTAGTCCTTCTGGGAAAAGATTTCCTGAGTGAAGCTGGAGTCAAGGCTTGTGGTGTTTCTGTACCTTGAAAATCCTCACGTTGCCTCTGATCCTTGTACCACCCCTCCCTGGGCACGCTGAGCCAGTGCCGACAGGGAGGCTGTGTGGCACAACAGGCACTGCAGCTCCTGTGCCTCTGCAGGACGAACGCAATGAGGATGACTTGATTCCCCAAAGCAAGTGCTTGTAACCCTGAGGGTGAAAAAGAAACATTTGAGGAACTGCTAATTCCTAGGTCAAATGTCAGGTAGGCAAATTGTTGTAATCTTAGGAATTGCCACCTAGCAGTAAAATTTAAATAAAAATCAAATAAAGTTCTCAATTGATTAAAAAACTTAAAAGCTGTTACCTAAGGTGGTAGTTACATTTTGCAGCGGCTCCTGTCACAGATTTGGCAGTAGAGGTGTGCATGGGTATTTTTTTAAGGCTCTTCTCTTAGAGAAAGGGTTGTGTGTGGCTGGCAGGAGGAAACATCAAAATCAAGGTCCCAGTGAGAATGTGTGCGCGTTTTTTCTTGATTTGGGTTTTGGGACCTCAGCCCACTGCTCTGGTGGAGCCAGGACCCTGCTCTGTTTGGGATGGGGCGCTGTGGGTGCGCGCTGTTGGGCTGCAGAGCCACAGGGCAATACACACAAACAGAAGAGTATCTAAAACCAGCGCGTTTGCAAGAGTGTTGCAGGTGCTAGGGTGAAAGGCACAGTACAGAGGTCTAGAATCACCCCCACAAATCCCCTTCTCAGCTGTACTTGGTGAAGTTATTTCCAGTACCTTCTTATATCCTTATGATACGTGTCACAACAAAAGTGTCAGAGACCTCCCCTGTGCTTCTGATTTTCTCTCTAAATGCCGTTTGCCATGTGATCAGCTGTAGCTTCACAGCTAAGTGCCTCGCATTGGCGCTTTCCAAGCCAGCTCCCTGGGAGCCCCATGGGCTTGTCAAAGGGTTAAGGTTTGTCCTATTGATACAGAAATGCCTTTAGACATCGCTATTCTTGAAAAACACTGTCTGAACCATTGAACCCCTTTGGAGTTAGAAAGCTGTTCATCCACCCTCAGGAGGAAAGATGAATGGTGCACAGAGAAGTTACAGTCCATGGTCAGGCTGAGCAAACATGTAACTTTTGGAAAGCGGTCAAAGGAAGCTGAAAAGCCATCTTAGATACGGAGCTGAGCATGAGTCACCCAGGGAAGTCAAAATAGACTGCTCAAGTACTTCACTTCAAAGCCTTCAACACCATCAACTCTCAAGCATCCCAGGAATGTCATTGCTCTTCAAAGGAGGCAGGGACTGATCCCCCTGTGTCCCGCATTCATCTCCTTTGTAAGGAGAAGGCTTAACAAAGCCCTTTGCAGGACATTCAGCCCGTGCTCCCTCCCTGGAGGCTGGGTACCCACTACCCCATTTCAGTCCGGACTCTGCTGGCCGAGTCCGGAGTTTGATCCCATGCCGTGTTTACACCAGAGTCCTGCAGCTTGCGATTCACTTTAGATTTACTTAATTGGGAAGAAAGCAATGCTCACCGACTTCCCAGGCATCGCAATGAGATCAACATCCAACTTTTTCTTGCGATTAGCTAAATCCCTGCTGCTGACAGCAGGGTTCAGTGGGTGTGATGGAACCAGCCCTGCTCGCAGCATGACCATGGCTGCACCCCATCCCCAGCCAAGCTACCAGGGTACCCCTGGCTGACACTGCTCACCAGCCAGGGGCGATGCTCCTGCCATGGGCAGGGCTCTGCCGCCTGCCAGTCCCACTGGCAGCACACGTGTGGCTTCGTGGCGGTTTCGCTCAGAGAACAAAGCTGAAAATCAATATTTGATTTTGTCAAGTGTTGCAAATGTGGCTGATTGTTCTGATGTGAAATGTCTCTCTTTAAACATCCAGTGTTGTCTACAGGAATATTTCAAGTCTACTTACAATTCTCAGTTATTATTTTATCAGGGAAGGCTGAAGTGAGATATCTGACGCCTTGGTAGACAGCTCTTAGCAGAATCTGCAAACATCAACATCCTTTGGGGTGACCACAAGCATCACAATTCTTTTTCTGCAGACCTCTTCCTCTGACCTTGTTTTTGGTGTGTCCCCCCCCTAATATTTTAATCTCAATTCTACTGTGAATGAAAAAGTAAATCCTGGGCAGATCAAATGACCACATTAAGAGGAAAATACTGTATTTTTGTATTTATTTTCCTGGAGGAGGACAATGCAAATCCTGCCATTTCTGCCACTGGTGGAGCTGGGATGGGTTTGTAAATGAATAGAAGAAAAGTAATAAAATTGCAGGGCTTAGCCAAAGCGAAGAGGGACACAACACAATGAGCCAGAAACTGGAGAGGGAATTTGAAGTGTTAGAGGCTGAATGCAGTTGCTTGAGTTGGAACCGGACCAGAGTCCTGGGGCTAACACCTCTCCTCCATGGAAAGCACTATAGGAACGTTAATATTTATAATGTTCAGGATTCTGGGTTTGTGCCTTGTCCAAGAATTGGATTTAAAAAATAAATGTTGATGCTGCTGAGGATTCTCACGTGGAGGAGAACCTGTTGTCAGGCCACAGATTTGGTCAAGGTTAAATAAAAATATAGCACCTAGGTGACTTAGATGCCAAAATCTAATTTTCCTAAGTGACTTAGATGCTTAGGCCCAGATCCAACCATAAGCTTTAGGTCCTAGCTGGGAGACAGGAGCTCAGACTGATATTACACACGTGTACTTTGTTGGATCTGGGCACTGCAGCCCAAATTTCAGTGTAAGTCTATAGAACCGTAGAAATTATTGACGTTGGACGAGATACAAGTTAAGTCACTAAGCACCTTTGAAAATATTACCTGGGCTTATGGGAAATACAGTTTCCAAGCAATTTAGTACTTGTAAGCAAGGTAAATCAGACTAGCTCAGTTATATTGGTAAACCCAGGCTATCAATTTGCGCCGTACCTTTCCCAAGCTGCATGTCTAGCTTAATGCAATCCGGTTGTCCGGGCTGCCTCGGCAGGCAGCGGCGGTGGCCTTGCACCTCCTGAGGGAAGGTGGCAAAGCTGGGCAAACAGAATGGCCCTGTCTCTGTGCAGGGTGAGATGGCTAACACCTCACCTGCTCACGCAGACATGTGCTGAAGGGTTTTGCAGCGTTGGAGCTCAAATGCATGACCCTGGCTAAGGATGCTGCCCTGAAATTATCTTAATGGGTCCTCCTGTCTCCTATTACTCTTAGTGTCCAGAAGGCAGCTGAGCTGTGGTGCATCATCATGTCTTCTGCCTTGACATCCACGCCAATTTGTATGTAAGATGTTATCTCAAACATCCCTCCAGCTGCCTACAGTAAAACCAGCATTTTGAGGCTCTGCTGGACCTGCCACTGGTAAGCGGCAGAGAAAGAACCATCTGTAGAAGAGCCAAGCCAAGAGCAGGACCAAGGCATGGTGCCTCTGCGTTGTGCCCATTCCAGGTTTGTTTGTCCGCTCACTGAGCCAACGGGACTAAGGCAGCTGCCCTTGGCTATGGAGAATTTTTCCATGATAAGACCTTGGCGTTGTTTATACCAGAGTCAGCATAATTAATGGGTGCTGTGCGCAGCGGTGCTGCCACATTGCTTGTCTTGCAGAGGAGATTTACTGTGTCTGGAAAGAAGCCCAAACTCAAAAGCCTGTAATTGTTTTAATAGCAAATTAAAGCAATGTAGGACGATACTGTATTAAGGTCTCTCATGTAAAGGCCGTGAGCAGCAATGCAGGAACGGCTGAGATATCACTACCTAAGACAGCCCCGGAGCTGTAGTTTTGAATGACTTATAGTCACATCTAAGGACACCACCAGGAGAAATATGTTTTAGGGTTAAATAAGCAATGCCCATCTTTCCTGACCTCATCTGGTTAGCTATGAGACTAGTGCTAGACGGTGGAATTTGGTTTCTGTGTTGTGCTGGAGCTAATAAGACTGGGTCTTCTCTGTAAATGGTTTCAGGATTTGATCTAGCATTTTTCTGAAGTCCGTGGGAGCTGCGTGTGCTCAGCCGTTTCTAAGCACAGCCCATTGCTTTTGTTCCTAGATATGAGTTTAGATGCTTTCGCTTACATCAGCAAATCTGAAAATACAGGACTCTGAGTGAGGTGTTGCCATGGTACAGGGAGGATAAAGCTATCAGCCCACTTTGCAGCAAGATTAGGAAATTTGGTGTCAAACGCCACGTCTCTCCGTGCCGCATTACTTTTCTGAAGGCCCAGTGTTCCCATCAGCTGTGCAGCCAGGGCCGGTCCCCAGCCCCACATCCCTAACTGAAATGGAGCCAGGCCAACGTGTGGCTCTGCCCCCCCTGCTGCGAACATGTGTAGGGCGGAGAGACCGGGGCTGAGCGAAGCTGCTGTAATGTGCATCAGTTGCTGAGCAGGCCACCATCTGCAGACCCATCTGGCAGGGGGAAAGGCTGACACAGCAGTGGTGAGAGGAGTGTGGGATCATAGAAGTTAATGTTGGAGAAGCTTTTCCATTCTTTACGGGTTTAGGGTTTGTTTTCTTCTTGTGCCCGTTCTGTACG
The DNA here is from genome assembly GCA_035590215.1 of Microhierax caerulescens. Classification (NCBI taxonomy): domain Eukaryota; kingdom Metazoa; phylum Chordata; class Aves; order Falconiformes; family Falconidae; genus Microhierax; species Microhierax caerulescens. Next base: position 115,367,537 of record JAVJGJ010000001.1, on the reverse strand, counting down.
TGAGTGAATGCCTGAGCCCGTGCTCCCTCCTTCCAAGGACCACAGTGGCTTGGTGAGGCTCCTGCCAAGCTGCCTTTGAAGTCAGGGACCATACACCCACCAGGGAGCACGGCCACAGCTGGCCGGGGCTCTGCCAGCTGCCCTGGCTAAAAAGCCAAGGCAGACTCCATCCCAGCTGATGCTGGACGGTTCCTGCTGTGTGTGTTGTGTCTTGAGAGCCTGTGGGTTTGTACGGCTGCTCTGTCCCAGGAGCTGCTGTCACTTGCAATGCTTGTATTAAAAACGCTCTGCGAGCTGTGGCTCTCACCCTGGTTTTCCATCTCACTTCCGTGGATGTGCCAAACTATTCCTTGTGTTTCATCCTTGTGGTGTTTCCCTTCTGTGTGAGCTCAGGAAAGCGCTCTGCTGCTGAAAGTGCAGTTTTGAGGACAAGCCTGCCCAGAGCTGGCAGCGATTGCGGGTGGTTACCCTGCTGCCCCCCTGCAAAGCTTCCAGGTGTGCTGTGGTGGGAACTAGAGGCTCAGAAAAGAAACTGCTTATTCCCCAGGGATGTGGTTTGTCTCTCCTGGAGCGTGGCTCGATGCGTTGTGTGGGAACACAGGGCCAGCTGGGCAGCGGGTGATGGTGCACAGGCTGGAGGGGTGCGACTGGGAGTTGCCCTGTCAGTGTGGTCTGCGGGGAGCAGCCTTGGCCTGACGCCGAGAGCAGACTGCACCTAGACCTTGTCTCCAGATTTAGCCCATTCAGTACAAAAAATACAAGGAGCAAGCCAGCACGTGGAAGATATGGGACAGAAAGGATGAGGAACCAGAAGTTAACTAGCAATGCACACACACCCCACCCCACCCCCCAGCAATGCGTTTGGCCATTCAATCCTTTTTGGTGCTGAAACTGCCGTCAGCGAGCGGACTCGCCGTCACCCTGGGCACAGAACCCAGAGCACGGCCATGTTCTCTGCTGCTGCACAACGCATGCAGGTTCCCCGAGCAGCAGTGTGGTATTTACCTCAATATTACAGCCCCCTTCTCTCCTACCAAGCATCCTCCACCAGATGTGACATGGGACACAGGGGAGTCCCAGATCCCTTCCGGAGCAGCCAGGAGCTCTCCATAGAATTGCTGCTGGATGCTGTTTGGGTACCAGGATCTCTCCCTCTGTGCCAGATACCTTGTACATTTTTTCTAGTTGTCTTTTTGCATTCAGGGAAATGTGCAAGGTGGAGAAATGTTCCCTGCGTGTTGAACAAAGAGAAATGATGCCCCCTGAACTCAAACACTGTGAGTCTAGACCTGCTCGGGAAGTTCCCTGATCGCTCCCAAATGTGCTCAGGCACCACGGCCGTTGGGAGTGCTCAGCTGCTGTGGAGACCTGCACTGCGTGACTGCTGCGGGCTGGCCATGGGCTGGAGAGGGCCCTGAGCTCAGGGACAGGACAGCCACCACCCCACAGGGCACTTCCAAACAGTCTAGAGGCATGGAGTAAAAAGGAGTGCATTTGCTTTGATCTATCAGCTTTTATCATTTGTAAACATCTATTAATTGGCTGTGTCAGGCCCAGATCCTTATCATCTTCTAGTCTAATTTCCCCTGTTCGATACATTTCCTCCACTATAAAAATACCCATCACCCACCCCTGTCAGCACAGATTAAATCTAACGCTCTTTCTTTCAGCTCCTCTCCCTAGTGAGGCTGTAAAGCTGTCAGCTCCACACTTGACAAGAGCCAGGCTGCCCTCCTTCCCTTTGTCTCCTGAAGGAGGAAAATATTTAGGTGTCACTGGCTGGATAGCCGCAGTGGAAGTCGACAGACCTCGACCCACTCATTGAGCAGAGCCATGAGAGGAGAGAAGAGTTTCCACCGCCAGCAGCTGTGATATTCCCCCTGGCTGGGGCCAGGGTGCATCTTTGGGGTGCACTGATCCCTGCTGCTGCCTCCCCGCCTTCCCAAGAGCTTTGGCATGCTGGCACTCAGCCCCTCGAGGCCTCAGTGAGGACACTTGTCCCCTGGAGTCCCCCAGCTGCTGGCATACATGTGACACCTAAAGAGCTTCCCAGGCAGCAAGGTGCTGGCTTCTTGGGTAAGAGGTTGATAAAGGGTGTGATGCTGGGTCCCTTCAAAGGAGATATGCCCCCCTCCCCCGTTCAGGTCTCCAAAGCACAGCTTAAGGGCCAAATGTTTTCCAAACCTGCTGAGTGTTAACATCGTGTCCTATCCCTGTGTTTATATAAAGAGCAGAGGAGGTGGCTGCAGATGGCACGTCTGCATATTTGCAGTAAAATAGGTGGTGCAAGATCCCTGAAATCCCCTCTTGCCTGTGCTCTGCTAAGGGCTTCTCCCAGCAGTTCTCTGCCCAGCTCCCCAAGCGATGTCTGAGCATCCCTGCAGGCAACTGATGTCTGAGCATCCCTGCAGGCGGCTAAACACGCTGCTTCCCTGCTGAGTCAGCAAAACAGGCATTTCCACGGGGGCAAGAGGGACAGGAGGAAAAACTTCCCAACACAAGCAGAGCAGGGATGTCCATAAGCCGTGGTATAGCAGGAAACAGCAGGAGAAGAAAACAGCTCCTTGGGGCAGAGTCTGAGCCCAGTGGCAAGTTGCAGAGCCAGGAACCAGCATGGAGGACCAAGCCGAGCAGGCAGGAGGGTGTTGTGGGATGTTGAACTGCAGCAGCTTATCCTCAGCTCTGGCAAACAGGAGGGAGTGTGGTTCTGCCTAATCCTTTTCAACTGCTGGTTCAGTAAGGTTACAGGTAGTCAATGTAAGGGCTTAAAAAAACCCATAAAAATCTCTCCTCCCACCCCTCTCCACCTATTACAAAGCATTTTCAGGCCAGACCAGCTTCTTATCTGAAAGCCCCAGACCAGGGTGATGGGAGGTGAGCCCCCAGGAGCAGGGTTTCCTTGGGCAGGTGCCACTGCTGAAGCATCGTGGTGATCACAAGCCCAAGTTGCCTCCTCTGCCCGTGAGCTGGAGGCACTCGCCCCGCGGGTCAGGGCAGCTCAGCCGGCACCTTCGGCCACTCGCCGAGATCCCACAGCCCGCCTGTGTGTCTGAGCCTGAAGTGTCTGCTTTGAGATAACGAGTGTTTCAGGATGGTCCTAAGAAACAGCCCAAGTGTAGTGGAGCAGAGCTGATGTACCTCCTGCCACGGATTACTCTGGAGCTGCTCTTGTTGCTGTGCAACTCAGGACATCAGGCCAAAAGGACTCACAAATACATTTAACGTGCATGTTAGCACTCCATTAAATATTGACTCTGCTTAAATAAATGATGCAGCCAACTTTCAAGGAAGAAAGTGCTTATTTTGTCAACACAAAATATCCCTCTGTGCCTTTATCCTTGTTAGTCGGTCTGCGGCCAGAAAGTGCTCTGAACAAGGTCTTTGTAACTGGTTTCGCATAACGTCACTTGTCCGAAGGAGACTCTGTTAGAGCTGAAAACTTGGTTTGGCTTTAAAAAGCAAAGTGTTTGAACCTGAGAATGTCAGAATGGTGACTTCAAAACTTTCTTTCAAAAAAGCTTGCAAAGAAGAAATTTGTCAAACCCAACTCTTTCCCACAAACTGTTTTCACATAAATGAATCTGCATTTTGACAGAGAGATGCTTCAACTGAAAAATCCCAGAAGCACCCAGAACTTTCCTGACTCACCGCATCGCGCTGTCGTATGTGTCCTCCAGCTGTCCCCAGCCTCACACAGGCTTGCTGGACTTTGTGTAGGGAGTGTGCTAATTTGGGGGTGCAGCAAGTAAACCCATCAAAAAAGGTGGACCAGAAGTCTGGATTCAGCCCACCTAAACTTAGAAGCTAAAACTCAAAGAGATAGGTTATCAGCAAAATAACCAACAGCCAGCGGGAAGGGACAAATCATACTCCCCCCTCTCCAGAGTACATAGGAAGGTTCAATTTACTTGGCTGAATCAGGGCAGAGCTTTTGCCGTGGTGAGGGGCCGTCACCATGGTCACTTGCCATCACTTTGGATGTCCTTCAGGGGAGATCCCAGGCTGGGGCAGGGGTGCGGGGCAGACTGTACTCTCTTTGCTGCCTTTCTTTTTCTTTTCTGCTTCACCATTGCTTTTCTCAGGCTCCCTCTCACTACTTCTCTTTACATTTGTTTTCACAACACCTTACAAATAGCTGTTTTTAATAATGTATCATTGGAGGTTCTTTTATATGCTTTTGGTACATCAATTATTGAAGCCCAGCACTAGCATTCTCTGTTAATAATGGGTTTTTTGGTTTGTTTATTTCTGTTGGTTAAATTTTTCATGGGAACATTGTTGTGGTGGAAGGTATTTACCCTGGCTGCTACAGAACATGCAACTCTTTGTAACGCTTTTCATCAGTGACCTGAGTGCATTGCCACTAGCACTGAGCCTCCATGGGCCGGGAAGGTTTCCATGTGCCTTGGAGTGATGTCAGCCACGGTACAGAAACGTTCCCCTGCAAACCAGTACTCAGGAGAGTCGTGTCTCCTGGGGAATCAGGACACTGCCAGGAAGCAGCCACCTTCCTGCATTTCTGAGAAAGGTTTCTGAGAAAGGCTAGAGCTGGATGGCTGGGGTTTGAACCAGCTTGTCCCCAGCTGCAGCTGTGCCAGCAGAATGGTGCCTGGGCTTCCTGCTAGCACCGCTCGTGCCCGCAGACAATGAGAATGCTAAAAGCGGTGTTGACAGAGAGAGCTAAGCATGATGCTCAGCGCTGCTATCTATGAGCCAGTAAGCACTCTGGGGACCTGCCAGCCAGATGGACCTGCCTCCTGATTTTTTATAGGGCACTAATAGTTACCAGTGGGCATTTTCCTCTTGAGTATTTCCACTCTTTCAAAAGAATTGGTGTGGTTTTTAGTTTGAAAATTATCAGGATGGAAAATGTCCATCTGTCTCGAATGATTGCCTTCATTTTGCAGAGGCCAATATCGTTCTCAGAGCTGGTGGTACCTGTGTGACTTGCAAAAATGTTGACATAAGGATCAGAGGATAATTCAGACTGAAAGTGATCTGAGGAGGTCTCTGATCCAACATCTGCTCAAAGCAGGGACAGCTCTGAGGCCAGGCCAGATTACTGAGGGCTTTATCCAGTCTAGTCTTTAAAATCTCAGAGGATGGAGACTGAGTAGTCTCCATCTAGGAAACATTGACTTTCCATCATCCCCAACTAGAGCCCTATTCTGACTGGCAGTCTGAAGGTAGAGGTTATTTATCCCATTAACAACCTCTGGATTTCACCCTCCTGTAGAGGGAGATTCTTTTAATTAAGTTTTGCCCCATCTTGAGACTTCACCATGATCTACTATTCAGGCAACACCCTGAAGGCTCAGCCAGCATCCCTCTAACTTCAAAAGCTGACATTGATTGAATAGATGAATGTGTTAAAAGAGTGTCACCGTTGTGTCTATCCTTTATCTCCACAGTTACAACATGAAGTGGGGAAAAATGCAAACGGGACCATGCAGGTGGGTGAACTGGAGCTCACTGGTGCTTCAGCATGGGTTCCTGCCAGACTGGTTTTAGCAGTCTGTTTCAAGGATTTCCAGCATCCATATCACACATCTGCATGGTTTAGAGCACATCACTGGGTGGGTTCAGGTCTAAAACAATCTGCAGAACAGAAAAGGAGGTGGAGAGAGTTATTTTTAACTCCGATCTGTTTCTAACACAGACCCCCAAACAGCTGCTTTGGCATAACCGTGGGGTCAGCAAACCAGGGAGGTGCGATGCGTGTCCCGTGCCAGGTTTGCTGCCAGAGCAGAAGCATCCAGAAACTGCTGCCTTGGCAAACCCCAACATTCCTCCCTGGCTGTGGGGAGCACAGAGCAATGCCAAGGTCAGAGTCCTACTGCAGCCAAGGCAGATGTGGGGCTTTCCTTGTGGATTTTTTTCATGGATCAGCAGGCTGAAGTAAAAACCCTGAGCGAGCCTAGGGTTTACTGTAACCCGAGGCTGCCTGTTAAGACCGCAGCTGCCTGCTGTTCCCGGGGCTTCAGCTGGTGTTTGTTACGTGAAGTGTGTGCTGACATGTTTGGGTCCGTATGAGCACCCTTGTAGTCAAAGCTGGAAGATCCTTTGCTTTTTCCATCCTGTTGGCATGTTGTCTGGTCTCCTCAAGCCGCTCTGGCTGTTGGGGTTTCCCATCAACTTCCAGGTAACTGTGCACTGTTGCTGTCTGAAGTGAAAGCTGCTGGCCTGGATGGGTGATTGGAAGGCAGGACTAGGTCTTCCCTCTTGCTTCTCTGGGAAACAAGTATTTTTATGTGATGAGTGTTTTTATGGCCTGTTCTTCGATCGGAATAGAAGGCATCACAAAAGATGCTGAGATGGATTTGCAGTAGCAGGGGGATGCACTGGGCACTCTGATTTGCAAGAACAGAGCACATTGAGGTGGTAACAGCTGCAAAGACCCCACAGAGGAGTCCATGAGGTCAGGTCCATGAGATCAGGAGGCCACGTGATGGAGGCTCTAGTCTGGGCTGATCTGGTATGTGGTTGTAGGTAAACCTCCTCCCTCTTGCTTCTCCCCTGCCTTTGGTCTCCAGGGACATTTCTGGGGATGAAGAGTGCATGTTACAGCGTGGCTGCAGATTAAGAAGATGTTGCTATTGCTTAGTAAGATCAAGATTGGGTACCTCAAGGCAAGCTCAGCACAGGACTTTGAGGGCAGCTGTGGGCTGGTCCCACTCCTTTTCTCTCTGGGAGGTGGAAGAAGCACTACACACGCACTGAATTCGGTTGTACCCCGAGGTTAGGCTTCCTTCTCTTTTAAAACTGGAAAGGAAATTGGCTCACATTTTTTTGCTTGCAATGCAACAGCAACCTGACTGACACCTTGACTTTTTTCCTTCATTATTATTATTGTTTTCCTCTCCTACATGGTCGGCACTGCCCGGTTCCTAATGAGAAAAGGCCAGGGAAAGCAGCTGAGTGTACCTCCCACTTCCTTTAATAAAAAGCTGCTGTTAGAGCAGGGTTCCTGGAGCAAGTTTGCTTTGTTAGCCTAATCCACACTCCCTCATGGTTTCATACTGCTAAGAATTAAAGAGATAAACATTCCCATGCTGTTAATCTGGTAACAATAAGTTGGGGAAGCTGCTGTAGTTTACAGAGAGCACAGCACAGCCACAGCTGGACAGATGTCTGACTGCACGAGACACCTTATTTAAACACCAATCTTGGCATCATCCTCCTGTTTTCCATTCTGGTGAGTACAGCAATCCCTGAAAGTTACATGGAGCAGCTGATTATTTTATTGCTGACACATCATGCTTTGGCATCTGGTGGCATGGGTTGCCAGCCAGCTGGAATGACACCATTTTGGATTTGGTGGCTTTTTTGAGAGCATCTCCACATGACTTAGTGCCTGCATGAAAGGGAAGTGGTTTCACCATTCAGGGTTTCACCATTCAGCAAACGTGCCCATTTTGGAGGCCCAGCCCTGGGGAGGTGTGGAAATGGAAGAGGAGGAGGAGGCAACCCAGGCTCAGATCTTGAATTTTCCCTTCTGATTTGCCCTGTGACTTCAGGTCACTTGTTTAACACTTCTGTGCCTCAGTTTCCCTGCTGTGAAATGCAGCAATCCTCTCCAACACCTCCAGCACGACAAAAGGAGAAGCCCATGCTGCTTAAGCTGCTCCTCACCGCAGGCCACACAAAGAGATTTTCTCCTCCTTTCCCTGGACGATGGTCCTGCTATCCCATGGAAAGGGACAGGGTGTTCCTTATCTGTAAGACGCAGCTCATGGCTACCCTCTCTCTGCCTGGTTTGTCTGATGCTGTGGCAGGTCCCAGCCTGTGGCTGCAACTCAGATAGTCCCAGGCACCAGAAATGATTAATACCGATCAGCATCTGCAGCACTTTGCAAGACAGGCAAGCGGGGGGGGGGGCTGGGTGCTCTGTGCTCCCCATGGGAGACCCAGGGCTTGATGTCGTGCCAGACCAGAAATTCAGAACTGGAAATTTCCCCACAAAAGTGTTCAGAGGGGTGTGGGGAGGAGGAGGCAGTCTCAGCAGAGCCTATCCTCCTGCTCAGCAAACTGTATCAAGGTGGAAAGGGGCAAATATAATTAAAGAGATCCCGTGGGTTTTATTTTTATATAACTTTTTCCCTGCCACGGGTTTCCTCAGCTGCTGGCTGGTTTCACCCTCCTGCCCCCTCCTCCCTGCTGCCCAGCTCTGCTGCGGGGCTAAACCCAGCTCTGCTCCACCTTCCTGTCAGTGCACCTGAACTGCAAACCCCTTCCCAAATCCAGGAGTGTGAGGGATGTTATTGGACATGGATGCTCTGTGGGTTACCCATGCCCACAGCCTCAAGCCATGCCAGGAGAGCCCTGAGCATCACTGCCAGCCCCTCTGCTCCCCCCAGCCCCAGCTCTTCCTCCTCACTGCCGTGCAAGACCCTACAGGCTTCAGGGGGTTTCAGGTCAGGTCCTGTGTGCCGGTCACTCCTGGGTAGCTAAATAGCTCCATTAATTGTGCATATGACTAAAAGATTGATGAATGAGAAAGGACAACTCTCCTCCTGCCCCAATTAGTACTTCATCAAACACAGGACCTACCCCTCAGGATACTGAAATGGGCTTGGTCGGAGGAGAGGCTATCTGCATACCTCTTCGACAGGGAGGTAATGGAGTGAAATTATCAGTCAATATTTAAATACAGACAAGATCTAAGCTCTTTCTGAATTGCAAGTTGGCCTATTGTGGCAATGACGCCCGTGCCCTGGATTCCTCATTTTTTATCATGCTACATTACCCACAGGGCTTTTGCATTCCCACACCACTTGACCTCTTGACTCTGTTATCTCCATCTTGGAACAAACAAGAAACATTTTATTCCCACCAGCAAACTGTCATCCACATCAGTGGCTTCTGCTGCAAGTCCTCAGCTTGTTTCCCCACATCCTCTCACCTGCTCCACTGGGAGCTCTGCCTTCCCAAGGTGGAAAATACAGGCAGAATAAATCTGCTCTCTAAACTCTTTCAGAGCACTTGTTTCTTCTTAAAGTGGCAGGGCAGATTTATAGCAATTTTGTTTTGCCCCCCCCCCCCCAATGATTTATTCTTTTCTCTTCATGGGTGTCTTTCAATCAGTCATAAAGATAAATAGAAGGGTCTGGCTGAACAAATCACTTGGTAACAGATCAGCCAGGGTGGTAATTGCAATTAAGGTAACTCCCAAGTAACCTTCCTCGCTCTAGTGCCTTCCTCCGCAGTGGAGCTGTGGTTGGGGGTACCAACCCTAACTTGACCCAAAGAGTAAGTCTTTTAGTATTGGTTCTTTTAATCCATCCTCTGTAATTCAGCAATTTACTGTTTCCCTATAATTTTAGTAAATAGCTGGGCACTTTAAGCATGCTAAGCAATCTGACAGGTTGATTTGGTTTGAATCTTGCCATGAGGGTTTTTGGAAGATGTCAGTTACTGGGATTGAAACAGCAGTATTGGTGCTTCGCTGGGGTACAGACAGCTGTGTGGCAGGGTGAGGTGTTAAGCTGTTGTGGAGGACCTGCTTTTTGCTGGTGTTACATGCACTCCTGCAGGCACCCACACTGCTCCCCCTGCAAACGGATCGGTGCTGTGGCTCCTTGGGCCAGTTCCTCGGCCAAGGCTCCGCACCGCAGCACCCGGCTGCGCTGGTCAATAACCTTTTGTTTTTTCATCTCTTGGTGTGCTAGGTAGAACCCAATCGTCCCTCTGTTTGAGGCCTTGCTGTCAGATGGGTGGCACCAGGACCTGGGCACAGGCTGTGCAGGAAGGAATTTCATTTGTCTTCAGTCGGCTGCCGCAAAACTTTGCTCCCTCTGGTCCTGTGATGGGGGACCACAACCCCCTGCCCACAGAGGGGACCTGCCTGAGTGCCCTTATGGAGGAGCCTTTCAGGGGTTTGTGTTATTTTGGGCACTTCAACACCGTCTGCCCTTGAGCAGCTTGCTGAACCTCAAACCCCAGAGCCCATCACCCACCCTTTGCCCTCGTTCAGGAAACACCAGCACACGTGGCTGCGATGTCCCTTGGGGGCTCTGACTGGGAAGGCGTAGGGCTGCCTGAGATGGGGCAGGATGGTGACAGGAGGGTGTCCCTCCCTCCTTGTGTCACTGTGACCCACCTCTGCACCTGCCCCTTTATGCATGGGGACAATGACACTCACATACATGCCCCACAGGAGCCTGAACCCCTTTCCCAGGTGCCTGTGAGGAGCGCGGCTGCTGAGGCAAAGGGAACCGCATCGACGCCTGCAGATAAATGACTACATCCATTGTAAGGGCTCGGTAAAGCCCCCATTGAAATAAATGGCAAAACTCCCAGAGATTTCAAAGGGATCAGTCCTGAATGTTTGTAATTCTCTCCTAGACTTATCATATATCCTCAGCACTGTGTGCCATTTCCATAACAAGAGGTATGGCATTCCCTTACTTCCATGTTTGTTAAGTAACAAAGAGAGATTTCAACGCTTGTAGCCTTCCCAAATTTGTCAGGCACCAAGCAGTCTCCCCCTGGCTCCATGTGAGCATGTTCCCAAGCACAGTGCCTCGTTAGTGTCATGATGGGACGTTGTTCAGATGCTATGAATATGCATCAGGGCTGCGGTTGGGGTTTTGTTGGCATACACAGTGACTTTGTCATTTAATGGTCTCCAGGGCTGTTTTAATCAACATCCACATTTTGTGTGTCAGCTTATTTCACTTCACTGGTTATTATATTATTTACAAATATTCTGGCAATTGCTTGAGTTTATTCTGTCCCATGCACCCGTAACTTTCTCCTCTCCGCTCTGCACCGTTCTCAAGCCAGGGTCTGTGGTTTCCCTTGCTTTGTCATATGGGGAGGGATCAAATTTATCCTCCGCCAAGCTTTGCTCTGATTCAATCCCCACTTCAAAATGTAAACCAAACTGGAGAGGGGGAAGGAGGGAGGGGTATTTGCTTAAATGACATTTACAACAGCATGTGGAGTCCTAGGCACCGGGGTTGAAATGGTCTAGACAGACATGCAGTAGTGCCAAGGCCACTGGGGATGCGCCTCCGTTTTCTAGTAGCAGCCCTGAGCCTATCTCAGATACAGGATTTATTGTATCTGGTCAGGGGGAGGACAGGAATTAGCACGGCGCTGTGTAGGCTAACGAGATGTGCCGAAGTAGCTGATGGGGAGATGCTCCCAAGGCCCTGAGAGAGACGGCTGCTGAGAACGCCCGGAGGAAGAAGGATTGATGAGATGTAGGTCAGTAGAGGTAGATGGCACAAGCTGAGGAGCAGAAGCCGGGAGATGAGCTGCCAGCGCTCAGGAAGCCGATGGACGACCCAGCCAACAGGGCAGGAGTGCCTGCGTGTGTGCGGGGGGGAGGAAGATGGATTTTGCAGTGACAATTTGGATGGGCAAAAGGGGAGAGTGGGGAGAAGAGTCTATAATGCTTCAAATACACGCTTGTCCCTCTGCATAAACACCCCCATCACGTCCAGCACTTCACTGCACGCTTTGGGGGTGGGAGGAGATATCTTTTCCGGTCCTAGAGCGAGGTCTTTTCCTCCAAACACTCACCAGAGTTGGTGTTTTAAAGGAAAGGTGCCTGCCAGGAATTCAAAAATAAGTATTCAATCCATGCTCATGTGCCTTGGCACATTTCCCATCACAACTGCCAAGATGTCCAAACCTGAAACGAGCAGCACAGCATCTTTAATAATTCACTGACGGATGCTTTTAAAAAATGTGTGGTTTATATTCATGCCAGCACTGACCCTCCCTCCTCTCTTCCCCATCTCCCCTTCCTCTCCTTTTCTTGCAGGTGGTCTATTTAATTTCAATTTCAAGCTGTTGCCTCCTGCTTTGGTTCAGTAAAATGACGTGTCTTGACCTATTCATTTCATGTTTCCAAAATCTTTTACATTTCCTGCCTCCTCCACTCCACCCCCCCACACCCCACCTCAGCTTAAAAAGAAAAAAACAATTCCAGCTCACAAAATGAAGAATTTCCCTGCATCTGTAGAAAATCTGGCCTCACTTATACCTGTAAAAACAGCTTTACAGGAAATGGCTGGCTTCAGCACCTGAATTTGGTTTTGGTTTTTCCTGGTGAGATTTCGATAAATCTCTGCCTGATTTCTGGAAGGAATGGGCAAGCTCCATGGAGGCTAAGTTAGCTGTTTGGCATCCCGTGCACGGGACTTTTCCTTATGAAAGCCTCAGGTCTTCCCAGTTGAGACTCCAGCTGAGACAAGGGCTTTATGGTGGGCAAAAACCCACGAGGAGCTGGTCCCTGCCACCAGGAGCTCACAGGGAGAGCGGGCACAGGGGGGAGCAGGGGATGTTATTATCCTGGGCACAAACGCTGGAGCAGAAACCAGGGTTTAGGTACCCCACTGCAGCCCCTGAGGCAGGAGTCTGGTTTGGGATTTATCTCCCCAAGGTTTGAACTGCTATGTCTCAGCTGGGCACCCATGGGTGATTTTAGCCACGCTGCACCTTGGTCTTTATTGAGGAGAACACCTGGAGCTGAGTAAGGGGCTGATCCCAGGTCCCCAGCCCAAAGAAGGAAGCCAGGCTTGAGGAGGTGACAGTGAGGAGCCGCACTTATTGTCCTATGCAGAAGCAAAGGTTTTTCGTTGGATAAAAAGATGCGGATGGGATCAGACCATACTGGTGAACAGACGTGGCCTGGCTCCACATCCCTGAGAATCAGGGGGGTTTGTCAGCTCAGCAGAGGTCTCCAGAGAAAAACGCTGAAATGGGTCCTTGTATGACAGAGAGATGATGCCAGATTCTCAGTAATCATAACCCCACTGTGAACTGAACAGGGCTGTATGTATGGACCAAATCCATGCATGGTATGAGCCACTTTCCTGCTTTGGCAACATTAGCTCCTGCCTTGATTGCCTCCAGTATGAAGATGTTGCCCTTCATCTTTTCCATCTATACGTGCATATGTATATGTGTGTTTGTGCATCTACCTGGGCATACAAAGCTATTCAATTTAAGTTTATCTTTTTCAATATAAAGCAGATTAGGTCAGTAAAAGTAGTAAAGCAAATCATCCCCCCCGCCCCCCTTCCTCCCCGATGCCACTTGCCATCTGTCACCGTGCCTTCAAACCCAGCCCTGCAAGAGCAAGGCATGGCAACGTTCAGCCCCTCAGCCGCACCAACCTGGTTCTCCTCTGCTCGTGCCACGGCTGCAGACCACACAGCCCCGGCAGAACCGCACTCCAGGGAGGGGGAGGAGGGTTGAAGTCCTGCTCTGAGCAGGGTTAAAGTTGCCATAGCTTCCCTGTGGTCTGCAGCGGCTGTGTTGGCGGTGATGCTCGGGGCGAAGGAGAGCGGGCAGGCGCTGTTAGGTAGCTTAACTTTTCATTTCCTGTGTAGTTTCATATTAGGTATGGTATGCATGGCCAGGTTTAATTGATGCACAAAGCAACGTTTTACGTATGTGCTGGACTTCCAGAAATAACTAGTGGTAAGATAGACACATCAGCAAAGGATTTTCGAAGTCACCAGAGAGCCTGGCTGCCAGAACTGAGACATTTTAGTGTCTGGTGTTCAGAAACCCCTTGTAGGTTTCCCTGCTTTGGACCCCAAAGGATGAAACACCACAGATTAATAATATGATTAAAACCCGAATCTTCCTATTTGAAACAGTCTCGTGTTCTGAAAGAACATTTACAGGGCTGAAAAAGCAAAGCAAATGCTGCCGTAGGTGCTCAGGCTTCCGGCGTACCAGAGAGATGTTCCAGGACTGACTGCTCCTGGCTCCCTCCCTTCTCCCCATCATCCCCCATGTTTATGAGGTGCTCGGCTCCGTGATGCTCGCCTCCTGCTCTGCTACATGACAGGGCTCTGAGAGCCTTTATCCTGGCTGCCAATTTTTATTCAGCTTTTCAGCTGTGTTAATAAATGGGAGTGTTTGAAGCTCATAGCAATGTGAGAACAGCATAGCAGGGCCAGCAAAATTTTTTCTTTGAAAAGAAGGAGGCATTTTGTTTTTCAGACATATGTTCCCTGCATGCTCAAAGGGGCTTTTGAGTCAGGATGCAAAACTACCAGAGAAAGGAGCAGAGCAGGAGAGACACAGAGTGAAACAGAGTGTGATTCAGCTGAGGTCATTTCAGTCTGGTTAAGAGAAGGATCAGGGATGATAAGTGGCTGCTAAAGACAGAGGGAAGCAGGAGGTAGTTTCTTCCTTTCTCCTCCAGCTGTGAAGGGGAGAATTTAAATGGAAAACCCATTCCCCCTTCATCATCACCACTGCATGCTAAAGGATGAGCTTAGGACTCAGTAATTGCATCTACGCTAAATTATATTGATAAATAAAATGGAACAAGGTTCATCCTACATCCTGGAGGGTGCCGGCACAGCTCAGCTCACTTCATGCAACTCAGCCACGTTGCTGCTTGTGGAACGCTCCCTGGCATCTGCTGATCCCCACCTCATGCCTGGACATTACCCTGGAGATGGTTTATCGTTACAGGCCAATGCTCTGTTAGGGCACATGCATGCAGTGGGATAGGGAGGTCTGTCGTGGGTCACTGGCCCTATATATTTTCTTGGTATAGATGTAAGCAAGAAGACCAGGTTCATCATAGCCTTGCCCTCAAATCACAGTAGACACCACTGCTCATGTTTTGTGGTTAGTGGGAAGCAGAGGAAGCGCAGTTGATGTACACAGGACAGGACAGTTGAACATTAATTAAAAAAAAATAGAGAACTTTCTGCTCTAAAAGTACTTCAGCATCCATAACTTTGGTTAAATATGTACATCGGGGTACATTTAGTTTCCTTCCAGGACTGGTACAGGAAATCTGGCACACGAGTGAGAAAGAGAGGTTTTCCTAAGGTAGATCAGGTGCCTGGTAGTCAACGGCTCTGCAGGGTGTTGAAGGCAGAACAGGGACCCCCCCCGTAGGTCCACATGCTCGGGCCATGAGCCCGTACACACGCTGCCATTAGGTCACGCCTGCAAGTGGAGCACAGCGCTGCAGAGCACACTGCTGTATGAAATAACGTGGTGGGGCTGAGCCTCTGCAGGGGACATGGTTTGCTTTATGGTTGGTATTTAAGGCAAGCTGAGACCAGCAGTAGGTAGTAAACCCCCAATACTGAGTTATGACTCCAAGTTATTGCCTTGGTCCGTCAGTGGACCAGATGATTTTCCAGAGCTCCCTTCCAACCCTGACAGTTCTGTGATTCTATGACAGTGATGGCAGCCAGGGAGATCTTCACGCTAGGCTGAGGTCTTTCAATGTATCTGTAGGATGATGCCAGGAGCAGTGGAGGTTTCTTCCATGCAGGTCTCTGTCTGTTGCTGTAATATTGATGCTCCTTCAGCTGCAACTTCCAGGTACAGAAAAGGACTCAAGTGCTAGTTAGTGGTTTTCCAGGATCACACTGAAACCATAGGTTTGGGTGTTGGAAAAAAACCCTTAATTGGTTCTTTATCCCCTAAAACTCATTCTTTCTTCTTGATTACTGAATGATGTGAAACTCTCAGAAAGCCCATTAAAACAAAAAGTATGGATGGTATTACTGTAATGTAACAAGTTGTGTGACTCAGTATTTCCCCTCAAATTATCCATCCTTCTCCTGTAGAAACCAAGAAATTGATCTATCTTCTTACTCATTAGCCTTAAAGAAGGCTGTGGCAAAAACAAGAGTGGTAAGATCAAACACATATGCTACAGGGTTACTTTTGCAGATAGCTTGACTTATGGTAGACATAACATCTTAATTAAGGTCCATTCTGAATGCATTTTATTTTCCCTCCATCTGCTAGGCAGAAATCACTGTGAAGCCTGCAGGATTTTGTTCTCTGTCAAGCAGAGGGTCCTGCCCAACACAAGCTTTTGAGAAGTCCTTGCTCAGTGTGACTCAGACTTAAGGAAGTGTTGTCTAGACAAGACCCCAGGTTTTCAAGCCACAGCTATGAGTGGGAGAAGTGTGAGAAGCTAAGCGGTGTCAGCAGGAGGGATGGACGGCAGAGCTACAGGGTGTCTGTAAGCGTTGGATTGCCCTGGTGCTCACATGGCATTTCCTTCAAGAGGAAAACTCATGCCTTGCTGGGCGGTAACATGTTCTCTTGCTTGCGGGCTGATAAGAAGGATGCTGGCTCTCAGTCTGTGATGTTCACTAAATAGCTGGAGTGGTTGTTGGTGGTGGGTTTTGATCAACTCCGTGTGGTACTTCAGCCCTTCATGCAGTCCATCCCTGTCTTGCATATTCCCAGGCACCCTCCAGGCAGCACCAGCACTGCCCGTGGAGGAGTGTTTGCTTTGGTACGATGGTACAAGGCATCCGTGGCTTTCAAACCAGGTGCCGTCACTGCAGGTTAAGGAGCAGTGGGGTTATTAGCTTGTAGAGAAAATGTCTGTTTAATAATAATTAAAAAAACCCAAACAACAAACCTTTTCTGTATACAGAGCCAATTAATTGAGTTTTACACCTTCTCATTTTCTGCCTTCAGGGTAGGGTTCAATGAAGGAAAAAAGTCTATCAGCGTGTGGATAACAAAGGGCAGGAAAACCTCAGCTCTACTATTTGTGGAATTGCTGGCTCACAGTGGAGAAGGGCCACAGCCGTATCTACCTAACTTAAGAGACTAACAAAGGAAACAGCTGAACTGGGTCAGAAAATAGCTTAACATTTGCAAAGGGTGGGCTACATGATGCCTGCTTGGCAACCCCCCCTGAGGTTAGACTGCCTTTGAGCTAGTTACACCATTCCTCATTCAGCAGCATGGATTGCTGATACTCAAAGTTGGTTAAATATCAGATAAAAGGATCACGAAGCTGAGTCTGTGTTGATACTTCAGGTTTGGGACTAAATTTTGATTTACCTTTTGAATATCAGATAGCTTTTCAGAAGATCATGGACAGAGGGGAATCTTTCTAGTATGCACAGTGAAAAAAAATAAGAATGAAAGCTTTGAAGTCCCAGATGGTGTTTCCTGCTTCTAAACTACCCAGTTTTGGTAGAGGAGTGGATTTTCATTCATAAACTCCCAATTGTAGTCAACTGAATGGAATTCTGTGATTTTACTTGGCCAAGTTTCCAAGCCGAGTCAACTGCTTCATTCTGAAGAGCTGGAAAACTACTTGCTCGAGCTAAGAATTGCCTTCTAGGTGTTGTCTTGCTGCAGAGAATCCTTTTTCCCTCTGCGTAGGAGCAGACAGATGTATTTCTGGGTTAACAAAAAAATCATTTGAAATTTAGGCACAGTCACAAAAATATGTCTGTAAAGCAATGATATCTCCTGAACCAAGGACCTTTTTGCTGCCAAATACCTGCTATTTTGAAAATCTTTGAAGTTTTGAGAGAGACATCCACTAGAATATCTTTCAATATGAATGATTTTGTGCTACAGAGAAGTTGTAAAGGAGTACATGGTGTGGAGAAGTAATTACATGTGTCTTAAAATAAGTCTCTAACTATTTCAAGGTTAAAGAGTCTATAGTGGTCATCTAACTTTATTCAGATTTATATCCTTGTGAAATTCATCTGAGTAATTATTTTGTATATTACTCTTAAAAATGGAATATATTGTCTTTCCATTCCTCCCCCCATCCATCAATCTAATGTAATTTAATCTAATCGATCCTAAACTAAAATAATGAAGACAGACAACCCTTCAGAGCCAAACACAATTAATTCATTTCAGCTGAAGTGAAAATTTTGTGGGTTTTTTCATTTTGGAATTCCCGTGTTGTGTTGGATGAGGCCTAGATTTTTGCCATAACTTTAGAAGACGGCAGCTAGCATCTAGTCCAACGTATGGCGCAAATACACGGTGCTATTTTTTCCCAGTTAATTAATGAAAAGTCAGAATATTCCAAAATGTAATGCCGGTGCCTACCTTTAATTGACTCTCTTCAGGCATTCATTGCTCGTGTTAGATATCCTAACAGGGAACTCAAAAGATAATTTGGATTCAGTTTTTTCATCCTGTTACTTAGTATTATTACAGAGGATGTGTCGCCTATGAGAGCAATACCCTTTCCCGTGCACTTTTCCTTCCAAGGGCTCGCTGGATGCCCGCAGGGCTGTATGCACAAAGCGCTGTAGCAGAGCCGCAGAGGGGTGAACATGCAGGTCTCAGGGCTTGTCTAGCATGAGGAGAGGCAGTTTAATATTCTGTGCAGAAGCTGTTATTTCCAGTTCAGAAAATCGTTTTCATGTCATATCTCATGTCATATTGGAAAAGGTTTAAGCTAAAACTTTAAGCGAGAGGTTTAAGCTAAAGTACACAACACATATCCCCAGGCCACCGTGCTGTTTTGTTGGCTCACTTGTGTAGGTGTAAATCTACTGGTAGGATACATAAACCTGAGCTGGAAAGGCAATTAAGGCCCTGGTTAAGTGAGCTGGGCTAAGGAAAGGCAAGCCTTCAAGTGGAAAAGACAGACAAGGTTAACTCAGCAGGGCTTGAGCAGGTAGAAATCCTCAGAAGTCCTATCAAGGTGGGCAAGAATTCCTGGAGGATCCCTCTCTCAGCCAGAAAATAACTTGGGGTGGCTGCTGTGCTGACCCAGGTATCCCATTACCATGATTTGGGTGGGATCAGGGTTAAATCTGTGTTCACACCAACAAACCCTTTCACACTTGCCTCCCAGTTCAGCCAGGGGAGGAACGAAGGTGCGGGAGAGGTGCTGGGGAGGTGGCTGTGGGTGAGATTCTGTTGGTCATTTCCCAGCCATGGGTGGAGGTTTTTGCTTTATATCAGGCTTGTATGTGTAGAATAGTAATGGGATGCTATGTATATGTGTATGTGTATGTATATGTATATATTATAGGGTTTCCCTGGGTATCCATGCCCTCTGCCATGTTGGCAGGTACTCTGTCCTGTGCATGCTGTCCCACGTGCTGTGGGAGGGGACCCCAAAAGCACCCTGTGCTGTCACACAGCGAAAAAACACATGCTGGACTTGCATATATTGGGGTACATGTACCAAATTTACCAGAGCTGTCTCAAATTGGTATGAATGGAGCAGGGTTTCCCGTCCCCTTCTGTGTATTTAGTGGGAAACCTCCCTGTGGAAGGTGAGATCTGAGGGATGGGAGACCTGCCCACCCCACACCTCCCCCCAGCTTGAGATCTCCGAGGACAAGCCTGTGACCTCTGCCTGCATGGTGAACCCTGTGAACTCCAAAACCAGTTCAGAGGGTTTCATGAGCCCTCAAACTCCAGCGGGCTTTGCCGCGCCTGGTGGAAAGCCCTCACTTTCTTGTCATCCCCTTTTTGTTACTTTTGCTCCCTTTGGTAGCAGGGAAGCACAGCTGTACCATCTCTCCCATCTCAGCGTAATTGCATTAGACACTTGGAGGCCGTCACGTTGCCATTCAAGCTGGTATATAATGAATTTACTTGACATGCAGAGGTCCTTATGTCACAAAAGGTTTTCTCATTATATCTGAGCTTTTACTTGTTTATCAAGAGTCTACAAAGCCTCACCCTCTCCCCACTCACCGAGTGGGAGAAGTGCTGCAGGAAGCCGCCTTTGAGGCAAGATCCATCCGAAAAGGCCCACCTGGCTGTAACTCTTCGGGTTTATTTGCAGCTTGCAGGGGGAGGTCTGGCTGCAAATGAAGAATCGGCACTGGGGAGCAGCATGGACAGGGGTGATTGTTTATAACTGGCAGCATAACATTCTCCCTAAGGTGTGCTGGGACACCGGGGGATTTTGCTTCTCCTTCCCAGTAAGGCTAACTGGTGTTTGAACCCAGCAGGTACACCTTTGGCCTCGTTGGAGGTACCAGTTGGTCGCATGAAGGGGTTTTGATAAATCCTGTGACACAAGTTGGGCGCATGGAGTGGAGCACTTGTGCTCAGTCTGTCCTGGGTCCTGGACTTGACTAGTCCAGCACCCGGCACAGGCTGCAAAGGGCTCCCCAGTGTGTAGGAAGTACCGTCCTGAGCCTTCATGCTCCAGCGAGGTGGGGACGGGGGTTTGATCTCATAGCAGTAGGCTGAGTTGTTCAAAACCCGACAGGAGAGCCGCAGAAAGGATGTCATTATGCAATTCCCCATTTGCTTTGGTCCCATTAGCCTGTTGAGATCTCCGGGACTGTTGACATACATGGGACTGTACCCTCCACAGTAAGCTGCAGCACTGGGAGCAGCTGGGACCCCCAGTAAGAGGCTGCCTGCTCCCAAAGAGCTTTTAGCATGCAGGGCTGCTGTCGTGAGGGCAACAGCTCTGCCAGGCTTGACTAGTGTCCCCTTCAAACCAGCACCCCGAGCCCTGCTCCCTGCCGAAGGGCTCGGGAAGGGTTTTGCAGCCTGGTTTTTAGCAGCCCCCTGCGGCGCAAGGTCTGCCTGCCTGCTCCCTCCTGATTAGCCCGTATCTGCGGCTGAGCCAGGCTCGCTGCAGCACCTCCACAATAATTCCTGCCTATTGTCTGGGGGCTTTCTGGGAGCGATGTGATATTGTTGCTTCTCTGCGATGCTGGGGGCTGTGGCCGGCTCCTCTCTCCAGCAAGGGCCGGGGTGGGAGCAATGTCTCACATGAATGAGATAAGAGAAGACAAAGCAAATGGGGAAGAAAGGAAGCTTGTAGCTTTTCAAGTTCAATGAGGCTTACCAGGCTTTCGGGGGCCTCTTCAAATCAGAGGCCAAGTTAAAAGAACATGCAGAATTCAAAGCCTGTCCTTTTCCAGGCCCTCTGCCGGCTTTGAAAATCCTCCCAATTCATGTTTACTCTTGTTTCTCTCCCCCCTCCCCCTCTGCCCTACCTTCCCCACGTAGACATGCACTCAACCCTTCTCCCCGTGAGCCATTGTCCCCCCCCAAATCTGTTCAAGGCAGCCCCTGGTCCGGTGATGCCCGACCGCAGGAGCAGGTGGGGTGGCTGTCTCCATGTCCCCATATCCTGAATGTGGGATGTATGCAAATGACAGCGAACGGTAGGCAACATCAGAGAAGGATACAATGGACCCCCTTAATCCCTCGTTGCCCAGAGCTCTCTCTCACCCTGGTGAAACACAGCATCAGAATGGGGTATAAACAGTTCCTCACATGTTGGAAACATTAAAGCGCTTCTTTTGCTGGCAGACACATACTTTGGAAAGTTGCTGCGATGGGGAGCACAAAGGCTGGGTGCTTTCATCCCAGGAATTACAGTATGAGCCACCACTTTCTGAGAGGAATTGAGGGCTGCAGGCAGGGGTATGTGGAAGGACAAGAAGGGATGCAACCTCCACTTACACTGCTTTGCAAAACGGTATTGGGACTTTACTTGCAAAAGCAGGTCAGTGCACCTGAGACACTTCCATAATTAAGGGCTCTGTAATAAGTGGTGTCATGTGCTGTAAACTGCCATAGCTGGGATTGCTGTCTGGCTGTGCAAAGGACAGGGTGCAATAGGCTGTGTGGTCATGGTGACTGGGAGGGTTGGCCGTGTGTCCCAGCTCACCCTCATCTCCTGGGAGAGCACAAGACTATTGTTCATGGCAACAGTCCTTTGTAAGGATGGGGCCTCAAAGGCAGGTAGGGAGGTGCAGATGACCATCTGCTGCTCCACTGCCTCTGCTGGCGGAGCATCTTCTTCTGCCCAACCCATACTCCTGGGCAGGACGTAAACAGCTCATGCCCACTCTGTCCTGTGGGGACCATTAACCGTGAATTTCTGATGAGAGGTAGTTGAAGACCTCTAAGAATGGAGATTGTCCCATGTGCATGGAGAGAACGTCCTCTGGGGCAGGTGCATTTTTAGCCTCTTGCAGCCTGATGTGGAGGTTGAACCTGACGTGGAGGAAGGTTTTGCCTCTCCTGAGCCCCTGACATTGGGATTGGGATGAGTGCACTCCCAGTCCCTCCTTCATGTATTTTACCACTTGGAAGAAAGCGTGAACCAAGTATGTGAGCCCCAGTCCATGACTGGCCATGGCTCTGCCCCAGCTCTCAAACCAACAGCAAAACATGCAGCTGGGGCAAATCCACAACCATTCCCTGACTCTGTGCTGCTCTAGGGATTTAAAGGCTGAGGATCTCATCTGGGTGCAGAGAACTCCATCAGCCCCTGTCTTCTTCTTAAAATGGGTTATTCTGTCCTAGGAAAGAACCAGTGCTGATGGATGAAGGCAAAGTATTGTTCATACTTTCCTTTTCTTGCTTAGGAGCTCAGCGCAGGTTAAAGGCAGTCGAGGAGGTAACTGCCAGCTGTTTGTACCTCTGGCTCCACACTACTGCTAAAGCCATCCTGGGCATAGGGCTGTAATTACCACCTCCTCTCCCTGACCGGCCTTATAAAAAGAAGGGAGAAATGGCAAACCTCAGGTCTGATAGTCTGCCTGCTGTCACCCAGCGAGCGTGAGATGTGCTGTGAAATACTCCTGCAGGTTTTCCATCCTCTGCTGTGCGCAGGTGGCAGCAGGGATGTCCTGTCTTGACACAAACTGCAGCGCTGAAAGGAGCAAAGGGAGCATCAAGCTCCAGGACCAAAGCCCAGCTGCTCAGCAGTGACTGAAGAAGGATATATGATTTTTCCTGCATACCTGGCAGGGAAAAGAGCTGCTGCTTCTTTTAAGCATTGACACTTCTCAAATTTTTTTGTTTTTTTCTTTTCTTCTTCTTTTTTTTTTTTTTTTTTTTAAAAAAAAACAACAACAAGGGGGTGCAAAAGTGCCTGTTAAGCACTGTGCCTCCAAAGCCCTTGCTGAACAAAGGGAAGTGTGTGTGCCAACTAATGGCATTTTTTAGGATATTGTCAGCAACCTCTGAGTTTCTCTCCCTTCACAGCCATGCAAATGAGCTGAAGGGGCTGATGAAGGTGCGGGGCAGGGGGTGTTGGGGAAGAGTGATGTGACAATCACAGCGAGTCACCAAAGCGCAGGGAGTGAAGCAGCCCCGTGTTTGAATGCAGCAGAGCTCTGTCTCATTTGCTGCTGCCTTATGTAGCCCCATTGAGCGCAGGGAGGTTTCTGCACTCGGTAACACAGAGGTGGATTGTGCCTCGTGGTCTCAGTTGTCACTGATCAGCAGGGAGATGACAGATCAGGACCAGCTCCTCAGCTGACATGAGTTGCAAAAGTGTCACTGACCTTGTGTGGCCCTTTGTCACTATTGTCTCAGCTGCTCTGAATAGAAACCCTTGGTCTTGTTCTTCTCTTCTGGGCTGGGAAAGTGATTATTATTATGTCCTGGCCTCTGGTTGATGAAAATATGTGCAGCTTTTGTCACATGTTTCTCTATCCTGAGTGCGTTCCCGGCCCCCCCTCCCCCCCATTTGCTATTCACGCTTTGTATGAATATGTTTGTTAAACTGGCAGAGACTGGGGGGAGGGCAGGCAGGGAGCCAGGTACAACTTAGCCCTGCCAGGCAGACCCCAAACTCAATCCCTATGGAGCTCAGCCAATGCACCCCACTTCTGACCCACAGCACCATTCTGGCCCCCACAGACATGTGCTGGCTCCACCCACAGCCCACCCTGCACCCCCACCTGCGTCTCCGGAGCAGTCTTTTGCTGCCAGGCAAAATGCTGCGGGGGTTTGCTAAGGGGGATGAATGCCAGGAAGAGATGAGGAAGCTTCCCAAACCCATTTTCATAAGATGCTCAATCCCTGACTTGATAGGATAGGATAGCATGACATAGCGTAGCATAGTGCAGGACAGCATAAGATAGGATAGGATAGGATAGTATAAGATAGGATATACCATAGGATAGGATTAGAATGCATAGGATAGGATAAGATAGCGTAGGACAGCGTAGGATAGGCTAGGAAAAGGTATGTGTATTTATATCTACACAGATATACTGAATGTCTATGGGAGGCCATATTCCCTGGTTCACTTTGCTGTTTCTCTTGGCCCTCACACCACCCATTAGCCTTTGCCCCACTCCAAAGTAAGTGTGAAAGGTGGTGTGAAGCCTTGCCCTCCTGATTTTGCAGTGCGTTCCGTCTGTCCTGCATTGCCTTTGCAGTGGTGGCACTCCTGGCCAGTGGCGAGCTGGTCCTGAGGGGTTCTGACCTCTGAACACCAGGACATTACTGGACTTGCACAACTGCTGGCTGGCAGGGTACAAGTTACCTGCCTGTGCAGGATATTTCAGAATTTGGTTGCACATATCAGGAGCACTATTGGGCCTGTCCCCAGCTTTGCATGATGTTTTAGAGTCACTCTGGAGTTAATAGTAACACAAAGGAACCCAGATGAAAAATCCTCCCTAGTGCAGGCAGCATTTCTAAACTGATAGAGATCAGAGGCGTTGCTGCTGCGGTGTTTATGTCTTCATCTGCATGTGTCCAACAGCCCTGGAGAATGGCTTGCGAGGCTCCTGTTCTTCCTGGTCCCTCCAAGCCATGGAGCAGGGATGTGATGTTCTGGTAAACTGGAAAGATTTAGTTTCTATTCCTTTTTTTTTTTTTTTTCAAATGCACAGGGGGATTTTTCTTTAAAATCACTGTTTTGATATAGGTGATACCATGAAGGAGACAGTAGAACGGGGTTTACACACATTAAGAAATAATAAGGGTTGTACTACATGCAAGCCTGGCTATGATGCATTCAGCTGGAACGGTGTAAATTGGGCTGCGGATGGGTTGCTGTTTGATTACCTGTTTGAGCTGCAATTCAGCCAGTGCTGTCTGCGTAGTGCTCCAGCTGAACAAAATGTTAGTGCAAACTTTAAGGGCCACAAACCTCCCTGGAAAGACGGTTTTCCTAAGGGGACCGGTTTACCAGTGTAGATTGTGGCTGTGTTGAATGGAACTAGTGGGAGCCGCCAGGCAGATCGTCAATCGGACAAGGAGGGCTCCTCATTAAGAGGAGGTCTATGTTGTGAGCTTTAATGGCTGGATGATGCCAATGGAGGAAGAGAGGTGATCCGGGAAGCATCAGGATCCTGCTGTGTGGGAGGACGGCATGCAGCTGAAGCTGCCCCCAGTACTTCCAGCGGATGGTGGCCATTCGGTATCACCCAGTTCTTTTGGGCTGTAAAACTGGTGGGCTGAATCAAACGATGGTATTTGCTTAAAATATAAGCATTGATTTTAAGAGTTAAGAGATGCATTCTGCTCTGCAGTTGCTTGTTTTACTTTCCATCTAATAAAGCAAGATGAAGTCCCCTATCTGGCGTCACTCCAGTGGCATCCAGTAGTGGGGACAGCAGGTAGGGAGGGTAGGTAAGGTTAGGGATGTGCAGCCTTAGACAGGAGCAGGTGAGAGGGAAGAAGCTCAGCAAAGCCAGTGTGACAATAGCAGCACCTTTAAAACAAATCCTTTCAGCAATGGACTTTGGCAATGCTCAAAACAGTAGCTCAGGACAGTGAGGCAGGTGTAGCTCATGCACATAATGAAACACCATGTAGTAGAGCTGTAGTTGGATGAATCTCTGGGAGCCAGCGTTATCCAAACCCAAACCATGGACTCTGCTTCTTGTCTCTGCCTGTTGCTGTGTCCCTGAGCTGTGCGGAGGCTGCTGTGGCTCTGCCTGCTCATCCCCCTGGATCCCATCAGCCAGGTTCAACTGCTTGTAACCAAGGTGCAGCGGTCTCAGAACTGATGGCACACAGAAACATGAGGCTGAGCAGGGGGCAGGTTGGTGGGCAGACCCCCAGGGAGGCTGCAGGCTCAGCCTAGCCCTTAGCAGACACACAGGGAGACCCAGATGAGCAAATGCCACGTCGTGGTCCTTTAAGTGAGGAGCAATTGCCACGCTCAGAGTTACTTATTGCTAGGACTGAAGCCAGTGTTCGAAATAAATCTTGGTGGTTTTAGCAGTTTTGCTAATGCTTGTGGAAGAAATAGACTTTAGTGCAGTTACTCCTGATTTATGCAAAGTGGGAGAAGGATTAGATGAAAATCTGAAATGCAAGTGTCAGTGTCCTTCAAAACACTCTTAAATGGGGTCAGGGAAAGCAATTTAGGGGGAAGCAAAGGGCTAAATATGAATCCTTTGGAGAAAATGAGGCACTGGATCAGCTGTGCCACCACCTATCAGCTGGCAGGCTGGAAAAGGGCTGAGCCGTTTAACTGCTTCATGTAATAGTTCTGAAGAACTAGTCTACAGATTAAAAAAAAAAAAAAAGTAAAATTAAGTCGGATGTCACTTATGAAATGATGCTCAGATCCTGGCAGTGAGTTGGCATCCATAAATAAATACAGTGGTGTAAGAGAGGTCTTGTGAGTGAGGTGGCCCTAAAGCCTGGCCCATCTCCGTGTTGGGCTGGCATCGTGGCGTTGGCTGCGGTGTGTTTCCAGAGTGCATTCACTTTAGAGAGATTTCAGACTTCACCTTCCCCAGGAACTGGGCAGCCGGTGGGGTGCAGCACCTTCCCTTTGGTGTGGCTTTGTTTGAAGGTCATGGATGGCCGCTCGGCTGTGTGAATGCAGCTGTCTCATAGCAGATGTCTTCAATCTGTAGCTCGTGTATGCTCATCCAGAGGTTAAAGACAAGATCAACTTTTCTGAGAGCAAGGAGTGAAATGTGCCCTTTTCCTCCTTAAATTCTTCTGCATTGCTCTGGTGGTTGTGGTTATCATTAACTGCAGTCAAGCTATTGTCAGGAGACTTTGCTGTAACAGAAACCATCCTCTTGTTTCCTTGGGTGGTATTACAAAGCCACAGGGAGATTTCAGCTAAACCTGAGGACACACCTGTTCCTCAAAAGTGGACCAGGAAGTGAAATGATGTCAGTGCACCATCACTGGGAAGGGTGAACTCAGCACTTCTTTAAAGCTGCAAAGGTAAATCCACCAGCAAAGATCAGACCAATCTGTGGATTCATCTCTTAATTTGTGCAAAAGCTCAAATTTCCTTTCTCACAGTTTGGAGACAGATTTTGCCTCACTGCTCCAGTGAAAATCTGGCCATAACCTTAGGGAAGTTCAGAGAAGGGTTTGTTAAATGTCAATGACTTTTGGAAGATGGTCTGAACTTGTTTGGGCATCTTGGGTCATGGAATTCGGATGAGAAGTGTTTGTTTCTGAGCTATCAGGGTTCCTGCTTTCTGTCAGAGCCTGGGAACAGCATCAGGCAGGGGACTTCCCTGCTTGCACGTCCTCCTGCCCTCCCTGCAGGTAGGGTGGCTGCAGCGGGGGCCAGCGTTGCTGCGGGTTGTACCGAGCGTGTTACTGCCCCTCACTGCCAACAGCGCGTCAGCCTGGCACCTGCTGGAAAGGGCTCCTGTGTTACCGGTACCTGCAGATCCCACGGGCGTTTTCAGCAGTCTTATCAGAAAGGCCAGTGAATAAACAAACTGGCTGTGTTCCTTCTTTACCCCGGGAAAGAGCTCTGTGGTTCAAGGTTGAAGCCAAGAGATGTCCTGGGAGAAGCTTGCATTCAGCTGCCCATAGTGCTCTGGTTCTGTGAATAATGGAGATCGTTTCCTTTCCAGAACTGTTGGTCTATGCACTTAATATGCCATTTTTTACAAGGGCTATAATGATGAGGAGAGCCAGAGATGCTGAGGAGCAGGCAGGTCATTCCTTGCAAGCGCCAGATGATATACAACATACTATTAGCAAGGCAATACACTTCTTTCAGAAAGCAAGCAAGGTTTCTTATGTAACCCATGGGTTTGATCTCCACCAGCCTTGCTCTTTTTTCATGTTTGACAGTTCCAGTGAACCAGAAGTATTTCTGCTTCCTTGTCTGTAATAAATTCAGATAGGACTTGTGCTGGCTGTAAGGCTAAAGCTGGAAGGTGCTCCTCCCATGACATTGAAAGGAGCTGAAATGAGGGACACGAGCAGATTGCCAGGCAATCAAAGACCCCCAAGGTAATCTGTGCTGGGGGATTTGCTTTGGTCTCTTGCTGCTGCCCATCTTCTTTTCCTTCTCACAACGTCAGTACTTTCTGCCAGATGGCTATTATTTTTTACAGGACTACAGACAATTATACCTGTCAAGGGCATGCCAGAGTAGTTAGCATTTATGGTGTTAAGGAGATTACCTTCCAAATGTTAATAGCAGACACAGCCATGGTAACTTTCCTACTCAAGATCTGTATTAGGTCACTGCTTTGCAGGGCTGAGTGGATGCTATGAGATTTGCAGATGTACAATGTGATCACTCTCCAGTACTAGAAGCATCCCTGTACACAGCAGACACGCCACTGATGCTCACACACTTTGTCACCTCATATAAGCTCAACAGGGTCTTCCACCATTCACGCGTGACAAAGTTGTGTGACAGCCAAGCCCAGAGACATTTGCTTTCACATGATTGTCTGAGCTGGGTCACATCTACCGGTATCAAGCAGTTGCTGTGCGTTTCCTGGGCATTTAGGTTGTGGGGGACATTCCTGTTGCCATTAGAGCCAAAATCCATGTGGGGACCCACTAGGTTTGCCGTCTCTGCAGCTGCTTGCTTGTGTTTTCAGGGGCCAGAGGGTTTGATGGGTTGTCAGAAGCTTGGGAGGGGCAGCACCAGATAAGGGTTTGGACATAGGGTGGTGTAAGACATGTCTTATCCCCCCAGGGCTTCTGGTGAGTCTCTGAGTCCTCTCCAGAAAGGATCTTCCTTTCTGCTCAGATTGCACACACGTCGAAGGAGGAGGCAGCTCTTCATGCTTGTTTGATGGCACCTGCTGCAACAGGGCTCAACCAATGCTTCCAGCTGCAGCTGGAAGGAGAAGAATCCAAAATAGCTGCTGCTTGAAATGGCTCTAAGACATAAATTTACACCAAAACCATCCATCTGCCCTAGACTGGCTGGAAACCATTCCTAACTTTGTGAACCAGAACCATTTTTCAGACATAAAACTGGTAGTTGCTCCAGAGGAGATACCATACCTGGTACCCTCGGGCCCAGACCTGAGTGCTGCCGGGCTGTAAAGTCAAATCCTGCTCCTGGCTGTGGTGGATGGTCCCTTGTCCTGGATGTGGTGGGTGGTCCCTTGTCCTGGCTGTGGTTGGGTGGCCCCCCCACCCAGCAGCAATACTTTGCTCAGTGTGCTCGGTACAGACTGTGTGTCGCATCTGGGCAAGTGGAGGGGACACCATTTGTTGTCTTGCTGCATTTTGGGTCATGAAAAAAGTGAAGGTTGAGGCTGGATAATGGCGTTTCCCAGCCTCTTGCTGGGAATGCAGACCTGGAAGACACCCATGCTTGGCCCCAAGGAGACAGCCCTTTCCCATGGTCCCAGAAAAGCTGAATGACAATTCTTATAGCAAAATCCCTTGGTTTTTCCTGCTGGTCTGCAGCCAGGGTGGCCGGAGGGTGTCAGAGGGTGGTTCAGCTCACTGTGCTTCAGGCTGTTTCTTCTGTCTGAAGCTTGCTGTGCAGGCACGGGGCAGGATTTGCCATGCTGACCCAGGGAAGAGTGGTGGTTGATGCCGGAGGCAGGGCTGGCCCTTCCTGTTTATTCTTTCCAAGGGCATCTGTCCTCCCACGGCTAGAGGGGAAGGTAAAAGAGAAATGAAGAGGAGGGTGTCCCAGGCACTGTCCTTGGGGGGGAAGAAAGGAAAACTGAGTAAAAAAGCAAGTAGTTAAAATTTTCTGTTTCTTCAGGTCTCCTGTTTCTGCCCTTGATGTATCAAACAAAGGCAGAGGTGAGGGGGGTTAGGAAACCTTGGGAGGGGGCCCCCAAAACCCAATTTCTTTGACACTAATAAGGTTAAAGAATAAGGAGATTCATTACTGATTCTTAGATGTGACTCCCTCCCTAAGCACAGAGAAATCCCACGTCAAGGTCGGCGGCTGAGCGATGCCCTTGGCGGAGCATGCACTGCCCTTGCTGGGCCATATTCTCCTCTCAGTTACACCAGCACAAGTGCAGGATGACCCAGCTCAGGTCAATGCGAAGGGTGAACCAGGGCATAGCTGCCAAGAAAGAGTTTGGCTTAGCAGGGTCTTGGTTTTTCATTGTGTCATGCTCTGCACTAGGGTATCTCCCCTCCAGGGATGACCCTCTCATCTGGGAATCTGGAAGGATGGGTTAGAGCCGCTGATGGGAGTCAAGACCTACTGTGAGCAAACAGGGGCAAATGGGGTGCAAATACAGCTGTGTTGTGGCTGTTCACTATCTGCATTTTAAATAGGAAAGGCGCTTTCCAGTGTTCACAGGATAATTAATGAGCTGGACTCTGGCAGGGGTGTTGGGTTGGCAGGTAGGCTGCTGAACATACAATCCAGCCATGGTTTTTCACCAGAGTCCAGATCTGTGCACAGCTCTCCAGAGCATTTCCAGCCAGTGGGATAAGTTAATAACATCACACAAATGTGAATAATCCTCTCAGGTGTTGCAATGTCAGCGTGACTGCAGCATCTTGATTATATCAATGAAGAGAGTGTTTTGGTCTTGCCAGCTGAGCACCCTCCCGAAGGAGGAGCAAGGAGGGAAGGCTCCAAGGACTGGCATTCCCTGCAGGGAAAGGTTATTAGTGCAAGACATGGCTTTGGTACAATATAGTAACTTGTCCAAAAAAAAGAGGCTCCAAATCCAGGAGCGGTGAAAGGAAACCAAACGTTTGCACAGAGTCCATCCTCTGTTCATTTGTTTGTCTGTAGATGTTGCAGAATCACCCCACACTGAAATGACCTTTCCCACCTGACATGTTCCAGCAATTGCAATGTCTTTTCAAGAGCACCATGAGCTTTGCCAGCTTCCCAGGACTAAACAGAGAAGGACATGAAAGGTCTCGGGCTAGTAGCAAATGTGCCATTTGCAGAGCACAGCAGGATTTGTTTCAGGAGTAGAATAAATTTCACAACAAAGCTGAAAGGCTTTGGAAGTGTCCCCTGCTTTCCTCATATCTGTGGACAACTAAATTCACTGAAGATGAGGGAAATGGCAAAACTTCCACTGGTTTGGCATGGTTTGGGTGGTTTGGTATTTTAGTTGATACTCTCATTTTAATGGAGACTTGGGGACTGACAGAAACAGAATTCAGTTCTTATTTCTCTGAGCAGGACATTCAGTTTGGTCACATTTGGAGCCCTTCCAGCTTAAGATTTAAAGTGGGATTCTAAAGATAAGAGTCTTTATCCAGAAAAATTCAGAAAATCTCCATATCCGAGTCATCTTTGGCTTGGAAAGAACAGTTGCGTAGCTATGAGATACCATCTGCATCGTTCTAGATGGTATTTTACTGCTCTTTCTATTGTAAGAGTTGCGTGAAGGTATCTCACATATTTTCCATTTCATCAAAGTTTTGAATTTCCAAATTTTGGTAATAAATATTGCACCTATCCTCCACTCCCTGTAAGACTGATCCCTTTTTTTTCTTTTTTTTTTTCTGCTTTTAGTATTTTTAGCTTCAGAATATTGAATGATTGTGTAGGAAAACAATTAGGGAGGAATTTCCAAAAACTGTGTATCTTTCCTCCACCCTCACTGTTTTCCAAGGCTCTGGCCAATGCCTTCTGTGTCATTAAGCCTGAGAAAGGCAGCACCCTTTCTCCTTTGAATATC
This sequence comes from Microhierax caerulescens, assembly GCA_035590215.1. Classification (NCBI taxonomy): domain Eukaryota; kingdom Metazoa; phylum Chordata; class Aves; order Falconiformes; family Falconidae; genus Microhierax; species Microhierax caerulescens. The sequence goes on along the minus strand of JAVJGJ010000001.1, from coordinate 115,336,212 downwards.
AAACTCTCACATTGCAGAAGGTGCCTATAGAGATACACTATAACCACCACCTTAAAAGTACTGAATCAGGCAGAAGAAAAGGCCCTTTGAAGAGCAGAAGCATCTTCCTCGCTTTGCTTTTCTGCAAGGCTGTGCAGATAGGGAAATGCTGGGGAGCTAAGCGCTGCTTGCAGAAGGTAAACACTGCCGGTTCGGCACTCAGTAAGCTTTTACTTGAAAGACCTCAGTGTCCAGCTTTAATTCCTTGCAGGCTGAAAAGACTTCTGCAAAATCTCAGCTAGAAAAGCAAACTCGTCTAACTCTGCCTGCAGCTCCTGCTCCCTGATTATTTTCAATCAGAAAGCTCAGATGCTCAGCTCTTGTAAACCAGCCTGCTCCTTTTTTGAAGTTAACGGAGCTACACAACTTTATATGGCCCAAAGCATCCAACCCAAAGAGCACTGCAATTTCCAAAGGCAGACATTTCTCTCCCTCTCTTTGTGCTTGTTCTTATAATTTTATTCACTAGATATAACTCACAGGAAAAAAAAAAAAACACCTTTTGGTTTTGAAGGGAGGCAGTGACACCTTATCTATAATTGTGCAAACAGTTGTTAAGTTTGTTTTCTGCAGTCGGTTTATGTATCAGTAAAATACAGTCGGCTGCGCAGGTTGAATGAAGCATCACACTTGGCTTTGATTGCATTTTCCCTGGTTCTGCAAGGCTTGACCTGGAAATGAATACCATCCATCCCGTGGGGATGAACCACTAAAGGTTTGTGTGCTGTTTGCTAAGTCTTCTCTGCTTGGGACATTCACCAGGCACAAGCAAGATTGCCAGCCCAGGCTGAGCTCCCGTTCATCCTAGATGCTGGAGCCCTTACACAGCTATGCAGTGCCTGCCTCCAGTCTGCCCAGTGCTAGTCAGTGTCTCCAGTCTGGGGCACTTCATCTCAAAAAGAAGCTATGAGGTAAGAGTGATAATTCAAAGCAACAAGCAAATGCGATTAGAGGCCTAGAAATCCTCACCTGCAAGAATGGTGTCATTGTGGACAAGAAAGAACACAGCCCTAAGATGAAGAAAGGCCACCTGAAAAGGTGTAGCCACTCATCCATACCCTCTGCCCACAGAGGAGAACCCCCTGGCATTAAAGTTTAGCGAAGATCAAGGTTAGAATGCCAGGATAAGCAAGAAGGGCAGCAGAGCTTGGGCCAGACGTGTGAGGGAGGCAGCAGATGTCCGTCACTGGTGGTCACTGCAGTGTAAGCCACCTCCTCATGCTGGAAGCCCACAGCTGCCGCACCTCAGCCTGGCTCTTGCACAGACCGTTCTGCTGTGGTGAGTGCCCCCCCCCCCCAAGTCTCCTAGTCCAAACAGATCACTGTCACAGGGCTGATGAGTTTTTCTTCGCTCTAAGAGCATTTTCATTGAAGGGCACCTAATACATTAGGAGAAAGTGAGGTGCCACCATTCACTCCACTTGTCACTTTATATCTGGTCAGCGGTGCCAGGAATGAAATCCAGCGGTCCAGGAGAACAGGATTAATTTGTTAATGAATGACAAGAAAAAGGCCTGCTGCAAAGGGGTGCTGGAGGAGGCAGTGTGCAGAAGTGGTCGTTAAGGAAAGAGCTGTTCCATTGATGCATGAGATAAATGTAGAGATAGATGGATGCTGTTCAGTGTCAAATGCTAAAGTGTATCTTAGAGACACAAGGTGCCTCCTAAAGAATCACCATGATATATTTGGGGTTGGGTTTTCAAAGTCACCTAAGGGTAATTTCTGTAGGGTTTTTGATACAATGTATTGGTTCGCTAGGAAAAAAGAACCCAATCCCTTTGAAACAACCAGGAGAAGACAAACAGTCAGCTGTAATTGAAAAGCATTGAGAGCCCCATATCCATTTTGAAGAGGAGGGTGATTTGTCAGAGCTCAAAGCGATGAAGCACCCAGCCTCTATCGTACTTCAGGGGAATGTCAGCACCTAATTCCCTTTAGTTAAAATTGAAACACAATGAATTTCATGTCAAGCCAGTCCTCTGTACAGAATGGCATGTAAAAAGGTTTCCAGAGGATGTTTAGAGGCATAACACAGGGCTATAATACGAAGTACATGGCAGTTTAACATACAACTACGATTGTGTTATACAGCCGTTATCGACAGCGTGACTGACGCAATGCCCAATTACAAAGGAGGAAATGACATTTCTTGCAGCTTAACAGCTACACTGTTAAATATGGTCAGTTTGTGCCTTGGGAGAGTTATTAAAATGGCAGAAGCTAGTGTTAAAATAATTGATTGGCATTTCCTTAAGATGCAATAATATTCCCGTAAATCTCCTTTAGATAAAAGGAACGTTCCTGAGACATTTAAAGGACTTTTGGTCTGTGTAGTGATGATGACTCTCAATGAATAATGAATGGCTTGAGGTGACTTGTTGTTATGGCTCTGATACTGCACGATATTAACTTTTAAGGCATGCCTTCAGAACTTGGAAACTTTATGGACTCCCATATTTAATGATCTTGTAACCTCAAGTCCTTCATCCTGGAGGCAGCAGCTTCTTTGTTCTGTCTTTGACTCCCAGGTAGCGCTGGCTCCGCACCTGACTCTGCGCATCGGCTTCACTAATGAATGTTAGTTTTACTGGGCTGGAATTGAACCACTTTAGACCATATTTCCTCAGACATAAAAAGTTACCTAGGGCTTTACCGTTCCTAAGTGATCTATGCACATTAGCTAATTAATTAATCTTGCTGAGTAGCATATTAATTTCTTTTAATTTCCTATCCCTACTTGAAAGGTACTGTTTCCCTGAAACTAGTGTGGCGGTATGGGAAAGGATTTGCAGATTTAGGCTTTCAAAGCCTGCTTGGGGATTTGGCTCTGAGTTATGTGGCAAGACAGACACATGAGTGTGCACGTGCACACACTCACCCCACAACCACCCTTGCCTTCACAAGACAGACACACACCGTTTCTGTCAACAAAACAATAATTCTGGTCCAGAAGGGCCTTTTAACATAAGTCAGTCGCATAGGAGCTTACCTATGTCAAAGATGCTCAAAGCCTTATGCAAAAGAGGACTCAGGTGCTTCAGAAGAATTTTGATACCTAAATCCAGCGTGGCATCCCAGCCGCTCTGCTTAACCCCTGCTGCTGGCTCCACAGGCCCCTTTTTCCAGTTGGTAGAATCAAGGCTCCCTTTTTTTGGTGCGTACACAGGTACTTCGGTCCTCTTTGAAGACCAGCCCTGATGTGAAGCTAGAAGCAAAGCTGTCCTCCATCCAGGTCCTCCCAAAAATTCAGTCCAACAGGCTATCTGATGGCACATCCACCCATGGCAGGGCATACGTACCTGCACCTTTGTTTTGCCTTCCAAAGCTCATTCTCTTGGAGGGACTCCAAACTACCGGGCTAGATGGCTTCTGGAGCTGTGTCCTCTGGATTTCCGTGGGAGGTGGGGAAGGACAACCCAGCCTTTGAACCCTGAAGGTGATGGTCAAGCTGGATGGTCCCCTCTGGACTGGGGAAACCTGTATCACATCTATAGTAAAGTCACAGCTAACATCCAGCTTGATTTGTTGGTTCATTCATCACAAATCCCAGCCTCCAGCATGCCACTCGGAATTCAACGGTGTGCCCAGAACAGTTTTCATGCCAAAAGAGCCCATTTCTGAGCAGTTATAGGGCTCTGGTACATCCTTACCTCTCCCTGAATCTGCATCTAATGCAGAGCCTTTTACACCAGTCTCATGCCTTTGTGCATGGGACAGGGACATGCATCCAGATAAAATCATTCCAAAGGATCATATCAGTGTGATCATATGCACTTCTGGAAGTAGGCTGGGAAAAGCCCACAACACAGACTGCAGACAGGCTGGGAGCCATTGCCACCCCCAAGGTCCAGGTGCCACCGACCAGCCATTGCTGCCCCTGTGAACTCATGTGTGTTTCCGTAGCACCGATCTGGAGGCACCCCAAGGCCTTTGACGTCCAGCGGGACCTGAGTGATGCACAATCTTCACAGCACCCTGTCTCCTCCCAGGGGTGACCGCTGTTGTGCCCCAAACCGATCATCACCAAGCGCTCCATCTCCCTCTGGTGTGGTGTGAATGGTCTTCTTCAGTGGCAAGGCACGATGGTGGGGCAGGTTATCCACCTCATCACCACCCTCCTCCCAGCACGTTGCTCTCCCAGGACAGCAGTGATCCTTCTCTGCAGGTGAGTGTCAGCCACAGACATTTTGATTTTTGCATGAAACGTTCCCCTTGGTGCTGTTTTGTCTCTTGCTCCCCAGCCAGCCCATGCTGCTTCCCAAGACCTAATTATGCCCTTTCATCCGTCTCATTTGTACTGTGCTAGCAGTGGTGACAGGGCTCACATTCCTTTGCTGAGTTTCTCAGGAACTTTTTCTTTGTCCTTTTTATCTTCTTTTTAAGATTTCTTAGCAGTTCCAATCAGCTGTTTATATTTAAAGGTTGTCAGACTCATTAAAGTTAACAAAAACTTTCTGATCAGGCTGGAAGAGGGCAATGTTCCCTCTCATCTTCACTGTGATGCTTTTTTAATTGTCCTCAGCTAAAAAATGCTGAAAAAAAAAAAAAAGATGAAGAAAACAAATGAACAAAAGTGTAGGTGTTTTTCTAAGTAAGTGCCATAAATTTAGAGCTTCCTTGCTTCTGGGCTGATTGCATTTTTGCAAGGATGGATGAGACTCCTTCCTTCTACATGTCTGGTATGGGCTGAGACAGTATTTGCATTATGCTGGAGTCAGTGAAATGGTGTACTTGTCCTATATAAAATAACAAATTTTTCTTTTTCCCCTGGGAAAAACAATTAGTTCAGGGCATGCAAAATGTTACATTTTATTCGAGACATCTGCATGCGTGGAATGGGGCCTTGTTTAACTAGACTGAAATAAGTTTAGAAATCAGATTATTTTTTGCATTGAAAAATCGCATCATGCCACACTGAAAAAACATACCTGAAAAGCACTATGTTGCTTCAGAGCACAGAAAATGTGTGCAGGAATAAGGAAAGGGCTCTTTGGCACACGTAGTCTCATGAAGTTCCTTCAACATGAATTTGCAAAACTATTTAGTTGAGCAGATTTTTATTTTTTATAGGAAGTGTATGAGTGTAAAAAAAATCTATTGCCTTAGGAATATCATCTAAGTTTGCTGTCCACCTTCCTCCCCCAGGACACAAACAGGTGCTGCTCAGCCTCAGGTCCTGGTGCTGTGGCACAGCATTGTGGGGACTGACCACATTTTCACGCTGTTCCTCTAAATAAACCAGGAATAAACCAGGTCCTGGGTGGTACCAGACACAAGGCATCTCTGCAACTGCCTTGCTCCAGAGATGCTGGCCTTGCAGTTATTGTGACATACAGGAAGAAACTTTTTTCACTGTTTTTTCCCCATTTTCCCCACTGTAATTTGTGTTTCTGACATAGAAGAATTCCCATCCCCACCCCATGGAGTAAACCTGTTTGATAACTGGATGGTGCATTCAGGGAGAGGTGGGAAACTGGGTTAGTACAAACCTGGAAAAGTCAGAGGTTTGTTCAAAATATTTTTTTTCTAATTGAGTTTTCCAGACAGTTTTGTTAGTGGATGGTAGAGAGACTTGTGTGCGTTACAAAAGCAATATAAAAGCAATACCTTCCCTATGGAAAGTGTGCGTACACACACACACATCTGGGCTTACGTACAGCAGGGAGGTGGAGAGCACTAATCAAACCCAAACCCAAACCCAAACCTTTTTCTTTTCTTTTTTTTTTTTTTTTTCATCTGAGCTGTCTGGGTTGTCAGTTAGGGAAATTAGCCCATCTATCACAGGTCTCTAATTTCCCATCACTTTCCCTGAAACCTGTAGGCTTTTAAAGAAACTTCTTCATTTCCCCCCCTCATTATTGTGTTTCTTTTTTACTTCCTTCTGTTCTCAAGTAGGAAAGTCCCAGAGGATTTAGATGTGTCTAAAAGAGAAACTTTGGAGATCTTCTGTTTCTTGCATGAAGTATCAGGGAAGATGCCTGGGCTACCGTGCTGGGGGTATCAGCAGCGAGGGATGAGGCGAGGGTGCATGGCCAGCCCAGCGCTGGTGCCTGCATGGTGGTCCAGGTGGTGGGAATGTGTTACGGGGTGTTTGTGCAACACCCTGGGTGCATGTTTGCTTCGCCTGGGGTATTTGATAGTCTCAGCTCCTGTACACGTTTGTTCGTGCCCCTCAGTGTTCATGGGGGGCTGTGTTTGTGTTGAGCTGGACGTGCGTGTGGCCCGGGGTGCATCTGCGCTGTCACCGTTCACCTCAGATCCCCATTCAGACCACCGGCGGGCGCAAGGCCCCTCACCCTCTTTTTGTGTTCACCTGCACACCTTCAGTCTCCTTCTTTATTTGATGTTGTGGCTCCCCTGCAAGTCCTTAAAGTTTCTGAATTTATGAAAATGGCAGAGTAAAAAAGAAAGCTGAACAGCTGGGGATGCCTTGGGGACGGCGCTTCCTGGCCCCAAAGATTACTGCACTATCACATTGCACTTAATTGTTCCAGTGTTTAGCAAATTGCATTAATTAAAGTGGCACATCTGGCCTTTTTATCAGAGGCTGTGCAGTTCTGGTTTTGATCTTGCAGTGACAGACTCTGACAGTATCAGCACCCCCCGGGTAAACACTCATTACACCGGGGAAGGTTTCCCTTATTCTGCGGGAAGCCAAACCCCGGGTCCGATGGAAGCACAGAAGCCTCATTGAGAGGCTCCCAATAAGCCCTGGGAAGGAAAACCCACTCATTAGCAAAGTTCAATCACCAAGGCTCTCTTGATAGCAACAGCTACCCTGCCCAGAAAGGCTGGGCTTTACCTCTATCCCAGTAAATCGCCTTCCACTCATGTTGTAGGTTTGTGCCCAAAAAGTAGCTGAATCGAACGATCAGCCAAAGCCGAAGCTCCACTCACCTGAGGACTCACCTCCCCTCTCCCCTGCGAGCACCCCACAGCCTGGGCTGCAGCCCCCCTCATTGCACGGAGTAGCTCACCAGCAAATACATTGCTTAGTGTTATTTATCTAACTCTCCCAGCATTCTAGACTCCAGGAAGGGAGCTGAAAGTCTCCAGAAAAGAACTAATGCACTCTGCAATAGATATCTTTTTCAGCTCTGAAGCTACCCACAGGTTTTTTTTGGGAGGGGGGAAATCCAAAGTTTCAGCACAGGGACTTGGTCCCTGCACTCCTAAACCTCTGCATATTCCCTGCATTGTTTCATCTCTGGTATTTTTAACAATGCATCCATCACCTTAGTAGCACAGGTAAAGGATACTTTGCCCCCTACATCAGGAGCTATTCTTAAAATAATGGGCCGTGAATGGAGCCAAATTACCTAATGGAGCCAATTATCTTAGCGGATAATAACATTTAGGTAGTTTTCCTATAACCAGAAACTTTGTCTGCTTTTTATTTTAGTGGCATTTATATCCTGGTGCGTTGGGCATGACATTAAAGACCTCATCAGTTAAGCTTTGCAAAAGGAGGGAGAGGTAGGGGAGAAAGAAGAGAAAAATGAAGTAGCAGGTCCTGGCTCAACATACAATGTCAAAACTGGCTCATGTTTGCCTTTCAGAAGGAGAAGGGACTTAAGAAGTGGACAAACTTACATATGAATGAACTCACCTAATACAAACAGGCATGTCTGTGTGGCAATTAGATGAAATTTTTTAACTTCCCACTTCCAGTTGTGTGTATTTAGGGGCCCTTCAGAAGACAGCTTCTGAAAGCCTGCAATTTGTGTGCCCCTCTCAGGTCTGCAGCGAGGCCCCGTGCTTGGCTTAGCCCCCTGCATCCCCCAGCTCCACTCCAATAGGAGAGAAATGACCCTAAAAGCTGTTTGTGATGGCCTGGAAATTGTAGATAATGACATGGTGCCTAGGACAATTACTCCACCCATCTAATCCCACACTGCCAGGGCAGTTCTTCCTTTGGGATGGCTGCCTGGTGCTCCATGGGGTCTTTTTTTTGGAGGAGGGGCTGCCAGCAGGCAGATTGGGCTCTGTTTTGCTGGACACATTGAGGAGCACTTGTTTAGGAGTGCATCACCTTAATAGCACAAGTGGTGCTTTGCACCTCACATTAGAAGGTATTCTTAAAACAACTGACTGTAAAGGAGCCAAAATAGCTCCTGGAGCTGGTCAGAGCTGTGCCCCTCTGCTTGCTGCCATCCTCCAGATGTAGCTGAAACATCAGCGTGGACCACGCTCCTCCGGGAGGCCCTTGGGCTGTGCCCAGCCGGTAGGTCTGAATGCTCACTGACACCTCAGCATCCTTGCCAGATCTCTGTCAAGGTAGCTCAGGGATCCCAAAGTTACAGCTCCAGAGAAGGCTGTTTCCTTGCTAGATTAACCCTGCCTTTGGCACTGCCCTGCAGAGAGCTCGGTCCCAGGTCAGACTCAGCCACCAGCCTCAGCAAAGGGCAGCCAGGGAGGCAGGCACAGCCTGGCCCCATCCTTGTTGCACACAGGTTTGTCTCAGCATCCCAACTCTCAACCTGCCCCGTTTATTCTCTAAACACCCGGGGATGGATGCTCAGCTCACGCAGCGACGGGTCGCTGCTGCCTTCAACCTTCAGCCCAATTCACGGCGCTGCCAGCAAACCCTTCGCTGAAGAACCAAGAGGCGAGGGAGGAGGGAAGGGTAAACTGAAACACAGGAGCCTAAGAAAGAGTCCACTTGTAAATCAGCTGCAGCCAAGCTCCCATTAGAGGCACAGGCACAGAGATACAGTTGCACAAGGCTGTAGCAGATTTGCAGTTGTATGGGGTAAGTGTTTGCTTCCCTCTCTGTATAATTACTGTTACTGATATCATTACAGTGCTCCACTTGGCACATCCGTTCACTTGGCAGCTTGGCTGAGGCATTGGGCTTTCCAGTCTTTAGAAAGCTTTGCAATGCTTCTCCTCAAGCACACGCTCTGCAGCTAAACGAGTAATTATCTGGGAGCTTTAATCAACCTTCATTCTAACTGAATTTGCCACTAAATTTGTAGTGAAGTCTGAAGACCCTCTGAAGCATGAATACGCGCTGGCATTTTGTGCAGGGAGGGCCTTCAATTGCCTTGTTGGTCTGAACAGAAACTTTCTGTCTTCTGCAACTGCTCTCGCCTTGCAGTATTTAAATGAATGGGTGCTTGGGAGCAGGCACCCGAGTCCCGGCAGAGCTTTGTCAGGAAACAGCTCAACATCTGCCCTAGCGTGGGACATTTTATTTATGTTTCCCTTGGCAAAAGAAAAGGATCTGTGAGCAGGAGGTGGGAAAAAGAGGTGTTTCCTAACAAAAACAAACAAGGAGTTTGATTCCTATCTGCAGTCACAGTAAAAATTACATAGTTAAAGTTGCAGAAGAACTTTGAAATGTTCCAGATTTTGCAAGCCTGCATAGGATAAGCTCCCTTCATGGCACGGCAAGCCTGCTTAGTGCCCTGACAGGTGACTTCTGCTTTCTGCTTGCATCAACCTGCTCTGCTCTGCTGCTCAGAAATGTGTAACACCCCTGACTGCTGCCACAGCCTGCTGGAGGGCAGTTTGCTACCTGAGGAGAGGAAGCTTTGCCATGAGGACCCTGGGTGCACCCTCAGTGAAAGCCAGAGCCCTGCAGTTGGCCTGGCTGCACCTCAGGCAGCTGCTGGTCCAGGAGTGGGAGATGGGCTCAGGATGGGCTTGGTGGTCTCCCTGCCTCTGTCATCCATCTGTACAATGTTATGCCAAAACAAGAGTTGCAGAATGAAAGCTGTCTCACTAAGCATGTAGGGACCTTTTCTGATGCAACATCAGAGGCAGGAGTTTTGCTTACGAGTTGTTCCTTCTGAAAATACTAGCTTATGTCCCTCATTAAGTCTTAATTTCTTTTCCCCCCTCTCTCGTCAGCATGAATTAGATTTCTAGCTGGAGCAACACGGGCAGGCGAACACCTCCCACCACCATCCTGCACCCTGCATGCCCCACACTTCCAGAGAGAATAGAGGGAGCAGCAGAAGCTGGGTCTGGTTTGCCCAGCCCCCAGCCCAAACCGTGCATTTCCAAGCCAGAGGATTTCCTACACAGTTTCCCGACTTCCAAGTCCTGACTGAGGCTGATGCTCTGGATTGATGGACTCAGGCTGGATTCACCACTCCACCACGTTCAACTGACTGCAGAGCAAGCATCCAGAAGGTCATATTGCTTGATTTGACCCTGGTAGAACAAGGGTCATAAAATACTGAGTTACTTCAACTTTTAACCTAATAATATGTAGCTGATTATAATTTCACTTCCACAATTATGAAGATTTTGTTTGCAAGCAACAGAATCCATCAGTTCACTTGGTCTTTTGTTCCAATGGCTAATTTTCCTCATCCTTAAAAATTTATGCCTTATTTCTCATTTGAATAGCTCTAATTTTAATTAGAAGGCATTGGCTTTTTGTTACTAAATTAAACAGTCTTCTGGTATTAAATGTCTTGTCTCTGATCTGATACATATTCTGCTGCACGTCCTTTGCTAAACTAAAGATTTTTAAATCTCTCCCAGTAAAGTGTCTAAAGCATTCAATAATTTTTGTATCCACTGTCAATGCATAGGCCGAGACACCACTAATAAAAAGAGCAGCACATGGAGACAGAGGTACAGCTAGGTCAGTAAATGGATGGAGATGGATCCGAAAGTAGAGACAAAGAAAGGGAGCAATAGATGAAGCGATAGATCAACAAAATCACAGGACCCCCCCCGTCCAGGTTGTCCTGAGTCCTTCACATTAGTGAACAGTTTTCCTTACCTGAAAACTGAATCAGTTTATGCAATCCATCACTCTGCTGGTGAAGTCATTTGCCTTCTTAATTTCACCTGGAAAACATGTCCACTCACCGATCACATGGGAAGCAGCCTCTGCTTTCACTCCCAGATCCCTGGCACCATTTCTACTATATTTAGCAGTTACGTCTTCCCGTCACTCACCAAAAGCGCCTGGATCTGACACATTCAACTTTGCACCGCAAACTTGCCAACTGGCAGGAGCAGAAGCAACTTTCTTTTTTTTTTTTTTTTTTTGTCCTTAGTCGACTCTGGCCCCTGGCCAGTCAGTGTCTTCATTTATTGTAATGAATTTGTGTCATTAATATGTTGGATATGCACAGCAATTGCAAAGTAGTACATTAGTACAAAAGCTATTGCTCTGGATGCCAGCCTTTTATTGCCACAGCTGATTTACAGGCAGATAAGCAAGTTTGCAGTTGTCCTTGAGGATGGGAGAAGGACAGGTAGCATGGCAGCGGCGAGGCAGAAAGTGTGAGATTTCCCAGGCCTGGCACAGCTGGGGGTGGACTTGACGGTTTCATCTTTTCTCTTTAAAATGTCTTCACCTTAGTGTGAGTGCTGGGCGATCCCGGAGAAACGCTGCAGACAAAGCCTGTGTGAAACTCTCAGGCACTTGGAGAGGAGATTAAATGCCGTTACAATACTGCAGGTTTGGGAGCTTCTATGTGACTAGCTCATAATAGAGCCATGTCATCACTTTATTGCAAAGATACGATAAAGACAGGCATTATATGGTGTTAACATTTAACAGCCATAACTTAACTTTCAAAAGACTTTACAGGCCAAGTCACAGTGAATTGTTTCTTTCTGTGCATTTAATCCTTGGCTCACAAGCTATAGAGCAAGGTTTTTTTTGCAGAAAAGATGGAGCGCTAAGCAGACAGACTGACAGACCTGTCTGTCTGTCAGCTCCAGAGGGTAATCCCTTGAAATGCAACCTTAAAAAAAGAATTTAAAAGGAAGGCGTGAAAGAGGACCAACGCAGACAATATATTTGACTGTCAACAAGAAACACCAAGCATCTCCCTCCTGGGACTGATCCTGTGCCCAAAGGACCCAGCTGGGAGCCCCTGTACGTGGTGCTCCTGGTGGAGTGGGAAGGGTGAGAGTCACAAAGAGACTTGGGCAAGGGCAGAGCATCATTTCAGACCCATTTAGGCACCAGAAAATGACCTGTGGGCCAAGAGGGATACAGCCAAGATGCTCTGTATCCCAACGATCCCCACCAGCGTAACACCCTGCTTGGGCTCCAGAGCTCATCCCAGCACGGAGACACCCGGATCAAGAGTGTGAATTTGGAGAGTGAACTGTTGGCCAGACACTTTGCCAGGAAACAGGTTCCCTGTGGTACTCACTGCTACAAGGTATGACCAAAAGCACCGTGCAACAAAATCAGACGTCCCCTCTGTAGGAGTGATGTGAGCACCTGGTGTTACAGAAGAGGAGTGACTCACAAGGTGTCCTCTTTGGAAAAGGTGCTGGATCCTCTTGCGCTGAGCCGTGACTCAAAATTTCACTCCTGGGGAGGAAGGAGGAAAATTCCCTGTGGGTGAAGCAGGGGAGGGAGGATGTTGTTGCTGTTATCACCCAGTCCTGCCTCTCCTTCCTCTGCAGCAGCTGCTGCAGGGCATGGCTGGGATGAGCTATTGATCCGGGGGAGCCCCATGCCCTCCCATCTGGCCACCTGGAAGGCAGGAGGGATGATCCCCCCATATTTCACAAGCCCTGAGAAAATGGAGTGGGCAGTCCAGGGACCACCAGCCTGTCACTCCCCATCTTAATTAGGACTGTCAGCTTGCCTTGCATTTTAGGTAATTAATTATGCTGCTTCATAGATGCATTTCTAGTTGACACCAGCGCCTGCCGACAGGACGGGGTATCGATTTCAGCAGCTTCCCGGCCGCCTTTCTGTTTGTTTGTGCTTGCAGTCAAACTCACACAACAGGAAGCATTTGGTGAGTGCTCAGGAAAATAATCAACAGCGTTATCTGAGAGCCATATCAAATAGATTTGGGCCAGAAATGGACTCAGCTGCTGAAAACCTATTAGCAGCATCTCAGATTTCCTGTGTACCAGCAGGTTAGGGGGCAAGAACTTTAACATTGCCCACAGCTTGTGGTTAATTACTGTTTGTAGAGTTACCGTCTGCAGTTATGCTTGACAAAATGCCCATAAAGACAAAAATGAAATGCTTGCCGCTTTTGGATGGATGCCACCTGGTCCCACTACCCTTCCTCCCCCACTGGGTGACAAAAAACCCTGCAAAGACAAAGCAGAGCTGGTGTGGCGTAGAGCTTTTGTGCTCGGTGCGAGCAGCGGTGCCCTGGAGCAGCCGTGCTAACGGGGGGACTCCGATCCCACGCTACAGCAGAGCCGTTCAGAGCTGGGACCCAGTAACTTGCCACAATTCAACGCGGCTCTTGCATGTGTCCCTAGTTGCTTTCCGGGATAGCCACCGGCATGGCAGTGACACAGCACACCTGACCTACCTGCTGGAAGAAATCCAGAGCCAATGCAGCAGGAAAAGTGTCTTTTCTAACCCTGAAGATTTTTCCCCTCTTAAGAGCTACAGCACAAGGTCCTCCTTGGGCTGGTCTATACTGTCAGCAAGATGTATATATATACATATATATACATATATATATACACTGTTGGATGAAACAGGCAGAGGTGTGAGCTGGTGGGACCGCATGGGGTGGGATGGGCTGTGCAGGCAGCTGGGGGCTCCTCAGCCTGGCAGGGACATGGCTGGAGGGGGAACACGAGCAGTGCATGAAGTCCAGTAGCTGTTTGCTGCCTCCTCTGATAATAAAATCCGTGGGTAACACCAATTAGCTTGATCTGGTGCTGGGCTCAGAGCAAAAGAACGGGGAAAAGCAACAAGGAGGAAGGAAGGTGGCAGGAAACACAAGAGGAAGAAACAGGCTGGTGACAGGTATCTGTTGCCTCTCCGTGTTTGTATTAATTCCCATTTTTTCAGGGACAGCGGGGGAGCAGTGAGGTTTTGGGGGGCCCTGCGGGTGAAAGAAGTGGGTCTGGTGAAGGTGGCCAGCCTGATTTCTGTGTATCCATACCCGAGACCCTGCTTGGAACTGTGATGTTGGGACCCCAGGATCACAGTCGTGACTGGAGAAGTCTAAAGAGCCCCAGCAGCATTATGTGTAAGGAAAGGCTGGAAATGGGTGTAAAAGGGGTGGCCAGTATCTGCCCCAGCCCACCTCGGCAGCCCCAGCTAACAGGACAGGTAGTGGGCTGAGAGTGATGACCTGGGCCAGGCATCCACTGCCGACCTCTCCCAGGGGTTGTGACCTGCAGGTGGAGAGCAACTGATGCGGAGATTTATGCCTTGTTAATAACAGAATTGAGCAATCAGTGTAATGAAATTCATGCTCTGCATTCATGAGCAGCTGAGGCAGCGGGGTCCGAGCCTTGCCTTCCCCCAGGGTGGGCAAAAGGAAGGTGTCTGACTGGGTTCAGTCACTCCCTCCAGAAAACGGGGCCATGACCATGCCTGGCAGCACCCAGGACCCAGCTGCATTCCAGGTTTGCTCCTGGACCAGCCCCAGCGTGGCAGCTGTGAACGGGCATGCAGCAGTACAGGAATGGTGAGATGTTTGTCCTCCAACAGGTTTGTGTCTCTCAGATGCCAAGTATTGCCCCATGGCATGAAGAACCCCAAGTATTTTTCCTCTGGAGTACAAGTTTCAGGTTTACATCACTGCCTGGATATTTTGGATTATTTCTCCCCCATAAATTCCTGGCTACTTTTCATCAAAGATCAGGAATAAGAAGGCATGAATAGCGTGGAGGTACACACCTGTACCTTCCCTGGCCCTCCAAATGGGTATTCCCGTATATATCCAGAAAGCCCTTTGCGTGAAAAGACATGCAAGAGAAAGATGCTGAAGTGACTCAATTTTTTTCCCAGTCACTGTCACATGCAACAAATTTTGAATTCTGACATTGTTATTCAGACACAGCTAAAATTAGACTGTGGCTTTGTGAGTCACTTGATTTTTGCTTCAGAAGGATGGTATGACTTATGCAAAGAAGTCATGCTATAGCCTACTATAGCCCAGATACGCAGCTCCAACAGCTATATAAAAATCAGCTGTGCAGCCCCATCTCTTACTGCGAGTATAGCCTTACTATAATAGTATCCCCTTACCAAGGATGCCAGCTCCATTCCTTGTTGTCCAGCAGGACCCTGCAGCTGGAGAATGGAATTTAAAAAGTGAGAGCAAGTGAAAAAAGTCGCATTTATTATTATTATTTTTTTTTAAAGAGCATCTATTTTAAATTGGTAGGGAAACTACGGAACAGAATCAGTTAAACTGACAAACATCACTAGGACTCTGTCATCAATCATTTCAAAACATCCTCCAGAAGAAATAAAAAAATAAAAATGGTTATGCTTTAAGTTTTGTGGGGAAAGCAGTTTTGGGGAAGCAGTGGAGCCAGCGCTGCTACTCCTGGAGCACCTACCCCTGCCCTCATGGTTCAACTGCCCACTGCGCCTCGCTCCACCAGCTACTGGTGTCCAGTTAGCTGTCACGGGGGAAACTGGAGCAAAAACTGCTGTGAGTTTCGTGTCCAAAGCTCTGCAATGGAGTGGGAAGGAGGGAAACTCCTGGGTGGTTTTGGCAGGGTTTGCCCCAGCAGAAAGGGAAGGTGGAGGCTGAGCATCCATGTGATGATGGGCAGCTGCCAGCCTGTCACAGGGAAATGAAGATTTCCAAACAGGCCTGCAGAAACCTGACTGTGAGACATCGGCGGTTAACTCGTGCCAGGGAACCTGCTGAGGTTAATCTGTTGCCATTAAGGATTTATTAAGGCGAAGCATGGTGTCGTGCACCCAGTGGCACCGGGAAGAGGACCACGCTCCAAAACCTGCACCCTCCATGGCCTGCACCCCCCATCACCCCCACCCCCCATGGCCTGCACACCCCTCGCTGCCGGAACAGGAAACATCCCATCAGTGTTTCAAGTATTTATTTCTCTTTAACCTCCCACCCTGCTAACAGCCCCTGCGCTGGAGGTGCAATTAAGCTGGGTTCTCGTGGGAGCTGGGGGAGAGGGGCACTGGGAGCAGAAAGCTTCACCCCCTGTGTCATTAGTATAAATTGTGTTTGTGCAAGTTATATTTTATGGCAGGCGTGTCAATTAGTGTGTGAAATTTAATAACCCAATTGAGCTTCCCTTGCTCAAAGCTAAATTGAAATCTGTTGCCTGTTTGGGAGAGGGAAGGGGGCTGTCACGGATGGGAGGTTGAGCTGGTGGGTAGGGTAAGGGCGTTTTTATGTTGATTAAAAAAAAAAAAAAGGGAAGGGTTTTGTCATCCTTGGCCAGGCAATAAACACCAGCTTTGCTTGGAAAGAG
>JAVJGJ010000001.1:115296153-115311392 GCA_035590215.1 Microhierax caerulescens | reverse complement strand
GTCTATAGGGGGCTGTCTATGGGGGGTGGGGCTTAACGGCTGCCGGGGGCGGGGCGATGTGTCGGGGGGCGGAGCTACACCTCACGTACCCGCAAAAGCTCCGTAGGGTGTTTGTAAGCGCCTATAGGGGTCTATGAGGAGCTATAGGTGCTTCTATAGGTCTGTGGGTGCCTCTATACAGCTATAGGTGTATGGGCGGGGTTGGGGGGGCTATAGGGCACCTATAGAGCCCCGGGGGGGGGGGGTGTCCGTCCCTGAACGCCCCCAGATGTCCCAGAAAGGGCTTCCAGACCCCTGGGGGTGCCTATAGATCCCAGCAGAGGCCATATGGCGCCTATACGTTGGAGGGAAGGGGGCCGTATGGATGCTATGGAAGAAATAAGAAGGCGCGCTGCAGGAGCAAGTCCCGCCCACTAGGCGCTAAGCCACACCCTCCGGGAGGGAGGTCACGCCTCTTCCGCTCCGCCCCCTGGCCCCACATCTCCCCAGCGGCGGAGGCGGCCAATCAGCAGGCGGGGGCGGGGGGCGTGGCGCTTTGCTATTGGTGGGGCGGGCGGTGGCGCGCTGCTATTGGCTGCCGGGGAGGTGGGAGGTGGGAGCGGCGCGGCTGAGGTGAGGGCGGCAGCGCACGGTGGGGCCTGGTCGACACCGGGGAGGCCTGGACGGTACCAGCGGGGGAGGGGAGCGGTACTGGGGGGGGGGGGGAGGGGTACGGGAGGGGCCTGGGTGGTACCGCGAGGGTGTCCGGTACCGGGAGGAGGGGCTGGTACCGGGGGGCTTGGCCGGGAACTTGGCGGGGTGAGCGGAACCGGGGGGAACCCGGGGGCCTGGCCGGGAACGGCGCGGGGGGAGGAGGGCTGGTACCCGGGGGGTGTCCGGTACCGCGGGGACTGGGGGGAACCCGGGGGCCGGGCCAGTACCGGGGGGACCAGGGATTCGGGGGGACCCGTCCGGTATCGGGGGGACCCGGTAGGGCCCCGTCCGGTTCGAGGGGGCCTGTTCGGTACCGGGGGACCTGGGGGTGCCTGTCGGGTTCGAGGGGGCCCGTCCCTTTGCGTGGATCCCGTGTAATTCCGCTTTTCCTCCGCCCCCCCCCCCCCCCGCAGCGTAACGACGTTGCCATGACGACGACGTCGCATCCCTATTGGCCCCGCTCGCTGCAGCTTCCGGGTTACGTCAGCAGCGCGTGGCCGGGCTGGCAGTGCGCAGGCGCGGTGGGAGCGGCGGGGGCGGGGCTGATGGCGCTGGGGTGGTCGGTGGGCGTGGCGAAGGGCGGGGTTAAGCTGAGCCCCGCCCGCCGGCTGGCGCAGGGCTGGTTCCTGCTGTGCGCGGGGATTCATGGGATACTGGAGGGGTATTTCAGCCTCCGGCACCGCGAGTTACCGGCCGAGACCGGGCTGCTGGCCGATGTGTGTGAGTTATTGGGGGTCCCTGGGGAGGGGTACTGACCTACTTAGAGAGGGGTCTGGAGAGGGGTCTTCGGGGGTCCCTGGGGGGGTTCTGGGGGTGCCCCCTCCCCACGTTCCGCTGTGGGCAGGGGTGGGGGTCCCACGGGTGCTGGCTGTCGTGCGACCCCCCCACGTCCCCGAGGCCGTGCTGCAGCGGGACCCCCGGCGCTTCTGCTCCCCCGAACTCGCCCGTCTCCTCGCCCCCATCTTTGACCCCCCCTCGGCGCCCCCCCGCCGCCGCCCCCGCAGCCCCTCCCCGGTAAGTCCCGTCTGAGGGCGTGGGGGGGGGGGGGGGGGGGGCCCGGGGGGGGTGACGGACCTTCCAGGGACTGTTCCAGGTGATGGTGGGCGAGCGACATCTCAGCTGCGCAGAGCCGTAACCAAATACCCTCACGCGCTGATTTAAGTGAAACAGAGGGGGGAACCAGTGACACACGAATGGCCACTTTGGTCTCCATCCTAAGATAAATCAGTTATCTGTTTTTTCTCACTGTGCAGGCAATGGCATTTTATGAAGCAGCTGTCTGAAAGGAAATTTACTGGACAATTAAAAGTGCTGACTTTCAAGCAGTGCTCTCGAGGTGGAGTCTAAAATTATTGGGTGTGAAATGCAAATAGATTTAACAGTTTTACTGCTATTTATATGACGTTCACCCATTCCCAGCTATTTTTCCTCCCCTTTTTTGCTCTGATTTTAAATGGTCCCAACTTTCACAGGTTTTAACAATCTCAGACACATGCAGTAAAACCTGAAGCACGCTCCAAGGCTGAACAAACCGAGATCGGTGGTGTGTGCAGTGAGGGAGGGTGGGTGAAAGTAAATTCTATCCCAAACCCCTAACAAAATATTAATTTAGAAATAAGCCGGTAATTACATTCAGCTTTGGGTCTGCCCCACAATCCTCTGAGGCGGTTCTTATTCAATAAGCTTTTGGCTAGTACCCAACAAACCTCCTACCTGAATAATCACAAATTGACCAAACTAGTTGCTCTCCCGCTCTAGGAAAACCTTCCCTGAGGAGGGATGTGGGAAACCCACAGCCTGGCGACAGGTGAGGCTCCGGAGAAATCTTGTTCCCATGGGCACATCCATGGAGCACCCATTTCCCCAGCTGCTCCCCTGAGGTTCAGCATGATCTAGCAGATCTAGGAAGAAAGTTTTATGAGGTTTTATTCCCTGCCTGTTACATTACTTAACAACCAAAACAGTCCACGGCTTAATTAAAATTAACTGTATAGATCAGTAAAGCAAGATTGTCTGAGGTTGGCCAGGCAGGGCCCTGGAAGGAGTGTGAAGGGATGAAAACCGGTGGGAGAAGCAAAGTGAAGCAACCCCTCTGGAACCTCCAGCACTGCTGAATTAGGACTTTGATGCCTTTTGGCTCATCTGACTTCTTAGTTTAATTGAGGGCAAGTATCTATTATTCCTGCCTACCTCCCACTGGATCTCACTCCATAAAAGGTGCTGCTGAAATGCTTGCTACAAGCAGGGATTTTCTGTGCTACTTGTAATGGAGCACTTGTACCCGTAATACTGGGTGCTGTGAGATTTACCATTGCTGCAGAGAAATCTTCGCTTCTCAGACAGTTTGGGCTGTTGTGTGAGGTCCGTTGTATTGAAAGAACTCTAGTCTCAACCTAGTTTGGAGCCAGCTCTACAAATTCATTGTTTATCTTAGTTTCACCTAATGAAGGTGCTTGTGACCTTCATTATCTTTCATGGAGGGGATCAACAACCTCCCCTACCAGGATTTTCCATCCCTATCTTGTTACTGCTCAAAAATCACCGCAGCCGAATTCACACACCAGTCTGTGGGTGAAGTATCCTTTGTTGGCATGTTCAGATAGGCACATGCATCCACATGCTGCTCTGTCATGCTGGCAGTGTGACCCCAGTTCTGCACAATTAGCTCTAATTAATGGATGTACCTACACCGGAGTCCATAGAAAGTTCACCCGTTTGCCTCCCTGTCCTATGGGGAACTCTACTTACTGAGCTGGATTTCTTTCTCATCTCTCTTTGAATGCAGCCCTGGTGAGATTTGGCCAAACGTTTAAGTGAAACCATAAATTCCGTTTGTCTTGATTTCATCTCACCAAGGGGCTCGCTCACCACTATCCCTCCTCTGCCCTAGACATCCCCCCGCCAGGGTGAGGACATGAAATACTCTTCCAGGTACCGCAGACACAACCCACCCGGACCAAAGGCGAGATGCAATAAACATGCCGTGCGCCTGCCCCTCTGCAGGTCCCTGCTGCGCTGCCACATCCCGCGCCCAGGTGCCCACGGCCACTTACGCTGTGGCCCCACGTATTGTCTGTGGGTCAACACCTACGTGCCACGCTCTGGGACTGGGGTCAAGCAGAGAGCTGAGGGACTGTCTCTTCCTCCTCCAGTCCTCCCCCCCGCAGTGAATCTGAACTACAGCCCTCTGTTTGCAGCTGCAACAGTAGAGGTCTATTCAAGTTTTTCTCCATTTCTCCTTCTACAGAAATCAAATGTGAAGAAAGCAGAGCAGCATCTTGAATGCGAATGCCTTTCCCTCCACCCTCCTGTTACAGAGCTCATGTTCCTGTAACTCACCCATCAAGGCAAAATCCCCAAGATCCTTCCCTGCAATCCAATAAATAATAATAATAAGCATTCTACCAACTCATATTTCTGCAAGCTGGCACTGATTTATATTTTTGGCTCTTGCATCTGAAATAACTGAAAATATACAATGGGATAATAAAAAATCTCACTTTTAATTCTGAAGTGAAGTTTGCCAACCTGGAAGGTCTTTAATAATGGTTTTCTGATGAACAAACACTCATTGGATCTCCACTTGGAAGCTACATTTTGATTAAATCCCTCTATGTCTGTATATCATATATGCAAATGTAATTATAAACAGTTGGGGGGTACACCGTATAAACCTGGGGACTCATTCAAATAGCTTTGACTTAGAAAAAAATGTGTTTCTAATAGAAATAAATAGGACAGTTCAGGGGAAACCGTGCCCATGCCAGAGGGATTTTGCTGCTGGTGCAAAGCAGGAGTGCTCACAACACTTTTATTACACTTTTGTCTGGAGTTTCCCAGCTGGTGATGTCTGTGCTTGCACTGCATAGCTCGCAGGCAATGAGCCTGACTCCTCCAAGATGCATCACCAGCACCCTGCTCCACCCCTGAGTGGATGGGGTGTAACCTGTGGGAGTTCGTTTTAGGGCTGTTTTGCACAGGAGCCATCAGCCTTAAAGACGGCGCACGGAAGGTCTGGTGTTCCCAGCCGGAGAGAAGAGGGCCTGTCCAGGAAAATCTGGCTAGAGGCAGTGACCTCTCCAGCCAGAAATAATTTAATAATAATTAAATTAAATGCTTCCTGCATGCACTGGAATACCTAGATGCACTGGTACCTCCTCCTATGTGTCGGGCACCGCTGGGTGCAGTTCCCAAACCCTAGGGTTTCCCCAGGCTGGCTGCTGAGCTCCTGGGGTGGGGGGTGGGGGGGCACAGCCCCTTGCTGCAGGTGGGCAGCCTCCGGAGCCAAGTGCCTCAGCCTCACGCTCCATAGGTAGGAACCTGTACATCTTTCACCAAGTGCTGGACAAGATGCGATGGATGCTTTAAGGGTGGGTCCAGCTGAATTAGGATTTGGCAAAAACAAAGTCAAGAGGGACTAAGCAGAGCAGCCGGTGTTAAGAGCAATGCCCTTGCTTTCAAGTGCACTCTTAGCTGCTACTTGCGCGGGGTCAAGGGGGGCGATTTGCTGTTATGCAGAAATGCGATAACCTCAAATCTTTTGTGGTACATCCCAAACAGGACTGCAATCCCCAGATCCCTAAATAAGTGAGGGAGAGCCTGAAGAATGGTTGAAATTACAGGATGGTCAGCATAAATAAATGCCAAGTCTGGAGTTCCTCCTGTACATCATGGTACCTCTGGACGCATTCCCTTTTTAATGGGCAACAAATGGGCTGTTGTGGCAGAACAAAGCTAGTGCAAATGAAGAGAGCTGGGCTTCTAATAAATACACACATATATATAAACATATGTATATAAATATATCTATATCTGTATATTATTACTTTGCTATGAAACTGTGGTCTGTAATACTTTGTGTTCTCTAGCCTCCCATCCAACAAGAGCAGATTTTAACTTATCCCATTAATGGCTTCTAGGGGGTAAAAAATAAAAAAGTCTTTATCTTTTCCTGTTTAGCATTTCCCTGAAAAAACTATTTGAAAAATAAAATCATGTATGGATTGCCTGTGATTTTCTATTAACCAGAAAAAATTCATACAAACTTCAGGTTATGGCTCAAATAGCAAAGAAAGTAAAAACAAAGGAAGGCCAGAGCAGAGCTAAAGGGTTGCCTAGGGCGTGAGATTTCGTAGCTGCTGAAATGTCAAAAGTATGAGCCTGTACCATGTGGACAAACGGACTTTAGGGTGGGCTTGTAGACTCAGAGGGGATTTCTAGATGGGATTCCATGGTGGATGGAAGATATAGCTGGACCAACAGACAGGATGTCTTTTTAACCAGGAAAACATAGATGGGGGTTTGGGGAAGAAATTAGAGGTGTGGGGACAGGAAAGAAAGGAAATAATGCATGAAGTTGTGTTTGATCTTTCCGGATCAGCATCTAATTAGCAAGAAGTCCAGGTGCTACCTGGTGTCCCGCCTGAGGTAGGGGGTAGCTGTACGTCAGCAGAGAGGGCACCCAGAAAAACACAGCTCTGACCTGTTCACTCAGTAATTTTGAGATCAAGTTCAAGCGAGCGCTATCCGTGCTTCTCTAAGGAAAGTCACTTAAATGTACTCAATGCTGAGCAACCTTCTTATCTTATCAAATGTGGCCATTGGACCAAGCGAAATCTGACCACAACATCTGGAATGAAACAGCTGGCAGCCAGGTGCGAGTGGAAGAGGGAGCAGGATGGGTAAACCCCCTTCCATAAGGCTATTTCATTTCAACAGCGTCAGAAGATTTTGTTTCTAATGGCATATTGATTAATTTCATTTTGACTTTTATATTAAAATACTAATTATATTATATATAAATGTTGACATTCTATTAATATATTAATACTGTAGTGTAATATAAGTCAATATAAGTTGAATGGAAATGACAGTGCACATACCAGATGTGTGAGCCCTATCAACAATGAAACCGCTCACGGCCCTAGACATTTTCAGGATTTCTTTCTGCCTCCTATTTAATCTGTTCCTCCCATACTGGATCAGCTCAAACCATCTCCGAGGGAGCTGCAAGGAAGAAAAAGCTTGTAGGTTGGCTCCTAGCAATTGCATTCCCAGGGTCCTCCCATATCCCAGGGCAGAAGACCTTGGGACAGCAGATCTGTCCCCTCAGTCTCATTTGAAATGTGTGGCCCTTTTTCATCCTCCTTTCATTTTCAGCTCCAGGCACACGGGGTGCCTCCCTCCCTGCTCCCCCAGCCCATCACACCCTGCCCAGCACTTTCAGCATAAAGGGCTGCATTCACGCCTCTGCTGATGGCACCAAGAGGGAGAGGAGACAGTGCAACTGCTCATGTACTGCTATGACAAACAGGAGAGTTTTAACCTGAAACAAAATTCAAGGAATCTGCAAAAAGATTTGATTTTTGCCTTAACTCCTTCCAGCAAAAGCTACTGCCTTTGCACATGATTTATGACCGAACTTTGCTGTGGTTAAATACCCACTGACGCTCATTTTTTGTGAGCATCTAGAGCTGGTTTGAAGGAAGATCCCCTCCATCACATGGAAAATATGGTCACATTTTTCCTTAATTATTAAACAGAACTAAAAAGAAAAAATGATGTTTGGGCCTCTTGGTTTTTGGAAAACAAAAACTTTTTTTTTTTTTTCCAGTTGGATCCTTAAAATCTGTTGCCAAAACCCCAAAGCTTTTGGATTTTTGTCCAAAAAAATAATACAATTGGGTTTTGAGGTATTCTTTTGGCAAGAAAGCAACATTTTGAGGCGAGCAGATGCTTTCTGTAAGAAAATGACATCTTGTCAGAAGCACAATCTTCCTTCTTAAAGGACGTTTATGCCAGAAAGTACTCAATCAGCATCCCTTATCCTTTTCCAGGGATAGCGACATGGTGACTGCTTTTTAACAAGATGAGCCTTCCAAGAATAATTACTGAGGAATTAAGAATTTCTGATCATATCAGGGCTTGGTACATAGGATTACGAAAGGAGCCAGTCTTATATCCCAAACCATAGGATCCACCTATAGCATGGCGTGCAATTGCTGTTAATAAAGTGACTCCATACTTAAATGCAATTCCTCTCTTGTATAAATATATATTTCCTCGGCGGGACATTGTGGTTACTTTAAGAAGCTGGAAGACATCAGAGCGTCACGTTCCAAGCTTGGCATTGAACAAGAAGCCACCAGAATTAAATCAAAGTGCTTCTTTCTGGCAGGCGAAGCAAGTGTAATGAAAATTCCAGCCTTGATCCTCTGCCAGTGGTAGGCAGCAAATTGAGTGCATGCCTACCACTCCCAAACTGAAGTCCCTCAGTCTTGCCCGGGATGCCAGCTACGAGAAGTACAAAAGCTGAAAACAATCTGCCAGACACAGCAAACCAAAGCGCTCTCTTCATTAAGAGGAGCTTATTACTTTCTTCCAGCTCCACCCATGAGCAAATCTGTCCTGCTTGATCTTGTTGGGACTAATAAAGGGAGGTTGACTGCTCACGGTGAACTTGGCATTCCAGGAAAGCTTTTGAGATGTCTCCTCCAGCCACCAGGACCCACCCCAATTCCCCCCAGAAAGATGTACCTTCTTTCCAACTGCAAGGTACAAGAGCTCGGCGGTTACAAAGCTGAGCTGGAGAGCCAAGGAGAAGCATCACTAGGAGGAGAGGAGACCACGCCTGGAGAGGAGACATGTTCACAAAGCTGGCTGGCTTGCTTTCTCTCACTCTCAAAGATCTGAGCAGTATCAGTTGTTGGGAGGAAGTGAAGCTGTCTTCAAAGGAAAAATGTTTTCCTGGTGGCATGTGGCATACACACTGCAGCTGGCCTGTGGGGTGGCGTCAGGCTGTCTGCTGTGCCGACCCACCAACTCTCCCTCCGCTGATGGCAGAGGGAGCCACGGTCCAACCACTGCAGACAGAGAGGATGGGCACCCAACCCCCCCAGAAGAGGCACCACAGCAGTCACAGACATCACATGGGGCATTTATATTTGAGAGCAATATTCAGATCACCTGCCTTTTGATGATGGCATGCTGAGATTGCCCATCTCACTGAGCCCCCTCCACCCCAGGCTCCCTCTTGCCCTGCATCTACATGGGACACCCCCCCACCCCACACCGAGCAGTGCTTGTCCCACCTCCCGCTGCCACCTTGGCCACCTGAGCCTGGCCCAAGCCCACTGATGGGAGAGGGGCAAAGGCAAAATCTTTAGGTGTCTGGAGAAAGTCGTGCTTTGCCTTCATACGCCTTGTACCCCCAGAGCAACTCTGCTGAGGTCACAGAATTGCTCCAAATTAATATAAATGAGGCTAAAAAAGCAAGCTTTTCCCACTGGCCTGAGGTAGCTGTGGGTAAAAGGGAATATCGCTACAGGACTGGGTTCGGTGGGAGCAAGGGCAGGGTTTCTGGAATGGCTCAGCCCTGTTGTCTTAGGGACTGCAGTGAGAACAAGGTTAGAGCAACACGGCGTGGGTTTGAAGGTGCCATCCCGCACAGAACAAGAAAGCGAGGCTTTGAAAATACTGAACAAAAAAAGGGGCCTTTGAGATTTTTATTTGAAAGTTGTAAGAATGGTGTATCCTGATGAGTGAACACCCCCTTTAGAAAACACCAGCGGCTGCCTTTATCTATACATTTACTTCAAGAAACGTGGCCATTTAATAATTGATGTCTATAAGTGCTTAGCTATGAAAATGCAAAATAAAATATTAAATAGAGTCGGTACCAAATGGGAGGACTTCCGAAAGGGAACGAAGAGAGCTGTGTCATTCACTATTCCCAGGGAACAGCCCCAAGGATCTAGAGCAGAATGAATCCACATGGATGAATAAGAAGAGCTTGGCAGCAGGAGGGAAGGTGAGTCACCGATACGATTGTCAGACGCCCTGGCCCCTTGCAAAGTGGAGACAAATCACTCCCAGCAGCGGCTGCCTTGCTCCCTGTGCCCAGTCCAGCCTGAATTTTGACAGGCACATGCAGAGCACCTTCTGGGCCACCAGCTGGTGAGGTCTGTGGCTGAATACGAATAACGAAGAGCACAGCTTATGGAGACAGCTGCACAGGCTGAGGTGCATGTTTAACCTCCCTCCCCATCCTTTTGTAAGCTCCTGATCCACTTCTGAGAGAGAGAGGACACTTCAGAGAAACCTGAGAGTAATCAGCCTTAGAGCGAGCCATTTCTGTTCTTGCTGCTGGCAAGAGCCAAGGTTATCACTTCTCAAGACTAAGAAAACCCGGGTAGGATGTTGATATAGATACCAGGAGTATATAGTGTAATAAACTTGGAAGTAAAGTTAAGCCTCACACTCCCAAACTCAAACACATTGCTACTAGAAACCAAGCTGAAATTACTGTGGGTTGCAAATAACCATGTTTCTGCTTTTGCTAGGAATTTTACATCTTTGGCAGAAGCACCAGTTTTGGGAAGACTAATTTTTTCAGGTTATCCTGGATGTTTCTCCTTAGAGATATGATGGTGGTGGCAGGAGGTTACCTGGTTTCCCAGGATTCCTGGTTGGAGCCGACGTGTAGCGTTTCCAGCCAGGCTGATGACTAGCAAGGCATGAGCAAACCCAACAAACAGTATGTTTGTGGTAGATCCAACACTTCTGGTAAGTGCTGGCCTTACCACAAGCATATCACAGCAGTGCCAGCTGCATGTCAGTCTCCAGAAAGGCTGGACACGGGCCCCAGAGCTCACATCTGTCAGGGAAACCCTCAACAAATGTGCAGCAGCGCTGGGTACTGGCAGTCAGATGTAAGATGCTGGGTTTGGCAGCTCTGTTCCCATGCCTAAACTCTTCTCTGCACCCTCACAAAGCACCTCTTCATGGTACGCAAGTGCAGCAGTGTGCCTGCCCCACCACATGGGCTTTGGTTTCCACCTACAATTTGCTGCCCCCATGGTGGGACTGTCCTGCTGGCCTCTGCCGCCAAGAACGGGCCCCGCCAGCGAACAGCTGCAGTGGGCAGGTGCTGTGTGTGGAGGGACAGGAGCAAACGCAGACCTGCAGGGCATGAGGAGGCTGCAAAACAGAAGGATGCGGCTCTTATGTGGGATGCACTGCAGCTGCTTCCAGCCGGCAGCAGGAGCTGATCAGAACATGGGATTTTCAGGGAAAAATAAAGACATTGCGTTGACCATGAGCAGAGGAAGGAATCAGCTCTGGGCCCAGGGTATCGCTCCCTCACTTGGGTTTTATAGTCTGATTCCACACATCAGAATGTGCTACCTTGAAAGTAAGAAGAGACTCTGGAATCCCGTTTTATAACGTGGGGCCAAATTTTCACCTGGCCGAAATCTTCATAAACCCAACACAGCAAATTTACAACCAGATCAGCTATGTCCTGTTCAGCCTGAAGATGTGAACCTCCTTCATGCGTTTGCCCTCCACTCATCACAACAAAGGAAAGCACGAGCACTCTGAATCACCCCCGGCCAACTATATAGCCGTTATTTACTGCATTTATTTCCAACTACAGGATTAAGCAAATGACTCCAGCACTATGACATCCATACAATTAAATGTATCTTTTTCCCATCAGCTGCCTGGCTGTGCCAAGCTGGGCAGCTCGGATCCTGTCACCATATGGAACGCATCTCTGCCTGCACAAGACTCGAACGTGACAATTAGCAATGGGCTGGGTTTTCCCTCTACCCGAAAAGCAGCAAAGCGCTCTGGAAGTGTTTTGTGGGGCTGAGAGGTCTTTGTTGTATCAGCAGAGCAAAGGGTATTTATCAGCCCTTTCAATGGGACTGAGCCATGAGCTTTACCTGATGGCCCTCATGGGAGGTGATGTGGAAGGACCCACGTGGAGGCTGTTGCCCAAGTCTTCCCATGGGAGGTGATGTGGAGTGTCCCACATGAAGGCTGTTGCCCAAGTTTTCCTATCCTGAGCAGGACCAGTGGCCCTGGGAGCTCCAGACCAGCTCTGAGGACCCTGTTTAGGGATCTCCCCCACCCTCGGTATCTCTACTCCAGCCTCATCCTTGCAGAAAATGTTACACAGAAAAACCCCAAATCTGAGAAATTACGGAGTAGCCAGTCCTCATGGCCATTTGGCCAGGGCTTTCCTAGACACCTACCAGAGATGATGTGATCCCTTTGAAAGCCACAGAAGAGATCCAGTTCAAAGCTCTCTAATAGACAATTCCCCCAAAGCCGTCTGAAGGCACCAGCCTCCGCTCCCCATCCCCTTTGCTACAAGAGAAGGCATTCTCCACTAAAACAGCACCAAGAAGGTTTAGCTGCAAAGCAAGTGCTTGGCACCGTGCAAAGAGCACAAGGACACTGCTCTTTTCCCAGAGTTACCGCAGATGTTGCTCGTCTCATGCCCGCCTTCCAACAGATGATCTCTGGAGAAAAGGGGACGCTGCTCCGCAGGGCAGACAAGGCTGGGCAACAGCAGTTGCTTTCACAGACATGGACATGACAGAGGAATTAGCCTGAGCTGCTCTGCACTTGCTGAACCAGGTCTGACCTTCTCTTTTGCAACCTCCTGAGATGACCTTGATCTTATTCATGTTCCCACTGCTCCTGAGGCTGGGTTACACCCTTGGTTCTGGACTCTGTCTTAAGTCTCCCATGAATAACAGTGTCAGGTCTTCACACAGCTATCTCAGGAATGTGGCCAGGCTGATCTCCATGCTTACTGAAGGTGACATTGATTCATTCTCCCTCTCATTGGCCAGATTACATTATGAAAATGCACTTCATAACATCTTTGCTCATCTGCCACCACCACCCAGCTCCCATCCCTGACCTCCACCTTTGTCAGCCCCCCATGGTGGGATTTAGTTTCTCATCAACAGAAGATGCAACCAGAGGCACTTAGGTTTGGGCTGAGAGATTACATTTAGAGAAACATCAGAGGTCAGGATGTGAGCGGAGGCCCTGTGCCTACACTCCAAACCATTTCATGCTCACACACCACTGCAGAAACCAGGCACAGCTCCAGGGAAGGCCAAAGAGCTGGGGATGGGAGGACCATCTCCAGACTCAGAGCCCAAGATCCATCCAAAGGGGAGGAATTGCACCTTAAGTGATTTGCAAGACATTGCTTTCACATCCAACC
The DNA here is from genome assembly GCA_035590215.1 of Microhierax caerulescens. Lineage (NCBI taxonomy): Eukaryota > Metazoa > Chordata > Aves > Falconiformes > Falconidae > Microhierax > Microhierax caerulescens. The sequence continues at coordinate 115,298,671 of JAVJGJ010000001.1, read as the reverse complement.
CCCTCCCACGGAACCGCAGCCTACTGCCCACCCATGGCCTGGACCCGCACCACCTAGGGAGTATCTGTGCTCAAGGTGGTGCTGAAGAAGAGACATCTCTTCTTAACCACAGAGGTGTTCTACTTATAACACGTGGTTAAAAGGTGTTTAGACAAGGAACTAGGGTTTGTGAAATGCTTCCAGGTCTTTGTTTCTTCCAGGTTTCTGGGAAGAGCTTAAATCAAGGATTCAGCTTTGGGAAAAGAAAAAAAAGCAAGGGAAAAAACAGACAGACATCTGGAGTGCTGAACAAGGTGCTCTTCTCGGGCTGACCTAGTTACAGTGTTTGGGGAGAGCATTGCCATCCTGTTCAACAGGAAGAGCAAGCAGCTGAGGGCTGAATTCAGCCTTGGAGCAAACACACGCAGCTCTCACCATGTGTGCTCTGCACGTTTCCACCAGGTCTCCATCTGATCACAGTCATCAAGAGCTGCACATCACCCATCCAGTTTGGAAATGGGAGCCCACAGCGGGTGCTCATGCCCATCTGATGCCAGGAGAGCCCAGAGACACCATCGCCAGGGCTGATTTAGGTGCCCGTGGCTGACAGAGGGCAGCTCTCCCAGCCCAGTGGCTCCTTGTGCACAGACAATACTGAGGACAAACAGCAGCGCCTCTGCCAAGGGAACAGCAGCCCCAGCAGCCCTACCTCCTCCCTGCACCACGGGTGGCCCCAGAGACACGAGCCTTGTGGCAGCGATGTGCCACACTGCGGCCTGTGTTCAGGTCACAGATGCCAGGGCAGATGCCCGGCTCCCTCCTGCATGCCCAGCTTTCACCATGGGTGTTCCTCACCGTGGGGCAAAGGAAATTTTCCATGAAACTCACAGCAACACACAGGTGGAAGGGAGGGCAAGACTGGCCACACAAAGCTCCTGCCATTGCACGATTGCTTGCTGGGGGCAAGGGCTGCCAGGCTCTGCAAACTCAGGGGTGGATTGGTTTGGCTCTTTGGTGCAGTAGGGTTCACGCTTGGGGATATTTCATGGTTTTCCTTCCCAGGCACTGAAAAGAGGAAGCGGAGCAGGTAAATCCTGTGTCTGCAGTTGTGGGGGCATGAATCTGAGATCTAAGCTGATGCCAAAGGCCACTTTCTTAGAGCCTGGGCAGGGGAATCAAAGGCAGAAGGACACAAGCACTACTTTCATTATATGGCACTGGTCAGGGAAATCAAATATCTTCAGCTTGGCTCAGAGAAGCAATTCTAGCTCTCAGCAAAACTACCTTTAACATGGAGTAGGGGAAACAAGAAGAAACTTCAGAAGTTATCCGAGTAGGTGGCAACAACAAGAATCTTTGGAAATTATCTGAAACTCTAGTTTACTGCTTGTATTTTCCCAAATGCTGATGAAGGTTCCCACCTTCAAGTGAAATAATTGCAAAAATGTCACCACATTTCCTGCAAATCAAATCTATTTTTCATGTTTAAAAAATAAGAACTACAAGTGGTGCCCCCAGGGGTTTCTTTGCAGGCTGAAGTCCATTCACAGGCTGCCCTGGGAGAGCTGGGGCAAAGTGCAGATTTGATTAGACATTGCCAAACAAAACTGCTGGGATTTTTTTATACTCTACTTTATCTCTTTGAGCTTGCTACTAATAACATTTTACAAAACCCAATTTCAATTTAAAATCATGTTATTTACAGTAGAAGATGTCAGCCTGAATGTTTCCCGAGATCTGGCTTTTGTTCACATAAGATCGTGCCTTGCTGCTGAAAGGCAACATTTCGTAAAGCAAGTTGCTTAAGGTATTTTGGCACAAAGCCTCCACTTGTGAACAGGGGGGTAACACAGGCAACATAGAAGCAAGATAAACAAAAAGGATGTTTTGGAAACATGTAGGTTTAAATCAGGGGTTTGGCCATTGTGCAGGTTCAGAGATGAGCTGTGCAGTTCTTGCCCAATGCAGAGCAAACCGGGGAGAATTCTCTTTGATAAAAAGAGGTCAGAGGCATGAATTTCTGAACTGGAAAAATGAAGTCAGAGGGAAGAAGTCAGGGTGAAGCTGCTGGGCCCTCAGGAAGGGGTCAAAAAGGAGAATGCTAGTTAGTCACAGACAAAACAAGCCCAAACATCTCTATCAGCGAGGCCTTGAAGAGATGCCGTGTACTGTAAATGCCACCTCCCAGGTCAGTGTCCTTCAATCCATGACCAGGACAATTTGTACTGTTAATTTTGCTGCAAGGGATGTGCACTCTGGACTTAGAAGAAACCCAGTGTTTGTTTGCTGGAACAGCCTCCCCTTCCTGATAAGGGCTGCCCTTGGGACGGTCCTATCGGTCTCCTAAACAACCAGATCTCCTGTTACTCCTCAGCTGCACCCCAGCAAGCAATTTATTTCCTATCAGGTCTTAAGACAGTTCACAATATGCCAGTGGGCTGCAGTGCATTGTGCCAGACCAAGACCACATTTCTATTAAAAACTTTATCCCCTCCTCCCCCCCCCCCAAAATCCTGCTTAATTTTTCATCATAAGCACA
>JAVJGJ010000001.1:115272531-115287223 GCA_035590215.1 Microhierax caerulescens | reverse complement strand
CAACGTCAGCGAGGAGATACGATAGCAGCAGTACAGGAAAGCAGGAGGGGACAGGGGACTTGGGACTCATGCTGGGTGTTTGGAGCCAGCAAAATCTGTGAGGGGAAAGGACTCATCACCCTACAGCTCTTGCTTGCAAAGCAGCCCAGTACCTGCAGCCTTTGCATCCCATGGCAGGAGGAGCCTGACAAGCATCATTCTGGCTGCAGATTCAGAGTATCCCTCTATGCAGGACCAGCAAGGCACAATCAGAGACAACAACTCCAGCTCAGGCTCATCTCAGCCAGATTTTTTGATTTTTCATGAGGAAAGGGCAAGTGGAGGAAAGGGGCCAAGGGGCTGAGAGCAACATGTATCTATGGATGTGAACAAATAGATTTCAATTACAAAAAAAAAAAAAAAAGGATCAGTAAAGGTCTGTACAGCATGAATGATCTGGATCTGTGCAATTCCCAAGGGGTGCTTTGAAATCTAAAGTGTTATATTTTGAAATGGACACAGACCTTGGCGGGAAGTGGGGGAGCAGACAGTAATGGTTTAATAGACTGTGGAATGGCTATAAAAAAAAAAAAAAAAGAGAGGGGGGAAAAAAGAAAAAGCAGATGGCAGCCCCTTCACAGGAGCCATAAAATTTCATGGTGTATTTTCTATCCATGGCTTCACTGTAATTCAAGCCTTGGGGGCCAGCTTTCTCTGGCAGTGGTTACTGAGGGGCCTTGGAAGGCAGCAGTAACAAAGGGTGGACACTTCTTGGGGCCGCTGACCAAATGCTCCCTCTTGAGCTGGAACAGGAAATAAAAACCAAATCATTTCAGAGAAACACCTAGGGGACTTCCCAAACAGCCCCAGAGCAGCAGGTCAGAGCCCCAGGAATGGAATCGGGGAAACCCAAAAAGGTCCTAGGAAATAGAAATGGAGAAGGAGGCTCTTTGCATCTGCAGCCAGAAAACAAAGCTCAAAGGAGATCTACCATCCCTCAACACAGCCCTCATCTTGCTTGAAAAAAATGTTTTAATTTCCACAGCCATGTCCTGCCTGGGCCACTGGGCTCTTGGGAAGGATACAGGGTCAGGCCAAGACTGTCTCTGTCTTACAGGCAAACCTCTTAAACCTCTGCCTTTTGCTAGTAACCGTGCTGCAGGCACCTGTCTCTAAATTTGATGTCAACGAGCTCCAACTCAAGACCGCATCTAGATTTGACTTTGGTTTATTACCATGTATGATTTGAACTAAGATCCCAGATCCAAATGGGAATCAAAACAGACTGTAAAGGCTAACATGTACGTATTGCGGTTCCATCTGCAGTTATTAGCAGCATCCTGCACTTCAGGAACGAGAGTTTGGGCACGTTCTGGTAGTGTTTCATGTTTGCAGTCTGTCTGTTATGAAAGTCCACCCTCCGTCCCACCGGATTTTTGTTTGACACCATGTAACACAGCACTATGTAAATGCTGGTGCAGTTAACCTGGCTCTGCATCACTCACTCATCACCTCTTGCAGGTACAGGAGGGCATCACCAAACGCAGAAATGCAACACACCCTCCGCTCCTTCATCCCCTCCTATCCAGCACATGGTCACTTGAGATGTGAATACAACACAGGAGACTAAATGTTAATTTGACCACAACATATAAATAAAACAGCGCAATTACTATGCTGGAAGAAAAAAGGGGAGGAATTCTTTTCATTTGATGTATCTTGCAAATATATTTTGACACTGGAGTTCAAAGATTAAGCATTCCAAATCCATTAGAGATAAAAAGCAATAATTAGAAATGAATGCAGTGAAAACTCAATTTTTCTTCCACCTGTTTCCCACTGGAACAATTGCTGTGTGGAGCATAAGAAGAGAAAAGAAGTGGTGGTGGGGGGAAAGCCTTATGAAGCCGTGTGCTTCAATTCCATTTATTCTAATTATGGCAAGATTAGTCTCTAATACGTTTGTAAAACTCTTTGCTTCCAAATGATATCAAAACCACTTGGAAGATGAGAAATATTTTCTCAAGTATTAATGATTTTTTTTTAAAAAAACACCTCCATTTTAAAACTCGCCACTACAAACAGTACCTAGAAACACTCCCAGGCTCTTCACACAGATGCTTAGACTCTTTGGTGAAATGCATATATGTGGGCTTCAATGTTTGTTTGGTTTTTTTTTTTTTGGTAAATAATTTAAAGCTTATAGTTAATGACGGTCAGACTCGGGGGGCTGTGAGTGGCCAGTGTTACACAAACCCGGGGTAACAAAAAGGAGGAGTTAAGATCCGAGAGCTGGAGATGCTGGCGGCAGCCGGGTGCATGCTCAGCACTGGGCATGGGAGCACCCTACGCACCCGCAGGATCCAAACCTCCTCCCTCAAAGCAGACCTCAAAAATTCAGTGTATTACAGGTGTTATGCAAGGTTGTATATAGCAGCAGAGGGAACGTGCAAAGGATACCGAAGCTAAGAGCACAGCAACGCACTGGTGTGGGCGTGTGTGCACACCTGAACACCAGTTTCTCTTGCCGAGCAGCTGACCAGCCCCGTGCTTCATCCCGGAGTGGTAGGGATGCCTCATTGCCCTTCCCCCCCGCCCCGTGCCATGGCTGCCTGCCACCCATACGATATCGTGCTGCAAGACCTTCTACGTGGGGGCTGAGTTAGCTATTGCTCCTCATGCCTTTTATTGAGGTGGGAATAAAAAGGACGACGGAAAGCTGGTGATTTTGGTGATAATGCAGCTGGGAGGCGGGAGAGAGACTATGAGCCCCCTGCCTGCATGAGGAATTAAAGCAGCTGGAGATGCGGTAAGTAAAGGAACCTTGTGCTCTCCATTAGGAGGCCAACTTTTCAAAGTCCTCAGAAGCTAAAATTGGGCAGCAGAAAAAAAAACCCACCAAAAATCTTTTTTTGCTGGTGACACAGGATGAAATGACCCATTTTCTCACTAAGGCAGGGAGCAGGAGGAAGAGGGAGAAGTGGAAGAGGGCTTCCCCCTCCCTGTGCATCACTGAGATCCCTTTATTGCTGAAGAACAGAAACCCAGAGATGCCATTGCTCAGCAAATTACTTATTTCAGCTCTTTGTTTGGAAAGATCTCACAGGTGCACATCATTCACAGGGCACCAAAGGTCTATTTTTACCAACTCTGGGCTATCAGGATCCATAAGAAAGGGACAAGCAGGATTCCTGCTGCTGGGAGCCAGCACCATCCCGCCCGACCATCGTTTTGCAGTTGTTTCTGCCTGTGTGTGCAAGCCAGTGGCACCGTTTCCCACTAACGAGCAATTCCTCAGGAAGGTTAAAGAAAAGTCAAGGTTTTCTTTAAGGGCTTGGGCCATTTAATTGGTCTATTCTGACAAATGCAATAATATTTGCAGAAAGGCTGGGCAGATAAAGAAAAGAGTAAACAAGGTCAGCAACGTCTGTGTGAAACAAACCCATGAGCATGTGGCTAGAGAACGGCTGCTGCCACCAGAAAGGGGAGGATTCACCTCATCCCACTCGCTGGAGTTAGGGATGAGCAGACTCGTGTTGAATTAATGCAAAATCTCCGGACACACGGGGACACAGCCTGGATAGGCACTACTTGACCAGCACCGCCAGTGATGCCCCAGCACACCTCAGCTGGGAAAGATGAGGCCAGTCTGCACAACTCCATTTGGATGGGCAGGAGTGGAAATTTGCTAAGAGGATATGTGTTTCCTCTAAACTTAGATTTGATAACATAAACCCATAAAAAGCACTGAAAGTATGTCCAGGAAAAGGAAGAAAGCAAAGTCTCCCCCAAGCTGAAGCTGTTTGGGTTTTTTTTCAGTTTTGTGCACTCCACCCCATTTCATTTATTTCCTGCTTCACCTTCTTTAAGAACGGAAATTTCCCATCAAAAGGTGTAGAACACTCTGGCTATTATTAGATATTTTGAGTAAAATATGAGGAAGTACGAAACCCAACAACAGACCAGAGGGCATCATCCCATCTCCATCTTCACTGATTTTTGTCCCGTTGTCACCAGCATTTCAGAGCCATCTCAGCTCTTGCCGGGAGGCTCCTCCCTGGTAACACCCCGAGAGCCCGGCAGTCCGCGGGATGCTCCTCTGACACCAGGCACCCAGGCAGATGAAACGTGAAACATTCGAAACAGACCAAAGGAAGCATTTCTAATGTGAGTAATTATCCTGTGGCGCTTCCTGCCATGCGATACAAGAGAAGCAAATAATGCAGGATAATTCCTCAAAGACTCAGTTACTGAGTTGAATAACAGCATCAGCTGCAGTTGCGCTGCCTAGGTCTAGTGTTATGAAGGCTCCTGGTCCTTCTGCTTCCAACTAATCCCCTGCTGGGATTAGAAAAGCAAACAATATCTCAGTATCTGTGACACTCACAACTTCAGGTAATAAGGAGGGCTCAGCGTTGCTTCTGGAGGCTGGCTGGTGAAGGAGATACAGCATTCGGTTTACTCGCATCTTTTCCCATGGACGGGTTTGGTTCACCCATACTGTTTTCCCTACAGCATAGAGGAAGCCTTGAAACCTTCCTCTAGTGGGGATGCATCTCTTTTGCTTAAAGCTGATGGCTTAAAAAATACAAAACTCCATAAAAGTGTAAGGAGCTTGCATTTTTCCAAACAAGCCAACACCTCCAGCTGCAGGGAGAGTCCAATTCATGCTTGTCAGCTGCCAGCACCTCCCAGGCACATTCAGGTGGCTTCGCATCACGGCTTTCTGGGTGCAGAACTCCTCTGTCCCAGCCCACGGCACAGAGCACGTTTTTTCCAGAGCCAGCCCTCCCCAATGGCCAGCGTGATGCTCGGTGATGCTGAGCTTGGAGGAGCCGCAGGTGTCATGCTCAGGTGGGCACATACGCTCCTCCCTGGAGCAGGTGCCGGGGCCGCTGCTTTGCGGTATCATTAAGAAGCAGCTATTTCATGTCCTTACACTGCAACGCTGCTGCTGCTACATGAGTAAACTATGAAGTTACACATTAGGTCGTAACTTTTCAGGACTTATTAGGAACAAAAGTGCCTTTGTGAACATGCGGGTTACTGAATAACCTCCTCCGTCCCCATAAAAAGCAGCAGCCGGGATCAAGCTGCTTTTTTTTTTTTTCTCTTCTTTTTAAACAAGATCTGGTTTATATGCAAGTCAGGATCTTGAGGCTCCTTTTTGTGTCTCCACAGCTTGCTTGCCTTGCTCTCAGCCTATCAGCCATCCTCAGAGCAGAGTTACAGTAGGACTGAGCCCTAAACCAGCTCTTGGGTCCCAAGGCAAAGGGGTCTGAGATCTCGCTGTGTAGGGCAGGAGCAATAGTACCCCTGAAACACCCAAGCCCATCCATCTGTGGGTGCATTACACATGCTCCGTGCTGCCTGGGGGGCTAATGAGACAAGAAGACAGAGTTTCTTTTTTTGTTTTTGGCAAAAAAAGCAGAGCCACAATGTGAGGAGGGAGGGAGGGAGGAAGAAAACACCTCCCATGTGTACATGTAGGTATGCTGCAGCTCATCTACTGGCATGAGATATCCTAGTTAACAACCTCGAGGTCAAAACTTGACCTTCTTCCAGTTCACGGTGTTTGGACAGATTCAATGATATGGGTGATACTGGGGCACCGTGCAGTTTGTTGACTGGACCAGCAGCAAGGTGGGAGGGTGTACGTAACCTCTGAGACTTTCTCTGCCCTCTGCAGCCACCGAGTACGTCACTGTTTGGGGACTCGATGTGACAATTTATCACAGCAACGTTTCTCAATCACCTGTGAACCCACTGGAGAGGAGCCAGAGCTGCTGTAAGTACCAGACCTGGACCCTGCCCAGCAGGCCTTCACCGAGCACATCTGAATGCTCCAAGGCTGCTCGTTTTCCTGCTGCTTTCCCATCTGCTGTCTCCTCTGGGCTACCTTGTACTCAGCTTTCTCCATCTCTGCCATAGCCATATTTTTTTATGGATTAGGCTTCCTGGAGGCGGCGGCGTGCACAGAGCACTGAAGCCCTCCGCCCCATCGCTGAATGTTGCTCCAGTTACACGTTTTCTGTAGCACTTTCTAGCGCGGACTCAGTCTGTGCCTTAAAGCCAAGTGGGATGGGGAGCCCTGGAACCGGCGGGAGCTACCTGAGCTGGAGTTATGTCTCCCTGAAACAGGTGGGCAGCGATGCTGAAATGACCCACATCCTTGCTTGTGTGCTGGACTGAACTGTTACCACCTTCTGCCAACAAGCCCTCCCTTCACACGGAGCCAGCTGGGTCCTCTCTCCCTTCTGCTGAGCTCTCCTGCTTTTCTTCTGGAAACCTTCCTTGCGCAGAGCCCTGCGAACTCAAAAGAACAGCTTTGTTCTTTTTGACCTTCGTTTCCTCTTCTGAGCTGAAGAGAGCAAATCTCTCATAGCCAGACATCCCAGACTTTGCACTTGTAGGAACATGACTGTTTCTGTAACTCTAATTATGGTACTTGCATTTAAACCAACTGGCATTTCCCACTGTCTGCAACAGGGACTGCACTGGGTAACACCAGGCTGCAAGACCCAGAGGCGTTTCTGCCATCAAAGGCTCCCCCAAAATCACAGCAGAGGAAGCAGCAAAGTCAGCCCATGAGCACACGTGTCACCGTGCCCAAACTAGCACCTTAACCTGTGGATAACGTACTTAAAAGCACATCTATAAACAAACTTGGGCCTGATACAAACCCAATTAGAACACACTGGCAAATTATTCAAGGAGGTTGGCAGACACACACTTTACTTTAGGTGTCAGCCACAGGAGAGTGTTGTGGGTTTTACATTACAGGGGATGCATTGTGACTTGGAGTTATACTGCACTTAGCCCATAAGTGAAACAATAACAGCTTGGTCTATGGAGATAACGCCTCAGATCAGGTCCCTACAATAAATTAGTGAAACATTCCACTCTCCAGCACTGCAGTCTCACACCTCTAAATATCAACACAAACTCCAAGGGCTTGATGGAAAAAATGGTGTTAAGTCTCATGGCGTTTGAGGAATTTCCCAATATGCACTAAATTAACTTTCTGGCTGCACTAAACAGAGTGGTAGAAAACAGCCCCATCTGAGACAGATGCAAGGTGAGAGATTCAAGCAGCTGTTTTGCACATGAAATCAGATTGAGATTAACACTTGCCCTTGGAGTTCTCGCTCTGGGGGTAAAATATAGCTGCAGCTACCCCTCTGTTTAAAAACACCATGAGTTTCTTCAGTGGACACGGGTGAATTGGGAATTTGGGATCTCCGGGCCGTGAAAAGTCAAAGAATAAAAATCTCCCTCCAACAGCAAACCCATTGGCTTACATTCAGCCCTCTTGTTACCTCTAGCTTGGCATTTTAAGGATTTTGCCCAGTTTATGAAAGTCTAGTTCATCGGATTTAACTGGAGAAAACCACTCACTGCTGCATTTCACTGTTGTGAGAGGAGCCGGGCAGGCACCAACACGATTAAGGACAGAAGTGAAGTTCTGTACGAGGGAGCAATGTTTCTTAGTGGGGCAAACAGCTGGAAGGAAAGGGGAAGGTTCTCACGGACACAGCCTAGCAAAGACTTGTGCACTGGAGAGATCAACCAGGCTTTTTTTTTTTGCATTTGGTGGTAATTATATAAATTCAAAATCCTGGAGGAGAGGAGGAACAGTCCAGGTGCTGACCAGCCTGAACAAAATTGATGCTGACCTCTCTTTTCCCCCTTGCCCGGCTAAACGCGAGCCTGAGCACTCCAGCAGACAGCCGGTGCATCCCCTGTGGCCCGGCAGCACATCCCAGAGGATTCAGCTCATTTAGGCCACTCGGCAGATAACACGAGCTTGTTTTTGGAAAGGCAAAGCAATCTGTCCATAAGGATTTCTCACGCTTCACGTGCCAGCCCCAGCCAGGGAAATACAACATTAACTACATCAAAAGAAATTGTTGAATGAATAAATTATAGAAGCATTCAGGGTACCTATCTGGGGTATTATTTTACACACTGGTGCCGAGTAGGTTAAAGGAGCATGTTTTGCTGTTATTGCATTCCCGGCACTGTTTGCGAGGACTCAGCATCGCTGTGAAAGTGAGACTATGGACACGAGCTCCCTGCCGGCACAGCAGGACCAGACGCAGATTTTCCTAATGTCACCTCGCCTCTGAGCATTACCCTTCAGAGAAAGACAACACAAATATTGATCTTACGCAGCACCAGAGGCAGAAGAGCCCTCCAGACAAAGCTAAACACAAGCCCATTGAAATGAGTTGTCCAACTGCAATTGCACAGACCCACGCTGCCTGCTGAGCCCCGTCCGCCCGCTCTCTGCAGCCACACAGCTCGGTATTACCGTCTTGCTTTGCCAGCACCCATCACCCAGAGTTGTGCAGCTCTTTACAGGGACAAAGCTGTTTGGGCACTTACATAGCATTTCACATCGAAGGATTTCAAAAATCTTTGCAAATATTATACAATTAAGCCTCACAACCCTTGTGCAGATGGGCTGGGTATTATTCATCACAGTTTCTCAGCCACGGAAAGAGAGGTAGAGAGTCATTAAGTGATTTATCTAATATCACACAGAAATCCAACAAGAGAATTCGGATTATCACCCAGATCTTTGGATTACCAGCCTTTTTATACGCAATTTATTCCTGATCAAAACCATACAGTTCACTTCATGTTTTTTCTAATTTTAAAATTTCTAAACATGAATTTATAAATTTGAATTTTTTATAACACTTAAGAAATAAAAAATAAAAAAAAAAAAAAAAAAGAAAGAGAAAGGGACCAAACCACCCTTTCAACCAGCAAGCATAGACAACATTTGAGCCTTTGCGCTAAGAACAGTCATCGAGGGGCTTCCCAATCAAAGTTTCCTAAATGGCACAGGGAGGAGCACCCAGAAGTTTTAGTGATAATCCCAGAATTACCTCCTTTGCAGACACCCGAGCTCCATTCGTGGAGCAGCAGGGTGAAACCCCGACTCCATAAAAGTTACAGGATTGCTGCCATTCCCATTGGTGGGGCCAGGGTTTCACTTGGGGTGGTTAGTGGGTGAACGCTGTTGCCTTTGGCATGATAGACCTCCCTGGGTCACTGTAAATTATTACAAAATTGTATTAATTTTGGCCTTTTACCCAAAGAAATAAAAGCCTGTTTGGGACTAAAGCCTACCCACACGTAGACAGGCTACAAGCTTCAACCAGGAGAGGAAAAAAAGGCAGCTCGGAGCCAGAGGCAAAACCAGGGAACTGCTGCTGCCTCGCATCAAATTCAGACTTCTCATCACAAAAGATTTTAATTTGGCCCCTGCTGTACAACCACAGTCCCTGTTAGGCTGATCTCCCCAGGCAAGGCAGTAAATTACGTGTCCCTGCATCTGGCCCCTCTGGTCTCCTGTCCATATGTTAACTCTCAGCACTGGTTAACAGGGCTTGGTGAACCCAGGCTCTTGCCCTGAATGTCCCCCAGCTCCCCCCAGCCAGCTCTGTGGGTGATTTCAAGGTATATCATCACGGCTACCTCCCAGAGGTGTTATTTGCCATCTGGAGCTGGGCAAGCATTTCAAATGAACGCATTATCCATCAAAAAGCACACTTTTCTGGAAACTCAAATTGTTTATATTTTAAATATATCTTGGTTAAAAAAAATATCCATGAAACAAAAATATTGGTGTTTTCAAAGCAAAATACTTCAGTTTTTCTTTGAAACAGTGTCCTTATTTTTGAAGTGAGAACAAGCTTCATTTATAGAAAGAATTTGAAAGAATTAAAAACTTAAAGCCAACAGAATATTTTCTGACTGACTCAGGACCAGATGGTCAAATGGAAAAACAAAAAACCCAAATCAAACCCATCGCCTTCATTTCCCTCTTCCCATGCCCAAAAAATTTCACATCGATCCAATCCAGCTACAGCAAGTCCCACCAAAACCAAAACCCAGCGAGTTCAGGGGGCATGGACAGTGGTGCAACATGTGCAAGGCATCAGAAACCCGCAGGAATGGGCTCCCCAGTCTCCCCTCGCTGATGGAGCTGTGGCAAGGGGACTCAGCCAAGATGCCCTAAAATCCCGTTTCTTCCTCTGTGGTGCCCCGTGGCTGCTACAGGAATAGGAGAGACACAGTTGCTCCTATTTCCTTCTCTCTGGCATGACGTGGTCCAAAACACACTTGGCCCAAAGGTTTTGGGGACGCCAGGATTTTACTCTGAGTTAATTCACTCCTGCTGCAATGCACACAACCACTGTACAAGGGATTTTAAAAGCTTTTCTGGCCCATTATCCCTGATGTTGACCACCCTCCCCTGCTTTTCCATCTCCAAACCCAAGACTCTTAAGGATCTGCAGATGTGCCAACAGCTGGGCTTCTCTGAAAGCCACTATGGGTCCTGCAAAAGCCCAACCCTCTGAAGCAGCACCCTGGGCAAACCTTTCCTTTCACTCAGCAGATCATACAGAAAGGGGGCTCAAGGACGGGCAATGTAAGTGCATTGCAACTACAGTTTGAGACTTTTTTTTTTTTTTTTTAAATGTGTCTACCAAATGAAATCACTTTGACTTCAGGCTGTTTACAGCTGTCACATCTGAAATGGATTTTGCTATTTTGGTCAGAAGGCTGGGTCTGCAAAAAAAGAGACATAACAAAAATCCCTAATGATAAGGAGGCAAATCATTTGTAAATTGAGCCATAGTGTCTTTGGTTGTATGACATTAATTCTCTTATTGCCATGCGTAGGCAGAAACACTCCCTACCTAGCTAGTGTTCATAGGGAAACAGGTAATAAGCATATAGCAAAGATCCCCAGAAACAAATAATGCTGGGCTTCTGAAGGGACTGTGTTTTAGAGCATTTACATTTCAATGGGATGGAAAACATAGTTTCTCAACTGTGCCTTGCCAACTCTCTGGAACACCCTTTTCTTTCTGTTTGATTAATTATTTCATGCTTAGAGTCTTTTAAAATACTGCTACTTCTAGCAAGCAGATAAATGTGCATTCCTTCAAGTAAATGATGAACTTTAAGGCTCTGCTGGTTTGCTCTTTTCCTTTTCTAGCTACTTCAATGCCTAAATCAGAAAATACACAACACAGATTGTCTGGCTGTGTTGGAACAGCTAGTGGATTTGAAAGATGAAAGCAATGCTACAGGTCCTCCTGCCTCAATGAGGGTTGAGAAATTACAAAAGCCAATCTAATAAAAGGGTGAATTTGTCCAAGTGTGCAGCATGATTAAATATCATCCAATTAAAGTTCTGATTCAATATAAAACCTGAATGTTTCCAAATGTATAGAACAGTTGACATCGGGATGACATCTGCCCTTTCCCTGCAGCTCTCCATATGGAAAAGAGATCTACCTGCTGTCTCGGTGCTGCTCTGTAGCAAAGGAGCGTGGACTGAGCTGAACTACGTTTGCCAGCAAAGTCTTTGCCCCTAGCACAGGTGCTAAACGCAGACCTGTTTTGCTTCTCTACGACTGCTACAGCTACTATATTACACACAAATAATATTTATTGCCAGTTCAAACTGTCTTGCCCTGGATGCTCACCTGCCTCTGACAGCAGTTGCAGGAAATGCTGTTTAGAGAGAACACGTGAGCCTGGCTGCAGTCCCTTCCCTTGGTACCCATCGAGCATCTGCAGCTGCTGAACATGGGCTGCTAGAGCCATACCCCTGCCCAGTCCTTTCAGTGCCCATTTACTAAGCTGCTGTGTATGACTTTTTAAAATTCCCCTTTGAACTTGCTGCCTCGTCACCTTCATCATTTTATAAACCTCTCCCATACTACATCTCAGCTTTCTCATCTCCAGACTGAAGAGCCCTGGCCACAGAAAGCAGCTTTTCCATCCCCATTGTAGAGCAATACCTTCTCCAGCTATACTATGGTCTTCACAGGATTCATTATTTCAGGACTAGATATAATAAATGAGACAGGTCAAAGTGCAGCTTGGGCAAGTCTGCTGCAAAGGGGACCAAGCACCACCGGAGCTATGCTGGTACACCCTCAGCGCAGAGAGCAAGGATCTCAAGGAGACCAGCTCAGGTCCCAGATGCAACAGTTTCCTTAACCAAACACTCTTCTTGCCTGTGAAGGAGCCCCTTTTCTCAGCACCACGAAGTCCTCCAGACATCGGATGATCCTCCTGCTACCATGCTTTTTCTAATCCCAGGGACAGTTTGGTTGTGCTCATCAGTCTCAACCCTGTCCTGCATTGCACAAGGTGGACCTGACCACCACAAATGCTGGAGCATCCAGTTCTCCCTCACGGAGTGGAAAGGTGCAGTGGCACACAACAGCTTTAAAGCTGACTGACATTTTTTTTAACTTCAAGGGAAGCTGAAAGTTGGCTTAAATTTCATTTTTAGTGATCACTCATTCCTAGGGCTTGCATATATCAATGTCATAGGCAGCAGTAATATATTGTATATGTATTCCTTGAGTGACTACACACTCGAAAAGTATGGAATACCTTTTGTGTTCCACTTATGCATATACAAAACTACTAATAAGCAAAAGGGTAGGTTTCACAGAAAAAAAATCCCAAGGTTTAATAAATGTCAAGTACAAAAGTAGTCCTGAAAACAAAGGAAAGAAAAAAAAATCAGCTTGAGAGGACAGAATAAATAAACCAAACTGCAAACCCAAACTAGTGTTTTGGGCACAAGGGGAAGAACCCAGCCTGTGTTTCTGGAGAGCTGAACCCTTCATTCCTGCTATGTGCTGTTTTAATCACCTCCACACTGTGAAAAAGGCTGTTCTTACACTTCTGTTAACCAGATTAAACTCACAAGTCTGCACAAATACTCATGTATAAAGCCCACAGAAACTGCTGACATTTCTCAAGAAACCCTCTGGGATTTCACATTCCCATCAGTTTGGACAGCAGCATGTGAGTGGTGCCATCCCTCCCCGCGAGTTACCAGGGAGCTGTGCAGAGGAGAGGTCTCTGTAGGAAGAAGCCTTTAACAGAAACACCACGAAGCAAACTGCTACTACCTTCCATCTCCTACTCCAGCAGCCTCCCTGCAGATAGGTGAGACAAGAGGAGCACATGCACCACTCACATGTGTAATACTCCTCTGACATCGTCCAGCACCCTCCTGCCCTTGCATTAATGGGATTCTAGGTCTGTCCTGGATGAGCAGAATTTCCTGGAGCCCTTGTGCCTCCAAGCATAAGGTGTGTTTCTTTGACTTTTCTTAGTACAATTGAAAAGAGCAGTTGTTTCCAAGTCTCACACTTGAAGGGGAACAAGAGAACACACATGGCAGGTGTTAGCCCCATGCCCAGAAGGTGCTCAGACACAGGTGTGGCTTGGCACTGAGAACTGCCCCAGGATGGGACCTTGCTGCCTAGAGGATGAGGAGAAAGAGACATGAATGTATTCCTCCACCCTGGCCCTCTTCTGTATCTCATCCCATGGGAACATATTTATCTCTGTCCTCCTTGGAGGAGGTAACAGGAGAAACAGGTCCAGCTTGATGCTCTTTTGTCTTGGACATCCAAAGGGTTGGTACACCAAAGGCAGCACACATCTCCTTTGTTTTTAATGAGACCATTTACCCAGCTCCCAAAAGATACGTAAGAATTTTGTTTTATCTTTAAAATGCATAACTCAAGCCAGAACCATTTGTCCCTTCACTTTTGCTGCTTTCATCTTGGCTGAAATACACTACAAGAACAAATTCCAATGGAGAGCACAGAGTGCAGCCCAACCCAAAGGAAAACAGTGTGTCTGCAAGAGCGTGCATTGACCATCCCGTTTCAAAGACATCAGATTCCTGATGCTTACGTTGGTGCTGGACACCACGGCCCTCACCTGCACACGAGCTGCCAGTGGCAACGCAGTTTGGTAACTGGAGCTGAAACCCTGAATAAAGCAGACCTAGCCTTGCAAAGCATGCCAGGCTTTTATGGCTAAATAACTCCTGTAACATGCTGTAATCACAACTGCATTGCAGCCTGGTATTATTTTCATAATAAACCTGTTTTATAGTATTTTACATCCAGGTAAGCTCTACAGGGCTGTTTCTGACAGGGTAGCTATATCCCATTCTCAGGGAAACCTCTCCTGTTTAACTTCCCCACTGCAGGTTAATAAATGCCATCCTATCATTTCCTCCACTGGTTTTAGCAAATGTCAAAGGGCAACATCACCGCAGCAGAAACCAAGTGTAGAAAAGAGAAACAACAGGCATCAATAATCTCTGAAAAGTTTTATATCCTTCATCCAAATTCTTCTAGGTTTACTTCATATTCATGTTTACTTTGAAGAAAAGCTCTGATTTATTATCACTGCTCCATCCCAACATTGTGCTGAATACCAGCAAGCTGCTGGTGGAAAGAACTAGGTATAACATCCCTCATTTCTGAAAGCCCAGGCCATCAAACAGCTGCCTCCTTTTCTAGAGTGGTACAATAAATGGAGCAGAAAAGTGAGTTCGGTTCAAAGTTTGTTGGAGAGATTCCTAGGTCCATCTGGCACTTCTTTTTAAAAAGCAAAACAAACAAAAAAAAGCGCCCTGCCAACAAAAACTCCTTAAACTACTGCTTCAGTAGAATGAAAAAAAAAATAGACTGAAACCCTTCATTAACCATAATTCTCAGGTTACCATGAGATTCATATTGGGAACACTTGAACCATCCTTCCTCCCCTCTCCTGCACTTCAGTCAAAATAGTATCATTACTGTTATCGGGGGGGGGGACACGACGACACGACCCACTTCTGTGCATGCATACACAGTGT
>JAVJGJ010000001.1:115253416-115272293 GCA_035590215.1 Microhierax caerulescens | reverse complement strand
CAAAGGCGCCTCTCCTTCTGTAGGATTCTGCATTTCTGGAAGCATTGCCACACAGGAAAAGCACTTTTATTCACAGTTTGGAAGCAAAAGACCAAACAGGCCATTCGAATCAGCAATATTCCCTGCTCCCATGGGGAAGCCCCAGCTGGAGCCAAGGATCAAAGCCCACATACCCACCAGCATCAGCTGAAAGTTTTTAACTAGGATTTCAGCAAGATGAGCAGTAGTTGAATGGCAGCTACCCAGCCAGCAGAGAAGGGAAAGAGAAGGCTCCACAGTGACAAATTGGCCCTGAAGGAGGAGGAAAAACAAGGACATCCCATGAGATTTGTCCACCCCAGCTACAGAAAAGCAGCAGCAAGACAAATGTGTGTGACGTGATCTTCCACAAGAGTTTTCTGCCAGTTTTCCATCTTGTATCCGTTGTCACAGGCTGCTGACGGGCTGCCGCCCAGGGGAGAGGCCAGTGATGGATGCTGCCCTGACCTAACAGCAGTGAGGCCTCCAGGCCTTGACCCATGCAGGTTCCAATTAGCCAAAATTAGTCAGCTGTGGCCAGGGTTTGTCTTCCTTTAAACACCTAACTGTGTGAAAGCAACAGTCCCTTTCTCCAAGTTGCCCACTCAACCCTTTGTGGCCTTACACCCTTCCCCAGGGAGCCTCCTTCAGTTTTGTTTCTCCTCTTCATGAGCCATGCCAATCATTAAAGAGCCTTAGCAGCCCCATTATCATCCTGGGCAATTCTTAACTCATTAGGCTTTTAAGTTGTTTGACTGCAGAAAAAAACCCAAACCAAGCAAATGCTTAAGCACGATAAAAGGATGTTAATGTTTTACCCCCCCGACAACGACTGAATCTGTGGGACAATTATTACGGATATTTCCATGGGTTTAGTGTTACTTTTTCCTGACATGAGGTCCTTTGCACGGCATCTAATTAAAAATGGAGGAGTTTAATCTGCAGCCAGCCTCAGAAGCTGATTTGAATTCTCCCACTGTGAACTTTCGAACATGGAAGCATGCCTGTTTGCACCGGTGGGATCCAATATCCTGCCTTTGCAATGGACTTTTTACATCCTGGCAGGCTGCACGCCTATGATTGTGCCAGACTGCAGCATTAATAATTCACTACCTGATCTGATCTTTCAGCATGAAACACAAGTAAAGACGACATTAAGTGCTGCTTGGATGCCCCTCCTCTGCCATTCTCCTATTGAGTCTTCAGATTGTGCTTAATCTAATGGGAATTTAGTATTAAATTAACACAAAAAGTCACGTCTTAGGAGGTCAGAACCACATCTACTGCTGAAGCAAGAAATCAGGCTTTCCTGCCGAGTTCACCTTTAAAGCCAACATTTTTATTTTTGTTTGAATCTCTGTCTCAGAAGGAGATGAAACACGATTAAACTAGGATGCAGGAGAGGACAGCAGAAATTTTAGATTCTTAATGTATAGCATATTAACACTTTTCCCCTCGCTGTGTGAAAAGGTAGATCACCTGCAGAGATGAGAGGACATTCCCCTTCTTGAGGGGAAGAACACCATTTTCTAGCGAGATTTGCAAGTTTTTCCTCTGCATTGCAAGAGAAGGAAAAACCTCCTCTCGGAGAGAAAACTGCACTAAAACATTTTCACATGGTCGAAAATTGTCCAAGCCGTTTCACTAGTGCCAGGTGACACTCAGCCCCCCCCACAGCTGCACTGGCTGGAGTGAGGAGCTGTGGACCAGGTACTCCCAAAAGCTTTCTGTGGTGGTAGAGCTGCTGTTACCAGAGTCCTCAACACCCCAGGTGACCTAAAAGCTTTGGCAAGCTACAAACATATCACATCCCAGGTCTTCCCCTTCCCAGGAGTTGGATTTTGTTTTAAGTAAAAAAAAACAAACCAAAACAAAACAAACCACCCAAAAAAGCACCAACCCAAACTTGGAAAGTTAAGGAAGGTAACTTCAATTTTGACAAAACAGTTTCTTTCAAAGCTTTTTGTAGGACATGCAGATTTTCAAGTGGTCCTTTGTGGTTTCTATTTGATGCCTTATTTATTGCATCCCAAAAGCTATTACAAGGAAGGAAAAATACTTGTTCAAAATATACTGTTGCTATTTTGTGCTCATCCACTGCTCTGGCGCTGTTACCACATTAACACTTGGCGAACCCCAATAAGGTCAATGCCTTTGTCTCTCAGCCTGGTACAGGCAAGAGACAGCCCTTGCCCCAAAGACCTTAAAATATAAATAGATAAGACAGACAAAGGGAGAAAGAAAAGGAACATTTCTATCATTGTCACAGATAGGAAACGGCAAGATAAAATGTTTTGCTGGAGGTCAGTGACACAGAGCTGGGGAAAGAACACTCTCAAGTCTGTCAAGTGTCTTTAACCATGAAGCTGCCCAATAAAAGCCCGTATTTCATCCAGCATTTCATGCAGATCCCTGCAGAGATGCCCAGAAAAGGGAGCTGTAAGGCATCATTGCAGACCTTCAGAGGTTTAGTTTTCAAGAGGAACTTCTGAAAGGGGACGAGGCAGGAACACCAGAAGTTTGACCAAAGCTAAGTCCAAAAGCAGAGACCAAAAATCCCAAGTCCGGACTCAATCTGCTAAGAACACACAAACTGAGGAAAGCAGGCAGGCAAGCCAGCCCAGCCCAGAGCTGTTCCTCAGCATTCGTCCCAGCAGAGGAAAACGGGATGCTGTGGTCGAGAATTCACCCTCCAGGTGATAAGGGCAAGAAAAATCAGGTAGCAACTGGCGGCAGGATGGGAGGATTTGGTATGTGAGTGACAGCACAAGGATATGGACGAGATGCCTAGTTTAGTTCCGCATGCCCCCCAAAAGACTGATACATCAAAAAGACAGTGGGGCCTGTCTTGGGCAGAATCCAAAGAACTGAAGGACCAAGTTCACCACTACCCTCTTTTAAAGAAACTAGTCGGGGGTGGGTGGGTGGGGGGGATGTGGGGGAAGCAGACCTTATGGCATAAGCAGTTCTGCAAAAGAATTTGCACTTTAGCCCCATTTAGGGGCTGGCATATGCCCTGTCTTCTGAAATTTCCCACCCTTTATTCATTTTTCTCCTTGTGTCATGGAAGATGTCAGAGCAAGCTCTCTCTTACAAGCTTTATGTCCCAGTGTATCGGGGACAGCTGGCTCTGCGATTAACTGCACTGTGTGGTGGCTCTTATCCCTGGCTAGGACATGTCAAGCAGGTAACGTTAGAAGTCTCATGTTGAAACAGAGTTTTAAGAGTCTGTTTAGTTAACCCAGGTTAAGATCTGCAGTTTCTCTCTCCTTTCTCTGCCTTCCCCCAAGCATAACTGGTCACAGGAATCGGCATTTTTTTTTGTTGTTTTTTTTGAAGCCTTTGTCTTCACAGAGTCTTCACATCTGCTGTAACTCAAAGTAAAGAGCAGTGTGGAAAAATTCAAGTTGTAGCTGCATCACCAACAGCTTTCAATGTGTGGTTTGTGCTCAGGGTTGTTGCAGGACTATGGGCTCTGGCGCAAATGGAGAGGCTCCACTGTGGTGGTAGAGCGCAGGTCAGTATCCCGGTCTGGGCAGCCACAGAAGAGCTGGTCCCAGTTTGGCTCTGGCCCGAAACCAGCCGTGCTGGGGTTAGTCCCAGCCCAGGTGAGTGTCAGAGCAAAGCCGTGTCCACACCACACGGTGCCTGCCAGCCCACCATGCCCAGCTGAACGGCAGGGAGGGCTTGTGCAGCATCAGCCTGGACCAGGACTCATTCCCAGCTGTCACAACCCCCTTCACAACGCAGAAGGAAGAATAAAATCTGTTATGCCAGTCCTGGAACACAGGCATAATGTCTTCAGCAGAAAACAATTCCCACCTGCAATATGTGGGGTAGGAACTGGCACAGCACAGAGGTACCCCGACCTGTAACGGGGTCTTCAGTTGCTACCATACCCCCAGACATCAGCAGAGCCTGCATTTTACCCAAATCACTGCCCTTTCCCAGTCCTACAGCCTGAGACCCACCTTGGCTTTGCCATCCAAGTTTCCCTGTGGAAACCAACAGCCCTCTCCCCGCTCTTTGCTTGAACACAGACCTTCCTGCTACAGACAAAGTGCAGGCTGTGGCTGTAGCTCCTGAGCCATCCAGAGCCTTTGCTTACGTTTAAGGAAAGCTGGAATTACCGATGGATGGGAGGCTCTGGCTCCCAGTTCTTTGCTGCTCATTGCTCCCGTGCCTGTAACTGTGCCAGTTTATGCAGCCCCGGTGGGTTGGTGCTCAGCTGTTCCAGGGGTGTTGCAGAGCTATGGGGATGCTCTGCTTTCCAGAGGGAAGGATCCCGCCCAGCTTGCACAGGACTGGACCCAACCAAGACTGGGAAATGAGAGTGTTAAGAGAAACAAGCACATCGCCCAGATCAGAAACACAGCTTGCCTAAACAGGACAGATGATATGTTGCATACCATCAATTTGTCCGTTCTTAACACAACTCTTGGAATACTTTGTTGTCTTTTTTTCCTTCCTCACATCTACTACCCTCTCCTCTGCACTTCCCACAGACAGTAATGTCTTCCGATTCCCTCCTTATTTTTCTCCCCAAACACACGCAAGGTGGGGAGCAGAGGCCCCTGCTAATTGGAATCGTCATGGAGATAGTTCGTCTCACAAGAGCAATGCCCGCAGGGCAGCCGGGGATGCCCCGGCACCCCATCCCACCTGCAGACCCACACCTGCCCTTTGTCACAGCTGGGCTGCCCAGACCTGGAATCTAATCCCAGGAGGGCTGGGGAGGGAGGTTATTTTATCTTCACAGAAAGGCAAACAGGATGGGCACTCATCGATCTTGAGAAAGAAACATTAGCCAAGTCAAACACACGCCGGGATCTGAAGCAACAGGATGTCCATGATGTAATGCCTGGATTCACCTTGGCATCTCCTTTTACACTAAGGACAGACTTGGAGAGAAAATGAATAGATGCAAGTGCAGGACAAAGGAAATTTGCAGAGAGCAAATTGACCAAACCTGTTCTAAACGATCACTGGCTTCCAACAACAGAAGGCGAGTTCAGGCTTACTGCTGGCAACCACCATGCACAGCACCATGAGACCCACAAACCTACCACCACCTGTCCTGTACGACCACCCAGGCCGGGTCCTCACCCATCACAAGGGTTGTCTTCTGCTGCCTTAAGAAATTCAGCCATCCACCGGAACACTTTGCAGGGCCCGCTGCAAAAAGGTTTTCCTCTTATTTATTCTGTGGTGGTGCCCCTGGTGAGATGGAGATCTGACTGGGAGAACAGCCCACACACTCCAGCTGCAGCCAGCCATGGCTCAGCATGAGCAGAGACAAAGGCACCTTGGCAGGAGACGGGAACAGCGGGACACCAACTTTCTGCCACATCACATGTGATTTTGTGCTACAACGGATGCAAGGACTCCTGCAGAGAAACTCCTGCTGGCAAACTTACCTTTATCCAAGGCTACGAGGCTGTATTTTTAGTTATTGGCTCAGGTCCTCTCGATTCTGGCCAAGGAGCACGTAGGAGGCAAACCAAAAAGCAGTTGTAACCACCCTCACACTGTCCCTTTCTGGAGCCAGCTGACAGTTGTCCCAGATCACAGAGTTCAGTCAGAGCAGCAGTGGGATGACATTGGGACAGGGAGAAACAAACAGCTCCCAGCTCAGCCAAAAGGCCATCTATCAGAAGTCAAGAAGCTACTTTGCCCTTAAAAATGTTGGTTAGATAGGTACAGCACAAAATAACCTTTCAGCTCTGGTCCTGGCCTCCAGAACCAGCACACCTGAGCCAACGGAACTGCTGTGACTGCCAGCACCAGCATGCACAGGTCTGGTTTGCAAACACTTATGAATGCCCTGTGGTCTCTATTAGGACCTATTTCTATCACCAGTGAAGGTTTATCCTATCTCTACACCTTCACAAAACAAGTTTCCTGGTAAAACAGAAGCCAAAATATCCATCGCTCCTCTGCCAAACCTAGCTGCCAAGGGGCAAACGAAGAAAGCTCCAATGAGACCATCAAAAGCAAGGCTCTAAAGTCTAGGTCATACCAGCCCTCTGGCAGGAGCTCCAGCATTTTGAAGTCTACAGTGCTTCCCAAATCTAACTGGAACAGATGGTACCAGGAGGAACCACGGTCCTTCCCCTGCAGCCAGTTTCTCTCGCCAGAGAAACGGGAAGAACAGAAACATAATTAAAAAGCATTGGGGAGAACTTAATGGCAAATCTGCAAAATGGGTGGTGGCTCTGTTGGAGCTGAAAGTCAAAGTTCTATTTGATCTACTCATTTACCAGAGCTAGTTCAGAGAGCTAACTACTGGCATGGACCTCAAAAGTTTATTTCCTTGCCAGTATTCCCAGGCTTGTATTACCTTCTTAACAATAACACTATAAAATTAGACCTTCGTTAATGCTGAATTGCACAGTAATCCACCAAAGAGAGCAAACAGACCTAATCTGACCATCCAGGCATCGATTAAAAGGAACACCCCTGAGAACACTGTAATAAAGACTCAACACTTCCAGTGCCTGCCATTAGAGACCTGTCTTTTTGCAATGATTTGCCTCATTAAGCCAGGCACCGCGGACCTGCCATCCCTACTCAGATGCCTTCTGACGCTAGAAACGGTTGCAAATGGGAGGCAACACATCCCACAGAGGTTTCGCTTTACCCAGCCTACCTCCTGTTTCTGGTTAAGGACTTTTAGCAATTACTTTTAATGCCAAAAGACAATGTTTTCCAGCTGATAGGAGATCTGTACATTTCCAATGGGAAATGAGAATTTGTTTTAGGTGGCTTTTGCTGGAAGAACGCTTTCAGTAAATGGAGGGGTCTTCCCAGTCCCCATCCTTCCTGAAGAAGCAGTTCATACTTCCTTTGGAAGTTTTCATTCTTTCAGTAAAATATAGTTTGTTTTTAAGCTGGAAGTTTTAGTTGTTTTGGCATGTTGTTACCTTCGGGGATTTAACAGTTTAATTTTACTTCTTTGAAAAAAATATGAAACTGACCTAAATGGGAGCCTTTATCAGAAAAAGCCATTAAAAGCTTTGGAGAAACTTTTGTCTAATTAAGAATTGCTCTTAAACACTGTAGTCCTGCTCAGATTTAACTTCTCCCTGTTTATTTTATTTACAGCTTGCACCATGTTCCTTAGTAGGAAATCTAAATCAAACCCAATCTCAGATATAACAGCAGCCCTTCCTTGAACATGCTGCCACAGATTTGTGATTGTCAGCTTTGACTTAGAAACATTTGGGTGATAAACCATTTAAACAGAAGAGTTTTCAAAAATCTCTGTTCAAGATCAGCACACTGTAATGTTGCATGTCATAAATGGAGTCTGACAACTGTTCAAATTTGTACTGAAAGCAGAAACTATATCTAAGCAGCTATAGAGAAATATTATTTAAAAAGAAAAAAAAAAAGGAAAATCAGGTTCATCAGAGCATTTCTGAACTTAAAAAAAATTAAAATATAACCAATTTTAAGGTCTACAGAAGAATTGACACAAAAGATTCCCACCAGAGACACCTCACAGTGACTTTCCATTTCTGACCAGCTCTCAAAGTCATTCAAATTTAGCAGTAAGAAGAAAAGTTGTTTTAAATAAGCAACTTTGCCCATCTCTGTGTCCCAGAGTATCTGCAGACCATTGCTTCCCAGGCTGAGTGAGCAATCGCATGGGTCTGGCTTGACTTAGCACAGTAGGGTGGAAAAAAAGTCTTTCCTTTGGCACTTTTGTTTCCGTTTAGGCTATAAAACAACAACCAAAAAGCCAGAGCCAAAATCAGCCTCCTGATCCGACAGCAGCCAGCCTGGCACTTTATCCGCATGTTACAGTGGAGCCAGCCCAAGCGTAGCACCAAAGAGAAAGAGCCAGGAGTAATTCCTCATGTTTATTTTCTCTTGGTGTGCTAAGTCCCTGCCAGGCAGCACTGCTCCCCCCCACGGCTCCACAGAAGGTACCTGGGGGAACCTGAGCAGTGGGGAAGGTCCCCTCCCCCCCCTTCACCCCCCCAGGCTGGCACCCACCCACTGCTCTGCAGGGAGGGAAGGCAAAGAACATGCAACAGCCGCTAACATTTATTTTAACGTCAGCATTTGCTCAAAATTCTCAGCCCCTCAGCCTCACAAAGAGGTGAGCTTTGCTGCAAATTTGGGTCCCCCCCCAAGAAACACCCCCCACCCTAACCCCCTCCAGCACCATCCCTCCTTGGGGCCATTAGACTCAGACCCTCCTCTTGCAGGGTCAGGACTCCTCTTCCCCCAGGCACTTCTGGAAGCTCTGGCTACTCGGAGCTCTGTGCTCCATCCTCACCTCCACAGCTGCCTGGAGGTGCTGCTCCTCCCTCTTACAAGGGCCCAAAAGGCACTTGTCTGGGGTTAATATGGAAGGTGTGCTGCTGAAGGGGTTTGGAGGACACAGTGCTGCTTGTTTTTCAGAGAAGGTCCGCTGCAAATCCACCCCAGAGGAGGAGATGCAGGGACAGAGGTGAAAAAAAGGGGAAAAAGCCCTCGAGCTGGCTGGGCATCCCAGCAGAGGACCAGCAAGCTGGTCTGTGTGAGGGCTACAAAAACCAAGCCCAGCCCCTCTGGCAGGTGGGTTATGGCAAACGCAATCACTGGTGGAATTGGGGCTGAGAAGAGCTAGGTGTGCCCCTTGGGATGGTCCACAAATTCCCAAGCTCTATGAAATTCAATGCTTGCAACCCTCCAGCCTTTACCAGTGCCACAGCTGGACTGATGTGCATCCTGCAGTGCAAGGGTAGCCCCTCAGGGACCCCCCCTTTCTTTTTCTCTTGCACAGCAGAGGCACCAGGCAGGAGGCCTGCGGAAGGTGATGGTGTGCTGATTTCTTAATATCACCCTTTGTTTTCAGTTTTTTAGGGTTATTGTAGAGCTGAGAAGGGCTCTGAGATATTTGTTCCTAGCAGTCACCCTGACTGCAGCATGGATGGGCTGTGGCTCCACACTGAGGAAGGAGAAGGGGGCTGGGGCATGTCTCATCCAGCAGTTTTCCCAGTATCAAGCTGATCCACTTCCACTTGTGTCCTCTAACAGTCAAATGCTTGTTTTCTAACCACGGTGGGATGAATGTTGTGAGACTGACATTACCAACCTCAGGAGCCGAACAAAACAGTGATGCACGCTGCAGCGCAGGGATACAGCCACCCTCAGCTGAGCTGACAGTGACCCTCCTTGCAATAGCAAGGGTGAGGTTTCACTTGTACACACGTATTTACCCAACGTGCTGCTGCCACGACAAGCTGAGGTTTTTCCCTTCCCAGCAGCTGCCAATCCTGCCTGGCATTAATGCTTGCATGGGAACAAGGGAATAAACATGGAAAACCAAATGGTTTGGAGGGTTGGACATTAGCAGGGTCTGCTGCCAGATCCAGGCGGCTCGCTGGCTCTGCAGAGGCAGGCAGCGTGTGCGAGGGTCCCAGGCAGAGCAGAGGGCAGGGGGCTGGAAGCTGTGCCCATGCCCACCCAGCCATGGAGCAGAGGGCACCGGGACGTGGCCGGCTGAGGTGCCCTCTCCCCATCTTCCCTGACCGGCTTCTCGGTGGAGCACAGCAGAGGGAAGAAGTCTCCATGTGCAATTTCTTTCTCTCTCGTGAGCATTTTTCATCTGAGCCCCTTTTTCTATGTAGAACATTTCACTGTCACAAGGAAATGTCTCTTTTTTTCTCCCTGAAAAAGGTCCTTGAAAGCCCTCAAATCTGCCACTTTGCTTTGCTTTGCTTTTGTTCCCTTTCTTTTCCCGCTGGCCCTCTGTCCTGCTCTGCAGATAAGTGATCTGTTCTCACCCTCTACCTTCCCAATTTGCCTCTGTAAAAGGGAGATGGGAAGAAAAAGCAGAAAAAAAGAATTTTAAAAATAAAACAAGAAAAAAATTGGGGCCTGCTTCCTTTTCCTACTGTTATTCTTGCTGAATACATTAAAAGTTGGTTTTGATCATTATTTTTTTCTCTTTGCAAATTAATTTTCAGCCAGCCTTGCTTAAGCTTGTTATAGATGTAAGGGGGAACTAAGGGAAGGGTTGGTCCAAAACACTCCACTATTTTTTTTTTAATTTTTTTAAAATCTCCATTAAATATCCATTTTTCAAAACCAATCATGACCCTCACGAACAAGCAGCGCTTTACAAGCTTTTCACTCTGCTACATTTCTATGATTTTTTTTTCTTTTATTTGCTGTGTTTATTTTTCTGTCCACCTGTTTCAGGATTCTCTTTCAATGGGCTCCTGGCCAGGGCCGAGCCGATCTCACACACACAACCCCCAGCCCCCAGCCGCCCTGGGCTGCTATGGATGAGCAGAAACCTGGTCTTCAAGAGAGCGCTGCAGAGCCTTCCCTGAGCAGCTGAACTCACCTGCGGCAAGCCAGAGGAAACCTGTCAGATTTATCTTGTTTGATTCTGGCCAGAAGAAATCCTGTAAAGTGGGGCAGTGGGAGGATGCAGGGGAGGGTGTTTTCATGCAGCCCAGGATGCTCAGGTTGCTCGGGAAGAGGCTCATCAGCTTCTGGGCTGCCCAGGGCTGCCCGCAGAGCACCAGCCCTCGAGTGCTGCTGCTGCTCTAACCCAGAGCACTGGGGTATTTGAAATTTCAATTATTTATGTGTTCATGCTGTGGGTTAATGCTGACTGACACTAAAACACTGCCTAGATTTAGCTTCATAAAATTTTTATCCCCACTATGAACTGCAAGTCTTTCTCCAATTTCATTTAAAGGAAACAGACTATTGAAAAGCCTACTGAGGAATTCATGAGCAACTAGCTACAACCTCACTTTTCTTCCTAGCCAAATCCTGGGACTTCATTACCATGGCAACATATCATAATTTTAATTCCCTTCCTGATTGCCACTGCACAGAGACCAATACATCTGCCTGCTTTCCTAGGAATGTGCCATGCACTTTGCAGTGGGTACAACAGGGCATTTGCTTCTTGGGGCTCATGAGGGATCCAGAAAAAGATGCTATTTCCCTTTTTTCAGTGAAACACCCAGAAAAGGTCAATAAAATTCAGCAAACCCAATCCAGGCAGCATTTCTGGTCCTCTGATCTTTGGTCATCTCAAACGTGTAGACATAGCCCAGTGCAGTGGGACCACCTGGAAGGAACAAGTTTCATGTCCTTTGTGGGGTCTTACAGGTTACAGCAAGAAGGAAAGGCACCTTCCACCACTGAAATGAGAACTGGAAGAGATATGATGGGTGTCCATGAAGACACGAGGTCTCCAGCGAGCACAAGTCCCTGCTACAAGGTTTCTTTTATTTTAGCAATTATCACACTTCAAGGCATTTACCGGATTATAGTCTCTGGTTTCCTTTCTCAGCTCCTCCACTGCACCTGCACAACCCCAGCATGGAGCAGAGCTCCCTTCACCGGACCTTGGGGCTGGACTCTGCGCTAGAACCTGCAGCTGGACCCTAACCTGCCAGCAACACCCTAACTGGCTGTTATCTTAATTATCTAATTCACATAAAATCTATTGTTCACGGCTGAAAAACCTCGTTCAGACTCAGAGCCCATCCGGGAGCCCTGGCAGGGGGAGTCACAGGCATTTGGTGCTGCTCTGCAGATAGTGGACATCAGGCAGTGAGAGCTGCAAGAGGCTCAGACAAGCTGAGCCAGGGATGAAGGCAAAAAAAAGCTCGTTGTTCCATTTTTTGAGGGTGGGAGCATGAATCAACGGAGGCGACATGCTGCAGCACCTGGTGCCCGTTGCAGCCCCCGCTTGGGCTGAGCGCTGCCACGGTCCCCTCTCTGCACACCCCAGCAAGGATGGAGGTAGTGGGGTTCTCCGCAATAGCTGTTTCTGTGGGAAGTAGACCTCCCGTTGGTAGAAAAATCAGGGTGATTCTTTTTCCCCATCAACTCCCACCTCCCCCCCCATTTGACAAAATCTCTTGGAAATTCCCAGCACTGACAAGGCAGCTGTGTGCAGCAGTAACTCACCCGTGACAAAGCAGCAGCAGCAGAGGTGCACCCGCAGGTGAGCCGCTGGTCTCTGTAGTGCCCATCACTCCTAGGTGCCAATGGAAAGGACCTTCTGGAGTATGGACCTGCCCTCTAAACTCACTTAAACTGCATTATACGTATATATTTAATCCCTGTGTGCAGATATATAATATTTATTACATATATGTATTTATAATGCCCAGTTTTGTTGCAGACATCTGTAGAGTCACAACTCATTTAAGCACAGAAAAGGCATGGAGATTCACCTTTCTTTCAGGGCAGGAAGGAATCAATGTCGTTCAAAATCAAAATTCAAAATCAAAAATCAAAAGATCAGATTGAAATCTTTGTGCTCTGTATGTACAAGCCAGCCTTTTTCTCTACCTCTAAAGATCCAGCCCTCCCTCTTGTCAAAGGGTTAAAAATTCTGAACAGAAACCACAGTGTTTTCCTTTTTCTGAGCCTTTTTATTTAGTTACCCTTTCATTATTGTTTTCCTTCATCTAAAATAAAAGTAATCTAAGTAATTATAATCATAAAATGGATGTGAGCAAAATGGGTACTGTGAGGTTTATAAAATACAAATTTCCCTTTTCTGGGAAATATAGTCTCTCCTGCACTTAAACCTTTCAAGCTCTGCCCAGGCTCCTAAGGTGGCACAAACCCCACAAGGCTTGTAACGCCCCAAAGAGGAAATCACTTAAATATCCAGCCCCCCCCAGCAGATGCAGGGCTGCTAACCAAGTCCTTCAGCTTAAGAGTGTGCTTCAGCACTGCCTCGAACGGGGCTGCTGTCCTGTCGGAGCCGGAAAGGATCGGCGTCCAGCATAAATTAATAAATGCCTAATGGATGAGTTTGCTAACACCAGGCATGCATGGAAATGTGTTCGGTAGGGGTGAATCATGTAGCAAAGCTGAACGTGCCCAGACCTCCCTGAGTGCCACCAGGCTGTACCTGACCCGTGCCAGGTAACCCATGCGCAAGCAGGAATCAGCTCCTCAGCCCGCAAAGGACCCCTTTTGCTTTGGGATTTTTTCTTTCCTTTCTTTTTTTTTTTTTTTTTTTTTTTTAATTGTTTTCTGAAAATGACCCAAAAGAACCCTTCCTTGATGTTCCCTAAGCAGTTAATGGCAAACTACCACTCATGTGAAAACCAGAATTCTTTCTTAAAGATTGCATGTATCCAAATTGCTCCAGCCTGATCAAGTCCTCTTTTCTTTTTTGCTGTTCTTTTATTTATTTTTTAATTAATAACTGCTCTCTGCATTTAAGTTAGGCAGAAAGGGGGAATTTCACTTTGATTTGGGAAAGGAAAATACCAGCTATTAGCCTGAGACATCATGTAACCTCCATTAGAAATTATCTTTTATTTCCAAATTGCTGGAATACCCTTGGAGAACGGCAGGTCTGACGGCTGGGTCCCCCAGCCCCAGGGGAGCTCCTGGCTCCCCTCCGCAGTGGCAGGTAAGCAGCTCCCAGCCTGGCTTTGTGTTCCAAACCCACATTTCATCTTTCATGGTCTGTTCGCCACCCTAGCGCTGGGGTATGAACTGCATGGGAGATGGTAGTGTTTGCAAATGTGGTATCCCAGATCCTCTGTGGTGTCTGAAATGGATTGCAGTACATCCCAAATAATTAACTTAACGGTTATTCCAGTGTATGGACCAAAACTTTCTCTACAGATCCTTCCAGAGCTGTTATTTTGCCCAGAACAATCAATTAAGACTTTTTTGAGAAGACTTTGCTTCACAGCTGCTTCTCAGACACTAGTATCCTCAATGGCAAGAAATAAATTCTCATTACTTTGAATAAACTGCTCATTTCAAAAAGTCTCACAGCTTTTGAACTGAAGAACTTCTAACTATAAAACCCAACATCCCTGCTGCCTGGCGTAGCCTCACCATGCAGCTGTCCACAATCCCAGTGCAATCCCAGTATAAGGCACTTTGTCTTCAGCAAAGTGGGGGTGGCTGTGCTGCTCCTTCACAGCCTGCCTGTGGGATATGGGTACATTGCTGAAGGTGGGGAATCTTCTTGAGCATCCTCACTGATGACCACAATCTCCCTGCAGGGAGCAGGGGAACAGCCACTGCCAGAAGATGGTACCGGTCACACTGAAGTCGATGTGCATGGTAGAAGCATTTTCCTCCTCCCTTACCTACAAAAAGCTGGCATTTAGAGTTTACATCTATGGAACACTCCCACCCACAGCAGGAGGTGAGATGAGTCCCACCTTGGCCTCACCGAGCTCACCTGCTGGGACAGCCCTGCAGGCTCTGCACCGTGAGTGCCTCCATCCCAGCTCTCCGCTTGAGCATCAGCGTGGTCTGGTGCAGGACAAACAGCCCCATCACAGGTGACACCAGGACCCTTTCAGGGAAGTGTGGAACCCTGTGGCAGTGCTAGGAAGAAGGTAAGGCAGAGGGATGTGCCTGAGCTCACCGCAGCACGCCCGACCTCCACAGCAGGTTGGTGGGTCTTTGCTAAAGGGATCAGAGATTTGATTTTCTCCTCGGGTTTTCTGCCTATGTACTTGTCTAGACCTCGGTGAAATCCTAGGAAGGCAGACGTACCAACCGCCCCGTGCAACAAAGTACCTTTTTACACTGAGTACATTTTTTTTTTTAATGTGCTAACTTTTTGGCAACATGACTGCAAAGTTAATCAGGCCTTTCATTTCTTTAACCAGCTTTAAAGGATTTGTAATATTATACTCAGTTTTTGAAGAGCAGAGGGAAATTGTTTGCCTGATTATGAATCTGTTATTTATTGTGAATGAAGAACACAATCACCTATTGCAGTCAACAGCAGGATAGTTTATCCCGGTTTTAGGAAGGTGGGGGTAGAAATCCTCTGTGCCATGCTACCAAATGACATAAACCTACTCTGATCTCAGAAGCCACCTCCCGAATACTAAAGAGCTGGGACATAATGGCTTTTAAAGAATATAGTTTCCAATTAGGTCATTGGTTTCAAACACAGGGTGTACTAAATTAGTAACATTTGGTGGTAAATTTCTTTGAAGTTCTCATTAATCTTGGTCTTGGATTTGAACTTTTCTTGGCCATGTTCCTTATAGAATTTGGATCCCAGTTATGTCAAAACAACTGATTAGCCCCACAGTTTGAAGGCAGGGGGGATTAGGTAGGGCGGGTGTTAGATTTCATGAAAGGCCTATTTACCTAGTCGTTTAGCATGACCAAATAGGACGGCAGCCAACAGGGGCGATGTGTTGGAAAAATTCCAGCCTTCCTGGCTCATTAGAGATCTCCACAGCAAATGGTAGCGTTGTGTTTGTGATAAGAGCCACTGTTCAGATTCAGCTGTCTACCCGGTCCAGACAAGGGCTGAGGACTTTCCTTGACCTGTGAGGGCTCTCCTGCATAACTAGGCTGCCCACCTCTTCAGCTCTTGTGAAACCAGTGGAAAGGAAGAAGTGCTTTGAAGGAACACATTCAGGTGATGTCCCTTCTTCTTTGTGAATGACCTAAAGCAAACTTCCCCCCCCAAATCAATTGAATTCTTTCTGTCTGTTACAACACATTCAAAACCAGGCTTCTGAATAGCTCAGAATCACCAAACCCAAGAACTGTTAAGAAACTCAATGGGATGCTCTCATAGAGCCTCTGTCTAAAGAAGCAATAAGTTTAATTCATGAACTAATGAACCATAGCCCAGAGGAGAAAATACACTTTGAGTCATGGCAGAAGTGAAGCTTGGGAAGTTCTCAATAGGACATGCTGCAGCGAATTGAACCTGCAGCACACTCGTGCCCATGGTGCACATCTCCTTCCTGAGGCTCCAGTTAGTCAAAGAACAAAGAAATACATCAGGGGGCCTTTCCTGGAGATCACAGCCCAGAATCAGAGACCTGACAAGCAGAAGACTCAGAAGTTTCATGAAGAAACTTGCTCTGTCTTACTGAAGCATGAAACGATGGAGAGTAGCCTGAGGGACAGGCTATTGTTGGTCCCCAGGGGGCTTCTGGTCTCCAGCCACGACAGTGCCAGCCCCGGAGGGTGCAAGGTTGGTGTTACTCACACGTCGGGTGGATGCACGCAGGCTTGGCACAGCTTCGAGCCTCTTGTCACCTCTTGCAGTTACCACTCACTTCCATTCCATGGTCCCGGACTGGGCAGGAACAGCATTACTGGGTAGTAAAGCTGCACGAGACACGAGCCAGTCTTCACATGGCTGGGGTGCCCTCGGCAGCGCCCTGTGAGCGATGCTGCTCCTGCCTGCTGCTGGAGACGGCTACGTTGTTTTGCAGCTGAAATGCACGAGGAAACTGCAACTGGTGCAGCAGTGGCAACACCTGGTAAGGAGCTCTGAAGGCACCCAGAGTGCTCAGCCACAACAACATGGTATAAAAATAACTTAAACACATCTTTTCCTCAAAAGAAAAAAAAAATAATCTTGGGATCGGGCTTTAATTTGAGGAAATCATTCATTCAGGTCTTATTTTGTATTAAACTCTTTCTTCCACCTCTAGACAATCTATCTAAAACACTGCATCAGCAATCAGAAAGACCTTTCTTACACCAAAATGCAGTGAAAGTCTGGGTACAGACCTTGTTCTCACCAGCCCTGAAAACATGTTCAACCTTCAGCATGGATTCAGCCTCATTGGCTTTAGCGGGAACTCTGAACATTAATAACGTTTGTACATATGCAGAGGTGTTTGTAGGATCACGGCCACACAATTAATATAGAACTAACTTTAATAAGCCTAATTAGGGTCATTCCCCAGTAGTGTGAAAAGTAGCACTGATACTTATTGGCTGGAGAGGGAAAAATCACAAGTCTGGTCAACCACGTGTTACTTTCCCACAAGTTGGTGACCTCAGGGCAGGACTTCAGAAATCTCTCCTATAAAATTGGAGCTACAGAAAATCAAGTTGACTGCATTTAGATGGAGCCATGGAAAATACTTGGGGGTTGGTGGTTTGGTTTTTTTGGGTTTTTTTTCAGCAGAACATTTTGGCACAGAACTATTTCTTCCACACTTAGGAGCTCGGTAATGTCCCTCATGTAATGATGTCAAAGCACGGAAAAAATAACCAAGAGGAGGAGAAAGAGTGTGTAGGAGCCCTTTTGGAAGGACTATATTCTAAAGAAAGGGAGCTTTTTATGATGTTTAATAAAAGTTACACAGGCAAAAAGAGAAGTCTGCTGTGGTGCTTGCTGTCTTGCCTCCTGCAGAAAGGCAAGAGCACAACTGTAAGCTGCAGCTGGCAGCACGTGGCACAAACCCAGCTCATTCACCCGCTGGCTTTGGGACCTTGTTTTGCCAACATTTATGAAGTTCTCCTCAACAGAGTCATTTTCTCCACTTGTCCTCACCTCTTTAGCTCATCTGCCCAACCCAGACCAACCAACCCAAACCCACAGGGTGCTGTGGGCTTGCCTGCACTGCCCACCCTGACCCCAGCACCTGGGTCCTTCCCATCTGGCCAAATCTTCAGCAAGTCCAAAGACCTTGAGCTGTCCTTGAGCTTTCAAAGGAGAGGCTAACAGTCATTAGAAAGCTGGATGGTATCCCTGTGCCTTGGGGGAAGGGAAGGTGTCCTTTCCTGGGGTGGACCATGACCATCCCCAACCCACAGACTTCGCCAGTGCCTCCAGCAAGAGGACAGTGGGAGAGAGCTGGCAGCCAGCATGGGTGCTCAGCACTGGAGGGAAGGTGGGAGTTTTCCAGGATAAAGCATTTCCTCTGATACGCATCCAATTAAAAATCATTTGGTGGCCTACAGCAGCTTCTCATCTGGCATATCGTGAAACCACTATTTCAGCACAATTTACAGCCTTTTGGGGAAGGGAGAACTTGGTTATTTAGTAACTTCCCTGCTCGCCCTCAGGAAGGTCAGATCCTTTTGTTCCCTGCCAGAACAGTGAAAGCTGTAAACTACAGGAGGGAGAGTGTGTTGGGAGCTTGTACTTACAGTGTGGTGCACCTGGATAACCCTGCAAACAGCCATACAGTGCAGGGAGGTCACGTATGGAGAAGCAGAATATTATGGGATTGATGCATTGGAGCGTGGAATGCAGCAGCAGTGCTGGAGGGCAGCTTATGAGCTGAGTACGGCAACACAAAGTACATGGATTAGGTGCATTTTACTGAGATTTGGATGAAATCTGCTGCTTAAAAGTAAGCATTCAGTGGACACCAGGAGGGGCTGATCGCTGTTAATTTCCCCTTCCTAGCCTTTTTCCTGTTAGGAGATGGAAAATAGCAAAGCAAGCTTCAGACTTTCTTCCCCACAGCTGCTGGCACCTCTCAAGCACAGTGTGGTCCTCAGCTTTGCTCCCAGGCTGAACTGTCAGCTTGCAGGGTATTGTAATGCTTGTATGGTAGCGTGGTGAAAAAAGATAAAGGCTAAGGCAGGAATGAAACTAACTTGCCCGGGAGCTCCCCCCACAAGAGAATATTTGTTAATAATTTTTAAAATAATCAGGATTTTCAAGGAGAAAAAGTTAGCAGCATCACTTCCATGCTGCCTGGTGTCCAGAGTTTCGGGGCTGTGTAATTGTTGTAATTTTCAGACACCTCAGGCTGGCTCACATGACACAGATACTACAGGGGGGAGAAGCCAGCTGAACACACGGCTAATTGTTGCTCTGAATTTTCCCATGAAGCTCACTGAATTTCCAACCAGGGGTTTGGGGAATAAAGTTTAAAAAAATCCTCCAGGCTCAGAAAATTCACAAACGAGAGAAGGAAACATCTTCCATTGCTGCTATACATTTGTTAACATTTCATTTCACCAGAAATCAATACAGCCCAAACTGCTTCTGCCAAAAAACCAAAGGAACAATGGTCCAGGGGCTGCAGCCTGCCTAGCGATTTCTTTTTATCACCCCACTGAGGTATAAACCAAACACTTTTCCTCTGCCTCCCTATTTATTCTGAACAATATTTGT
>JAVJGJ010000001.1:115233529-115253389 GCA_035590215.1 Microhierax caerulescens | reverse complement strand
GAAGTTTGCAGAGGAAAGAGAATGGATGAACAGAGAATCAAGAGAAGCATTTTGAATGGTCCAGGCAAAGATGGCAAAGCAGTAGTTCCTTACATCATCTTCATCTCAGCTTGCTTGCTCAGCCTGACAATCAACATCTTATTATGCAGTCCTAACATTTCTCTGCAATTTAAACAAGGCATCGGTAATGGTGTGTGATCTTCAAGGTCACTTTCTGGAGAGCTGTCTTTAGCCCAGTGGTCGCTAGCTATTTAGGAATAAAAATGACAATTTCACTAAAGCAAATTACATCCTGGAAGTATAATACACTTCAGCAAGTGCAATGGAAATTATCAGATGGGAGATCCAGCTTGGAATGCATTAACTTTCATGTGTATAAAGTAGGTTTCTGGGATCCGGAAACATTCCTGTGTAGCCCTCAGAGAAACAGTGGCCCCCCTCCGTTTATCTCCAGGTACATGGATTTATAATTATAGTTCATTTTAAAAAAGCAGTCTCTTGCTACTGTATCTGGATACATCAGCCTATTTAGAGTTTATTTCCTTCAAGGTTCTTTACCTTGCAAAAAATAATTCATCTCTGCCAGAGAGAGAGAAATACTACATTCTGCACATAAAAAGCTCCTTTAACCTATAATGCAATTTCCATTATTTCTTTTCCCTTGCTCTTATCTGAAGATAATCTTTTTCTTCCTCCATTGGGCAACTAGCTCCCGTCTGCCTTAGCCAGTAATTGCCTGCGGCGTCACAGTAATTCCCGTGATGATTAACCGATGTCACCAAGGCCACGTTTTGACATCACAGAATAAGCAGGTTCCTTTTGGGAACAGATGGATTTATTTATTCAGATGTAACCAATGTTGGCAAATGCCACATGGTGTGTATTTGCCAAACCCTCAGGAAGGATTTTTCTTACCTCATAGCGGAAAAAAGACAAACTGAGTTAGGGCAAAAGGGAGAGCATTTGACAACGTGTAAGTCAAGTTCAAGTCAACTTGATGGAGAAAATCGTGGTCTGACGTACGGTGAAAAGAAGGTCTGATGGATGGGTGGGAATGTAGATCCATGGGTTTGCTGGAACATGGCACCAAGGTGGCCACAAGACTGTAGATGGAAGAGGAATATATTTAAATTTACCTGCAGTGGGCCAGTAATTCTCAGTGGGCAGGTTTTGATACCTTTCCCCATTTCATGATGACTCCCTACAGAATGTACAATTATCATATTCTTAATTCCTATCAAAGTTCATATTCTACCAGTTCTGCTTTGCAGACAAACCTAACACATCCTAAGCCAGGACTGTGTCACTGACCTGCACAGAGGAGGCAGAACCAGCTGCAGCTCATGCTGGTTGCAGAGAAACCCCCTCAGAAGTGTCTGAGCAACATTCAGATTCTTGGAGCTTGCATTTATTAACATGCTGATTTGTTGTTTAAGATGAAAGGGGTGTGTGTGTGTATCTATCAAATAAGCTTGTAAATAGGATTTTTTTCCTCCTAGTAGAATGACAGCTTTTGTATGTTAAGTATATTTCTTCTAGCTACAGTGCACGTGCAAAGAATTTTTGAGCAGAGTAATGCTGCATGCATGCAGTTGGTAACCTGGAAAAGAACAATCCCCCCAAAAAAAAGCAAAGTCTACCATCAAGGACAGCCCCCAAAGCCAGAGCTAGTGATGGTTAACAGTCTCAGCCTTGCAAAGCCTTGTACTTCACTCAGCTCTTCTTAAAGCTGCACAGAGTGGAACCACTTGCCATTTTAGCATCCATCAGAGCTGTGCACCTCTGTGGGAACACAGTGGCTGACAGCAAAGTGGCAAAAGGATTTTAGCTGTGCTATTTTGGAGACAGTGGCCAGGACCACCATGCCTGCTGGACCGGACTGTCCTTTAGACTTGTTTCTGAAGTGAGGGCTGGAAGGATGTAACAGCCCCACCATTAAGACCTCCCTGGCTGTCAGCAGTAGGAAGCCTCTGAGGTTCCCCAGTCATTTCCAAAAGAAGTATCCATCATTTTCCCAAACAAAGTATCACAGTTGGAAACATTGCAGCTGTTCCTTCCAAAAACACGTACTGGAATTTTAACCAGCCTCACCAGAACTTTACCAGTTACACCTAAAACAACTTCAGAAACAGCAGAAGCAGTAAGGAGGGAAGAAGCTAGTCCTTAAAGATGATGTTCTGTCCCACCCTAACCCCGTGACGGCCATCGCTGCCTGGCTGCTGGCAGAGCTGTGCCACTGAGAACTCCAGAAGGAGCTGCTCACACACCACAGGATGCTCCGGTGCTATTTTGGGCTCTTTCATATCACGATAACGCATATCACGAGTGTCGCATGCAGGGCCACGTTTCCCTCTGCTGACACTATGATACACACTGGGTCGTGAGCCTGCTTGTGTCACTGAGCTGGTTTTTCAGATGAAGCAATAGATACCTGCATTGTGAGATGCTGGGAACTTTGCTTCCGAGGAGTGAGGGCTTGAAGGTGAGCTGCAGGCTGCCTGTGCTGGCGTTGCAAATTGCATTGCTCTGCTTCATCCAAGATCATCTCATCAATGAAGCCCTGTACTGTGCACTTAATTGAGGAGGCAGCTCACAGAGCTTGCACGCATTACATACCATGATGCCTTTACTGGAAAAATCTTGAAACTTTCATGAAACTCAGAGCACTGACAAATAGTTGCCAAGACCATGAGTTTGCAACCTGATATTCCTTCTGTGCTTCTCAGAGTGGCTACAAAATTCAGACGAAGTCTTCAAGTCTGCCAGTAATTTTTGATCAGAGGCTATACATCAGAGCATCCCCCTCTGGTAGAAGAAAACAGAACAATGCTATCTTTCAATTGATTTTGAGATTAAGTCACTTTAATTATCTCAATCTGACCTCTCCTTGACATGACACCCACAGAGAATGGTGGAGCCTTGACACATCAAGCATTGTTGGACTGAACAGATCGAGAAGAAACAGCCTT
This sequence comes from Microhierax caerulescens, assembly GCA_035590215.1. Lineage (NCBI taxonomy): Eukaryota > Metazoa > Chordata > Aves > Falconiformes > Falconidae > Microhierax > Microhierax caerulescens. Next base: position 115,250,420 of record JAVJGJ010000001.1, on the reverse strand, counting down.
GTTCAGGCAGACCTTGGGAGAAGCAGAGGAGAAATGCTCTGCCTTGTGAACAACGGCAGCAGCCTAGGCTCTGTCTGCAAAGGAGAGTGTGCTGGTGCTGCAGCGTCCTGGCTGCCTGCTGAATGCAGCCCTGCCAGCTCCCAGATTCGTGCCTGGCCCTTGCACCCATCTGCGCTGCACCTACGCTCTGCATCCACAGCCAGACTTCCCTTCTCCTGAAGCAGCTCCAGACCTGCAGGGTTACTTGCTCCCACGTCCAGCAAGGCAATGCAATGCAAAATGTCCCGTTTTCCCTTAAGCCCCGCTCCCCATTAGTGGTGGGATCAGTCACGTCCTCTTAGCTGGGCAGAGATACCACCGAGGTACCGAAGGGACGCACAGCAAACACCAGTGGCAATAACCGCTGTGACAGGGAGACAAAGGGGCTGACAGGCTGTGCTGTGGCTCCTACGTACGTCTGGCCATACCCTGCCAGGCGAAAAGCCACTGACATCTAATGTCAAGTGTTTCCTACTGACTGGCCTTAAACCTTGAGAGACTACAGACCAGCGGGTAACCCATGGCTCAGGCATATCACAGTCATTTGGACTATCTTAAAATGTCCCTAAATCTTCACATATTGCCCAATTCTATGGTGTCAACTGTCGCAGCACTTTGATTCAAACACCCCAAGGCTGGGAACAGGACCAATTTGCCAAGAGCTCGCAGACACGAGATTAAAACCTAAAACATTAAGAGCCTTCTGGGGTTTGGGTTTCCCCTCACTTCCTCTCTTGCTGGAATCAGGAAGTGCAAAGAAGCAACTGTGAAAATAAAACTTAGTTTCTTTTCAGAAAGTTGCTTGAACTTTCTGAACCGTACGTTTCATTCCCATTTAGGGCAAAGATCCAAGATAGTTAAGTTATTCCTGTACTTAAACCAGGTTCAGTCATCCTTAATAATTAAGGGCACTAGATCAAAAATTAAATTTATTGTACCAGTAACACAACCACAATGGATCTTCATAAAACTTAACCACATGGAGAAGCAGGTTGCCTGAGATCTGCCATTCAAGCGGCCTTTATTGCATTTATATATAGAGTCATGAAAAATGAATTAAGAATGGGGATGACCCTTTGTCTACCTAGAGGCCCAGGAAAGATGTTTGCCTCTGAAACAGTTCAAAAATTAGCATTTTATAGGGCCTGGGATGCTGCCTGACACACAAAATACTTTAAAATTCTGTAAATAATGTAAGTAAATTAACAAGAGATAGTGACTGCAATGAATAAAACATAAGTTAAGTACCTTTCCGTTTCCTCTGAAGCCTAGAGGAAAAAAGTGACTAGATTCAGCTCTTTGGGGGAAAAAATTGAAAGTACTTGTAGTGCTGGTAGGAGAATACACTGATAATTTAGAGAAACACTGAAAAGCCAGTTTGAAGCTTCTTTGACGTAACTATGAGAAAAGCCAGGCTTTTGTGGCAAAGGCAAGGTCCTTGCATTGAGTTTTAGCCTTGTCTAGGACAACCTAACACCCATCAAGTGCTTGGGAAGATCATCAGGGATGGGTCTTCCCACCCTCCTTGCTCCCCTTGGTCCCCCTTCACCACCCCACCAGGCTCCTTAGAGGAGGTGGCTCCTGGGGAGGCCAAGCACAGCTCAGGGGGCTTCCTCCCAGCACGGGCTGCTGAGCCCCACCACAAAGCCTCCCACTCTCCTAAGCAAGTCAGAGCTCAGGGAGCCAAGGAAGAACAGGGAAGTCCAGGTTCAGTGCTTCTTGCTCTACCATAAGGGATGAAACTGTAGCAGATGTGCTGCAAGCTGAAGAGCATGACCATCAGCAGCCCCAAACCCCATCTGACATTAGCACAGGGCTTTCCCTGCTTCATTAAGCCCACCCAAAATCCTGGGCTTACCTGTGCAGTCCTAACATGGCTCTGTGGGCAAGGAAGCCTGTGGCTGTCCTGTAGACTTACCTGGGAACAGAGGGGAGCTTGGACATCTCTTAGCATGAGCTGGTGTACAGATGGGATCGCCCGTTTGGTTGCACAACCCCCTGTATCCTTTTAAATAGGGACACTGCCACAAGAATTTGATAGGGCTTTGGACACGAAAATTATTGGCCTGTTTGTGAAACAAAGCACATGTCCCAAAGGAGAGCTGTGAGGATCAAACGCGTTACAGTTGCCGAGGCATTTGGTTGACACAACCTCTATTTTCACATTTAAAGCTTGATGCCCCAACCTGACATCCCTGGCGAAGGCAGAGCAGGAATCTTGCAGCAGCATGCCGGCTCCGAGGTGCGAGCCTTATCAGATGGGCTCTGATATGACAGCAAGAGCCTCTCCCAGGATGTTTTGGCTTGTGATCCACGATGAACACCTGGAAGCCAAGAGGAGCCTGGAACAAATTAAATGAATTGGCCAGACTTTCTCATCTTGTTAACATGCTGCAGGCTTCATTTGTGTTTTGGGCAGGGATTCAGAGTGGTTCTTTATTTGATTCAAACCAGATAGCCAATCACCAATCCAAAACTGCTGCTCCTATCAGCAGCACCCAGACACTGTCCCTACAGAAAAAAGTCTTTGCAACAAAAGCATCTCTGACAAAATCAAACAGCACACACACAGACTGGAATTTTGCTGCATATAAAAGCTAGCAGAATATTCTACTTGGTCTCTTCTTTTTCCACCTTTCATCTCTTTTCTCACTCTTCAGCTTCTAGTTTCACTGCCCCAGATCACAGGAAGATTCAAACCACAGCAGCTTCCAAACTCTGCATCAGGAAGTTCAGCTGCAAACTATACAAGGACAAACACCTACAGCATCTCCTGGGAGAGCTTCAACCACAGCCACAACGTGTGCCCTGGTCAGGGCATGGCTGGTGCATTGTATCCCATCACCCCAAACAACAGCTCCTATTAACTTTCCCCCTGAACAGCAACTTTCTTACCTGGTATTTATGGAAGTGACTCAGAGATTCTGCAAAGATCACGTTTCTGTAGCCATCTGATGCCTTCAGGAGATGTGCAGCAAGGGCAGGTATGCCCAGATGACACCAGTGAGGATGCACACACACTGCCATGGCATTCTCCTCCAACCCACCATCCCTGTTTCACCTCGCACTCACAAAACCTTTATCTCAGGGAACACGATGTCCTGTAAGAGATAAAGGAATTTAGATTCAGTTGGGTGGCAATATTCAACCAAGAAAAGCATAACGTGGGTGAGGACCCAAGGCAGCGACACCAAAAGCATGAGACAAGCTGTGTCTCTGGTGCTCCTAGACCAAGTGGTTCCATGACCAGGGAAGTCCCAGCAGGACTGTTTGCATTTGCAGGTAGCAAATAAAAGCCAAATACTTCAAGAGAAAGGCAGCTCCTTCTCTTGCCCCTACTCCTGCCAAGGACTCAACATCTCGTCGATCATTTCCACATGGTTTGTGCTGACATATGAAAACATGCTCCATGCAGGCATTAAAATGCTAGCATCAATGATCAAATCAAGAAAATGGAGGGATTTTATCAAGTACCGTTACTGCCAGGTCTACCTGTGTGTAAGGCCTTCCAGCAAAGATACAAATCATTAGTTAAACAGTGCGGAGTGAGGCATATGGCCCTGCTGCTAGAAGACAGTTTGGCTCAGAGGGAAAGAGTCCTGCCCTGCCCTTCCAGGAAAACACTGCTAATGCCCTCTCAAGTCTCTGCACAGCCAGCTTGAAGCAGGAAATAATTGAGTTCTACCCCAAACTCTGTCATTTATCCATTTTATAATCTTGGGCAAGATACAACCCTAGTTTTGCCTCAGTTTCCCTAAATCAAAGTGGAAGTGAGCCCAGCCATCTTCTGAAAACTGCTCTAATATTCATGGGGAAAAGAACAACCATCATAAAACCCACACACCACTAAAACCAAGCAAAGATCTTACACACTCATCACTGTGGGGAACCAGCTACTATGTTTTTCCCCCCCTCTGCAACAGCAGAGATCTACACTAAAGACATTCCATGGGGGCAGGCACTCACAGCTGGTAATGGGAACCACACAAGGAGTGTGGGTTCCCCATTTGATGATTTTGGTCAAAGCAGTCCCTGCTTTTCTTTCAGAGGATACCAGGATTTAAAATTCATTGTTTTACAAGCAGGCAGAATGGGGTTGTTGTTGTTAAAACCAGTTTCCACTGAGAACTGCCCAAAGAATTTTCCTTCTCTATCTGCCTTCCTATTCCCCTGCCCTGATACACTAACGTTATCGATTTAGATCTAGCTTTGTTTACATGCTATTGAAAGCCAAATGAGAGAATTTTGTCTGTCAAAATTTCCCCACCTATCGAATTTTTTAGAAAGAAACGTCCATTTTTCTTCCAGATCAGGACAGTCGGCTCACAGCACCCAGCTTGCTGTGCCAGGGAACCAGTGGCCACTCCTGGGCTCTCAGCTTCGCTTTAGCATCTCAGTGTTCAGGAGGGCATCCATACCCAGGGAAGCCCCTGCCTGGCTCATGGGGCTTTTCTGGAAGACAGAGGGTCCCAGGGAACCTCAGACACCATAGCATGTAGCGGTGGGTTGCTGTGCCAGCGTTCTGGGGATAACAACAATTAAATCCAACCCAAACCTGGCTGTGCTGGGCTCGGGGCTGGCTCGGACACTGGCCAGAGAGCCCAGGGTCAGCCCTCGCGCACACATCGGTGCTCTAAGGCGAGCAGAGCGAAGAGGGCTGCTCAGCAAAGCGTTCTGGAATTTGCTATTCTTGCAGCACAGTCGGCCCGATTTACAGCGGGAAGTGCTCCTGGAGGAGACCTCGGCTTCAGACACAGCTGTGAAGCACCTGACGCTGCAAAAGGTTCTGCAGGAGCTGCGCTGTGAGCCCCGAAGTACAAGATGGTGCATAGGATAGAATTAATCAGTCTGCTCTGAAGAAGGAATTCTCCTCGCTAGGGAAGGAAACAGCTTTGCCTGCCTGATGAAAAATTGAAGAACCCCTGGCCTGGCAGTGTCCTCCTGGGGAGAGTTAAAGCAGCAGCCTGGAGAGAGAGGCAGACCTTTCCCTCTACATGTAAACTGCAGATACGCCGCACCACCTCAGTGAGTTTCCTAAATAAATTGCCCTCCTTGCTCTCCTCAAATCCAGTGGGATGTTCATCCCTTCTTCTCTCCAGAAAAGAAACAACTAAAAATGGAAGAAACCTTGCCTTTTTAGTTAATATTTTGCCAAGACCGAACTCTCAGAGCTGCATCACCCTAGCCTGAGCCAACCCCAGCGTCTCCCTCACACAGCACGAGTGTTTGCTGCTCTGATTTTGAAGGGAAAAAACTAAATTTAGGCATTTACTAGCCCAGGCAGTCTTCCCTGCAAGCCAGCTGACTGCCTGACCAAGAAGACTGTGTAGCTGCAGAAAAGCAAAGCAGCTCCTTTTCTGGGAATTTCACCATTTTTCCCAGGTTGAAGGGGGTGGGAGCATTGCCCTGCTGGCACCCCGCTTCCCCCCGGGGTCAAAGAGGGAGGACAGAGCCATGATGTGTGCATGGGCACCCACCCAAGTGGAGCAGGCTGTATTCTCCCACCCTGCCCATCCCTCCTTGGTGGGACACCCGGCTGTCTTCCCTGCTACCCCAGGACACGGACAAGGTTTGCAACTCTGCCCCAGGGAGCGCTGGCACTAACCACCACTGAACCCTCCAGGCAGCTCCCGGGGGGCTGCAGCAGAGTGGCCCGGGGCGGGCGGCAGTGCCCCTGGAACAAGCGGGGCTTTATGCAAACATCTGCACCTCCGCTCCCGTCACCCGTCAGGCCAAACAAAAACAAAGGCACAAGCTTTCCATTTTCTTCTTTTATTACCCGCCTTCAAAAATAAAACAAAACGCTGGTCAGCCACGGGATTCCTGTTTTTATGGAGGCCATCCTGCCACGCTAGTGCTCCACAAGGACATTATTAATGCCATTTACAGCTCAGCTAATAACGGAGCCTCGGCCGCTCTGTAGGCGAGAGCTATGGAAGAGTCATTACAAAGGTGATCCCAGCAAAACTTAATTCTGCCTGGCCACATGCTGGCAAGGCCAAAGCGGCAATCATTCCGCATCCTGGCTGTAAAATCAAATTAAATAAAAGATCCCATTTCACCGAGGGCCTAATACTAATTTGTGTAACATTTCCATTAAACAATGCTGCCTACAGAAAACATACACTAAAGCACTTTGACGATTTAACAGGGAACATTCCAATAGGAAACATTATTAGATTTTCCTATTAAGCTGCTCAGGGCACACGCTCGCTTAATAGACGTTAATTACATTAGCGAGGCTGCAAATTCAGTCCTGGCGGAATCTAAGTGACTTTTGCAAAATCGACTCAGTCCTGGAATTTCTGTAGGGACAAAAGGTAAAAAAAAAAAACCCCAACCAATACCTAGATAGAAAATTGGAACAAGGCCATCATGTCACCACTTTTTCAGCAGTGATTTTAAAACACTTTAATGTACTGGCGCATTGTTGCTTTCACATTTCCAGAGTGGAATTTTCACTAATTTCCCAGCTTGGCAAAATAATTGGAGACAGCTCATGATATTTGATTAATGGATTTTTTCTGCCAGTGGAAAGAATGGTTGAAAAAGCAAAAAGGCTGAGTATTTAAGTTCAGTGTTTTTGTAAAGCCACTAAAAGTATTTTGTATTTCTTCAGCACGTGCTTGTGTCCTATTATGTTCAATGGGGATATAAATACACGCTTTGAGTTAACAAGGCATATAATGATTAGCCTAAATCAAGATCTAATTACAGAAGATTGTTGACAAATGATCTCAGACAACATGTAAACGCAAGCCAAACAGTATTTCACTTGCACCCAGCAGAATTACTCTTTTTGAGCTAATTAGCTTTGGCCTAGATGTATCATACCTAACATTTGGGTCTATGCTTCCACAGACAGCTAACCTCCGCCACATTTTGGAAGCATCCCCAGTTTTCTACTGACTGCTGAGGGAGTCTAAGCATGGATTTAGGATTCCACAGCTAAATAAAATTGCATCTGGCTCAGTTCTCAATATTTTGGAGGTACAATTCCTCTTTGGTCGTGCTGTCCAACCTTACACTCCAGCTCTTTTTCACTAGTAAAAGGCAAGAGCCTTTAAAAGCTCTGTGACAGCTTAAAAAATTATTCCCACTTAAAGGGCTGGGAATGGCAAGCCATTTGCCAAGGCCAGGGGCAGAACTGGGGGTGAAGCGCGCTGCCGGGGACCCCCAGCCCTGCCTCGGAGTGTGCAATCTCCTAAATCTTAATTAGTCATACCGTACCTTATATTCAATAACGAGCTGATGACTCAGGGCCCTTGAAAAGCCTTTCTGTTCATTTAAACAGTGCAGTATTAGAAATACTAAATACAGTAGGCACTTCAAATGTATCCAGAACCTTATCCTCATCCCTTCCCTTACTCTGAGCTTTTGTGATTTCTAACAGATGCGTTGCATTAATAATTGAGGTACATTGAAAGGAAGATTAGGCCTGAATGCAAGTTTCTGGAGAAGCGGGAAGCCGCAGAGTTCAGCACGGTGGCATAGCAAGGTCAAGGACTCAGCTGAGCTGTGTTTGTTACTGCTGTGCTGGAGGAATACCATCTCTGCTCCCCCCAGGCTTCACTGCTGTTGCTCCTGGCTGCTGGGTTGTAACCTCAGTGGACTTTTCCCAGCTTCAAGAGGGGAAAATCAGCCCTGAGCCTCCTATTCATTTCCACTTCTGCAGTGCTTGGGAGCTGAAGCATGGCTCTTGCAGTGGACTCCCCAGTGTTGGGTCCTGCTAGGTTGCTGTTTCCCATCAAGGTGACGCAGCACGTGACAGCCTTCCTCCATGAACAGTGACCACCCTGTGGGTGAGCATCCTGAAAGAGCGTTCACATTCCCCCCTAGACTGGTGAGCCTCCATAGCTCATTACTTTGAGTTAAATCTAGCATGGGTACACCCCTCGGCCTGGCTCCCCCCCATGAACACTGTAGATGAGGCACCTGCAGCTGCCCTGCTCCTCCCCTCATCAGTTTGGCAAAACAAGGACCTGCACCTTCCCCAGATGCCATCTCTAAGACTCATAACTTCCAGAGCTGCCTGCCCCAGCAGCCACAAAAGACCAGCTCTCCCAAGACTCTCCCACTCCCGCTCCACTCATGGCCACTAACCCAGGTCTTCCAAGGTGTGAAGGTGTCTCAATTTCTTCTCTTCCAACAAGAAACCAGCCCGGATAAACACTTGAGGAGGAATTAGATGCTCAGGTCTGCATCTGCAGGATGCCCTCTGTGTCCCCTGCTGCTTTGCTGCAGGATGACCCCGTGCCCAGCGAGGAGGGACCCCTGGGTGCTGACTGCCAGAGGGGCTCTGGGGAGCCGAGAAAGGTGGAAAACCATGGAGGAGAGGGGAAAGGTATTTTGTCATGTACTGGGTAGACCCTGGGTTTGAGGCAGCTTTGGGTAACCTCTGCTCAGCCCCTCGCAGCTTGCCCCGACCCTTCATGGGCAGCAGGCGATGGGCTCTGGCTCCGTTCCCACCCCCTCGGGGCAGACCTTTTGGTCTCTGCACCTTTTGGAGCACAGGGAGAGGAACAGCTGGTTCCCCACAATATACCAAGGAGGTAGAAACAAGAAACTGCTTGTCTTGACATAAGATTTCTGACAGCTTTTAAGCAGACAGACACGAGCTGAAAGCCACCCATTAGCAACCCGTCTCCCAGGCAATCGCTCACGTTCTGTCATTTTGGCTGAAGTGTCATTTAGACTAATTGGCCTTTTTCAGAGGGCAAATACTACTTATGAACCCTCCTTTAAAACTACATGCAGCCAATGACATCTCCAGCATGAATTCTTTCAAGCTCAAAACTTCTAATTAAGTAGATGATAACATCAACACAACTTCTGCTCCACTCCAGGAGCTGTCATCACACAGAACTACTGCTTTCTGCAGTTTTTATCATGAAATCCATTATATTTGGCATTTCTCTTTATGACTTGGGCAAGTCCCTGGCCCAAGGACACACACTACTACATATGCAACTCTCAGCTCTCTAATTTAACTTCATTTCTAGCATTAATGTTTGGGAAAAAAAAAATAATTTAGAAATCATGACCCAAATGTAATTGAGGCTTCAGAAGTAGAAGCTAATTCAAAGCAAAACAGACCACCATCCCCACCCCCCACCACCATGCCCACATTTCCAACAGCAAAGCTAGACTCGGAACCACTTAAGATATTACTCAGCTCAAGTGATGTGTCAGGAACAAGGCTCTGGCTGCAACTAACCCACTGAAAGCAGCACTGAACACCCAAAAGCACGGAAGGATCTTGTACCATCTCCCACGTCCTGCTGTGCGCTGGGACAGCCCAAGAGACCATGCTTGACTGGACAAGATGATCTTGTTCCTTCACAAAACCAAAGCATCCCAAGAGACTGAATGAGTGTGGTCATGCCAGGGGTGTTGCCCATCGCCCCAAACCCAAGCATTACGCAGGAGATGGAGAGCCTCGGGCAGGCTGCAGTGCCACCAAGGCAAAGGACTGGAAAGGAGTGATAACCAGATGGAAGAAAAGGGATTTCTGGGCTGAGCCCAGTGAATGCTGCCTTTCTGGCAAGTTTTCCCAAGTAACCACCTGCAATGGGAAAGAAATCTTGGGTTTGGGTAGCTGATGGCACTAGGGATGGCAGAGGGCAGATGCAGAAAGGAAAAGCACTTTGAAGTGCAGCTGAGCAGAAAGGGCTCTGCCCAGCCTGGGGGGAGCCAGGGAAAGGAGACTCTAGCCTGAATGGGATATTTTGTTTGTGACAGCAGATTTGTTTTCCCTCCTGCCCCAGCTGCAACCTAGACACTGATTTTCACATTACAAGATGTATTTGGCTCTGCTTAAAGCACGCACAGGATAGAGACGTTGGACTGACAGCTATGGGCATCCTTCAGTGGGCAGTTCCATGCTTTTCCAAGCACTGAAGGCACGGCTGAGTCAGCTTTTAGGAATAAGGGGCCAAAACTGTGTTGTGGTTTAACCCCAGCTGGCAACCAAGTACCACACAGCCACTTGCCCACTCCCCCCAACAAGAGGGATGGATGGAGAGGAGAACTGAGACAAAAGGTAAAACTTGAGGGTTGAGCTAAAAACAATTTAATAATTGAAATAATTAAAATACTAATAATAACACCACTTGCAATGAAAAGGAGGGAGGAGGGGAGGAGAAATCCAATGGGAAGAGAAAAACTCAAGTGATGCCCAACACAATCATTCGCCACCCGCTGACCGATGCCCGGGTGGTCCCTGAGCAGCGACCGGCACCTCCCGGCCAGCTGCCCTGGTTTATATACCAAGTGTGACGTTCTGTGGTATGGAATATCCCTTCGGCTGGTTCAGGTCAGCTGTCCTGGCTGTGTCCCCTTCCAACTGCTTGTGCCCCTCCAGCCCTCTTGCTGGCAGGGCATGAGAAACTGAAAGGTCCTTGACTTGGTATAAACATCAACAACCAGCAACAACCAAAACCATCAGTGTGCCACCAACATTGTTCTCACACCAAATCCAACACCCAGTGCTGCGCTGGCTTCCAAGCAGAAAATCAGCTCAGCTGAAACCAGGACAAACTGAAAAAACTGCTGTTTCACCTCAGGAAAGGCCTTTGCATCTCCTCATACCCGTGCTCTAGATAGGAGAATCTAGTCCTCCAAAGCAAAATCCGTGCTCCTGTGGGTCCGGCAGATTCAGAGGCCACATTCGGTCACCTTAGGGGCTGCTCCCCTCTAGCTCTCTGCCAAAGCCCCACTAACATCAGACAGCACCATCTGAAACTGCTTTATCACTGTGAAAACACACCTCCGCTTTCCTTTTTATTAAAACCCTTCCGAACTCTGCTACACCTTTGGCTCCTTCCTGAGAACAGCGCCGATCAACATTTGTTTGGGTGTTTATGTTGTTCGCTTGCCAAGAGGCGACTCTGGCACCTTTCTGCCATTCAGCACCCCATAAAAACACTGGAGTAGATCATCCTTTTCGGGACCAGTCTCTAGACAGAAGCTGTTGCTAATCCACATGCAGCACACACCTCCCCACCCGTTTGTCAGTGGGTCTAGGATTTCAAGACGACGACTCTTGAGAAGCTGATGACCTGCCCGTGGTTCCCTGTGCTCCCAGGCAGGGCCGGTACCGGTGCAAAGCGAGCCCACAGCTGCCCGTAGCAGCACACAAGGCCGGCAGCAGCGCCATCCGCATGCTCACCTTCATCCACGAGCTGACCTCGGCTGACGCGATCACAGCCCAGAGAGGTATGGCTGCAGGCCAGTGAGAAATGTCTGCTATAGACACCACTCATGGATACTTTATTCCCATTCATTATTTATTAAATACACATCCCGGGTCGATCAGGGTTCTGTTATTGTGAACTCTGCACTAACATATTTATAAACAAGGTCTGTCTAAGGATGACTGGAGAGGGTCCCTTGCCAGGGGACACCATAATTCAATGGTTTGTTGCAAAAGGAAGATTGTCTCGGTGATGCCTGGTTCACCTCATCCCCCCTTCTGTTTTGTTCTGTGTTTGGAAAGTTTCTAATCCTCTGATAAGAAACACTTCAATTTTTGAATCAGCAGCTCAGGGCTTTCTCCATCCCCATGGCATCCTCCTGGAGGCAGAGCTTACCAGGAGTTCAGTGGGAGTCTGGTGTTCAGAATCGAGACCCCGACAAACAGCTGAAGCGCCCGAGCACCAGCCTTCCCAGCACAGCCGGTGGCGGGGGGTGTGGGGTGTGCTCCAGCCAGGGACTCGGGAAGCCACCGCTGCTAACCCAGCCTCACCACCTTCTTGCTGAAGATTTCACAAACAAGTTTTCTTCAACTACAGTTGAGGGAGATGGGAGGAAACAATAGAGAAAAAGAAAAAATATAATTGTGCTTTTGTGATGCTAAAAGGTACATAGGAGGACAGTGCAAAGATTGATCATGTCACCATAAAAGCAATTGGGGGCAGAAAGGGGAGGGAAAAAAAAAAAAAGTTACCCCATGGGGGCAGGGAAGACTTCTGCCATCATTGGGAACCCCTGCCATGGGCAAAAGCAGGGTCAGAGTCTACATTGTCCTTAAATATGTATATATAAAAAAATAATGAAGGGATCAATCTGTTGCGTTGGCTGTGGTCTTCCAATGATGAGACAAATGATTACTCAGGTATGTGCAACCAGAGCAGCAACTCGGGTTACTGCTGTTTTGCTGCAAGAAAAAACCTCGTCTACTTTATCAGATCTGCCCTGGGACTAGAGATCAGCCATATGGTTATTTTGGTCGAGACTCACCTCAAACCCACGAGATGCCCGATTCAGTGATATCATCGACTTGGATCCCTCTACCCTTACTAGCCACCACAAGGCACCTGGACTTACCCACGCCAGTTCAGACTGTTGGGGAGGTCTAGGCTGAGGGTATGATGAGCATTTTATTATCCTCATGCTCCAGGGCAGTACAGGAACATATCCTGCCCCAGCATATTCTGTAGCATCTTCCCAACAGTCCTCAGTGGGACCCAAAAATCAGTACAGGTGTGCCCCAGATCCCATTCCCACATTGCATTCCAGGGTGAGGGGTAGGGAGCAGCCTGTGCAAACACAGCCAGGGAGGTATTATCAAATGACATTTTCCTTTATCCTGTGATAATTGATTATCAGGCCATTAGAACAGAGATTAATGTCATAGGGTCACAGAAGATAGTCTAAGAAGGGACCTTGAGGTCATCTAAATCTATCCAACTTGTCCCACAAAAGGCTCATTTCTGACAGATATTCGACCCCTTCAAAATAAGAGGGAAGCTTCTGACCAATATTTAAATAAAAAATTTCTTTGGATGATGACAAAATACTTCATTCATTTCTCTCAAATACAAAATGTCTCTAAAGGCACTTATTTCCAGGTATATTCAAAACCAATTCAAACTCTTTTTAATGTGCCTATCAAAAGGGGCACTTCTGAACTTCTAGATTTTTTTCTAGCAAAATAATTCATCTCAAGGCAACAAAAATTCCAGGGGGGCGTTTTCTTGCTTATAAGATTTGTGACCTGCCAAGAAATTAAAATTGTTTTCATTTCAATAATTGTTTAGAATTGCCAGCAAAAGGAAATAAATCCTATTTGCACAGATGGGAGGACCATTTGTCTAGGACCGAGGACACGAGTTGATTAGGGAACGTACTGTGGCACCAGCAAAGTACAAGGACACTTGAGATATTCTGGTGTAATAAACTCTTCTCCCTCACCTTGTTTCTGACTCAGTTCCTGCCTGCGTGGAGCCAGATATGTCTGGCAGGGAGGGGAGATGGGCTAATAGACTTGCATTAGGTACTTTGCTGAACTTGACTGAAAGGTGCCACCTAAGCGTGCAGCTCCGGGTTGATGGATGTGGAAGTGTAACGCAGGGTTTCCCTCCCATAATTACAATTTCATCACGTAATAATAATAGGTAGTGATTGATTGTGACCCTTCACCGCTGCAGGATGTTGGTTGTTAGGAAGAACTGATTGATCGCTGGAGCTGCCATTTGGCCACGCAGAGCCCTTCCACTGCCTTTTAGAAGGGAATGAAAATCTCTTTAAATAAATAAAACTTGAAAGGATCCCAGATCACTATCAGGAGACTCTCAGTCCCTTCCTACTCTCATTGTGTCAGTCAGCAGAGCAGGAGGTTCACAGAATCACAGGATGGTCAGGGTTGGAAGGCACCTCTGGAGACCATCTAGTCCAAGCCCCCACTAAAGAAGGTTCACGGAGAGCAGTTGCACAGGATCACATCCAGGTGGGCTTTGAGTATCTCCAGAAAGGGAGACTCCACAGCCTCTCTGGGTGCTGGAGAGCTGCCTCAAAAGGCATCATTTGGGTGCTGTAAGCCTACAGAGATCCTTCCTTGCCATAATCACCTGCCGGGTGGGGAGACACTGAGGTGAAGGAGTGCAGGTCAGGTACCAGAGGGGCTGTTTCAGTTGGTGGCTCTAGCACAGGAACGGTTTCTGTTCTCTGATCACTCAGGAGGGCAGAGGCCCAGCCGTTCAGATGGAATTTGTATCTGCTTTAATGCTGTAAGCAAGCAACGTGGGCTGAGGGCCAGGAACCCACCTCTGCGTGCAAGCTCTGCCACAGGCTTCCTGCACGACCTTGGGCAAATCACTTCACCCCTCGGCACTAGCAGTGCAGGGATGAAGTTTCTTCTGTCTGAATGACAGGATGGACTGTTACACCGGGATGCTGCCCTGCCATCCCAAGGGGGCTCAATGTGGCCAAAGACCTCTTGGGACCTCCTGTAACAGCCACAGGACCTCCTGCTCCAGGCTGCATCTCTTTCTGTCCTCTTGAGAAACACAGCAGCTTCCCAGGTGACTTTAGGCACGGCTCGATGGCAGTACATTAATAAACAGAAATCTGCTGCCTGACAAGGATACAGTGCCCGCACTCTGCTAGCATCTGCCAGAAGTGTTGTCAAGCAACTAACTGCCTGTAATTGAGCTCTCAGAAGTAGCTGCCCTGAGGTGAGCCGCAGAGAAATTTTACAAATGAAGATAATAGATGTTTATGTCACACACGAGAAGCAGCAAGCTACAATCACTCACTTGATAAATCCACCTTCAGCAGTGGCTGCAACAGCTTTGTCCACAGCTGAGTTAGGGTCTCTCCAGCAGTGTTAGATGCCTCAGCAAGCAGAGCGAGGCTGCTTATTGCCCTGCATTGAGCCATGCCTGGAGCTGGTCACAGTAACCTCTGTAACACCGTCTTTATCCCACAAATATTCATACATTTCTGCAGATTTCCAGACAGGATTCATTATCTGCAGGCATTCACCAGAACATCTGGAGAAACAGGGCCAGCCACATTGCTAACATTAATCAATCCAGCTCCCTTGAAGTCAAGACGGCTATGCCAACTTGCCCTTGCCAAGAATTAGTCAATCTTTTCTAACCTATAAGCTCTTCCTGGACTCACTCTTTATTCTCAGGACACATCATTATTTACACTTTCAAATAGCAGAGCAAAGGTGGTGAACAGCAAAGAGATACACATGCATCCAGCTGTACTATCCAAGTGCTGCACCAGAATTAACAATGCCATCAGGGTAAGCTACAGCAAAACCAGGAGCTCTGCTTTCCAGATGGAAACAAAAGAGGCACGCAGGCAGGGTAAGCAGCTTGCCAAAAACACCCCACCCAAACAAGCCAGCAGTATAAACCAAGCCTCCCAAAACACAGAATTTATTTTCCATTTTTTAGATGACCACCTAACAAGGTTGCAGACCAGTGAAGAACCAGAGAAACTGCCCAAGCACCTGGGGTTTAAATGTTTGAGGCATAATTTCAGAAGTGATTGGTCCCGAAACCCAGATCCCAGTCAAGCATCTAACTGCCAGCAGTGCCAGTGCAAGCAAATTGCTTTTGTATTTTGAAGCTAGAGGCCATAGGAACCTAATTCTCATCAGCTCTCCATAGGAAAATGAATGCCAAGAGCCCAAGTTGCTTTTGAAAATGGGGTTGTATAGAATTGGAAAAGCACCTCATTAGAAATATTTTAGAGTGCCTGCAAAATGCCAAGAAACACCCAGAAGATCAAAGTCTCCCACCATTACCCTTCCTTGAGAAGGGCAGAAAAGGAAGTTGAGTCCCTGGAATAGTCGGAACTTCTGAATGTGACTTTCTGCAAGGACCTCTTGGCTCAGTCATCTGCAGACCCAAACAGGGGCTTCATATTTAAAGAGCCACACGTGAGCGCAAGGGTTAATCCCTTTCCCTGGTACCTGCTTGTGGTCTCTGCCACAAATGACACCACAGACACTCAACAAATGCTTCATCCCCTCCCCTTCCACAGGCAGTCCAGTCCTCACGCCCCAAGTCCCAGCACAGCAAGCTCCTTCCTCCAAGAGGGTCCTGTGCAAGGCCTCCCACCCTCATGCCCTGCACCGCTGCATCACTTGAATTGCATCCCTCTGTCTGGAGACTGTTGTTCACTGTTGTTACATAAACACCGTACGGTTTCCAGCACAATCCTTGAACTGAGTTGCCAAGCATGCCCTCAAACAAAGCAGCATAAAGCAAACGTACAAGAGGAAGTGTAATGAGATCCCTGCACTGCTACCCCTCCAGGGATGAACACTGCCAGCCCGACACATGGCACATGAACTTCCCAAGGACTGCCAACTGAATCTCACGTACAACTGTATCACTTTATGCATCTGTGGCCATGTCAAGGTAGATGGAATAAGAGTCAAGCTCCACCAGTACCACCGGGCTACTCAGGATGGAGCAGGAGGGAAGTACCAGACTGCCCAGGCATTAGCTGCTGTCTTTTGCAGACTTGTACTTAGCCTAGAAGCTCTGTAGAAGCAGATCCCACCAGATGCCACAAACCCTGAGGATCCACTGAAGTCCCCTGGACAACTTCAGTTGCAGTCTGCAAAACGAGGCTGATTTACACCAGATTGGGGATCTGGCCCTCCACACTGGAATTCAGTGCAAGACCTGAAAAAAGTTTATTCTATGACGATCTCAAATTGTCCATGTCTCAGGATCACCTGAGCAGCCACAGCCCATAGTGCAGATGGAGCTGCAACCCACCTACAGCTGCACATGACTGCAGCCGCAGAGTCTGGGTGGGTACCTGCTAAAGTGGACACTGCATTTCAACAGGGCTGTCCTCCCCATGCTTTCTTGGTGCTGCTGGGCCCTTGGAGGTCCGTGCTATGGGAGCGTGCCCCAGCAAAGCTGTGCTTGTACTTGGCTCGAAGTTCACTTTTTCCATCATTCTTGTGATTAAAGACAGCCAAGTGCAACTGACAGCAGAAGTGTCAGGCTGGTTTAGCCAGTGGCTGAACAGTGGTTAGCAGGGGTCTGGGTATCAGCACATCTCCACATCTGCCTGGTAGACCTTCATCTGCAAG
>JAVJGJ010000001.1:115202359-115213643 GCA_035590215.1 Microhierax caerulescens | reverse complement strand
AAACTCAGCTCAGGCGCTTTCCTGGCCCTGATGCAGTTTGTCCATCAATCAATCTCTCTTCCAACCCCTTGTCCAGGTTCCTCCGGGACCCACGCAGACCCTCCATGTGCACAGCCCACCCTGGCTGCCTGCTTTGCCCACTGTGCACCAGCTCCTGGCCATGCCATACCCCAGTCCTTGCACCATCACGTCAGTCCATCCCTGCCTCTCTCTCTGGCCTAGCTCTGATTTTGGGGAGTACCATATCTTCCCCCAAGACACCCCTTTGCCAGGCTGAGGTCTCACAGCCTACTCTGTATTCCTCAAACAGAAGCTTCTCCAGCCCTACAGAACAAACTTTGCCACCATCACCAGGTGGACTCACGCATCGATGGAACATGAGCTGTGGAGATGTGGGACTGCCTTTGGACTAGGAAGGGCCAAATTCCCAATTATTTCCTCTCCTCTTCCCCCAGCCACAGCCCGAGGTGTTAAAACTGCTCAGCAAGCACCTTCCCCTCTCCTCTGCTGGAGCCAGGCAAGATACTCATCAGCTTCCCCAGTTCATTGTATAGGTCCTCCTCTTTATGTAAACACCGAAGCCTCTTTCTGTCCCCCATCATACTTAAAAGCTCTGAACTTCCACTAAATAATTATCTTCACCGGTGGGGGGAGAGGGGCAGCACTTTACATATCAAAGAGCTGCTTTGGAGGGATTTACAATAATTTAAGATGAAGTGGTAAATATTCTATTCACTCCAGTTCATCTGCGGTAATAATTATAATCCTATTAGCAAGGTCCCAAGAAAGTGATTGCATTATCATCTAGCGAGCATCTATGTGGATTTCTTGGACGGGTGGGGGAGGCCATAGGCAAGTAAAGAAGTAAAAGCAACAAAAGATGCAATTGCCAGCCCCTCCCCTCCCCCAGAAGGATTTGGTCTCCATTGTCCAGATGCTTCAATAGTGCTTTGCTCTGAAAATAAGAGCTTTTGAGCGCAGTAAGGGGGTGGGGCTGAAATGAGCATCTTATTCCTCTCGGTCACCCCCAGCTCCCTTTCATGGCTGTGGGTCCCCCCGGTGCTGCTCTGGCCGACAAAGAGCACACGTTGCTGGTCCTGGCGGGCGCGGGGGCCGGCAGCAGCGCCGCGATTAAAAGCTAATTGCTGTTTATGGGTGAGTTCTTTAGAATATCGCCCAGCATCACCGGACTTCACTGCCCACTGGTCAAGTCATGTGAGATTACTCTAATCTGTCTCCATTCCGCATCGCTATCCCCAGAATGAAAAAAAAAGACAAAAAGACTGGTTTTGTTTAAAAGCAGAGCAGGGAGGAGGCAGTTCTGTGAAACTCATGATTTAAAGGGGTGGTGGTGGGGAAAACCCGAAACCCAGCAGGAAACATGACTGAGCTAACTGGCAAACTGGGACTAAAGACTTCTCTCCAGCAGATCGCAGGGCCAGCTGTCTCTGCCAAACTGTGTATTTTACTCCTGCACCATGTCGCCTCTTAGCACACCCCGCTGGCATATTTAACTGGAATTTATCCCAGCAGGAGTGCCCCAGTTGCACCAGTGTAATCTCCTTGTCTCTCTTCTGGCACCTGAAGGCCCCCAGTATAAAGCCTCACCTCCCCCACCAGCAGCAGGTAGCTCAACTCTGCTCACCCTGGCACGGACCTAAGCCAGCAGCTACTCCAGAGTTGCACCGGTGTGGGTCTGGATTATGATTACTCTCCTGGTGTCCAAGAGTTTATTGCAAAGCAGTAGAAACATTTTTCTCTATAAACAGACAACAGCCTGGAAAGGAGGAAGGAGGAAGAATTTTAGGCATCTGCAGAGATTTCAGTGCTCACAACTCACTCCTGGGGAAAAATAAATTCTCCAGACTGCCTCTGCCTCTTACTCTATCGCAACCAGGAAGACCAGCCGTTTCTCATCCCTCAAAAATTTATAGCCTTGCGTTAACATTATGTGTACTAAACTCCTGCTATGCAAAGATTTGGTAGATCCATTTATGGATTAATTGCAAGACCAAGCTCTGCTCTTGGACCCTCTTGGAGAGGCTGCTGGTTTAACACATCCTTGTACCACAGATGTTACTTTTTGAACTCAGATTTACTTGGGTAGCACTGATCCTGCCTTTTGCGGCAAGCTGGAACTAGTGTCTGCTGAGCTTGCACTGGCTCAGCACCTGCAAGCACAGAAGTCACGTCCCCATCCAGAAAATAAGGCAAAGCAAGAGAGTCAAGGTCTGGAGTTAGCAATTTATCTGTGGAAAGGAAGAAAAAAGGCAAAACCCAAAATGCATCTCTTTGCTAGCCCAGAGTAGGCTTAAGTAAAGGAAGCCTGGCTTGGAAGAGGCTTAAAACAGCAGATAAAGAAATCACAGCTGGTGGGACATCCAAAACACATCCCTGGTACCCAGGTGACAGAAGCGTACCTTGCAGCAGAGGACATGGGGCCAACACAGCTGTCACTTGGCTTCAGCCAGCCCCAGAGAACCCTGATCTTAAGGGTCTGGTTTCAGCTCCAGAAGGCGGCGGCTGTTCCCACCGCTCCCACCGCAAAGCCCACCACCGGCCACCAGCTCTCTCACCACACAGCAGCAGCTCGGCCACAGCCAAGCGGCACCGGTGCCCACTGCTCACACCACAGCCTCTTCCCAAGGCTCGTCCCTCTCATCCCTTCCCTGCATCAAGGCTCAGCCCCGACCATCCATGTGGCAGGAGCATCAGGCAGTACCGGCACGAGGCACCTGCCAGCCCAGCACAGTGCCCATAGCCCCAGACTGCTCCCACACCCACCCCTTTGCTCTCTTAATTTGTAGCAACAGCGCTAATCCTCTCAAAGGTGTTGAACCCCCACAGGCACTGCTACTCACCCATCTTTTCAACACTTCTCCTCCTCAAAGGTCTTGGGAAAATGCTTCCTTGCAGCAAAGGATGCAACCTCCATCAGTTTAAACCCCCTGGATGCTGGGATCCGTGGTTCAGGGAGGCAGAAGCGGGCATGGAGGCACACAGAGCCAGCACTGCAGACTGCACGCAGCTTGCCGGCTTTCAGCTGGTGTCCCAGAAGCACCAGGTGTTTCAAGAATTAGATGCTGAAACCAAGTGGCATCATGACTTATCCAAAAGCTGAACCGCCCATCACCACACATGGAGTGCAGCATCCTCCTGGCTCCCCTGAAGGGATGCTGGACCCTGCCCCTAGCACAGGACACCCTGCTACCCATCACCTGCCATTTCGGAGCACCCCGAGACTCCTGCCCCCGGCTAGGACATCCAGTGGCATTTCGAACCCAGGTAGCCCACCAGCCTCATCCCCACAGTACCCGCTCTTCAAGGGCCCTCTCCAGGGACCTGTTACGCCATATGCCGGTGGTGGGGAGCCCAGCAAGCAGAGTACATCTTGGTTTGGACCCAAAGGGCACGTCTTGTGCATCTGCTGCAGGGGTGATGGTCCTTTCATGTACCTGCTAGTCAGCCGCTACACACCACTGCGGTGTCTCCATAGCCATGCTGCAAGAGCAAGTCGTTACCCAAAAAAGGGGTTAGTTCAAGAGAAGCAGCCCCTGGTTGGGTCCGCTCGAGTGGGGGGGTCCATAGGGTTTGTATGGATATGGACTTCTGTGGCACACACTTATAAATTAACTTTCTAGTTCAGCGAGCATGCGGGGACCATCGCAGCAGCCGCTCTAGCACCAAAAGCAGCTGGATGCAGGCGGCTGATCCTGGCACACCGAGGCTGAACGCTCGGAAACACCTAGAATATTTCCACCCAGGACAGGACTACATAGAGATGAGCTTCAGCACCCCTTCCCACACTGCCCCTCTCCCCGGGGGCACCGCCAAGCCACTGCATTTCACCTGCTCTGATTTTGCTAGAAGGAGGGGGAAAAAACCCCCACAACCAAAAACCAACAAAACACAACAAAACAACCAATAAACCAAAGAGCCAACCCCAAACTAAACAAACATTGCACAAGTCAACAGCCACCGAACAAAACCACCCTGGCGAGACAGGGGCAGGACCACGTTCCCCTTTTGCTGCGTCCATAAATCACAGCCCTGCTGATAGATCCTTTGTGCTCTCCCCCAGCACAGAAGTTAATGCCCTGCTCCGCGTGCCTGCATGGGCAGGTAACAGCCACGCTGATAACGCCGCCCTTGTTACACACCCGCACCAGCAGCCCCGTGTTTGCACGGGGAGGGCTTTGCTTGCCACCTTGGCACGCATTTCTCCTAATCAAGCCCAGCCTTCTGCGCTGGGGCTCTACAGTCGCGATTAGAGAAAAAAGCCTCCTGATAAGCGCCGGAGCCCCTTTCTGCCCTGAGCACCGCCCCAGCACCCAGCCCCCGGTTCCTGACCCATGCGAGGGGGGCGTCTGGCAATGTGAACGCCACCGGGGCAAGTCATGCCAAAGGAGGGGTTAAACCCCTGCACTGGGTTAAGAGCCCCAAAGAGACTGGTGCCAGTAGCAGTCGTGTGACAGCTCTGCTCCCGCTCCTCTTCCTCATCATGGGCACAGTGAAGCAGGGAGGGGAGCAGGGAAGCAGCTTCATTCACCCAGCAGCGCTTTCCTCCGGGCACGAGAGCCCTTGGAGCATCTTCCACCTGACAGCTGAGCTGGAGCCTGCTAGCTCCTCTGCAGCACAAGGGAAAGGAGCTCTCAGGGTGGCAGCCTTGAGACAGATATACATCTACAGCTCTTCAAAAAGCCACGTAGGAACTCCAGGAATCCACCTTCTGCACCTAAAGGGATCCCATCGGCACCCAGCACCGCCTGAACAGCAGAGGCCTTTGAAACGACAGTTCAGAAAGCGTCCAGCTTTAAGTTACAATTTTTTTTCTGCTCTTTTGGATAATGCATGCATGTTCCTAAAACAGGTCGAGCTCCAGCCAAACTGCAGCAGCTGCAGGACTCACCCGCCTCACCAGCAACACCCAAAACAGCCTTGTAACCGTGTGGCACTGAGGTTCCTCCTGACTGTCTTAAAGACAAGGGGCTGCTCCCTCCGACTGTCACCACACAGGTCACCTTCCCAGTGGCCAGCCAACGGCAGAGAATAACAAACTCACCAGAGGAGGACCAGCTACATGGGAAGGTACCCAGCCAAGCACACCCTGTACACACCAGCTAGCTGCTCGTTACCCTGAGCATCCCACCCAGTGGGAAAATAATTTAAAATTGGTTTAGACTTTACTCCAAGCTGAGCCACCCAACTGATCTCTGAAAGTCTCCTGCCTGCTTCCCAGCATGGGAAGGGTGGCACCAACCACAACCTGAACCACCGGTGATCTGGACACTGGTCCAGTCGGTGGGTCCCATGTCCCTAGCTGGGATGAGCTATATTTGCCACCTGCTGGAACAAAAGGCCTGGCAAATTAATGCACTGGTGATCCTCTCAGTACTGATCCCTAAATGCATTTTAACACAAATGGGATTGTCACCTCAACTCATTTGTTAATGGATTTGTGATTTACACTCATAAAGAAGTAGCACTGGAAATTAAGATTGCTCCATGGTAAACAGACCAGGACAGTGAGGGAGACGCATTTGCCCAGAATGGGATTTTTTTCCCCCAGCATCTCCAGTCAGGCCACTATGAACCTCCTGAGTCTCCCTATCCTTTTTAACCCTCACACCAAACATCAAAGACAGAAAAAAAAAAAAAAAAAAGTTCCAGGATAAAAAAGTAGCATTCCCATTGAAGCAATCCAGCTACAGGTTTGTGGTGCCACTGTGTCCCATGGTGGGACCCCAGTGATGCTGCAGGACTCTGGGTAGAGCAGAAGGAACCAAACCAGCCTTGGGAAGGAAGGAGTGAAGCTCCCAGCACAGGAGGGAGACAGGCACAATTAGAAAACATGAAGGAGCAGGTTTGTCTGCAGACTCCCCTCCTGCCCCAGTCATTACACGGGATCATGACGTGGTCATAAACAGTCAACAAAATACAGTCAAGAGCTCTTTAAAGAGCAGGCTCAGCTGGTGGAGATGCTCTGCTGCAAGTACAACAGATGCAAAGCACTGCTTCTAATTAAAAAGGCATTCGCGTAATTAGAGACTGCGCATCGCCATACCAATGATTTGGTCTAGTCCAGCACACTCACTCGGGCTCTGTTTGAGGGCTCTCCGTGGCTGCTTGCCACTCGTGACTGCTTGGGTTGTCCGTCCTTGTCACCCTGCCCACCAACTCACACCCCGCTGGCTGGGACGGCAGGGCCACCGCTACGGTGGCAACCAGAAAGGACCTTATGGAGCGAAGTCAAAGGTGTCAAAACCCAGCACCAACCTTCTGCATCCCACCCCGCTTCCATCAAGAGCCGACTCGCTTCCAGAGCAGGTGATGGAGCTGAACTATCTCGTGCCCTTCTGCACAAGGAGCACAGAGGGCCGGTCTGCTGAGGCCCTGGAGCACAACCCAAGTGAAATGACTTTTCCCTGAACACTGAGGACTCTGAATGAGACCTATTGTTATTCAGATGAAACCAAGTGTCAGATTAACAAATCAATGGGTATAAGAGATATAAAATAGGTTACCATTGAAGACTTTCAAATACCCAAACATATGGATGAACCAAATGTGAATTGTAATTAACTCACCCGCACCTTTGATCTCTCCACCCTTGGGTTCCCAAAGAGACAGCCCTGCCCCCTCCGACCCGGGCTGAACCGACGGGGGCTCCGTTGTGAGTTGTGAGCCCTCACAGCATCTTTTCGCTCTGCCTCCATCTCCTGGATGTAGATACCGCCTGGCGCTTGGAAAAGGAGCCAGCCACCCCGCACCACCCAAACGCAACCTGACGCGTGGAGCCCATGGACCCCGGGCACCTGTCCCCAGCAGGGCCCATCCCTGCTGGTGGCCCTCGGTCAGCTGGCCCTGCAGGAGGAGATGGCCGGGAAGCAGCAGAAGAGGCTCTGCAGCAAGCGTGGGCAGTGCCGACACTCACTGCCCCACTTCTCCTGGAGCCGGCTGTGGGGTCTGTTCGGCTTTCCAAGGATTTCACTGTGCAAAGCCAAGAATCAGACTTTGCTGATGGGTTTGTGGCATGCACGCGCCCTGCCTGCAAAACCCAGCCTGATCTGGAGGTGCTGAAAGCTGCTGTGCCTTCTCCAACTGCCTCAACAGCGCGCATCCCCTGTGCTTTGTTAAGAAACACAGGTTTTAATTTTCCGGATGTGTTTCTGCAGCTACATTAAAAACAACCTAGAGTTTAAAATAAACATTGTCCCTAAATTTTTACTTTCAGGGCTTGGAGTGAGTGAGTTTTGACCAGTTTCAGATAGATAGATGCAAGAGGGGGAAAAAAAATAAAAAAGCATCACTTTTGATACCATACAAATCTCAACTCCACGGGAGCTGCAAGGCAAGCATCTGTTTGGGTTCAGTTTCAAGCCCCATTACAAACTCTAAGTCACTGCAGCTATTCCAGGACACCCAGCCCAGCTTATTCCCCCACCTTCACGCTGCAAAGCCCACACAGAGTCTGGAAACGCCTGCTGCTGAAGGCAAACCCCAGTAGCTGCTCCCAGCATCGGGCACCGATGCAGAGCAAAGCCATCCCCACCGGGAGGGCAGAGACTGCACGTGTCCTTTCTTCCAGCACCGGCACGAGGACTGGGTTTGATGGGGGAACTGGGTGCGCCAGGGAATCCACGACAGCAGGTGCTGCTCTGCCCCCATCCCTTTTGGGTTCAGACGCTGTTTAACCCAACTGGTGAGCCTTGCTGGGACGGCTGGGCGTGTGACAACTACTGGGCTCACCCACAGAGGAAGACGACTGTGCGGAGGAAGGCAGGCGAGAAGAAACTCCCGGGCTCTTAATCTGCTTTAGGACCACGTGAGCTTTCTGTTTATATATAGCTTAATTAATTATTACACTACATTTAGCAGTGTGACCTTGAAATCGTCTCTGGGGGGAGCCAGCAGGTGGGGTGCAGCCGGAGCAGGTGGCCAAGGCGCCGGTGTGTGCCGAGTCCTGGGGCAGCCGTGGGGCAGCCGTGGGGCAGGTGGCTCCTCCCGCGTGTCCGGCTGTCCGGCCAGCGCCAGCCTGTAATTACAGAGCTTTGGAGCAGACAGCAGCTCCCAGCCCCTCTCGGTTGCAGCAAACCCAGGTTGAAACCCTAACCGGCTATTCCACTTCTGCTTTGGCACGGCTGGTATCTTCTCCCAAGGCTGCCTTCGCTGCTCAACACCCCCGATTAGCTATTCCCTCCGCTTTTCAAAATGCCATGCAGACAGCCCAAGGCTCATTAGCTACCAGACCAGCTCATGAGGGAAATTAAATAGGAAAAAACCCAACACCAAAACCAAACCAAACAACTACAAGCTTTGTGTTAAGTTGAAACAAGTTCAGTGTGCAGCGCTGGGGAAGAAGGAAGGAGATGAACTTTGCTAAGCCCTTCCTCACCGAGGGGCAGCACCCCGGCTGTTGGTCTCCAGCAGCCCGCTTTGCTCAGTCCAGCTGTGGCGAAGCCAGGGCAGATGCTCAGGGATGTTTACAGTCACCCCTGTCGCCCACCGCCCCACTGATCCTGGGCAAGACCTTTGGGAGCTTCCCCCATCTCAACCCAATTGTGGAATATGGGGGCAGCCCCAGCACTCAGGAGACCGGCTCCAATCCAGCACAATTCACTAAAGGTGGCACCAGAGGCAGGCGCAGGGGGGTTGGAGCAGAGTGGCACAGCATCTTGGCATCAGGCATCACCTTCGCCCTGCCACGGGGCACGGAAAGCCACGGGGTCCCTCTGCCACCCACATTTAGCAGCCACGTTCACAGCCCCCTACACAAACCAGCTGAGGACCGTGTGCCACCGCGGCTGGGACCCAAGGGCTGGGACACCTGCTGTTTGCTCCAGCACCTCCTGCTCACATTCCAAGTCTAATACACCTTTAGAAAAAAACAAACTGAAGGCATGCCAAAGCTGCAGGCCTTGCCAGGTTTTAAACAAATATTTAATGGCTCAATGAAGCAGCGAAGCATTTTATTACTAGAACGCCAGGGCTTCATCCTCCCCCTAGTGACGGGAAGACCTCCGTGCCGAGCCACAGCATTGCCCGGCTCAGCCGCTCACTGCCCCACGGTCGGACCCCGCTCCAAATCAAAACCACCAACGCCACTTAACCCAGCGCAATGCCAGTCCGGTCTGCTTTTCACCCAGCTGGCAGTTTTCTAAAGATTTCCTACCCCTCCACATGCCGCACATCTCTATATCATGGACTTTCAGGTTTTAAGACAAGTTTGCATTCGATGCTCGAGACTGGCTGCAAGCTCCGGGCTTTACTGTA
Organism: Microhierax caerulescens; assembly: GCA_035590215.1. NCBI lineage: Eukaryota > Metazoa > Chordata > Aves > Falconiformes > Falconidae > Microhierax > Microhierax caerulescens. Next base: position 115,204,370 of record JAVJGJ010000001.1, on the reverse strand, counting down.
AAGGCTGCCTGGCTGCTTGGTCAAAGTTAATCGCTGTAATGGATTTTGGCTTCTGTGGAGACATGTTCTGCACCCACAGTCGCACGGACACATGCCGAGGGCCTGATCCTGCAGCCCTCCCCCAGGCAGGGCTCTGGGCTGCATTAAATCCAGTCCGGGGACCTGCTCCGGTGCTGGCCATCAGTGCGCTGCTGAAGACTCATCTCCTCATCAGAGCCAGCTTCTCACGTGAAAAGCATATTTTTTAGAGAGAATCAGCGTTTTCACTCCAGCCACACTCAGTGCTGCCAGATCGTGGTTGTGGCAACAAAGGATTTGGCCTTGCATTCACTTTCAGCAAGGGATGTGTAAAATATATACATCCACCTATAATATTATACACCGGCATATAAAGTGAAAGCCCATGCGCAATTCTCACTTTCTCCTGGATGAGCTGCCTCCTGCGCTGCCAGGAATGCGCACCCAAGGGGAGAGGCCGTGCCAGTTCCAGGGGGAGGCTACAACTGCTCCCTTTTATAACAAACCAGCCGCTTGGGCACATTTGCAGAAGCCTCCAGCAGCACTAGCCCAGAGGACTGGCCAGATGACAGTGCTGGGCTTACAAATTTTAGCAGCACAAGACTTACAGGAAGGCAAGGACAAGGGAGGACCGCTCCCCCCAGCAAAGGCTGGCAGAGCCAGGCTCCCCGGGTGATGCCCTGCAAAGCCACGGGGAGAGCAGGGTGAGCCACGCGTGGCCCTGCACCCACGACCCGCTGCAACCTAAATTCTGGGTCAGATCCTCTGCTGCCGTAACGTGCGATGGCTCCCTTGAAGCCAGCACTAAGTCACAACATCCCTCAGTACAGATGTTCTTTCTCCATCCATCCTTTTTCTGTAGCGAGAAAACAAAACTGATTTTGAAGCAGCTACTTCCAGGGCATTTCTGAGAAGTTAACGCAGATGTAGAGCATTTAGCAGAACACAGCACTGGTTTTCCCTAAGTTCTCTCTCTCTCCCTGCTACCCACCATGTGGCAGGCAGTGCCATACTCACATATTTTAACAGAATATATTAAAAATCCTGAATTATTTACTTGAAATCAGCGTGAGGTCTTCTGCCAGCAGCACTCCTACACCTGTTTCCCCTCTGATACACCCACCAGCATCATCTAAACCCCAACCACACAAGTTTCTGATCCTCTCTGAAGGACTCCAGGGATAAGAGCACATGTGGCCGCAGAGCCGGGACGCGAGGTCTTGCAGGTCGGCAGCCAAGCGAGCCAGCTCACAGCTTCCCACGCACACCTCCATACCCCGCGGCGGCCCTCGCTCCCTCCCAGTACAAGGCAAAGTCACGGTCACAGAGTCCTCCTCTGCCTTCAGAGCTCTTTACAAAGAGGAACACCTCCACAGGGAACGCTTGAAGCCAACATGGCACCAGGAGAGGTCATCTCCCTCCTGTCACTTTTATGAAGGACTAAGGTCTACTGCACAACATGTCTGAGCAGTGTCCACCATCCCCAGGCGGAGAGATGCTCCAGACAAGAGGGACTGTGCCCCTGCCCTTGGCTTCCTCCTCTCACTTGCCCCGTGGCACGAAGCGATGCCCTTCCTGGCTCGTCTTTGGGCACCCTGCAACCACCTCCAGTCCAGGAGCAACTCCCTAATGGCAAAGCTATGCCACCGGTAACCCCCTGCTGTGAATTAACCCCACCTGGCCTCCAAGCCTGCCGATAACCAATGCATTTCATCATGGGAGCCCTTGTTTCCATTAAAAAAGTCAAGATAAGGTCCATTTACTCAGCTGCTGGTGATGCTGGCTGCTGAGCCGAGCTCCTTTAAAAAGCACACAGTGTTTCTGGCGAGCTAATTAAGAAACACACAGCAAGCTGCTGAAAGACTTGAAATTGCAACGGCGTGGGCAAGCCCTGGTACAGTCATCAGTAGCAAGTCAGGGCCCAGCAGAGCACTTGAGTCATTTCACAAACCGAGGATGAGGCCTCTCCTCCAGCTCCTCCTCACACACCACA
>JAVJGJ010000001.1:115133062-115191734 GCA_035590215.1 Microhierax caerulescens | reverse complement strand
ATGCATATAGATCCCCGTGCATACACGCATGCACACACCAGCACATGCATATAGATCCCCGTGCAGACATCACAAGAGCATCTAGCACACTGGGAGGTAGGGCTTTGGTGTGGGGCTTCTGCATGCTGTTGTGTGTCCTTTTCCATGTATATATCTATAATGGGTTTGTTGCCCTTACTGGTCTTCTGCAGTACGCAGAGATGTTCCTCAGTCACGGGTCCATGTCCCCAGCCCTTGTCCCCTTGCAGGGTCCTGGGAGGAGAGATCACACTTTATTCCACTTCTTCCACCCAAAGAAGTCCTCGGTGCTGTCCCCTCTCCTCCTCTCTGCCACGTGTCGCGCAGCCTGCGGGCTGGTGTCCTGCAGCAGTTTGGGAGCAGAGAGGAGCTGAGGGATGCTGATGTACAGATCTCATGTGCCTGTCAGCAGCCGCCTCTCCTTCTGTACTGCAGCAGCTCCATCACTGCGCACATCTGCTGGACTCATATTAATGTCACGATAGTGAGGGAAGAGCTGGGGGAAAGTGCCCAGGGCGTCTGGGATTTTGTCCTGCAAAAATGCAGGCGCTAACACTAACTGGCAGAGACACAGCTTGCAGTGAGCATTGTGTGGGCCAGGGCTGGTGACCATCCCAGCTGCACACAGCCAGACGGTGGGGCTGGGCCACCCCGGGGTGAAAGGCAGCGGGGTGACCGTGGGTGGCATCACCGGCACTCAAACCAGGTCAGCCACTGCGCAGGGAAGTGCCCAGGGCTTTGTGCCATCCCTCTGCACGTAAGCCCAAGCGCCAGGCGCTGCCCTCGAGCCCTCGGATGCGGCTCCGCAGCCACGCCAGCGCTCGGGGACAGCCCAGGGACATCGCTGCCTCTTGCAACGTTTTGCTGCCGAGTCCCGGGCGTGATCCCACCGGGGCAGCGGGCAGCACTGCTGTACAGATGTTAAGAGGAGATCTTGTTTCTCTCAACCTGAAACCATTTCCTTTCCCCCACTGCCCTCCCTCCCCTCGCCCCTAATTCGTCCCTGGGGTTTTAATATCTATTTCTCCAAGTGCCACGGGCCAAATTTACTGCTCACATAACTCCACCGACTTCAATGGAGAAGAGCATTTAGGGTGCTCCAAGGAGGCGTAAGTAGGAGTGATGTGATGGAATTGAGTAAAGGAAAATACAGTCTGACTGTCAGGAAGAGTTTCCTACCAGTGAAATCTATAGACTGTGGAAGTTTCCCATGGGAACAAGCAGAAACCAAGTTGCTGAAGTCATTTTAAAACAGCGCAAGAGAATAGGAAATCAGCCCAGTGACTGGCCAAAAGGAAAAGCGAGATGACATAATGCTACTTCTCCTTCTCTAATTTCTGTGGCTGCATTGCTTTGTCCATGGAATTATTTTCACGCAACTGGATTTCTCCTTGTTCTTTGAGCGATGCGACAGCCCTTGCTGCTTCTGGAGAGATTTCAACTCTGCTAAATTCTGTCCTGGATTAAAGCAATACCCACTGCAGCCCCTGTTAATCCTCCCGTTATTCCTGCTGCTTGCAATCCTCTTCTGGGTTCTTCCCAAGCTTCTTCCCTGACTTACCTGAGTTGCTGGCCCCAGTTCTGTACTTCAGGTGGCTGTACAGAACGAGTCAGGCTAATCTGGGAACGGTGGCAGGGCTCACCCAGGCTACAGAAGCTATCAGACACAGATCTGCAAGCAGGAGAGAGACCAGGGATGGAAATCTTCCTACCTTCAGGGATCCTTCAGGTAGATTCCTGGTAGATCATCTGCTGGAAAATCACAAAGGCAATTAGCATGTGGTGAAACAGTGCTTTCCCTGGTGACTCTTGGTTGTGATTACTGCCTGCCTGTTTCGGGCTTGGTGTGTAACACCAGCTCTGCGCACGCAGTGGGCATCCCTGCCGACCAGCCGGTGGCTTTCACAATCTCTTGCCCACGGAACTTCCTAATGTATTTATGAGTGACTTAATATTCGCTCACCGTCTCAACATTAGCAACTTAAAGCTCGACTGCTAGCAACCTCCTACCTCGCACAGTTCCCAGATAATTACAGATTAGAACCGGTTAATTTTTATTTTTGTAAAGCTGTCAGAGATCTATGTTTGTTATTATTGTCTCCTAGGTTGCCAGTTGCATAAATACATATGTAAAACCCCCTTTGATCTCTTAAGTATAATGACACAGATTTATCAAATGTTTGCCTTTTTCTGTCTCTTTGAAAAGGCTGATTTATGGAGTGCAGTCCCTACCCCCCTTCCTCTCTTGAAATATGAAGTGTTTGTGAGCAGCCAAGGTAATATTTAATATCCTGCCAAGAATCCTTTGCACTTCCTAACAAATGAACTACAACCTAACCAAATGGTTCACATCTGTTTAGCCTCTTCTCCTTTTTAACTAAACAAATTAGCATTAGAATACCTGGGAGGCACACAAAGTCCCTTTCTAGATGACAGAACACAGACAATTATTAGCAAGGGGAGTAACTGTACTGAAAGGGGCAGGCATGGACCTAGCAGATGTTTTCACATCTCCTGTAGTGCCCATGAATGACCCGCGCCGCAGCGGACACGCTGCCACGGCCTTTTGAAGTGGGCGAGGAGTCCATTCACAGTCCCCTTCTGAATGAAAGCCGTGGCAGCAGCCTCAGCTGGTTGAATGTTTCATTTAAACCGCTTCCAGCAAAGATAAGTTTTGCCGGGTGTTCTTCTCCCCCCGCCCCCCGTAAATGGCTAAAATTAAGAGCATCGCCCCACTCCTGCCCACCCACTCGCCAAGGCTGGAGACAGCGTCCTGCTCCGGAGGCACTGGGCACCTCTGGGTTGGTTTCTGTCCTCACCAGCGGCTCCTCATCCTGAGAGCATCCAAGCACCCAGCCTCACTGCCCTTTCTCCCTGTCAAATAACGTAAAATTGGGTTTCAGGAGAATCACAAGGTGTGAATGAACATCTGCAAAGTATATTTTTTAAAGGCTTCTACAGCCTACACACAGGCAGTTACCCACTCACTCCCGCTCCAGCCACGCAGGGCTGTCCCAGCACCCCCGTTCCCACTGGAGTCTCACACACCTCTCGGTCAGGGGTCCAGGAGCAGGTCCTGGGGGCTGAGGCAGGACAGGATGGGTGAGACGGGCTCTAGTGCCGCGCTCCTTGAATTGGACTCAACGCTGGGGAGGTGGGGGGGCAAACGAATCACATGTGGTATTAGGGCTAACCCTCGGCTTTTGTTGTAGATGGTTTGAAGAAGAAAACACTCTAAAGCCTCACAGAGATGCTGCTATTAATATGTCATCTGAATAACAACTGATCAAACCCAACAACAGCTACTACCAAAATGTGGCTTTGTAGCACGGGACCGCATGGGAGGCAGCAGGGAAAATCATTATGAACACACCAGTGGGGTGCAATTATAAATAAAAACAGCTCTGTAAAGGCTACAAAAGCAGCAGTAATCAGTCCAGTCTGTGGTTTAGTAAGGGCTGAAGACACTCACGGAAGGTGCTATTTATTACCAGAGACAGGGACACCGCTGGATTAAGGGGTGCAACTTCAGGAGAAGTCAACAGAGGGAGTTCCCTGCCATCGTGGCCGGGTGAGACGCAGCTTGTACATCCATGTGGCCACCGGTCCGGCTGCCCAGCGTGGCCTTCCCGCAGCCCCTGCCATGAGCAAAGCACACGAAGGGCCGGCAGCGCTGCAGCAGGTGCCTTGGCTCCCAGCTGCCAGAGACACCGGCCACGGCTCTGGTGGCAGAGCCCACCAGGGCTGAGCCCAGCAAGGCCGAGCCCGGCAGGTGGTCCGTAGGGCTGTGCCCCACCAGCGTGGTGGCTCCTCAGCTCACCAGCAGGCTGGTGGAGCAGCCCTTGTGGGAAGCCCAGGGAGGCTGCTCCGGTGGGATGCAGTGCCAATGCTGCTGGGGATGCTGGGGGGCTCCTGGGGGCCAGACCTGCTGGGAGCAGCGTGGCAGTGCAGCTGACAGACCCCTTCCCATCCCCAAATGGAAGCATTTGTCATCTACACGCAGGTCCCAGAGGCAGTGCCAGGGCTGGCCATGGTCCCCAGGGCTCCGACAGGGTGGGACAGACCTGCACCCCACGCAGCGCCGTGAGGAGCACTGGGCAGAGCCGCTGTGGGAGCATCTGCCTCCAGGTGCTGCCACCAGGCTCTTCCCACAGCTCATTTCTGAAGCGAGGAGGGTTAATGAGCCTCACACCCGATGTACCGATGCACCACCCGCTCCTGCCAGTCCCTGATCCCACTGAAAGCCAAGTGCATGTAACAAGCAAACAGTGGCCCTAAGCAGCAGGCCAGGGACATCAGACCGGGGCGGAGAGATCTAAGTAATGTTCCTCTCTCTGCTGCTGGGTGGCTGTGTGGCCCCACGCATCCCGCTTCCCTCGGCGTGCCGCGCTTTGCTCCCCCTTCCACGCTGTCTGGCAGCAGTCGGTGCAGGGATGGCCAACACGTCCATCACCCAGCCCTTTGCTGCTCTGTCGTGCGAGTATCCGAGTACCCCTACAAACCTCCGAGTTCAGCTGATAAACTCAGGCTGTTCCCTTCCTGGTTTGGATACCGTCCAGCAGCTCCCCTGGAAGCACAGCAGAAATGCCTTAATCACCTCGTTTGCATCTCTGTTTCAAGTTTAATTTGATACAGTGCCTTCTCTCCCCAGCAAAAAAAAAAAAAAAAAAAAAAAAAAATCCCTAACATCTCCCAGCCTTTCTTAGCAGCCTTTCTCAGCTTTCTCGGGGCGGTGGTGGAGCCCTCCTGCCCGCCTGGAAGCTCTGTCCTCCCCAGCACCACAGGCTGGTCTCTACCCCACCTGCAGGGATGCTGCTCCCCCTCTTCCCCCTTCTTGCTTTTCAGCGGAGGAAGATGGGCAAAATGTCCCAACTAGTCCCAGTTAGGGACAGTTCGGTCAGTCTGGGAGACCAGAGCCCTTCTGTTTCCAGTCACTCAGGGCAATTCCCCAGTCTGTGTTTCTGTTTAAGTTCGGCTACAGCTGCAGTTTAGACGGGTACAATCAATGCTCTTTATAGCACGTTTTGTGAACAAAATGTGTGGAAGGGAAGCTGCAGTTACAATAGGAAGTGTTAGAGAGGGGAGCAGGGGACAGAAAATGCGTCTTGGACAGCAAAACCTGGGGAAAAAAAACCTTAAGCACCAAACTGCCCCGACCTCTGGGGCCACACACACCTCTGAGGTGTGAAAACATCCCCTCGGGTATCACACTGCCTCGCTCGAGGGGCAGGGCTGCAGCAGGGCTCCTAGAAAAGTGGGAATACCGGTGTGAATTTAGGGCAACTTTTCCAGCTCTAATGCGGATGGCCAGGCACCCTCCCTTCTAAGCATATCTTTGTAGTCCTTGCTGTCACTAAAGCACAAGGACCACGGCAGTGGCACAAGGAAGCGGCACAAGGACCGCGGCAGCGGCACAAGGGCCACAGCGGTGGCACAAGGGCCACAGCAGCAGCACAAGGACCACAGTGGCGGCACAAGGGCCACAGCGGCAGCACAAGGACCACGGCAGCAGCACAAGGATCACAACAGTGGCACAAGGACCACAGTGGTGGCACAAGGGCCACAGCGGCAGCACAAGGACCACAGCAGCAGCACAAGGATCACAGCAGTGGCACAAGGACCACAGTGGTGGCACAAGGGCCATGGCAGCAGCACAAGGACCACGGCAGCAGCACAACGACAACAGCAGCAGCACAAGGACAATGGCAGCAGCACAAGGACCACACCAGTGGCACAAGGATCATGGCAGCAGCACAAGGAAGTGGCAGCACAAGGACCACAGGGGTGGCACAAGGGCCACAGTGGTGGCACAAGGACCACAGCAGCGGCACTAGGACCACGGGAGCGGTACAAGGACCCCAGTGGTGGCACAAGGGCCACAGCAGTGGCACAAGGACCACAGCAGCGGCACAAGGACCATGGCAGCAGCACAAGGACAATGGCAGCAGCACAAGGACCGTGGCAGCAGCACAAGGACCATGGCAGCAGCACAAGGGCCACGGCAGCAGCACAAGGGCTATGGCAGCAGCACAAGGACTATGGCAGCAGCACAAGGACCGCAGCAGCAGCACAAGGACTGCGGCAGCAGCACAAGGACCATGGCAGCAGCACAAGGACCGCGGCAGCGGCACAAGGACCACAGCAGTGGCTCAAGGACCGCGGCAGCGGCACAAGGACCACAGCAGTGGCTCAAGGACTGCGGCAGCAGCACAAGGACCACAGCAGCAGCACAAGGACTGTGGCAGCAGCACAAGGACCATGGCAGCGGCACAAGGAAGCGGCAGCAGCACAAGGACCATGGCAGCAGCACAAGGACCATGGCAGCAGCTCCCTGCCAGCTCCCCAGTCCAGTGTCTGCCTACTGCACTCAGAGCATCACTTCAGAGGTGTCAGCAGCAACGCTCAAACAAGCATTTGGGAGCAGTAACCTCTCAGGGACTCGGGGAAACACAAGGTGCCTTCCCAGAACGGATAAATGCATCAACCTGAACTCGCATGAGCCCGCTGCCAAATCGTCAGTTCTCGGTCCAAGGCCTGGAGGTGCCAGGACTGGTTAGGAGCGGTAGGAAAAATGTCTCCACATTGTGGGAAAACAGCTCATTTTGCCAACCTTGTTCTGTGAAACAGTTGAACTGTGCCTTTTTGAAACACTGGAAACTAAACTCCAGCCTGAGGCGCTGACCCAGGCTGGAAAATCTTCAGTGCAAACAGTTAAAAGTCTGGAAGCAAAAAAGCAGAGGTGACGGAAAGTGTACAAGGCAGAGCTGATGAGAGTTATTCCGGCCAGCTCTTTTAAACACATGCACTTCTGATGGTGGTCTAAATGGCTTTGGGACACTGCGCACATGTGTGCTTGAAAGACCCCTCTTCTTTGGGCCAGGGAGCCTCTGACCGCTCTGGGTCTGAGCAGCCTTTCAGAGGGGCAGGGACCCCTGCGACGTGGCAACCCAGAGCATCGCAGAACACAGCAACTGTCTTGCATTCAAGAAATACTGCAAGCTCAGTCGACAGAAGCGTTCGGAAAGCAGCTCCAAACCTTGCTAACCTTTGTGTCGAAGCCCTGGAAGCCTGCAGTTCTTTTATTTCGGAGGGAGCTGAAAAACATCAATGGAACCACCCAGTAAGTCACAGTCTGAGGGACTCTCGTGGAGGAGGGTCCTCCCCAATGGCACTTCTGAATTCACAACTCACTTGTCATCGTTGACTCCAAATCAACAACACGCTGTTTGGGAGGTGATGAACATTGGAACCAGACTCTGACTTGTCTTTGGCAGGGTCAAGTGCTGGACACACACCCACAGGGGACATGCCCTGCCCTGCAGGACTGACCTTCTCCATGACTGGAAGAAGATATAGCAGCACCAAGAGGCAAGGGACTGGCCGAAGGCCACGCCACCAGCACAAGTGGCATCCTGCATCCCAGAGGCCTCTCCAGGGCCAGGTCTCTGCCTGGTTAAGAAACACCATCAGGAACAGCCTGCAACGGAGCTGCTAGCATTACCACCTCCAGCAGAGCTCCTTGGTAGGCAAACAGTGCTGATATTTCTTTTTTAAAAGCAAAGTGTTCTGTAGACAGCCTGTGTTTCCAAGGAAGGGGGAATATCTAATCGCCTCTGGAGAGCAACCAGAACAACATGCTTTCTATCTGTAATGATAATGATTTCTAATAGTATCACTCTGTTTCCATTCCTGCTCTCCTGGGATTGTCAGAACTGAAAAGGACGTGTGTGTTTTGTGTAAGCCTTGAAATGCCGTGGCCTGGCTGAGTGGGAAACGCTGCTGGAGCCAGGAGAGTGTGAATGTGTTACTCTGCTGGGGCAGATTATATCGGAGATTGATACAGGAAGCGAGAAAAAAAAACCACAAAAACCAACCCAGTGGGGGAAACGAGAAGGGAAAGAGCTGTGTGCGCAGGGGTTGGGTTTCCTCATTCATGCTGGAACAAAGCGCAGAGCCCAGCGAACTGCCTGGCTTGCCGGGATGCCTGCCATGCCACGGTACCGCCAGCAGCTTCATGCAGGACCTGGGGTCTCCTTGCAAACACAAGAGCTTGGGGCGATTCACAGGCGCGTAGCTCAGCTCCCCACACTGTCCTGCTGGGAGCAGGCGACTTGCTGAAGGTCAGAGCAAAGAAGAGGAGCAGGGGGGAACCCAGTGCCAGCTCTCTGCAAAGCTCCCCAAACCATGAGCCTGTTTACAGGGTGTGTGGAAAAACGGGTACGGGACTGACAAACCATAAGCTATTTATTCACCCAACGAGGTGAAATGTCACCGTGCCTGTTTTACAGCTGGAGCACATTTCTCCAACAGAAATCTGGAAAAAATGAAGATCCCCTGAGCCTCAGGGCTACTGTTTTATCCACAAAACCACGCAAAAGGTTTAAAATCCAAATAGACTAAAACCAGCTTCATCCTTGAGTCACTGGCTCAGATTTCTCTGTGAGCTTTGCTACAGGCTTCTCGTGGTGCCCACTGCAATGGCAACAGCAACACCTAGATGGGACCCTCCCGGCTACCAGCAGACCCAGTGGCAGGAGGAACATGGCACATTGCTGCTATTTTTTTCACTATCACATACATAGCAGATATTTTGCAGGAGGACCAATTCACAGCGAGATCCTGAGTAACCAGGATACTGGGATGACAAACAACTTACATTCAAGTTCTCTAAATGGGACAAGGGAACCCCCCCCCCCACATTGCAATTCTACATAGGAGCTGCTGTTCCAGGTTCAAGGAGCCATGCAAAGCCTGATGCTTATATGGCCCTGCACTGAGATGCAGGATGCCCAGGTTTAACTCCCAGCATTGCCCCGGCTGCGCGAAGCGATCCCAGCTGGACACACCGACACACCTCACCTGCCTCTTCCCCTGCAGAATGTGGGCAGCAATCAGCAGGGCTGGGGTAGGGATGGCTGACATTAATCCTCCACGTAGGGTCGCAGGGACCACAAGCACCCCTGGATGAGGGCAGATGCTTCAGTACTTGTTCAATTTCCATAGTGGCACCAGCCACTATGCACTGTCCATCAAAAAGGACCCCCAAGTGCACCTACTGCATTACCTGTCTGCAACCAAGATTCCAGTTTGGTAATGTTTTTATTTTCAAAGCACATGCAACAGCAAAAACTCCTAAAGGCAGTAAAATGACAGTAGATGGCTTCATCTGCACCTGACACATAGCCATTCTGTAGCAAAGCAGAGAACACCTTCTAGGTGCAAAAAGCTCTTTCCTAAAAAAAAAAAAAAAAAAAAAAAAGGGTATTTCTTATTTTCAAATCCCAGATCCACTCATTCTATACCCAAGCTTTCTCTCCAGGCCAGACCAACTGGGCGTGGAGACGCTGGTGCAACTCAGTGAACTGCATTTTGCAGACACTCAATGATGATTACTAAGCTCCTGTCTAGCCCTAAAATCCGTGAATGTTACACATTTTGGCCCAAGACATGCGGATGACTGCTCTTCAAAATGGAACCACAGGTATGTCTTTGGGACCTTTAATCAAAACGGAGTTTGTCAGGACAGCACCCGGTACTTGCAGGCTATCCTGAAGCCTGGCTTTATAATGACTTAGGAGAAAACCACAACCCTCCTGTTTCAGCACCACTTTCTGCCTCTGGGAGCAAAATCTGTGGCATTTGTGAGCCATTTTTCTTTTCAGGTTCCTCTCACAGCTAAAGGTTGACCAAATCCTTCGGTTTTGCACAAACTCGTTTCACTCCCATGCAACTTAGTTTCAATGTGCTTTTTGCACAATATACCAGTATTTCACAGGCTGCCCTTGCTCTTGCAGTGAGCCAGAATACCGTTGCTGCGAGAAATGCCACAAAATATTATCCAATACCTTTGCAATTAACTGAATCGTACCAAGGTTTCAATCATAAATGAATTGTTTAAAACAGGTTTTGAGCATTCATTTTTTTTTGTACAGTATGCACTTTATTGCCGAGAAGACTGGATGCATTTTTTAAACAAATTCAGGAGCTGCACAGCTTCCAGACATTTCTACGAAGTGTTGCCCACAGTAACTTGAGTACAACAGAGTCCATCAGACAAACAGTAAGAGGGAACTCAGTCCTGTCATCTGCAGTCACTTGAGAGAGTCAGAAAATCTTACAATTGATTATTGCAGAGCCATGTAAAACAGGTGGCTCTGCTCCTGCGAGCACCTCCGCCAGCAGAACAGAGGTTAACCGTGTCACTCCTGATTTATACCAGCATAACGGAGACCAGAAGTTAGGCTTGTATCATGAAAGCAGCCAGTGAAGATTTTATGTCAGCGTGATACGCACGTGGTGGCAGATTTGTGACGTTTCCCGAAGGGCTTTATTCGGGATCAGATTAGAGACAGTGTCTCCTATTTCAGTTGTTACCGTATCTTTGGATCTCTGCACAACTGTGCTGCCCAGTCCCTCTCCACATGGGAAAGAAATCTTGGCGTGAAAACACATCAAGTCGGAACAGGCACTAACTACCACAATAAATATAACACAGCCTTTGTCTGCCCTGGATGCTGCTGCGTTTGGAAGCATCCCAGCAGGTCACAGCCAGCCCCAGGTAGGCTGAGGGTGAGCCACAGCCCCAGAGTGGGATCGCAAGCACATTAGACCATGGCTAGAAATGTTCTTCAACGTATCAGTTAACAAAGATAATGCATTTTCCTAGTGAGACCATCCACAATAATTGCTTTTGAGAAATGCTGGTCGCATCAGTAATTTGAACATTACAATATTAGATAAAAATTCCCATTTTTTTTTTTCTGTAAAATGTCTTTCCTTATCAATTACAAACCCCATAAGTGAAGCCTTCTCTCTGAGCCACCACAGTGTGATATTAAATACAGTTCAAGCTCTTGATGCAAGTCCAGAGCTTGTCCAAGGACACCAAGACCGAACAGGCTGGCATAAGACACATTAGCATAGAAAAGCCTTAAAACTACCAGACTCTGAGATCTGGTTCTCACCTCCTACATCTTTTCCAAACTTCACTGACATGAACAGCAACGGCAGTTTTTACCAGCTGAAGATCTTTCACACAGGACTCAAATCCTGATGACGTAAAACCACATGGGAGTCCGAAATTCCCTGTGATGGATGTACAGTAGAACAGCTCAAGAGTGTGTTCAAGGTATATGCTATAAAAGTGCTGTTCATCTGGAGTTTGTTTAAATGCTGATGTGTAGTGTGCTGGAAGCCAGCTTTCTTCGTGCCTTTAGCATTGGGCCAGCTGTATGAAAGCTAAAAATCTACGGGGGTGAATGGGAACCTTGGGAAAAGTAACTGATTGAAAAAAGCCTCAGAAACTGAAGGCTTCTGTGTGACACCAGAGCGGGGATGGCACAGATCGAGATGAGAAAGAGTTCACCCAACCCACCATGTGCCTCAAAGCTTAATTTGGAAAGGATGCCTGGGGAGGAGGGGTGATAAATCATTCATCTGTCGCTTCCTGACGGCTTCGCCAAGGCTGCCAGTGCAGGCGGTTAGTAAGTGTGCGCATGTGACTAAGTAGAAACCTATCTCCGAGACAAGAGACCACGACCCATGGACACTCTGGAAGGCCATCCCAAAGTGATGTGCTTCTGATGTAGGCTAAATTGAAATTTGTGGTGAGTGAATGGGGCCAGAGGCCCACGAATGCTTTAAGCTCTCATTCCCTTTCAGAAGAAAATAGAAAATTATCACATGAAGTGGTCACCAGGCACAAATGATTCTTCTTCAAACAGATCCCCACAGGCTTCCCCCTTGCAATTACTAAAATATACTACCTGATGTGTCACGAGGACAAAAAGTAATTGACATTTAAGGCAATCTAATTTCCATAGCCCTCCCATGACTTTTGCCGAGCAGATCGCCTTTGTCTTCCTTCTCCAGGAAAGACTTCTTGCACGTGAACATGACAAGCAGCAGCATTGGCAGATGCCACAGACTGCAGAAGAAGAGCTTCCTGGAGCTGCTGCGGTCTGCATCCCTGTAGAACCGAAAGCCGAGGTAGGAGATGTAGAGGTTGATGGGGAGCGAAATGACGGGGAAAGTCCACGTGGTGATGTTGAGAACCGGAGCCACCGCTGACAGTCCAATTAAGGCCAGGCAGTGACGCAGAGCCACGCGCCTGCACAGCTCCGGGTGGGTGACAGACATCATGCAGTACCCTCCTCGGGAGTAATCTTCCCGCAGACCCCAGCTCAGGGCGTTGAAGTGAGGGAACTGCCAGGAGTAGAGGATTCCTCCTAACAGTAACGCACCTGCAGCGGGGGAGAGAGAAGGAAACACGCATCAGAGGGCCACGCAAGAAGCGCTACAGAAAGGCCCAGCAGGTGCAGGCTGCGTTTGCAACGAGCAGCGCCGCAGCCCCGTCCCGCTGCCTGTGCCGCGCACATGGCACACACTGGGAGACAACACGCTCAGTTTTTGACAGCACTTACACAGGGTTGCGCGTGGTGGTTCTTCTGTTTGTGGAGCAATTCATTTGCAAAGCATTTCAACAAGTCGCTTCCTCCTAACAAACCATCACTAATTGGTTCCTGCACCAATTCAGTCTCAACCTGAGGGAAGACTGATGGAAATGAAGCAAGGTTGGGCAAGAGACTGTTTTCCAGGGAGCCTTTAGCTCCTACTCCCGGCTTGCCGAGCTGGTGCATCTACAGAAGAAAAAAGCCCTTGGGCAGAGCAGTGTCACACCACCCAGAACCATGGAGCCCTGCTCAGTGACAGCAGAAGAGGAGGGTAAGTGCCTGCTCCCGAGCACTGGGACAGCCCCAGCACCCTGGCAGCGGGGAGCACGGCCAAGCTTTCCATTTGCCCGGTGCACGAAGGGAGGGGATTGCTCGCGGCAGGGAGCGCCTCCATTACGGACCCTGGGCAGGAGGCAGAACTGGCAGAAGCTGCTGACGAGGTGACAGAAGATGGAAAATTTTTTACTCCTTCCAACCAACTGCAGGACCTTCTATGTAGTTTGATCAAGTCACTCCATTACCACCAGGTAGCTACTTTTACATTCAAGAAGGAGCTCTGGAAGCACCACATTTTTCACAGCTGTTCTTGGGACAGGGCTTATCAGGGCAGAAGCAGCTTCTACACTGATTTCAGCAAGCTTCAAGGAGGCCCTCAGACTGAACTCCCTTCACTAATTTTGTCTGAAGACACAAAAAATCCCCCAAGGCTGTTGCACATTATGAGCATTCCTGGATTTTCCTTTTGTTTCCCCAGCTCTCAAACACTCCGCTCCAGCATTAACACTTTCTTTACATCTCCCGGCCTCCATGAGCTCATTCGCTATGGAAACTACTTCTCAGCTGGAGCCGCGAGTCTATAATTTTCTTAATGACTTGACAGAAACAGAAACAGCAACACTTATCTGCACACAGGTTAATGTATTTAAATTCTTCCCCAAACGCTACTTCTCCCCCAGCGACTGCTGGGGCTCTAACAAAGACCAAGTGACTGTCTCCTTTAGAACAGCTTCACGGTTCACAGCTTCTCTCAGTCTGTTCTGGCTGTACGTTCCCTGGGGCTGTGCATGTCTAGTTCACGTCTTAAACAGTGCACCTTGCACTGCTGTTGTCATGCAAATAACAATCTAAGTTTGCAAAAAAGGCCCTTTTTTGGACCTACCTTACCAGCCAGTGAAGGAATGGTTCATTAGCCTTAATGGGGGTTTCCAGTTGCTTCTAAGATCCAGGAGTGGTATAAAAGACTTGTCTCATTGCTTTTTAAACTGAGCAACAAATACTCCGTAAGGTGAGCGCAGGGCTCTGAAAGCTGATTATATGAAGCATGGAGACAGGCGCTCATATACTGGGCATGCAGCTTTCGGAACAACATTGCCTGTCACTAATTACAGGTGATTTTCTGGACTACAGCCCAAAAACACTTGCAAATCCTCCAATCGATCCTACTAAAGTCAGCTTTCAGAGTGTGGATGCTTAGCACCTTCTCTAAACCGTATCTTTTAGAAGATGGTTGAAAATAGTACACCCCAAAATTACCACTAATTTCAGAAAATCATGGCAACAAAAGTAGTTTTAGCCCTAACAAACCAGGATTTGATTCAGTTCTGCTGAAACCTAAGGAGTAGCTTTACTGTAAAAAACAGAAATAAAACTTAGTCAAGGGGCAGCACTCCCTACACCAGGAGAAACAATTGGGAAAATTCTTGCACTATGTCATTCTTTAGCTTCTTCCTGTTCTTGTAAAACATATCACCGGAGGCAAGATCCTGAATGTGATAAACCTAAGATAGGAATATTTTTCAAGTTTCATATCTAAAGTGCTTTAGAGCCATTAGCTTGTCATTTTTCAGAACTCAGGGAAAGGTGAGCAACAATTCCCTGTCAGTGGAGGGAGGTTAAGTGGATGGAGCCAGGGCCAAGGCAGAGGCACAGGCTGTCCCTGCTTCCCATAGCGACGGAGCAGCCGACTCCTCATCTGCCACGGGCTGCACCCCTGTGTTTCGGCTGTAACACGGGCTTTGCTCACTCGATTGTTCAAATGTTGTGTGCAGCCAAGCTCAAAACACACCCTAAACCTCAAACACACAAAAACCTTTAACAGTTCTCTAACTGTAACACCATTAAAAAAAAAAAAAAAAAAAAAAAGTCATCTGGAGAAACTTTTAAACACAAACAGACCGACTAAACTACTTGAGGCTGGATTCCCATTTACAAAGCTCTGGTTTTTACATGCAAGCCTTTGGAATTTAATTACTTTGATTACATTACAACCATTGAGATAATTGATATTTTACAGAGAAGCTGAACAGTAAAACAATTTAATAGCCCATTATGAGGATTTTAAGTGACCCGATCTTTTGGTTAGTTTCCCATGTGCCTTGGACATCCTGTAATTTCCTCTGCCCAGGCTGAGATTGTCAGGTTGTCAGAGATTTTTAAGTGTCACTTAAGACTGATGACTTGCAAAGCACAGCACATGGTAGAGAACAATTCAGCATCAAATGAGCCCACAGTAGGAATCCTGTCAAGCCCAAAGCAGACACTGTAATAACTCATTAATTACTAGATGAATGTTAACTATGTCATAATTAGGTCAGCAGTGTTTTTAAGCAATATTACAGCGAGACTAACTCTGGAGACTAACCTGGTTCAAAATATTGCAAAGCCTACTCTGATGCCACTGCGCAGCTCCCAACAGTTTGGGAAATCAGTTTAATCAACACAAATCTCCTTGTTCTCTGTAGAATTTATAATTAAGTGAAGACCAGATGAGGTCTTTCACAGCCGTTAAGACGTGGCGCTGGCACAGAGTTTGCAAAGCAGAGCTGGCATCGGAGCCGAGCCACGGCGCTTGCTGGGGCGGCGGGAGGCAGCCGGCAGCATCCCCAGCCCCGCCGCAGCACCGGGACACCCGAGTGCAGGCAGGACAGCAGGAGCTCGCATCACATCCCGCAGCTTTTCCACAAGTGTTTATAAATGGCAAGACCACTAATACCTGCCTTGTGCATATCCCCAACTCCTCAGCTTTTTGGGGCCTGATTTTTAATAGCTGCAAGTTTAGCCCATTTGCGACCACCTCCAAACTGCTCACCCCTCCAGGTGTGAGAACCTGGGGCACCTGCGAGGAGACACTTGCAAATCCGGATAACTTGGCGGATGAACCCTGTTCGATTTTGGAAAAAAACCATGAAGTCTATTTAGGACCCAGGTTTCCAGTATTCTTCCCCTCTTTGTGCAAAACACATCTGAAATGTTTTCTTGTGGAGTTCCTAGTGTTTAACCACTTTGGGCTAGCTTAAACCATCTCAAAAGTTACAGGACTGCAGAGGAGCAGGTAGGTCCGACAGCACCCACAGAGTTAAAGGTAAACAAGAGGTTTTACTGTTCATCATGAATGTTAAGGCTAAGCTGTTTTTCTTGTCTTCAATTCTTTTACAAGTATTTAAATAGTAATAAGATTTTATTTTTAATAAACAAGAACAAGCTGAGGTTTTTATTTTAATATCTATGAAAAAGCCAAAATGTCAGCTGGTGTTGAAGAAAGTACAAAATGGTTCGTACTTTCCGTAAATATATTTTTATCTAGTGAAATACTGAAGCTTTATAAATTGCACTTTTCCTAAAACAAACACGACACTAAATTCTACAGTCACTTGGAAACTGCTTGACAAGACACTTTAAGGTTCAATAAATTTGGGTAAAACTTGGAAATAACTGTGAGATGAGACTTCCAAAAGCAACTAGTGACAGTGGGCTTGCAAACCACAGTAGGTGACAGTCTAATTTTCAAAATTGAAAGAGCAAGAAGCATCCCCCTCTGAAATTACACTCATCACGGTGTAAAAAAGGCACTGTGGTACCTCTCTGATTAAAATGTTACATTTTACTCCTTTTAAAACAATTTCTGATGACCTCATTTGCTGGATGTTCCAAGTCTCAGGTGAGGGAGCAATGTCAGCACCTGAGCCCACTGAGTTTTTTGCCTCTCTGCTAAGCAGAGCACCTATGAGCAGTAAACTGGGAGATGGTTTTTAGGGTGTAAGCCCTTGCAGGGTGTGAACTCTGGCCAGTGGTTAACACAAGGGGGAGGAGAGAGTAGCGATCAAGTGGCAACAGCTTCTTGTCCTGCCCATCCTGGGCTTGTGCCAGGATCAGTGACCCACGGACGGTAAGCTCCAGACCCCAGTGTGAGTCCCCAAACCTCTCAGTCCTGTAAAGGCCGTAAGAGGTTTGATTGTATATGTCATCTACTCAAGAAAGAGTGGGCACATTCAGCTGCCAAGCTGTCAGTGCCAACAGAAATCATTCTGGTAGCATCGCTCTGAGTGAACAGTTTCATTCATGCAAAGCAACCTCAGGACCACAAACCTATTTTCTCATCCCCTAAAGGGCAGAAGTAGTGTTTGGATGCTGCTTGACCATCTCGTGCTGAGGATGTTGCTCTCTTAAGCAGCGATTTGAAATATGTCTCTTACATGTTGGCAATACCTTTCATCATCAGAGCTTTATACGTTGTGCAGTTGGCACGTGGAGCAGTGGCGATGATTAAATGTGCAGCTGAATTGTTTCAGCCATCTGCCTTAAACAAGGCACGATAGTTTGGGGTGATCAGGTTGAAACTCTCCAAAACATTTCTGAAGGCAAGCTCTTCCAGGGCAGAAAAGGAGCCGAGCTCCGAGAGGGCAAGGGCTGGAGCACAGCGTGTGTTGGTGGAAGCAGCAGCCTCTGGAGCAGGGTCAGCTGGAGCCCACCCAGCCCGGGCAGGCAGCTGAACACGGGCCGGTTGGCACAAGTCAAGGCCACCATGTCCTGGGTTATCTGCAGAGCCTGCGGCATCAACACCAGGCTCCTGAGAACATGCTGAGGGTGAGCAACTTATTCGTCCTTCTTATCTTCCTCACTGTTCTTTAGACAACACACAGTGCCTTCCCTCCACATTCTGTTCTGCAAACCTCTTGTATCACTTTCAAGCTCTAGACAGGACAAACTCTTATTTACTTAATCAATAAAATAAAAAAAATAAGGAAGGAGGAGCTGATCTGCAGCTTCCATTCAAGAATGGACTCACTCCTTCTGTCTTTGCTTTGGTGCTGCACATGTATGACTGGGAAGTGGCCAACCAGGCATTAAAATAAACATGGAATGGTTAAAATATCAGCTCCAAAACAGATGTTGAAATCTTACTGCATTTCCCAAAGCTGGTGTTTACTGCCTTGGCAACCTAAGAATGCTGTTTTGCTTAAAGCACAATTTTAGTAATTCTTCTGCCTTGAATAATGTGAAGGAATTTTAAAATTATTTCCAGACCTTGGTAGCTCCCTGACTTATTAGAGGAAAGCACCGGCCTTTTGTCTTTAGGAAACTGGTACGAGTTTGGCTGCTGTCAGGAGGGGAAGGCTTTGGTAGCCTAAGCTCAGCCTTTTAATGGATTGTAGTCAGGAAACAAGCACACACCGCTTTACTTGATAGCACACAACTGGCTCTCCTCCCTTAAAAGATGTTGAACAAATTACTCCTCTTTAATCCAGACAAGGTAGATTAGAGCTCTGAGACTTGACTTGGTCCAGCTGTATCCACCTGCTTGCAAGCAACCGTGCTGTCTCAGACTGCATTTTTCACCTCTTCTACAGGAAATTTAACACAACCAGTCCAGAACTCTTCACTGTGGGCCTGCAGGAGTTTTACAGGATGTTATACTCGCAGGAAACGTACTGGAAACATTCCTGATGCATTTATTTTCTATCTTTTCTTTTGCGCTCATTCACAACAAGTTTAACACAGTAGTCTTCCCTGGAGATTTCTAACTATGCAGCCATTATGGGGGTAAAGAAAGATTTTGAAGTCTTATCAAAGCCTTGTTGCCCATTGGAGGTTCAATGTAATATTAAACACCTGAAGGACTTTTTGGGGGAATTGGGACAAATATTTAGAGGGGTTTGAAAAGTCACGTTCATAACACAGCTGTGGTGTCCTGACATGTAAGGACTGGCTTATTGAGCTGGCGATGGCGTTTTCTGTTTATGAAGGAGAGCTGGAAGGTGCAACAATTACTGCCTTTCCTTCAGCTTGTTGTGGTGATGGAACATGATTATTAGGGTAAATCAATTAGCCTCTGATTACAAGTGTTCAAGATACTGCCTTTGTACAATTACTCCTGAGGAAAAATGTTATCTACTATTTAATTTTCCCATTGTCTTTGGAAGTAGAAAAGGGATTAGCTCTACAAAATTCACATCTTCATTTGTGATTATGAAGCCTTCTCAAACACAAAGACATTTGGGAATTACCTAGCCACAAACCTTAATGGAACGGATGCAATTCCCCTCTATTTCCCCACCGCAGCACTTCCTACGTTAGCAGCACAGCGAGGCAGCACCCAGCACTTCTGCTCCCACTGGAAAACAAAGCAGATGCTACCGCTTGTGTCTGATGCTGCGTGAGCTGCTCAGCAGCCTTGAGAAGGCAAAAAGGCGAAGTCTCTCTTGTAAAGCTCTGCACAAGGTCTCGGGGCTGCAAACAATGGTGCCGGCTGTCAGCGCGGGCATGCACCGCCCCGCGCGCGGCCCTGATGGTGCGCCTTCAAGGTTACACGGTCATGTAAACGAAGTGCACGGAGAAAAACTCTGGAAAACTCAAAAGCTTCATGGTCATGGGTTTCAATAGCGGTTCCTTTTGAAGGATGGCACAAAAGGCTTGCGGAACAGGAGCGTCTCGGAGCTGCGATAGACTTCTCTGCTGCAGCGCATAAAGGGAAGGGGATGTTGGCCTTGCATACGGCTTGTCTGCAAAACAAAAGGATGATTCTTGGTGTCCACCAGCAATGGGAAATGAAGTTGGCAGTGGGGTTTTTCACCTCAAGGGAGTGTTCCCGGGCACTGCCTTTAACAGGAGGAAACCAGATGTCCCCAGGTACGCTTGCCATGCGGAGAAAAGCTGTCTGCATATAGATACACACAGGCACGCACACTTTTTGTGTGACACACAACAGGCTATTACGGCCGAAAGCCTCACAGGGAAAGACCTTTCATTATACAGGCAAGGTTGAGAAAAACAACCACACGGTACATAATTTGTCTTGGTTCACCCCAGCAACAGATGCCATTAAAGAAGCGAGCCTGCTGGGTGAGATGAAAATACGGTCTTTGCACTGGCCGTTCGTTATGTGCAGAACTGTTTAGGAAGTATTTGCCAAAGGACTTGCCTCGGCAGAGGATTGCAGACCTGCAGAGCCATGCAGGGGCTCCTCATCAGCCGCCTCTTCCAGGCTCCCTCTGGGGCTCCCACCTACTCAAGGGTGGGAGTCCCTCCTGCAACCCCCCCGTCCTGCTCCTCCTGCAGACATTCTGTCACTCACCCAGAACATCGGTGCTTCTCCTGCGGGTGCTGTGCCTCACACGCGGGGGCACAGGGGCTGTTGCAGTGCCCCATCTCCTCCCTGTGCCCCAACAGCCATGCACGGTGCCTGTGAATTCCTAGGGTCAGCCCCCCAGGTGCCCCATGGTGGTTTCTTTTGTCTCTTGTGAGGATGGAACGGGGAAAAAAAATCAGCTCACTGGCTTTTGTCCTAAATTCAGACCAGCTGCTTACTAGTATTGTCCCTCTGCCTCAGTTTTTACCCCCACAAAGCACACTCCTGGGCCCCCAGCTTCCAATTCTCATATGTCAGTGACATGAATATCTCTGTCTCCTCTGGAACAGACCGCAAATTCTGCTGCCTTTCATCTGAGAAGCGAAACCCCGAAAAGCTGAGTCTACTGAAGGGAGCGTATAGCTGAAGCCTGCCCTGCTCCGGCTGCGGGACGGCGGAGCCGCCCTGCGCCAGGGGGGCTGCCCCGCAGAGCTGTGCACACCCAGGGGCTCTGAAAGCTCAGAAAGCTCCACGGGAAGGGACACAAACATCTCTGAGCTTGCTCTGCAGGCAATTAAGCTGTTGCTTTGCTCCCCCTCCTCCTGGCATAGAAGCGTTACACCAGGGAAGGTATGTAAGGCTCCAGCCATTGACAGGTTGGGTGCAGCCCCCGCCCCCCCCCATTTTATTTTTTTTTGTTACTGAAACCATCCATCTGCCAAATGTCACTAGCTGATAAGAACTGCCGGTTTTTAAATCCCCATTTGTAAATAGATGTTGGCTGACATAATTAATGTCTACCATGCAACACAATTTGAATTACAAAGTAAAGGCAATTTAAAAATCAGCCTCCACATGATTACAATTGATACTCAGCCTATAAATTCCATAGCCCCAGGAATTACTTAAATTTCTGAAAATGAATGAAAATCAGTACAAGATGTCTTTCGGGAAAGCAAGACCAGAAGTGGAGCATCTGAGATAAACTAAATAGTCTCTTGAGATAAACATTCTTTGGCGCAGTAATACCTAAGGCTCCTAGGCCACCACGGGTCTGTAACGTCTGCTCTGCTGTCAGGGCTGTTATCTGCTATGCCGCTGCCACCTACTCAGAATAAATCCCCTTAACTGATAAGCACATTATGTTGAGGACCCCTGCTTGTCACTTCCATCTAACTGGGTGGTTTATAGGAACACCATGGCACTGAATTACTCGGCTTTAAGACACCGATACCGCTCGCGGGCTGGGATCAAGCCTTCAGCGCGTAAGCACAAGAAGGTCAACAGAAGAAGTGCAAAATGAAAATGTGTAAGGCAGAACACAGGCTATGGCACTTGGAAACATTTACCCCAGCTTCAGTTTTTCTGCTAACTAGAAATAAAAAGTTCAAACGGACAACACACATTTCTAACAAGCAAGCTGGGCCATTAGCTTGGGGAGAAAGACTGGCAACGCAAGAGTAATTTAAAGCACATCTAGGCTGTGCCCCTCACATGCCAAAATAAAAAGCTCCGTTACTTCCTAAAGAGGCCTGTGCACCAGCTCTACAGCGGCGTGGCACAGGCAGGAGCAATCCTGCACGTGGATCCTGCGCAGGAGGAGGATCCAGCACAGAGCAGAACACGCTGCCAAGCTCTGCCTCTTTTTCCTGTCTTTATGGTATCGCTTAACGCTTTAAGTGAATTTCATTATTTTCCTGCTAGTTCTTCCTTTGTAAAATCAGGAGAAATAATTTGTGGGTGTCTAGATTTACTAGAAAAACAAATCTCTTTAGAAATAAATAGTGCCACAAAGGAGCAATGAAATCTGCTTTCAAAGGAAGCAAACGTGTTACTGCAAATCACAGGCTGGCAGTTAAGTTGCATAAATACACCAGATACATGGTAATGATAGGCATGTGATAAATTACATTTATCATGCACCTTTGACCATCTCACCTGCACTCAGCTCCCCCACTGAGGAAATGTTAACATTCCTGATCTTTCATCAGTTTCAAACAGCTGCCATTAAAAAAAAAACAACAAAAAAACCCCAACAAAAAGCCACAAAACCCCCCAAACCCACAACAAAGAATTCCACATATTCCCAGAGATAACCTTATCTTTTGCTTTTGAAATGTGGGGTTTTCTCTAAATTATGTTAGCACAAAATCCAGGGTTGGGGACAGGATGGTCAATCAGGCTTAAGAGTATATAATTAAAGTTACCTATCAGGGCAAAAGTGGAAGCAAGTATTGCTAGGAACCACCATAAGATCTGCAAAAGATGTGTAGTGTAAGGAATACCAGCAAGCATTTGCATCACTGGAAATATAAGGATCCCAGATTTTTATCTGCAAATACATAATATTTGTTGCCCGTGCAAGAAACAAAGTATTAGTCTTTGAAATAAGAAAGTTATAAACAAAATGAGGACAAATTAAAACAAGGCTGCTCCAATCTGAGACACTGTTACCTCTGGAATTGGAAACTTGGCAACTCCAGCATCTCGCAGCAGCATCCACGAGCCGCCAGCGATGTTACTGAACCCCTGGCACTACAGAAGAGCGCGGCCGCGGCTGTCCCAGCACGGCACAGTACAGTGTAACACTTGGGTACCCCCCTCAAACGGTAATGAAAGGTCTACAATTCAATATTGTTTTTCTTAAAACCAGCAAGATGTACACCAGTGTGGCTGCTGTGAGAGAAAATCCACAGGAAAATGTAAACTCACAAAATCACCAGTTAAAGCGGCAGAACCCTTCTTCTCATTAGTTTTCTAACTCCCTTCCTTCACATTCCTCTGTTATTGAGTGGAATGGTCTTTTTTTTTTTTTTTTTTTTTTTTTTTAAATGAGGTGCAAATGCATTTTCACACCTCTACCTAAAACTAGGTTAAGTCTCCAAGCTAATTACACATTATTAATGAGTTCAACAACTGTGGGTAGGCTGGTCAGAGAAGGGATGCAGGTCTGCACATCATGTATGCACGCATGCAGATGCACATTTATACTCCGCACGGGTCTGATGCTGCCAGGTGCTGAACTCTCTTCTCATTTGCAATAGTAAAATGTTTAACACTGAAAATCATGGTCTACAATGCAGTTATTTTCTTCTATTTCTCCCATTTTTTTTACAAGGTGTTTGTGGGGTTTTTTTGGAGGGGGAGGTGTGGTGTTTTTTTTTAATACTGAAAATACAGTAAAATATTACATTCAGATGACCGTTTTCCAGACTCTCCCCAGGTATGCTTCATTATAAAGACCAGCATCACCTCAGTAACACTTCTCTCCCTATTAAACAAGCCACCTGCCTGTGCTGACACAGACTGGGAGGCGGCTGTATGAAGTTTTAGCTACTCAGAACAAACAAGACAAGATTGGGTTATGTACCAGCGTAGACCATCATGTTCTGGCAAGGTCTGCTCTGCTGGTTTAAAGTTACCATCTTCCACTGCTGGCATCATTTCATTGCCAGAGATTATCCCCTCCAGAGCAGAGCTGGCAGAGGGACATGTAACCCCACCTCAGTTGTAAATTAGAGAGGAAGAGCTCGCTTGGGACACCAGCGGTGCTCCCTGCTGCCTGTTGTACAGGGACAGCTTAGCTCTCTGCAAAACAGGTCTCAAAGACCAAGCTGTAACTTGACAAATTAAAGGCAAGGAAAATCAGTGCCAGTTTACCTTAATGTGCTGGGCTTTAACTGCAGCAGTTTAGCTGCCATCTTAAAACCAGGGGCGAAAATTTGAACCATGACAGGCACTACAGCAAGGGCTTTTGGTGAGATGGAGCTCTTCACCCCAGCTCCTCCAGGCTGGACTTTGCAGATGAAGCATTGGCACGTGAGAGTCATCTTCTAACATCAACTCTGCAGTGAGGTGCCAAAACCAACACAGAAATCCCTAAACAACCTAAGATCCAAGGTGTAAGCATCTGCAGCCAGAATGATGAGGTTCTTAAAATTATATATGTTGTGGTTTTATATCATTGTCTTCTCTTCAGAAATACAGAGCTTCTAATGGTGTCTGTTACATGCTCCTTAACATGAGACACTATACATACACATACATACCATTTACAGGGCTAAATATATATAAAAAAACCCTATGAAAGAAGTAAATGTTTGTATAGAAGTAGTGCATATATTTAAAAAAAAAAAAAATCATCCACAAAACCTTTCATCCTAACTTTGGATTAGATCTGTATCAGAACATGCATTGACAAAGCCAAATCAGATGGACTTTCATAGGAAGTGCTCAGAAAGTAAGAAGTATGTAGCATAAATGAAGGACAGATTTTGCACAGATTCTAATAATTTCTGTTTAAAAGCCTTCCTGTTGAAAGTATTATTCAAGCTTTAAATATGCCACACTGTGGGATGAGTGTGCACTAAAACAATTCTTAACAGACCTGTTAATTGAACTTCATTAGTTTCTTCAGAATAGTATGTGGAGCTACTTTGATTCTTAAGTTTCTAGCTGGCAGGAAAAACAAGCCCTAACTGTGTCAGATTTAGCTGCTGAAGAGATCAGTGTTTTATGAGGGATGTAAAAATGGTTCACAGTTACTAAAATAGAAATCTTTGTTTGCTTTTCAAGGAGGGGGGACAGGAACATTTATAACTTAAGAGTTTAGAAATGGGCAATTAAGAAATACATCAATAAATTAATCTTCCTAGGATATTTTCTGGCTTGTGGAAAGACAGTAATGAACACATCTGAGAATTTTCCAGCTGAAAGCTCCTGACATCTAAGTTGGATCTTGCTGGGTATGGTTTTAATCCTGAAATTACGTAACATTTTCTTCCATATGAACCCCAAAGATGCTAATTTCCTTCTACATTTATTTTTAAGATGGCCTAAACACTTATTTGGTAGGTCACAGGCTTTTATCAGCTCATGCTTGCCCCTGAAACGCCCCGTAAGGAGAACGAACAATACCATCATGTCTACTCATTCAGTCCCCATGGTATCGTGCTGTAACAGACTTTGGCATCGCAAGCAGCAGAATGTACCTGCTTTTGGAGCAGTATCACACCAAAAAGCCTAAAAAACAAGCTTTACTGCCTTCTGAGCAGGTCTTTTTAGATACCCTGAAGGCAATGCTGACAACCGCTCACCCCAAAGCAAGGGTTTTATACTCACCGGCATCGAGACTCCCGGTCGCCGCGGTCCAGCCCATGACGGGGGGAATGGCACCGACGACAGCTCCCACCCATGTGTTGGCAATGCTCATCCTCTTCATGGGTGTGTAACAACACGTGTACAAGAAAATGTTGAAGGCTCCCAGGGCACCGGTGAGAGGGTTTACTCCCAGTGTCAGCAGCGCAATTCCCGGGATACCGCAGGAGGCAGCAAAAGAGACAGCGAGTAGAGGGCTGTGGAGAGAGCCGGAGACACACACTGAGCGCGAGTCTGTCTTAAAGAATGACCACTGTCCTGCTCCTTTTGCCTCCTCCCAAAAATTAAGACTGGATTTTTACTACTTTGTCACTTGTCCAGCCCAAATTTTCCCACTTGAACCCCCCAACCCAAGAAAAGCCTTTCTAAAAAGGTAAGACAATCTTGCTACTGGTTTGCAATGACAGGTGATCCCTGTGAGCACTGTGTTCGCCACATAAATTCAACCTCTGCAGCTAAACAGCCCTTACGGAGAGCTGGTGCTTCCAGCAGGTCATTCTCTTTCATTTCAGTCTTAGTAAATTTTGACCTCTGGAAAAAGCACTCAGGGTTTAGAGTAAATGAGGATGGTTGGAGCTTGTCAGATTTTTAACTGATTGCAATCATCGAAGGGATCCTTTGACTGAGATGCAACAGGGTTAGACAAAAAATTAGGAAGCATTTACAAGAAAGAGTACATTCAATCATTTTGAAATTACATCAAGAGGAATAAAGTACTTTTTGGCTTTACTGAAAAAAAAAAAGCTGATTTTTCTGCATTCCCATTTAGCTTACACACTGTGCTAAGCAGGAGTAGCACACCAAAGCAATTCTGGCAGCAGAATCAAAATTAAAACTTCTTATCTTCTATGTACGACTGGAATTAACTGACGATATTCTAGGTTTGGCTGAAAGCAGCAAACGTCAGAGATGCAAATAATTTCCGTTGATTTCTACTCCACATCAGCTAAGAGCTCAGGGAAGGTTGGAAATTCTTGTTAAAATCTGTAAGAAAGTGGCTGAAGCTATGTAAATAATATTATTTGCTAATAAGTTCCACAATAAACACCCAAATACGATGAACAAGGATTTTTTGTTTGGCTACCAAAACCACGCCATGATGCAACCCTAAGCAAGTTTTATTTGTGATCCCTTGCACAAATCAACACGTTTGCTGCTGGCGGAGATCTCTTCACATGTGCTTGTTCGAGGGTGTTTGGTATAATGGGAAGAGAGAATTAAACACCACTAAGAAATAACGTGGTGTGGGAGACCTCTGGAAGGGAGGAAAATGCCATTAACTGAGTTGCATTTAATAACCCATGTGGCTAAACACACACTTCTAGTCATCCATATAAGACAAGAAAATATGTGTGCTTGCCACAAATGTCTCTGCATGAAGTTTAGCTTTACACATTTTGTCTAATTGAAAACTATGCAGCCTTTGTATTCTACAATCACTTTGCCCTCTGGTCAAATCCTTAACCCTAAAATACGTGTTGCAAGCACTACTCCAACCCTCATAAGAAAAATTTGCTGGTGGGGATGAATTTTATGGGAGTTTTATCAGCAAAAAATCCTACCCTTCAAGTTTTGATTTTTAAGGCCCTTGCTGGGCCACTATGGTATGGACATCCTAAATAACTAGAACTAAAATGAGAAAATCTCACACTAAAGATCTGCCTTCAATTTAAATTAAATTGACTAAGTCATTTTATCCAGCTTTTCAAAACCATCAACAGATTTTAGGTTACGGAGCATGCACAGAGCACATTTACGCTCCAGCATTACCAGTCTTGGTGTTACTAATATATCAGGAATAGAGGCAGGGTACATCATTGCCATCCACTGACAATGAGATGTATAAAATTTAAGACTGTTTTCAGGAGCCATACTGTGAAAGGAGCCATACGGTGCTGTGCTCTCTGGTTTTGCAGCTAGCAGTGCTCTTTTGCAGCAAGGCAGCAAAACACAATCTGTACCGTAAACTGCCTCAACGCTGACTACAAATGCCGAACTTCGTAGATGTTGCCCCTCTGCAATGAAAGCCTGACTGGGTTTGGTTAAACAAATCTATCTTGACTGATTCCTGAATAAAATACAGTCAGACAGTAAACACCAGATTTACACAATACACACTCTCCAGGTGACAAAAGACCAGCGTGACCCTCTGAGGCCAGGCTGCCCACGTCGGCTCCCGCAGGGCTCACGGACATAAATGAGGACACAGTTTGACCTAATGCAACGAGCACTCTTCTCACTAATCAAGAGTGAAGACTCCCGATCCAGAGGAACGCTACACACCACGAGCTGGTCACCCAGCACCAGAAACCAGCCCCTCACGACTCCTACGGGAAGGGAAGGCGAAGGCTGGGAGTGCAAAACCCCCCAGGGGGCTGAAGCCAGCACTGTGTCCCCCCGCAGCAGTGCCAGCCCTGCGATGCCAGCCCCGACATCACCCGTGCGCTGCCCTCACTGATGGGTTGGGAAAGCACCTTTAAAAATGAGGCTTTTTCAAAAGGGAAGGGTGGAGTTATGTGGCTGAGGCCTCCAGAAAAGCTGTGCTCTTCCTGGTGGATGAAAACACAGTTTTCTTTCTCGGTTTCTTCCTTTTTGCCTCTTTAAAAGGAAGTTCCTGGAGGCCTGTTTGATTAGTGTCTAATAGTCCTAACGATCTCAGGGGAGGGAATCAAGTCAGTAGGGGTTGTTCTTCATCAGCAGCTGAACTATAATACTTTTGGACATCCTGAAAGTATTGCATTTTCTACTTCTCTCCAGTGTTTCCTTAACAATCAAGGAACTGTAAAATTCTTCTAGAAGAGTAACTGTCCAACTTACAAATAAAACTCCAACTGAGATCAGAAACTCCAACTGTGGTCTGATGATTCAGCTTTGTTGTTTCTGCCCCTCAGAATACTGTTTGGCATTACAAAGACACTGCAATCAGGAATTAGGACCTTGCCTGCTTGGTGAGGCATGAGGCAGAGGAGAATTCAACTCACTCTTACATACATATGTCACATTTATAAGGTCTAGGAGAAGTGTGAGCAGCTTCTTGTTGGGATGTCTGAGGAAACCACTGGGAGATTTCAGTCACTGGGGCAGTTCTTTCTGCTTCAGTGACTCGCAGGATTTTAATAAGACAAGACTGACCCTAGGTTTAAATCAGCGCAGTTTCAGGGTATTCCAACCTCTACTAGTTCGTAGTCTTCTAGGGACTGTTCAGCATCTTCATGTTCACACTAGGTCTGTCATAACTCAGGCACGCAGCGTGAGGCTTGTTGATTTGGTGCACACTCCTTTGCCGGACTGCCTGTACCTCACCCAGGGAGCGCAGGAGATCAGGATCTCATTCTGGAGCAGGAGATAGGCTGTGGTGCTGAGCTGCCACTGAATTAGCCCCATCACCTAATGACCATGCAGCTCCTCCTGCTACAGCCTCGTGCCACCGCGCAGTCCAGTGTGCATCACAGGAGCATCAGTCCTGGGTAACCGAGCGCAGGAGAATCCTCACACGGTGGTCAAAAGTGGCTGCGGGGTCTCTGCTGACTTCCTTCATCCTTAAACCATCTCAGGCAGTAAGTGCAGGCTGATGACAGATGCTGGTACATAAGCCTCATTTCACTTGGGCGTTCACTTATGCTAAGGGAATCGCTCCCATGGGAAAAAAAGGCAATCTTCCATTGGAAAATTGGCCAAGGAGCTAGCTCAGAAAGCAAACATATTGAGTAAGAAACTAGGTTTTATGATGGATTCTTGGGAGGAGTTGGTTTCAGTTATTTGACTGATTAAAATCAGACTTTGGAAAAATACTACAAGTGCCAAATGAGCTCTCTTCAAATTTCAGCTCTAAAATACCCAGTTTGTCACCACATAGGACACCTCCTAAAGGAAAACCAAAAACTGGTAGTTCTGCCTCGTTCCTCCTTCTCCTTTACTGAGCACACATCTGCCAATGTCTGCCTACTAATACTGCTAAAAGACATTCACATTCAACTAAAAGCTTTTGAGAGAACTTCAGTTTGAACATTGAATAATCAAATGCTTCCTGACCAACTGGAAATATGTTGACATTTCTCTCCCACAACATTCACCCAAGACGGACTCTCCCCAGCCACACTCCACTGACAGCATCCAAGAGGAGGAGGAGGAGGAGGCGCAGGACGAGGAACAGAGACCCAGGTTTTTCCTCATTCAACTCAAAACTCAACTCTGTGTCTTGTTGACACAGAGGTGTCCGGAGAGATGCTGTCGGTCAGGCGGGGAGGATTGCTCGAGGACACCCAGAGCTGCCTGGGGCAGGGAAGGGGGGCAGGCAGGAGGAATCCCATGCGGCAGATATTCAGGCATCCCCTGCACACACAACCACCAGGTGTCCACGTGGACCCCCACTCATCGTATTGTTAACAGAGACTTTGGACAACGCAGCAGCCTATTTTAATTCACGTATAATAGCAAATTCTCTGAATCTAGTTGCCACTTACGTATGATCTGGTTATACCTATGTAAAGATCTTACACACATGTGCATGAAATATATTGATTTGATAGACTCCAGTGTCATGGATAATAGCACTTATTGACTCACAGCGTTACTTGGAAAAATGGAGAGGGGGAAACAAATTAAAGCATTTGCCCATCTGTAAAATTAATGTACTATTTTACCTATTTCACAGCAGCATTAGCAAGCATAATATCTATAAAGATCAATAGCATCACTACTACACATGCTTTTCTATGCTGTCTTTGGCTTTTTGGCAAAACATTTTGTGAAGATGACTGTCAAAGTACAGTTTGAACTGTAATTTAAAAAACAGTATGAAAAAGGGGGGAAAGTTCAAAGAAAATTTTTAAAAGAAAAAACAATCAAGAAGTTAGAAAAAATTCCCTCTTAAAAACCTATCGATATTTTGAAATATGGAAAATTCCTGTATTGGCATCCAATGCTTTGACCTGTCTCTGTGAATATATTGACACTCATATACAAACACAGACACAAAGCCCATATGAATTCTGAATAGGCACATTCATGCAATCAGCACTTGTATGCAATTCATGTTCAGATGTTATGTAAATACGTAAGAAACTTAATTTGTGACCTTGTGTTAATGGGAAATAGGGCACACAAAACATATTTACATAAAAGTGTAAGCCTGAACATAAGTGTCCATTTAAAGCTGCCTGCATATTTTTCAGGTGAAGCACAAGCGCTGATATTTGAAAACTGAATTCAAAGCCTAATAGAAAAGGTAATAAAACAAATCCTGTCTTCTCCCTGTCTGTCAAAAACCTTTTATAGAAACATCACCCACTTCTAAAAGGGCAAACTAAAAAAAAACCCCAACCAACCAACAATGCCCTTTTGTTTTGCTGCAGCACGCACAGAACACCTTAATGGATTGAACCATTCAAATCCCCAGCCGGTTACTTTGGATTAGATCTTATTATTATTGACAACTCTCCCTCGAGCCGCAGGGCCAGGGATCTGTCCTGCCCAAGGCAGGGTGATGGTCGAACACCGGCAGGACAGGGATGGTGAAGGATGAAGCGCAGAGGGCAAGCGCTGTGCCGCAGGGCAGGCGGCGGGGCAGAGGCACAGCACCACTCGCCCCCCAAGCACCGGCCAGGCTGCGCTTCCCCACAATGCGCCCGCTGCATCCAGCCACGGGCTGGGCAGGAGGAGGAAGGTGGGAAGGGAAGGAACTTATTTAGAGTCATTTCCACGTCCCAACAAAGCCAAGACATGCATCCTCACTTGCCTCTGCATAGGCTTTTAGTAATGCCAAATGCTCTGCACAGACTACACCCTTTAATTAAACTACAATTTTACTTCTTTTTTGATGACACAAAAACTGCTTTGGGTTTTTGGTGAGTTTCCCGTTCCATTCAAGACACAGGTTCAGCAAGACCACCACGCTTCCTCCCCTCACTCATTTGCTGCTGTTGCCCACAGAAATGATCCTAAATTATCCCTGACTTCAGCATCTTCCACAGTGTACCGAGACAATAAAGATGAGATTGATGGCTCAGATTAATCTCAGTATTGCTACTCTGGGTGCAAATTCCATCTGCATATAGTGTCAAAACAATTTGTCGTAATAAGAAAAGGAACAGCCTGAACCAGCCTCACGCACATACAGGCTGAAAATAGTGGGAGCTTGGAAGAAGGTATTTGGCAGACAGAACACAAGTGTGATTCTCATCTCTGCAATTTCATTTCGCCATCACAGGCTGAGATATGAGGCCAGTGAATGAACGCTGTTCCAAAGCCATAATTAAAATCAGATTTCAGGAGGAAGCATCGTAAGTTGCTTATTATTTCTGGAATCTGTAGGTACTAAAAATGTCCCCAGACTACTCGCCAGTACAAGATGCTGGAGGAAGCCCCCTCCTCTTCCTAATTTTTTCCAGGTCAGCAGTAAGTTATTAAGGCTTCCGAAGCCACTTACAAACTCAGACAAAAGATCAGCCTAGAGGTTTTGCATTTTTCCACCAGCAATGAGAGGTTACACCAACTGAAGTACAAGTCACAGCCCTCTGAAGGTTTCTGTGGCTGCGAAAGCCTATGGTCATTTCAGGAGTGAGGATGTCCATGGAGATCCCCAGCATAAATGCACCTAACGCGGTGCAGAAAACCATCATTCTCCCCAGCTGCTGATTTACACTTTTGCTCATCTCCTGGCATCTTCTCAATTCCTGCGGCCAGGCAACTGCCAAAAACACGTCCCAGGGTAGAAGCTGAGCCTGTGGTCACCATGACTGTCATGTGGTGCTGAGCTACGACTTGGTCACCTCCCTCAGCTGGAGGAGTATCAGCCAAGGGATTTTTTTAAATTATTTTATTTATTTTTTTAAGCAGCAGCATCCAAGAAATGCTGAACCCTCCTCCACAGCTTTCAGAGATCTAGCAAGAAAATCAGGGAAGGACATCAACCTCAGGAGTGACACTAGGTAATCCCATCCCACTGGGAAGACACAGGGTGCTGAAGATGTTGCACACTGCAGCAACGCATGACTGCAGTGAAGCCTTCCTGCTCCTGTGGCTTAGGTAAGGGGCAGAAGGGCCCATCTCCTTCAAGCCCACATCTGGATTGCATTTATGTCATTTCCAGCTCTGCTTCCCCCAATGGACAGATGCCTGAAACCGGCAGTGGGGTCGTCTGCTGGCACAAGTGCCGCAGAGTCAGCTGACTGCGAAAAATGAGCCAGAAGGCTGTAAAAAACACATTTTGCCCCGAATAGTAACGGTAGCTTCTCTAAGATTATTTTTGATGGAGGTTAAAAAAACCCACTCATACAGCTTCTAAGCTCAAAGCAAGGCACAGAGCATTCAAAACCAATCAGTAATCACGGCAGAAAACTGAATGATGGCAATCTACCAACAGTGAAATTAAATTTTAACTTTCCACACAAATCCTTTCAGGCTGCATATTTATATATTTAGTAATAAAAACCATATTCATGACCATTGTCAGCTGTAAAAGTTCTACAGTAATAACAACAAACACTAATGGAAACTGAAACTGGAACAACATTGCCTGGATCAGTAGCTTCATCGTTGATGACTTTTCTAAAATTATTCTAATTTTTTTGCAGAAGACATTAAACTCCAGAAGAGTCCTACAGACAGACTGGGGATGCACCTGATAGAAAAAACATCCACACTCAGATCTGACATACTAAATCAAAGTGGTTACACCACGATACATTATGACTCCTAATTAGTAGAATTTTGAGGCAGCATATGTTTTTTCTAAGGACTCAAGGCATGACTGACAAAATATTTTTATATTCAACTACAGCTTCCGTTTACAGATTGCATTAGTCTCAAGGAGAGATATTTCTTTCCAATTCAAAGGAAAAAATAGCTTTAACGTTGGCAGAATGGTCATACTGCCAGACCCCTTTATTTCTTTCCTGTGGATGGGATTCAGCATCAGGCAAGCTTTAGTAAACACAGGCACTCCACGTTCCCACTTTTGATATCATCTTCCACAGGTACATTGTGACTGAACATTATGAAAAGCCCAAGAACCTGCTGATTGAGTCTTAATGTTGCAAAGTACCAGAATTATATTAAACCGTACGATACCTATCAGTAAGCTAAAATGGTACTATTTTAAGGGAAAAAATGTAGAGAAAGATCTTAACAGATACTAATTTATTCTCTCTCAGTCATGCAAGGAAGTTCATGACTCACAACAAGGGATGAAGGATGATGTATTTTGCAACTAAATTACACTGTTAATTGGGAATTCAATTTTTCCCCATCAGCTCCAAATATCAGAATACATCCTTGTCTATCATTTACCACTGAAGACTGACAAGATGTCTTAGATGTCTTTTAGGAGGTGCAAACAAATGGGGAGCTTTGTCAATTTTTTTTTCTTTAATTAATTATTTAGATTTGTCTTCACAGGTTAAGAAGCAGTATCTATGTTCTGTGTCTGGTGTCTCATCCCCAAAAATGCGTTGCTGTGGCATATCAGGCTCTATGTGCACTACACATATTTAATTTTATATTGAATGCCCTTTAAGTGGGTATAACACTACCACAATCTTTAAGACTGCCAGAACACACTTGCTGCAATTCTGCCTGGTTATTTTTTGTAACTGGCTTTTTGTGGATTGTTTTCTGGTAATAACTGTGACAAAGATGTTGACAATCTCAGATTGGACAGTACTTTTCCCCAAATGTAAAAAAAATAGTGTAGAAAACAGTGGAAAAGTTCTAAAACCAACTTGTAACACCAAGTCTGAGCTGAGGAGGAACTTGGTGTTAGGAGGTATGAAACTTGTAGGTGCTCCCACAAAGCCTAACCAGCTGGGTTAATGGGTAGCATTAAGCACACTTAAATCAGGAGTTTAACACCACAGCATTGTGTCTCCAGACAAGAGTTTACTGATCTGAATCTCAAATAAACCTCTTTAAAATGCAAATCTCTGCAAAAGGAATTACCTTTAATATCTTTCCTTTGTCCACAGGGCTCAGCCAGATCCATCAGCACCCACCAGGATGTGGTTTTGAATGACATCTGGGCCATCAGCAGGGGAATGGGAAGGATTCAGTGAGCAGTGTCTCAATCTCCCAAGGAATGTCATACAGTAAGAACTCGGCATATATGGAGCTCAGCAATGGATAAACACACACAGGTCTCGCCATTCTTGAGTTCTGGCACAAAACTGCCAAGCTTTGCTATCTAATATACTTGTTCAGAAGGGTACTCAATGTAAATAAATACAGACTAGGATAAAATACCCCATATCTGTGTCAATTAATTTCTCTCCCAGTGAAGAAACAACCCATGCACGGAGCCCAAGCTACCCTGTCATGATTGTGTATTGCTATTGTATAAAAGCATAATCAACGCTGTATTTTAACCAAATCAGAGGCAATTAGTTCCCCTTGCTCCTCAAGAATCTGAGCTGCAGATGTTCTGTCTCCTCTGCCAAAGCGAGGGACTTTAAAACTATCATAAACAAACACAGCTAATTTAAAAGAATCATTTCATCTTGAAAGGGATACATCTCTCTTATTTATGCTTGTGTAAATCAAAATTGGCTTGATCGATTTTGCTGAAACTTTCCACAAAGACACAGTGTGTATGCTAAGCCAAGGTAAGAGGAATTTCAACTCAACTGAAAAACAGAGAACTCGGTAGTCCCACCCTCAGCATGGCGCTTGCTCCTGCACATACCCTGCTCTCATTTTTATCAGTCTAATGCCATGCAAATGATGCCAGGATCCGGTCATCCACTGTTCATGGGTTCAAGAGTCTGCCTGCAGGACTGAGACCAAAGCACCCACAGGTTTGGGATGAGATAGCTCAGGAAACCCTGGGGTGACTTGCCGTTCACAAATACCATGTTCAGAAGGAAATAAACCTTTTTATGCTGCCCTTTGTTATTACACTGAGGCTCCAATTGGGCCTCGTCACTTCACTTGAAGTAAAAAATTGAAAATGGAAAGGACCCACACTTGTAAAATGTTTATGCTCTTATTACACTTGCTATACACACCAGAATGCTAATCATAACAACCCTAAGCAACCCCACAGAGTGTTAGCACGCTCCTTGTTACAGGGCTTTGTTGGGTAGGAGTGAAAGGGTGAATAATAATATTCACAGCTTCCCTGCAGTTGAGAAAATGTAAATATTTTTTTAAAGTGCAAACAAGACAAACCTACAGTAAATTTGAAAAATGTCCCTGTAATATTTAAACTAAATCCTCCTCTTTAACCTAACAAACCTAACCTTATAACACAGCAGTTAAGTGATCCATTAATTTTATTTCAAAATCTCAGTTCTCTTTTTGCTTAAGAACCAGAGACCAGCTGACAAACAGGATGGATAATATGGTCTCTCCAGAAACATTTTTCTGTGCTGTAGTGATAATGATTAAATCTAGCATGTGCTTCTGTGGAGCCCTCAGCCAACATCTACTAAGCAGCAGTTAAAGA
This sequence comes from Microhierax caerulescens, assembly GCA_035590215.1. Lineage (NCBI taxonomy): Eukaryota > Metazoa > Chordata > Aves > Falconiformes > Falconidae > Microhierax > Microhierax caerulescens. The sequence continues at coordinate 115,156,324 of JAVJGJ010000001.1, read as the reverse complement.
AGTCTCAGGCCAGTTCTCAACCTCATTAAGATGGAGAAAACAAAGTTCTAGAGTATTTATCAACCTGTTCTTCAAAAAAAAAAAAAGGGAGAGAAAAGACAGTCCAGCCGTTCTTGGTATAGGATCACTGACTCCAAATACATTCCCAGGAGCCACAAAAATGAAAGAAATAAGTTATCCTCCACAGCCACAGACAGCTGGACAAGAAGCAATGGTCTGCAGTAGAAGGAGCATCAGGTTGTAGACACCATTAAGTGGAAGAGTAATCAAGCAGATGAACCTGTCAAATTGCAATTTAAGTCAGACCCTTTCCTGCCTATCTGCAGATTCCTCTGCAATACTGCAAGCATGCATTTGATATTCATATCATCTTAAGACTCTATAGCATGCTCTTAAGTTTCACCTGAGACGTGAAGAGGATGGGGATGGTTGTAATTTGGGATTTCTGCAGTATTATTTTGGTAGTTGATCCACAGTTAGCATCTGGAGCTATAGTTTACAAATGTTTGGTGGAAAAAAAGCAAAAAACCTCTTCATATACCATCAAGTGCATGAATACACCATAACTATTGTCACACACGGGCAGCAGAATCAGTCACTGCGGCTCACACTTTACAGCATGATTTATAATATAATATTCCTTGTGATTCTACAGCCTTAGAAAAAAAAATTAAATAAAATATATCAAAGAGGTTCTCCACATATCTCACCCTCAGGAATGCAGCTTTTCTAGTCATAAAGACTGGAGAGCAAGCATCTGTGTTAGCACAGCTAATTAAAGTGTAAGAAAAACCTCTTTTATATCTGACTTGTGAAGTTGATAACATGTAAGTTATAACTTGTATAAGACATGATAAACTCTGTCCTTCACAGAAAGAAATGCACTTCTAACATGACTTACTGTAAACAGATCTCAGGGTATAGCAGCTTCTAATCAGAGGCAGCTCCGTAATGGACTTGTTGAGCGGTGACATTTCCTACAACACTTGGCACACGTTGAATAATGATGCTCTTGTGGTTAAACCAGATAAGGTTCAATACTAATACAGGGAACAAAGTGTTGGGTTTTTGACTGCATTAAGCCAAAATGTACAAACATGAACCTGAAATGTTTGACAGACAGAAAGGATCTCGAGCTTTAATTTTGCTTATTTGTGCAGTGTAAGGGGGAAAACTCACTTTAACATCACCTTTGAAGAAAATGACTCATGACTAGTCAGTGAAAAAGGAGTCAATGATTACAACTGATGGCCAAGAGGCCTGTTCAAATCGGACACAAAGATGGGAGGATTAGTGTACAATAGCTTGGTTCCCTCCAGCTCACGGGGCTCTACCCCCTGGTGAGGAGCTGACATGAGAGGATAAGACAACTCCATTAGGAGCCCGTATCACTTCTCTGCAGCGCTCCCCACAAGCAGATGGAGCAGCTATTTAGCCAAATGCACCGTGACTCCTGGTTTATACATGAGCATCTGGGATGTTTCCTAACGTGGGGCGATGTACAATGTACTCCGATTTATCAACTGTCCCACATGCAATTAAAGATTCAGATAAATAATTTGGCAGCAAAGGCCCCTTGGATGAACTGAAATTAGCAAGGCGTGAGGGGTCAAGTGTTTCCGCAGGATTTATATTTACCAAACAGAGCTGCCTGCAAAGGAATGTCTCCGTTGAGCTGTGGCAGAATTAGGTCTGGGTAGGAGTGAGCTGAAGGTGCTAGCCGGAGAGCTAGCCATTTCTTTGTTTCAACTGAAACGAATTTCAGTGTAATGTTAAGAGTTATTGAAACAACCCTCTTTATTGCCCTAAGAAACAAAATATATATGTAGTTAGAGCTATATAATTTCCTGCTAATACATATTTTGATCTGAGGATAATGTGCAGTATCACCATTTTTCTGTGCATTCTACAAAAGGACTCTAATACCTTAGAACCATTTAATCAACATCCTATGCAGGCAGTGAATAGATAATTGAAATATAAGTACTGTCATCCATATCCCCTTTGGGAAAGTGACACAGTAAGCATTATATCATTCCATTAGTCCATCCTTTGATGTGGGTTTTATTCTCATTAAACTATGTTTTAGCCTCAAGGTTTCTTCCCCCCCACCCCTCTGTGACACGGCCATGCTGAAAAAAAAAAAAAAAAAATACCCTGCTGTTCAAAAGGCAAGAACTACATTTTTACAAGCAATTGTACATGTCAAAAATATAAAGCTGCCTTTTTAATTTCTTGTTTACCAAATACAGTCAATGACAGCTTCTGGAAAACACAGGGTGGAGAAAAAAAAAAAAAAAAAGGAAGCCAGAAGGGTGGTGGTGGGGAAGGAATGCATTTACTTGTTTGCAAATAATAAAGCCTGAACACAAGCAGGATAAAATGCTTGAAAAGGCTGCCGTGGTGGTGTCTGCTTTGAATTGTGCCCTGTTTAAACAAGAGGAAAGCCTCCCACGGAAAAAAGAAACATTTTTATCATTCAAAAAGATCTCAGGGCAGTCCTTTTAAAATGAGGTATTTTCTAAACAAAATATTGGAAAGTTTCCCTGCAGGGAACAAGTATCTGATCTCTTAAAAATGATTATTCTTGAAGAACTGTAGATTTATGCAGTTTTTGTTTTATTTGTTTTAACTTAAGTAGAATGAAACCTGTCTGAAATGACCACCCAAGGGAGCAGACCAGTCAGCTAAGCAGAGGCTGATCTTTAAATGGGAACTGAAGTTGTCCTGAAACCCTTGGGGAGGTTTTAAACCGTTGGCTTAAACCAGGGCTGGCTCATGCTTAATGCAGGTTTCAGCCTAAGCCAAGGACATGGATTTCCTCTCGCTCCCATCAGTGTAGCTCTCCTAACATCAGTACAAATACTCCTGATTTGCATTAGTGTTAGCAAGCAAAGAATCAAGCTAATTATACTGAGTTATCAACAGTGATTACAGGAGGATTATTTTTTTTTCAATGCAGACACATTTTCTTCAGCGTGAACTGGTTTTGTTACACTTGTAACAGCAGGTCTCCTACAGGCAGCTGAGTGGAAAACTCAGCTTTACGCAGAATTGGTCTTGAGTCACCATGTGTTTCTGAATAAATAGAGCAAGTCTGACGTGTTGCAATTTTCTATCAGTTTATGAATGCCCAAATTATCTATTTGCAATTACAACTGCAATGCATAAATATAAGCCACCGGTGAGAAACACTACTAGCTTAGGAGCTCTTTTTGGTCCGATTCTTTGTGAGTTTGGCTTATAGTTCGAACTGACCCAAGACAACATTCCCAGAAATGTTGACAAGTAGAGAAGCATTTACTGTCTCCGTTAATTGCAATAACCATCTACTGTGGCCATAAGAAGCAGGAAGCTCACATACAGAACACAGCTCCTTGCACATTGCTAAATGAGGAGGTTAATGGGATTATAGGAAAAAATATTCACCACACAACACGACAATTTATTTCTTTTGAAGCATCCAAGGCATTACGTGTGTCGTACCTTCTTCTGCCGTGTTAATAGACTTAAAATTCTTGAATGCTCAAGGAAAAGCAAGCTTGAGAGTGCAACTATCTGCATAAGGAGAATATAATTAAATGCCATAGCGTGTTATTCTTATAGCAAAGGTTTTTGACTGAATAAAGCCTGGAGCACCCAGGTCTGACCTTAGAGCTGACCCTGCTGTGAGCAGGAGATGGGTGTACAGCTCTCCTGAGGTCCCCTGCAGCCCCAGCCATCCTCTGATGTGGCTGGTACGACACATTGTAGCCCGGGTGACATGAAACCTGGAGGTGAAGTGAGGGAGAAATCCCAGCCTCACTCTTGGGCAGATGCTGCAGCCACTGCTAAGACCAAAACCAAAGGGCTTGGTACAGAAAACAGTTGCAAGCTGCAAAACACTGCGAGAGCAGAACCGAAAGGCGTCTACATGGTCATGAATTAGTTATTTAGAACACGCTGTTTGATGACTTATTTTTTTTTAAGATGAAAAACTATTCCTGTAAAACTATTAAGTTTTTTATGAGTGCTTAGCACAGCAGATCCAGCAGTACTGTAAGTTCATAAAACCAGATGCTTTTTAACAAGAGTGTGTGCAGTTCTGTGTAGAAGGGCAATCAAAGCTGTCACTTTGTACAATATAATGGAGCAGGACACTTGTCATCCTGGAGGCTAAGCTCACTCAGCTACTGCAGCTAATACTAGAGATTTATTTAAATTAATCTGCAGGAAAATTAAATCCATTACCTTAAAAAGCAAGGGAATAAATCACACCCAAGAGGAAACCAGGAAAAGCTGCTGCCATTTCAGTCAAATCTCAGGCTGCGTGAGCACATGAAATTTTTCCTTGTTGATGACATAAAAACAATTCATAGCGGGAAAAATAATATCAGCTGTTGTTATAATGCAAAACACAAAGCAGCTCAATGAGTTTAACACTGCAGCCAAAGTATGAAGAACATCTCAAGCTGTTTGTATTTCCAAACAAGACTTGAGGGGTCAGAGGAGGGAGGAGGACATGTGGGCAGGCTGGAATGATGGATGGCGCTTAGTGGCATGCTGCATTTGGGTCTACTCTTGTTATTTTTGCAACAGGATGTCTCTGATTACTCTCTGAATAGAGAATAAGGATGGTTACATCTCATTGCTCAAAGCGTGCATTTTTTTCAGAGCCTTACAAATTAAATAGGACATTGTAAAGCAAGCAGTCAATGAACTATCAGGTGCTGTTTGTCATGAATCTAGCAACAGTGTCAGAAGATTCCCTGGGGGTATCAGAGGTGGGTTTGGAGCTGGAAAATAAAGTGTATGTGCTCTTGTCCCTGCATACAGCAGACTGCATCTCTTCAGGGTCCTTCTGTGTCATTGCCTATGTGGTTTAGTCCAGGTCAAATGACATGAAGTATATACAGCAGGGGGACACTAAGCTTCTAAATAACTATTTCAGCCATAAAGATGATGCAATATGGAAAGGATTTCAAAAAGGATGAAGGACAACTGCTTTTCCACATCCCACCCTTCCATTGATCTTTGCACAGCTGGCTCTCGGCTCATAGGGTGCTGCCTGGAGCAATGGTCAGGCCAAAGCTGCCTAACTTAAACACTTCTGGAGTGTCACCGGTGAGATAATGACACCCTGTCCCCAGCCAGCCCTCAGAGGCCACAACAACGTCCACAGTCCACAGGGCAGCCCTGGCCCTGGAGTGTTTCTTTGAAAGCTACTGAGGTTCCTCACCGATACCAGAAGAAATTGCAAGTCCTTGGCAGCTTGTAGGAGAGGCAGAGATGTGGGGCCTTGGGAACCACCTCAACACGTGTGAGGGTAACAAACACGCATAAATGCTGCCAGGACAGGGGGGGTTGTGTTCTTTTCTCAAAGCAAAGGTTTCAGGCAGAAAGGATGGGGAGAAATGCTGGAAGCAAGGTCAGTTAGAACTGACAGCTGATCTTAAACCTAAATAAACTTGGGGCTGAAGCTGCAAACGGAGGCCACAAAGTGAAACACACGGGAATAATTTCTCTACAACAGCATAACATTTCCTAATGAGCCGACTCCATGCATTAGCTTTTCTAAAATAGAGACACCAGCTCATTCAGGGACTGGATGACTCGGCAGCACCAAGCACCTCTCACTGGGGCTTACCAGTTTGATTCTGGCCCCAGGTCAAAGCATCTAAGAATTGTCTTCATGATGCCACAACCTCTATAAAAAATGTCCGTGGTCTCAGTGCAGTTTCTCAGTGGGCAGGAGTTCCCATCAAACCACCACCGACAGCCTTTCCAAGAAGGTGCAGTAAGCCAGTACGATGGAGAGTTAACAACCTTCTCACTCTTCAAAAGGGATCTCAAGCTCAGGACTGGATCACACAAAAACTGCTACCCATACTGACCAGTTCTGTAACAGGGACTATGCCAAATAAATAAAAAGGAAGGCAAGAAAGAAAACAAGGGAAATCACAATCTATTTACAAACAGTGCAAATGAAGATGGATCATAAAATGATGCCTCATTTGCACTGTGTATCCCAGATGATAACACAGCAGAATTAAAAAAGCAGCAAACCTTTCAAGATACAAAGCAGCTAAAGAGAAGAAAATGTTAAAACTCAGACATCAAACAAATCCCAGTGCAAGAACTCTGCACATATCCCAAGCTCTCTGGATTCCTTCCCAGAGCCAAGACACCAGTCTCTCACATACAATTTATCCATCCCTGTCTCGTCTGTTTTTGACTAGTTTTAGCATAGCCATTTAAGGGTTTTATTTAATCAGTCAGGAAGGAAAGAGTTCAAGGAACACCAGGGAATATGTGGCAAAATATAACAAGGTTAGATCACTTGCACTGGATTATTCTCCTCCGGCACACCGCAGAAGAAATAACCCCAGTCAAGGTCTGCATGTTCAATGGTCTACAGGGAACGAGACTGGCATTATTCAAGGTAAGTGACACTTTAAAGAACTTTAAATTAGCTGTTGACAGTCAGGTAGATAGATTGATGAGTGATTACACAAAGTCCCCAACATTACCATTTTGTGGTGAAAGCAAATATGAAGAGAGGAGAAGTAAGAAAATACGTTAAATATGGTTTTGCCAATCTGTGGTGCATTCACATGACAGTGAAGTTCGTCTAAGGACACTGGAAACTCACAAAACAAATTGCTTTCTCTGAACCAAAAGTTGACAGGAAGTTTCCGAGCTATATTTTTGACTCCAGAAACGCGGCAAGCCATGCTTGTAGACTATGATAAAAATAGTAATAAAAAAAATCCCCCCATCACCTTCCTCCCTAACAAGTGTTCCTTCTTCCAGGACTAAAGGACCACATGCAAGTGGAGCAGAAGTGCAGCTCCCCTGAACTGCACAGCTGAGGCTGACACTGTATGTACAACAGATGCCCTCACTGCAGTGGTCCCTAAAATATGTTTTTAAATAAAATTAACTCAACTCAGGAATATGTAATTAGCACCATCTTCAAGAACAAATCGGAACAAGTTTATTGAAGCACTCTAACTATTTACAGTGAGAGTGAATTTACCCCTGAGGTTCACTTTGCTATTTTGTCTCAATTTTCTTGTAATTTCATCCATCACATTTTTTTCAGTCCTCCAAAGGTGATGGATAAAACACAGAAATAAATAGGACCAACTGTTCGCAGAAGCCTAAGGGAAAACATAATTTTGTTATAAATAATCCTTGGCACAAATCATGGAAATGCAATACTAAAATTGTTTGTTGAATCATTTATGAATTGGGCCTTCAGTTTTAGTTTGCAAATAAGTTAGACGTTTATGTTGATGTTCTTTTCCACTTTGCTTTTTTAGCTGGAAAGCAGTCTTTGAGAAACTGAACTGATATATAATCCAGAAAAACAATGAATGAAGGATTTATTTCTTTTAAGGGAATCCCTACACTAAAAAAAGGCTTCTATTGGGGTGTGAGGGAGGGATTTACTTGGGTGATGATAACCTAAATGATGATAAATTTTTACTGTATTTTCACAAGATGCCACCATCGTGAATCTTCGCCCCAGCTTTATGCTAAACACGTAGAAAAGGCAAAGACAACACAGTGCCTTACAAAACCACCAAAAAAAAATTAGTTGCAGATACCTCCACCAGGAGATTTCAATGAATGTTTGTGATCTAACAAATAGATATGACTACTAAAAACAAGAAACAATTTTGTGCTTATTTTCAGATGTGAAATTTTGAAATTTGTTGTTACAAACTAATGCAAAAGTTCAGTGGAGCATAACTGTGTGCTACCATGCTGTGCATGGAGCCGTCACACACCAAGAAGTACACAACGTGAGTGCAAATTCTGCTGTCTTGAGAAATTCAGTAAAGGACAGCTGATTGCCCAAACTCCTCAAATAAAAGTTATAAACATGCAGAAATATTGAAGAACAGAAGGGTGCGTTTCTTTCTTAAGTCTTTTGTCTGAAATTGCTATTTTTCTCCATTTGAAGAGAGAGCGAAGCTTGGAGATAGATAAAAGCAACGTGAAGACTCATTTCTCATTAGCTGGAGCAGGTGTGCATAGCCTTACCTGATCTGTCCTCGCACCAGTGGTCTGTTTTTTGTCCTGTTCATATTTGAGTCAAATGGAACCTCAAAGAACTGTAATGAAAAAAAAAAAAAAAAAAAAAGGAAGAATCAAAATGAAAGGATGCCGGAAAGTATGCCATGCGTGGAATGTACTGTCTGCATCTGCAGGTGCTTTAATCTCTATTTTTGAAGATTCAGAAATACAACGAAAATGGCAAACACCTTTTACGGAGCTTTGATAGTCTGCATTAACACTTCTGGCATCCCTTTAGAAAGAAAATCACCCGGAGGACAAAAACAGTTTGCACAAGCCCCAAAAAATTAATCATTTGAAGTAGAGTTTGATTCCAAGTTCTGTTCTCAACAGGCTTGACACAGCTTTAATACGTACACAGTTATATATACACATACACACAGCTCTTGCCCCCAGTTTTATACTAATACAAACAGCCCTTGCAAATGATGTGCTTCTGGTATTTAAAAGACAAACATTACAGTTTTTTCAAGATCATCTAACTTCTGAGAACCTATAACCCACCCCAAAATCAATCAACTCTTGTAAAATACTACGGAGACTGCACTGAGCATCTAGTTCTAGTAGCAGGGAACGAACACACCATATGGTATTATTTAATGTCACAACCCAATTTGACTTTAAATACCGCCTATGGGAAAATTCAGGCGGCAATGTCTTCACGGCAGGAATTCCTGCAGGCTTTTGCATGATCCATTTTATAAAGAATGCTACTGGAAAAGCTGAATGCACTTTGCCATACGGCAAACTGTAAAGCCGTTTAGCTTTACGTGTGCAAAATAATAATACAAATAGTAAGCATATATTTACTTATAGAAAGAGTAGGATGTATTTATAGAAAGAATATTTTCTACTGACATCATGTCTGAGGCTTTAGGGAACCCAATTATGGTGAATAAGTAGGAAAAGTACCACAACAGATCACAATTTTGAAGAATCAGAACGATGGTAAGCTCAGCACAGTCCAACTGCAGGCAGGTTTAAGGTGACCATATGATAAATGACTACATGACACAATCTATGTTATTCCAGCAAACTGATGTAACCTTTTCCACAAAAGACAAAATTAATGAACATCTTCATTTTGACAGTGCCACATTCCTGGTCTTGCTATTGAATGGGGCTGTGGTCCCAGGGGAATGCCGGCGGACAGGGACACGGGGAGCACCAGGGACTCCAGCGGAGCCCCACAGGTGCACATCGTGGGGGACACGCTTCATTTACACGTGCACAGAGATTACAGGAACCACCTTTCCCATCCATTACCTTGAAGTAATGACTATATAACAATTTGGGAACCTCTGCTGTTGCTCCTACGTATTTGCAAGCATGGCAGGGATCACCCATGGATCATCCTGCCTAACACTGCCCACGATATTCTCCATGTGTGGTGACATTTTTAACCTCAGGTTGAGTCATCTTCCTGATGGATTTAACCATTCCCAGGAATAAGGTTATAAGTGAGTCCTGCATGCGTACAAATGAAAGTGAGTGCATGCACATGCTCAAGCCTATGTACTGAAGTTACCCTGCTTAAACAAAACTTGCTAACAGTGTGCTCTAAAGCCACGAAATCTGGCAGCAGGCACCATCTTCACGTTTCGTCATGTTTGTGAAACCACCCAAACTGGGGAAACAAATGAGACTCAGGCAGGTGGTGAGGGAGAGAGGGTAGAAGGTCGAATAAGTAGCAGCAGAGCCACCAAGGGGGGCTCTGGCTGGGGGACCCCAAACCTGCACTCTCCCCCTCCCAGCCAGCAGCTGTGAAACCTCCTGGAAAAGTGACCACCTTGTCCCTCTCCAGCGGCTGGCCAACGCAAATTAATGGATATTCACAGTTGTCAACTTGGCTGAAGCCTGTGCTGCACAGTAATGTCCTCAGTTCATCCACGATGGATCCAAAAACTACCACGGTTCCACAGAGGAGGAATCCTTCATTGAAGACCACAGAATAAATGCTCAAAAGTTAAGAAACATGAAAGCATGGAGATCAAAATCATCAGCATAGCTTTTCATTACTAGTTCACATCCAATTCCCTAGAAGTCTCACCCGCTCCTGGGGGGGGGGGCTGCCTGGGGTGGTGCAGCCTGCAGAGGGTTTGCTCGCCATAAGTCTCCATGCGGGGCGACTGGACGGAGCGCCTGACCCCCTTCCCACTCCTACCAACTCTCAAAGCCTTTCAATTTTATTATCAATATTCCTGAAGAAAACTCAGGCTGCTCAGCCAAGAGTTACTCACACGGAAGAGGAAGGGACTTCAGGATGAAAAGGGGTTAGTTTACGTGTCTCTGGATTTGCCAGAGCGTGCTGGCACTGTGCTAGGCAGCTCATCTGTTCACCATTAGCTAGGCAGCTAATGGGTTATCCCTCCTCCTCTGCTTGCTCTGCCTGACCTGCAGCAGCAACAGTCACTGCCAGCTACGACCAAAGTTGGTGGAGACCCTGGTTCAGAAGCAGAGTGTCTGTGCGGCAGCTCCAAGCCCCTTGCACGGACCCCGGCAGCTCCCGTCAGAGGGCCAGGTCGGATCTTCATGGCCACAATGTCACCCTTGAAGCGTTGGATGCTTCACAAAGAACCTCTATAGGAAACCGCAAGTACCTCCGGAGAAGGGAAAGCACCCCGTTTGGATCCAAAACCAGTGATTGCTTCTGACAGCTCAGCATTTTGCTAATGGTTTGTTTCACTGTTACATTTCAGAGACAATTACGCTAAATGAAGAAAAAATGTCATTTGACATCAGACTGCTAGAGCAATGCAAGGAAAAATTCTATAGAGCTAAAGTCTTCTCTCAAAATGTGCTGGGCTGGGCTCAGTTTTGTCTTTTTTTTTTTTTTTTTTTTAATAGACACAATATTTGTTTATATTTGCAAAGTATGACTGCTTTGAACTTACGTCCAATTTAAACTTGTCCATGTGAGGAGATTCTGGCTCATTTCAGAGTATTTAAGGTTATGGATAAAGGTATTCCATGTGTGATGGATAAAAATCAAAAGAAGGTGCAAGTTTTAAATTCAGTGTGTCTCTAACACAAAATGACTAAAATGAAGAACAGTTTGACAGAACACCTGAAAGAATTTAAACTTTTGCAGTAATTGGTATAACCTGACAATACCATAATGAATGTATGAAATATTTCTATATATTTAATATAGTAGTTAACCTCTGAATAGAATACAAATCTTGAACAAGAAAATTCTCAGCCTGCAGCGTTAAGTAGTCAAAAAATGTCTGTGTCTGTTGTACACAGACACGGCTGCTCCTGAAATTAAGACTGCTGTATGACTTAAATCTGCATTTTTTTGCTTTTTAAAATCTGACAATCTGAATAATCTGTTACTGTCAACTGTACGCACGAAACTACATATCCAATTGAACTACAGTTAAGAAAAATCCTTTTATTTGCAATACCCTAGATTCTTTCACTGAGCTAGTTGCTATTACATGTCAGCAAGATGCCATTTATCAAACTTTTCCCATTTTGCTCCCAGATGTTCAGTAGAATTCTCTCTCCACTTGAAATTATTTTCCCCTGATATTCTAGAAAAAATGAAAAAAATGTGCATCTCAAATATCATTCCATAGGAATGAAAGAGTAAACTCAAACATATTATCTCATGCCAGGCCAACACAGTACCGCCTGTTTTAGCAAAGAGTAAATTCAGTAAGATGAAACCTGGATAAATAAATATTTTAGAAGCACTCAAGAGGCTTTTTCCTCAGGAAGTCTGAATGCATCAGTTCAGCCGGACAAGGCAGAACATTATCTGCCCTAGGTATTTGGGAAGCTAACCATCAAAGGGACAGACAGAGGGTTAAATCCACAGCATCTAAAAATCCCTGAGCGACAAAAGTTGGCAAAAGCTTTCAAAACCCTAACCGAAATTTTAATCAGTATGCATGAACATTTAAAACATGATGATGGAAAAAAATAAATCAGGCCAGCTAGTACTTTGTGGTTTATTTCTCTGGCAGGCTCATCAGACTCTTTGTGTAGATCTCGTCAAGTTAATATACAATAATTATATCTTAAACATCTAACAATTCTTAGATTAGCTGTCATATTAATGATTATAGCTGTTTACACTCATGGTTTGGTTTTTTTTCTTCTCTTTTTCTTTCAGCTTCTTAAAAACAAAGTGGAAACCAGTATGAAGTGAAATGTTAAAGAACATTTAATTTCTTCAAGCTACCTGCTGGAACCAGCAGCGACTGCAGAGGGTAGCTAATCATTCAGACCTCCTGGGGGACACATAGATGAATAATTTTATTTGGACTAAACCAAGACTCTCTTAGCATCACCTTGCAGATGCAGATGGCATTACACCGTGCTGGCACTTTTAGGACGAACATGATAAAGATGGAAAGAGTGAGGGCGTCCTGTGCCTTTTCAGGATGCCCTCTCGCTCTTTCCGTATCACCAGTTAAACACCAACACCACTTATTAAGTTTTCAAAACCAGCGGCCTGACTATTTGCAGTTAATTAAGCCAGTGGAGCGGATGGAAAGCCCTGAGCACGTGCTGAGCTTGCCATCCGTGGTCATTCCTGCGGGAGAGATTTTAACTCCTGAATTATGACAGTTCAATACCTTTACTCCTGTTCACATGAAAACATAAATAGAGTGCATTAAGAGGAACAATATGTCATCTAGTTTATCAAACAGATCACCCACACTTAGGCCAGTAAACATCTCTCATGTACTGCTTTGGATTTAGAGCGTATCAAGCACCAGCCTGGCCCCTGTCCAGGGCCAGCTCTAATCTGTGACACATGGTGGAAACAGCAGCGGCTGAAACAGGCAACCGGTCTTCCATGTATTGACATAACATTTTACTCTAATGCTAAACACATATTTACATCAGAACCGATAATCCCATGCATCTAAAGATGGAGCGGAACCCTGCTATTAAAAGACAATTTAATTCAAGGCAGCTCCGTGGGCTTCCCATTGCAAAGCCACCCCTGCAGCTGAGCAGACTTCCACGTGCTCTCTGCCAGCAGAATTGCCCTCTGCACGTAGGTATTTCTCTCCGCAGCCTCTGTGAAGGGCAGTTCAGGTGAATCTGTGGCACTAATGAGTGAATGAGAAGACCAGGCTGTTGCCAAAGAGCAGTCACCTCCTCCTGCACTGAAGTGCTGCTGGTATCCAAAATCCTCAGTGCCCTGCACCACACTGGGCAGGTGGAGACGAGCTACAGGGGTGGGTGCAGGTGGTGGCCGAAGCCTCTCCTCAGCTAAAATCTCTTGCTACAGACCCAAGCAAACATTTTTAATACAATGCAAATAACGACCAGTACAACTGGACTCCCCACTTGAGCACTTCACTGCATGTCTACAGCCAGGGGTGAAACTGGGCTGTACAGGGCAAGTCTTGCAAGTACTGGCCTTGTTGAATCAGACGCTTCTGAGGTTCTCTGATCTCCCCCACTCTACAGTAAGGTCTGATCCTCTTGGGGGTTCTTTGGCATTGCCAAAATGTAAATAGTTAAACCAGAAACATACTGGAAAACACATGCTGGAAACCAAAAGGAACCAGGGAGGAGCAGGTGGAGCAAAACCAGGTGGGGAGCACAAGGTAGAGTGGAGTCTGGGTACTTGCACCACAACCTGAGGACGCCTGGGAAGGTGACATCCAGAAAGCCATTCCTCACAGCTGGCCACGTGGCCTCCAAATTCATCAGTTTTTAGCACTAGCCTTTCACATGGGGTCTCCTCATTTTCCCACGCGTTCAAAGGAAAGCCACTGTAAGCAGCACTGGAAACCCACCCGACCACGAAGAGCTGAGCTCCATCCTTTGTGAGTGCTCTTTCCTTCTGTATTACTGAATTATTTCTATTTCTCGTGTTTTCAGTGATTTATCTTACAACGTGATAAAGTAATATATAATTACATAAAAGGAGAAGAAAAACATAACATATGATTTATGGTAAATAAGATCAAAGTCAAGATTATTATTATAGGTTTTCTGCTGGTTTCCTTTCAATCACTTTTATATGAAAACAACAAAGAATAATTAAAGTATATTACAAAGGTCTTTTTATTCAATTGTACACAGATGTGACTAAAAAAAAAGCTAAGGGGAGGATTTTCAAAAGCACTCATGTACTGATCTAACACTATTCTCACTGAAGTCAACAGCAGTTTGACTTCAATGAGAGCAAAGACAGACCAACACTGAGTGATTCTGAAAATCCCACCCTAATTGTACAAACAAGGGAAGGCTTTAGAGATTGCTGGCTTGGAGATTGTATATTTGAGAATCATAAAGGGCACACAGCACCTGTTTGTCTTCAAGATATGAAAATAAAGCAAGGCAAATATTTTAAGGATTAGAAATAGCTTTTTTTTTTTTTTTTAAAGGCAGTATCTGAAAACCCTCTGGCTCTGCAGTTCCCAGTCTAGCTATAGATCTGCTTTAATATTTTCCATTTCAAAGAGGATTCTCATTAAAAAAGAGATTGATGCAAGCCTGAACAATGTTACTTACAGATAGAGAAGGGCAGCTAAACCCCAAACTGTCATGTCCCAGTGAACCCAGGAAATGTCTGCTAGGTAAAGCATCTGTCACAGTTTAATTTATTATTTTTTTAAGAAAGCTTCCACAAAAGACACATTCTTCTTATTAGCCAGTGTTTGGAAGACCATTGTTGAGTACAGGAGAGAGAACAGGAGGTAACTGAAAGAAAATGTTGGTACCTGTCCCTTCAGAAACATATTTTCAGGATGGAGAATGCAAAGGCTCACAGACCTCAATTAGCACTGATTTGTCCCCTCACGACCTGCCGTGCAGGCTCTGCTTTTAAGTGCTCATGAGGTGACACGTTATTTTCTTGACCACTTCACAAGCATGTGACTTTCTAGGGATTCCCAGAGCCACCCACAGCCACCAACATTGAGGGGTTTTTTAAGGTTTTACATTGCACTTAGCATTTAAGTGCACTTAGCAGGCAGCAGTGCCCAGAGCCGCTGGCACACTGCTCTGTATTTGTTTTCAGCTCATCCAAATCCTTCTAGTGGGTCTGACCAACAAACCAAGTGGTCATTAAACTCTTGCAGCTCAGCAGCCTCTCCACCAGCACTGGCCAAACAATATTCTTTGGTGATACCAGAAGTACCATTACAAGGAGCTTGAAAAGCACAGGACCCTGTTAACACTCAGGAGTGTCAAAGCAACATGGTGCCAACACCCTGCTGCTCCGTCTGCAGGCCCTGTCATGACGATGAGGGACTGGGACAGAGGGCAGGATGACGGATGCATCCCGAAACACACCACCTGGAAGTGCTGAAGCCCAGCTGGATGAAGCACTGCGGGTGTGGATGCACTTGGGGCATTCACCTGAGTAAAAGCAGCAAGGGTGGAGGGAAGGACCCTGGGTATGCATGCATGTGTCTGAGCATGCTGCAGTAAGCAAGGAATTAATAAAGCAGGAAAAGATAATTAAGGACTACATGTGGTCTTCAATTGTATGAATAACTTCAAATGAAATAATGGCACATTTGCACCAAATTATCTACTTTACCCCTACATATAACATTTTTCTTATCTTCATCTTTGCATCAAATTTGCTAGCACCAAAGAATGAAAAAAACCACCCCACAACCAAACTCATTTAATCTAATTTTTTTCAATGTACCTGATGTGCAAACCAAAGAATGAAAAAAACCACCCCACAACCAAACTCATTTAATCTAATTTTTTTCAATGTACCTGATGTGCAAGACTTGAAATGGGAGAAAAGACATCAATCTCCTGTTTCAGTCAACAGGAAACAGGTTGGGTGACAACCTATGAGCCCAGCTCTTCCCACTAAAATCACATTTTGCTAAGAAGATACTGTAACAAAACCAAAATAATAAAAATAAAACCAGGCCTTTATAAGCTGTGCAATCTTAAAAACTGCTGACACTGTGAGCCACCTAAATTGCATATTCCTGAGGCGTCACGGAGGTCAGCCACAGCTTCAGGGGAAATGCAAGCTGGATGCTGCAGAGAGGCTTTCACCTGACGTGATCCACCTTGGAGAACAGCTTTCATGGGAAGAAATACTGGTTTCTGGCCAGCTTCCAAAGACTTCTAATAATATGAAATATTTACCACCACCAAGTCCTTTTTATTTAGCACACAATTAATACAACCACAAACAAAGCTCTTTACTCCAAGCCTTCCTCCAGCCCCACTTCCACCAGGGAACTCGCCTATCAATGTGTTTGGGCTCCCTGAACCAAAGGGAGGGATTTCCAAAGTGCAAGACATGTTGCACCAAAAGCCTTCCCATCCATTTCTTCTGGACATGGACTTTGTCACCACTGTGCTCTTCCTTTTCATCTTAAAATGAAAATTGCTAAAAAATGTTTTAACTAGGTCTGAGCCCCTAGTTAGATAAACACCTCATGCCCTTCCCTTGCTTTGACCCAACCAGCTGCACCTAGAGAACAACCTGCTCTGACCAAAAATGTAACAAATTTCCCCCTGGATCTTTTAATTTTTTGATCTGGACACCCTGGATATGAAAGTAGGAGAGGGAAAGGGTGAGGCTGTGACTTGGCTCCCACCACTGAGCTGCTGCATCATGCACCCCAAGGCAGAAGCTGCAACACAACGGCGTCTCTGCCACTTAGGAGTTAAACTGTTCTGCCTCTCCAGGCTCATGGAGATAAGGCAATGAAGCAGCAGTCACCTCTCTGTGCCTTGTGTTGCCCTGGTATAATCAGTGAAAACTGAACCTACCCACGCATACGTCAACAACTGGCCTCTGACCACCCCAAACCTGTTACCTACCCATGCAGGATTTCTGCAAGTTTTTAATGATGGGTTATAGTTAGATGTCAAATGCAGAGGTACATCCTTTTTGCTCTTCAGGAACTACTTCGTTTCTATATATTTTAGAAACAATTGTTAGACTTGAAGAAAAATACCACCTTTATGCCTATTAAAATGCATGCTGAATCACTTTGTGAAGCCATTTTCTCAGATTCCTTTGCATTAAATCATATTTGTCACGATGCCAGCATGCCATGAGTGCAATGTATAATTTAAAAAACAAACAAAACTTCAAATAACAATCTGTTCACTGAAGATAGGAATTGCACAAGGTCAGTATCTGGTTTAAGTTACGATACGTCCTAAAATACACAAGGCCAGGTCCTCTGGACATACTGCAGCTGCTTTGAGCAATACTGCAGATAAAATCCGATACTGAAGATGGCTTAGACAAATTCCTGCGGTGGAATAAAGTTGTTACTCAGGAACTCTTTGGGAAGTAATTCTGCTGCCCAGTGCAAGTGCTTAAGTCGAGCAGGAGATTGAGAGTCAACCAGGAGACACGCATCTCCTCCAGACGGCAAGTGAGAGCAAACAGAGGCAGTAACTTGCCTAACGGAGACGTAAAGCCTTTATTTCTCTCTAGTGACCACAGAAGGACCCTGAGCTCCTGGCTTTAGCCAGGGCAGTGGTAAAAAGGGGCTGGTAGCCAGACAGCCCTCCAGACTATCAGTATCAGCTTTCCACTATCTGCTTTCCAGTCCCCTGTGACAACCAGAGCGCTATAAAATACAGCAGCCTCACTGCTTCTCGCTTCTTGCCCAGGAGATTTGAGTAAGGAAGTGGAAAGGTGAGATTTAAATCACTTCCACACATCTCCTGGCTCCAACCCATGAGTCCGGGATCCAGGTCATTTTAATCAGCTTTTTATAATTTGTCACTCAAATGATAAGAATACTAAACCACTGCAGTGTGGTTCTTGCCAGGCACCCGAATATTAATCCATAAACTGTTCTCTTTTATCACACATAGACGTATTCTCTTTAACTGCTCATGGCTGACATGTCCTGTTAGCAATACTTTTTTCCTTACAAGACAGACAAAAGCACCGTACATAAAGTAGCAAGCTTGCCTGCTTTTGGCTATGGAAAGGTTATTTATGTAGTCGTATACACATAAATTCCTTATTCAAAACACCTTTTAGTTTTGGAAATAAATTAACTCTCTTACTTGAAGTTACTGGCGCCTGTGAAAAACAATTCGCTTTGGTCCATCTGTATTTGGCAAAAGAAAAATCTACAGCTCCTTCTGGCCAAATTATTTTAAAAAACCCAAACCAAACCAAAACCAAAACCCCACAATGAATGAACCTGGGGAACACTATAACATAGCCAATAAAAAAGCCTAAATGTGAACAAGGGTGTAAAGTGGCATCAGCATTTACTGACATGCCTCAGAGACCCAGCATGGTAACACTGCCCAACTGTCGCACAACTGACCAGCTGGACTTACCTGTAGCTCAAACTTCCTAATAAAATCATTCCTCAAGAGTTATTCCTTCAAAGTATTTAAAGAGTTGGTACCAGGAAGTTTCAAGTCCCATTTTTAATATATGGGGCACATTTAGGGAATCTACTGAGTCTATAGCAGAGCTTACAAGTATCTGCTTTACAATAACATTTAAAAACAACTTTTTCCTGTTGTTCAGATGTCTGAAAAGAGAGCAAGAAAACTCTGTGGGGGATTTAATGATTTACACTTCACTGGCAAGAGAACAGCTATCACTTCACCCCACCACACGCTCTCAGTGCCAAAAGGAGTCTAGGTCCTAATATTCTGAAGAGCTTTAAACGTTATCAAAGGCAACTTGATGCATCCAATGTTGTAATTTCATCTGTATGATAAATGTAGACATTTATTTTTTTTAATCTTGGCAATAAAGCAAGTTAAGGGAAATCACTCTCCTCTCTCCCATCTGTACAGGAGTTAACAGAAAGCCACCAATTTACTAATAATATCTTTTTCCTTATTAATTTCACAGGCCACAAAGGAAAGCCACATCTCTGCTGAGGACTGTGATAGTTACAAGATCCCCCAAAAGTCTACAGCTAAAGCCAAAGGCGCAGTTCTGTTAGCAGTGGGTTTCAACCGAGGGTCCTCAGGCTGCACAGAAGATGTTTGTTAAAGACAATCAAGAAAAGCAAGTTGCATATGGCCACCGACGTGACATTTACAAGGCATTCTCTCCTCTTAAAGCTACAGCTGATCAAAAGACATGGATGAGATGCTCACAAAACTGTATGAAGTTTCTGGTCATGCCTAAGGATTTTACCCACATAAGTTAGTTTCAGTAAGGGATGTCTCTTCATAAAAACATGGGTTTATGCGGAATGTGTAGGTCTGCTAAATAAAGTAACGAGGTACAATATAACAACAGATATCCCAAGTATCTTTAATCACTTAGCACCAGCTTTGCAGCTGAAGTTCAGCTACCACCTACTTTCTCCTTTTTTATATGCATAATGCACTAACTGGGACTGTTAATTGAGGACAGCCATCATTACAGCTCTTCTGGTAAGGGCTGGATGACAAACCCATACACTGAGAACTCATGTTATACAGATATCTCAAACCAATAATTAGGTCTCACCTTTCCTTCCCCTTCGTTAAGAATGAAAGTGAAGCAAGAGTCTCATGATGACCCATTAGAAAGCACAAACACCCAAACCTGTTGCAGGGGCATCACATCATCCATCTTTCTAAAGCTGTCAAGAAATGTTTGTCATTCCAATACTGCTTGCATCTCCCAAATGCTAAGATAACACACCCATCAATCTCAGCTAGAGTTAAAAGAGGAGTTGAAAAATAAATAGTTCTGAGTCATGTTACTAAGAGGGATTCCACACACTATTAATTTTAGCTTGGAAACCAATTAAGAGACCATACCAGCATTACCTCCCCCTGCTTTTTAAGATATAATGACCTATTCCTTGTGTAAATTTATTTATTTTGTGACAACAATCCTTTCAAATGCTTTAGAAGCTTAAATAACAAAAAATTCAATCCTGGCTTCTGGCAACAGGAATTCTTTTGCCAAAAGGAGGTCACAGATATGGACAAGACAGCATGGTTCTTCCTATTTTAGAAGGCCATTCTTAAAATAAAAGAACAATAATAAGAAACATAATGATATATAAGCAAAACTTGTCCTAAGTACTGCATAAGCATCAATATGCTGGAATAAATCTATGCTTTCCACTCAAAACCTGGGGCAGCCTTTGTCCCCTTGGACCCCACCATGGCTTCTGGCTCTCGAGTGCCACCAGACATGGCAGAACCTCCCTAAACCAAAGCAGTAATTGAGTAATTGAGCAAAACTGCATAATCCTTCTACAAAAAGGTTATTAAAGCACAAACTCACTGCCCACCCAAAGGGCTCAACGACCCTGCCTGACTCCTGGAGCTCATGCAACAGATATTATCTTTACCTAGCAGTGAACTTGCAGGAGCTTTTTAATATTGACAGGGAAATGCCACTCTTGTCAGATTTGTCTTCCAGGTGCTTCAAATGTCACCTTTGTTTGCTAAGTGCTAGTCCAATATGAAGTTTTCTGAGTATCTATGGGGACGAAAAATAACCAATCCTGTACCTCAGTGGCCTGATTTCCCCTGGGTGCCAGTACCCAACTGAGAGCTTCTGGGGGGACTGTTTCCAGTTCCCTTCTCCGCCACAGAGATTTGGAAGCTTTGACTATATAGGTCTCACTAAAGTTGGAGAGTTGGGACTTGTGCTTTATTCAACGACAAGGAAAAAAGAAAAAAAAATCATCTGGAATCATCTGGAGATTTGACTGAGGGTCTTTGTGCAAGGGGTTAAAGCCAGATTCTGCCTCATGGGAGTTCTTGACATTCTGTTCGTTTTCCATGGAACTAACCCCAGAATCATAAATCTTTCTGTGATAATGAAAGTATATTACAGTATCTAGTCGTCAATAAAAACTTTATTCAGGAAAATAGGAATATGCACATAAGAAGACAAAAGTCCAAAAGTCCATCATCAGGGTACCACTGATCAAAGCAGGCTTTCACTGCTGGCAGGTATAGGATAAAACAAAGAATTTAATTTGTTTGTCCCAGAGCCCAGATCAGCATATGATGCCACCCACCCCGTATCCATGCATAAACATAAAAAAATAAAGAAAAAAGCTATCGGGTCCTCTCAAGAAAGGATTGTAAAATCAAATCAGTCACTCTTATGGAAACTCTTGAAAAAAAAATCATTACAAACTGGAACTAAAATGAACACTGTCATATTCCTATGACCAAAATACTGTTGAGACATCTACTTTTGGGCCAGATTTCAGATTCTTCAATGAGGGAAGTGTCTGTGTATATTCCTGAGAAACGCTAACTTTCAATTCCAAAACCAAGCTTGCAACAAAAAGTTCTTTTTCCAAAACAAAAGTACTCACAAAAGACATCCTGAGAAAGAAAATTCTGCTTTAAAATTCATATACCAGTAAAATTCAAATTAATTTCCCTAGGTAGGCAAGTCCTTAAATGTATGCCTCCATTTAATTATGCTGGAGTTCCTGTGTAGACAAGTCCCAAATGCTCTTACATGATAATCATTAAATATGAAGTGGTGAAATGAATTGCAACATTTAGTAATGCTCCTTATGAACTAAGATTTATAGAGGAAGCATGAAGTAAAACTCAAAAAAGCACATGGTTACCATGTCTGCATGTTGTACTGTAAAAAAACCAGATTGATATGAAAATAGCCTTTGAAAATTATGAATAGCTGGGCACAGGCATCTTACCAAAACTCCTGCTGCAGAAGGTAATGCTCAGCACACCTACTTATTTAATCCACATAATAGAAGTATTAAAATTAGAAAGAAATCTAATTACATTTTACAAGTCTTTTAAACACTGAATGAACACATCATGAAAGTAATTGACAGAATTGTGCTATTTAGTAAAGATAATTTTCTGTGTAGCTCTACATTCTAGCACTTGTTTAAACCGAATAGTGAAAAACTACATAAAAAAAATAAACCAGTTCTGAAAAACAAGTATCTGTTCATGGCTACAGAAATTATACAAATGCAAAATATCTCAAATTGGGGTCCCAGAAAACAAAAAAAAACAACAACAAAAAAAAAGGCTAAACTACAATCAAGCAAAAGAAACTCTGAACGCAAGTGCCTTGCTGCAGCACAGTGCAGCTGGCCATCTGACCCCTTTACACACCTTGGCAATTTCTCGCTAAACACACACTCATCCAAACAGAGGTTTAAACTGTATTTTCTACACTGAAATGTACACAAAGCAGGTTTTGGAGGATTGCTCATAGGGTTTATAAGCACTTCATTTACACACAAGCATATGCATTTACTATATAAATATTTATAGTTTGGCAGTTCACTCTCCCAATCTGCATGGGTTTTCTCTGTTGAGTTTCACCAGCGATATTTCCTCTGAATTTCCGCATTTCCAGATGCTTTGCTCACACAGTCTTGATGGAGAACAGTTGTGCCTATTAGCAGACAAGCTGCTGACAACTAAGTCGAGCTTCTAAAAACTGGCGGAGAGATAATCTGGCACCAAGATCTGATAAGTTTAAAGAGAAGAGGCACGGTGGCCTGCAAACAGCGAGAAGTCTGAGGAAAACCTAGTCAGACCCTGCTCCTTTCCTTAGGATGCTTCTTATCTCACTCCAGAGTACCGGAGTCAAATCAAGGAAAAATCTTAGTCAACCGTCCTATGGCCCAGCACCACTCAGTTCTTAACAGACACTGCCTTCTACTGAAAATGGAAAGAAAATGGTGCTTCATGAAGTCAAGAGTCTCAACAAGAAATTATATTTACAGATACATTTAATAGTTATAGTTAAAAGGGGTTGCTTGTCCTGCTTAATTGTTTAAAATACAACAAAGGAAAAAAAAAAGTGTTATTTAATTTTGCTGTATCCTCCTGTCTTTCCCTCCCACAAATAAGGAGTATAATATTCATTTTACAAAAGAAGAAAGAAGATGCAAAAAAAACCCAACCCTCCGGATGCACCTGGGAGTGCAGGAGATGTGCATTCTCGGAAACTCTGAACACCGGTATTCCCGCTATCGCCAAGGTACTACAGGACATCAGAAGAGTCAAACCAAGCACGAAGCAGGTTAGCCAGGTGTCTCCATCCCAGCCCCTCGGTCCTCAGCCTCCGTCCCCACACAGCTCTGCCCACCGTGCAGAGCACACTTTTTTCTGTTTTGCAGAATTTGGATTTGCAGAGCTGCCCCAGCCAGGGCTTACCTTCATATCCAGGGGGGAAAGGTAACCCCACCATGTGCCCCCAGATCACGTTCTCCTAATCTCACGGTTATCTATTTCTAAGGTAACACCAGAGATTGGGGGGGGGGGGGGGGGGTTGAATTTTAT
>JAVJGJ010000001.1:115113144-115133052 GCA_035590215.1 Microhierax caerulescens | reverse complement strand
CCGCCCCCGTCAATTTTATCTCAACTTGCTGGGGCAGGTCAGTGCAACCGGCGCAGGCACGCTGGGAGCTTGTCCTAGGCTGGCCCCAGCAAGGACAAGTTCAGGCAACATCATGCTTGATCTGTCCCAGCAGAAATGTCACCATAGCTTCCCGAAGGATGAGCCGTACCAGTGCTGTGCCAGACCAGACAGTGGTTTTATTCAGACAGCACTGGAATCCTTCCAGGGTAGATAAAATCTGAATTTTTCCATGCAAAGAACTAAAATACTCATCAAAAATATAAGACCTCATTTATATTCTTATAATCCCCCTCAGGCATTCAGTTTTGGCCACTGTTGAGAGACAGAATTTCTTTGTTTTGACCCCAAATGACTTTCCCAATGCATCTTACAGGTGAAGGGGATTCCCTCCCTCTCCTGCTGCTGCCCTCCCACCACTCCTTAATTAAAGTTGCTAAGGTTGAAAAGAAACCATAGTACAGATTAAAACTGGACTGTGATGCATTAAAAATAAATATGTGGTTTGGGAATAAGACAGGTTTGGGAAAACAGACCATTGGCAATTATTTCACTGTTTTGTTTAGAATCTTTGAATTGTTTTAAAGTAGATAGCAAGGAGGATTACTGCAATTTAACAATAAAAGAGAAAAGCGCAAGGAAACACATTCTTCACTTCTGAATGAATGCCAGGGACTGGGGATCTCTTTAGGAACACAACTAATTAAAAAAATCTTTTCTAAAGTAACGTGGCAAATGGAAATGCAGTTTGACCAGAATTATCAGAGTTCAAAGACCCAACAGAGCCAGGACAAGCACCTTGTTTTGACTGTGAGCACACCAGGCTGTGGCTGTCCCAGACATCAAGGCACAAACAAACAGCCAAGCTGCTGCCACAGTCAGGTTCATCCAAATACCTTTTCCATGAACTAATCAAACAGGCATTTATCAGCTGAAAGAACAATACGCAAACCTAAGGGGTTTTACGTAGTTTTCCCCCTTCATAAAGTCAGAGTTCCAAAACTTTTAGTCCAGAAGGTCTTAGATTATCACGCTGTAGCCAGACTAGTACAAAGCATCCTTGATGTCTAGACCAAACGAAAAGATTAGCAGGTCTGCTCCAGTGCTGATTACACCAGGCTCATACTATTTTTCCAGTGGATGCTTTCATAATTAAATATCAAGTAACAGGAGGCACTTTCACATTTATGTCACCCTCACCTATGAAAATAATACAAAGTATTTTTGCATTGAGAACTATAAAGTATTAAAAGTGATTCTATAGCTGTAACAGCAACCTGTCAAGCTGTAAAGAGAGATCTAGATTTTAGTGAAGAGGATCCTTTGGGGAATGCGTGTATCGGCAAAGCAGAACAGCAATCACATTATGCCTGTAACTAATATGGACAAAATGGAATGAGTAATAAAAGCCAACAAAAAACAACTTTCACTCTGATTAGCGATCACAGACTAATAGGCTTTAATTGCAATTTAAAATTAGGTGGCACCATTAATCACTCAGGTCTCTCCAAGTAGCAGCCTGCTAAGGAGGCATCAGGGCAACCTTCAGAGACGGTTTTCTACTCCGAGCTTTGCCAGGGTCCCAGGTTCCTTGAACACAGTATTTGTGTGGATCTGGAAGAAGTGCAAACCCCACAACATGACCCTGAGCACAAGAAAGGCTCTCAAGGGGGCAGCTTTGACAATCTCACAGGTGTTTTTTATAAGTTTAGCTGTCTTGGTCCAGGCAGGTCTATCAGCTCTTTGGGATGAGGAAAGGTGACAGATTTTAGCTGGTTTACATAACTATTGCTCTGCATAATGCAAATACATCACAATTTAAATTCGGACAGGGTCACTCATAGAAAACAATCCCCCAGAACATGATTTCCAAATGGCATGAGTATGTATTAGAACAATAAACAGACAGATAATGGATCTATTAAACAGCATTCATACTTTCTTGGTAATTTCATCAAAATACAAGACAACAGGCCAGGCCTGTATGGGGATTGTTTTAAACAGCTGGGTGTAAACCTTAAGCAAGTTAGTCAACCTTCCTGCTGAACAAAGTCCCCCCTTGCTAAATAAAGCTGATGGGGCTTGCTGCCTCTGATACACAGGCAATCATGCCATATGAAAGGGATTACCATTTCATAAATTGCTAAAAAGTTTACGATAGCTGGAGACCTTCATCTAATTTCCAGCTTAAATTTACGCATAGCTCATTTATGCCCATTTGTTCTTTTGCCAACGCTGCTCCACAGCCTGAGCAGGTCCTTTTCCTCCCCGGTACTTACCCTGCGATATATTTATAGAGCAATCATATCCATGCCAGCTTTTGTCCTGCCAGGCCACGCAAGCCAAGCTCTTTCAGCCACCTCTTGTACATGTCTGGCTCCTCGCTCCCTCCCACATCCCAGCAAGGCCTTTTCAGCACCTGTTCCCATTTGAATTAATTTTTCCTGCATATGGGAGACAAGAATGGGGCACAGTTTTCCAGATGACTATCTGCTAATGGCATTAATAGTTCCCTGCCTCCATGGAAATGCCTGGCTTGAGAGCCTCAAGACTGCGTTTGCCATTTTCACACTAGTGCACAATCATGCTCAAAGAAAAGCAGATTTTTTTTTTTCTTTTTTGGTTTTCATGCCTGAGAAGCCTTCAGGGTTGATCCAAGAGTAGATAGTGCTCTGAACTAGAACGCAAAAAACCTGACTCTTAACATAGGTCAGGTATTAATAGCCCACAGAGTGATCCTGAAGAAATCACTTCATGTTCCTTTTATTCATTCTCACACTTGCCTATTCAAACCCAGAACTCACTGAGGACAAGAATCACCTCTTAATCTAAATTAACCAGGTGCCTCACAAGGATCCTGCCTGTGCCTGGAAAAATCTTTGTGCCTCCTAAGATGGAAAGTTTCATGAAACAGTCTGACTCTCCACTATTTGACTGGTTTGTCAACGTTTGGAAAGACATACATATAAATGCCTACACACACAAGTTATGCGTAAGATGGGGCAGCATTAGTAAATAAAAGGACAGCTGCTAACGGCACACCGAATCATGGCAAAATCTGAAGGCATTTCCAGGAACCTGCAACTTTTCTATTATTTTTGTGAATGTTCCCATAAATGCCCATAACTGAGCAATCTTTGAGGAGACTGCAGCGGGTGTGAAATTTACTGAAAATTAGAAGAAAAGCTAGATTCAGGGAGACATAAATTCACTGGGCAATTTGCAATGTCTGCTGTAAAAGCAGCACGGATGGGGACAGCGCTGGTTAGAATTACTCCAGGCTCCCAGCATGCTGCCCCAGTCATAAAAATGGAATTGTGAATGGAAGATGAATCTTCCTGCATATTTTTCAGAAGTTTTTATAAATTATACAAAGTGACAGTCAGTCAATCCTCACAAGGAAATATATAAAAATTGGAAAAAAACCCTCAGCACTAGAAAAAACTCTCTTATCTAAGGGTATACTCAAGCAGAGGAAACCAATCCTTCCAGACTTGTCACAGGGCTCATAAGATGTAAGCATTATTATTAATACACCATCAAGCTTATCAGAGACAAACTATATACTACCAACCAATATCCAGACAGGAATTTAATGTCTCCTAGGAGAGTGCATCGCTACCGCCCTCATTCATGTTTCAACTTATGCACACACGCTCACAGTGCCCCCCCAAATTCAGACAACTGCAACCCAAAATAGGTCTCCACCAAATGCGGCCACTAATATTTCTAATTAAAGACATAATAGTATAAAGTGCGTAATTATATTAAATAGAATCACTTTTGAATTTATGAAGTTCTAAGTGCTGATTATTTTATTTTAAATCATTTTAAAAAATGCACTGGGTGGTAATAGCCAGTAAGGAGCTGCGATATTATCCAAGTTTTTGCTGACACTTGCACCAGCACCTGAGAATGAATCCTCCTGAGGATCTGAACTAGGAAAAAATCCTCCCTGTTCACAGAGCTAGGCAGGAGGACATCCAAATGACACATTAAAACCAGACTGAAAATATACTCATGCGATGCTATATACTGCTTCAGCTTTGCCAGCAGGTTCACTGAATCGCTTAGCCCAGGAGGAGCTGGGAAATGGGTAGCTGGGACCCCAGACAGGGGTGAGCAGCTCTGTGTGGGCTCCAGCATCGCAATGTGGTACCTTTCGTGCTCAGGCTGACCCGAACACATGCAAGGTGTCTTCCTAGTGGCAAAGCCAAACTTGTCAGGCTAATAGTAATGCTGAGAAAGAAGCTTAAGAAGAAATGTCAATGTGGAAAGTTTTACTGGAGCTAAGGAAATGGCCGATTGGTCCTTCTCACTTCTCACTACCACAAAACTCACATTTCACAGTCACACTGTTACACTGCCCCAGTACAGCGCCTTTGTGAAAGGCCTTTTTTATTTTAAAATACACTTTGAATTCAAGTTCACTGCCTCAACAACACATTTGCCTGAATTATTGCTAAAATAAAGTTATCCAGCTATCTACCACTTGTCTTTATGGCTTATCTCATTCCAAGTATTTGTAAGCAAACCTGCCACACTCATTCAAAGATACTAATTTAAATGCCTGTAGGAAAGAAAACCCTGGCAAGAAAACAACACAGTGTCTGCTGTGTTGAGAGAAATAACTGCAGCAACAGTCACACCAATAGGTATCGCCGATAGGATAGTCCAAGTATGGCAACCAGAACCCTTAGCCGACCTATTTATGGTGAAAGATTAAGAATTAATTATGTTGGGGATGATAGTTCAGTGGTTTGAGCATCAGCTCTGAAATAACTGGACTTGTTGGGAAGTCAGTGGTCAAATTCCAGCAGGGCCAGTTTAAGCCGTTCATCCCAGTGAGGGAGACAAGCTGGGCTCCAGGAGGGTTACTGCCTGCAGGTCCTCTCGGCAACTATTTAAAACCCTAAACCTTATGTCTGA
This sequence comes from Microhierax caerulescens, assembly GCA_035590215.1. Classification (NCBI taxonomy): domain Eukaryota; kingdom Metazoa; phylum Chordata; class Aves; order Falconiformes; family Falconidae; genus Microhierax; species Microhierax caerulescens. Next base: position 115,128,105 of record JAVJGJ010000001.1, on the reverse strand, counting down.
GTGTTACGGGACCATGCAATGATTTCCCCTAAACACACACTACACTGTGCAGCACACGAGCCCCCGTCCCTCGGGTGCCGGAGGATACACCAGGACTTGCACCCTGCTCACTGCCATCACCCCACTGCGCTGCTCCCTGCCACAGGTACAATGCATCAATATCGCGAGTGCTTGGGACAATCTATATTTTAATGGCAAAACACAGTGGGTAACTACTTCTGGCTGTTCTTTATGGCAATTGAAAACAAAAGGATTTTTCTAAACCAGGTCTTCCCGCCTGATACATGACCCATCATTTATGTTAGCTGTTACGCAGAATTTAATCCTTTTTCTCAAGGTGTATAACAACTTGACAACCATTCCACTGTGAATATTAGCAGCGTTTGAAGCAATTTTTTTTATTCCTCATTATATAGAAGATTACCTTGAGAGGTTGCTATTATTATTATTATTATTAACAGCAATTAGCATCAGACAGCAATTTATAATTTCCATACCCAGATACAAACATTAGCAAAATACTTGCCAATAGAAAGCCATGTGTTATTCCCATTGCGTGGGAAACAAATTACCAAATTCAAGTGATTTGTGTCTTTACAACTGAATTGGGAAGCTTATACAAGAGTTATCATGCGAATAGTACATCAGGGATAGTAACAGTAGACTACAAATTATTCTGAGACTGACTCACTCTCAAACAAAATATTCGTAGTCTGAACTCTCTTACAGGCAGACTTTACTATAAAGCAAGAAAAGCTTAAAAAACCACTCAGAAGAAAACACTAATAAAATTTTATAAAGAAAAAACACTTGTAAAACCATCATTATTAAGAATTCTATTTTGACTCTGGGCTGAGAACTCAGCTGATGTAAGTCTATCCTAATGCCATTTAATTGAGTTATATATATGTAAACCACAAAAGAATCTGCTCCGGAGCCTACCAGGAAAGCAATCTCTGCTCTTGTTCTCTGCAAATGCTGGTCACTATAACTACATAATAAACATGCAAGGATGAGCCACACATGCAGGGTTTGGGGTGGAATATTATGTACTCATAAACAACTTTTAAATGCATATATAGTGCTTGGAGCAAAGGATGTATCTTTATATTATGGGAAACCAAACTTGTCCGTGTGAGTCGCATTTCCAACCTCCCCATGTGGCCAAGATTAGAGGACAAGAGAGGAGAGTTCAGGCTTTGGGAATGCTTTAGAGGTGGAAGAAAACAGTGTTCCCCTAAACTCCTGCAGGAAGCTAGGCTGGGGTTGAAGGTGCACCCCAAAACACCACCAGCATTAGCCAAGCAGACCAGTGCAGGCTCATCCCCTTTGCCAGGGAGTTTGGGCTCTCCAGCATCGCCAGTGCTGGACCCCTGGAGGAGCCACTCATGGGCTACAGATTCACCCCGTGCCCGGACTGATCCAGCACAGCAGCACCCACCTCATCTACTACCTTCTCCTGTGCCAGAAAGCAATAGGTTACTGGGGAGGTGGGGGAAGGGGTAATTTTAATTTTATCTATCATAATACTTCCAATAAGTGACAGCTTAAACAATACTCTTCAGACAGAAGCAAAACATCTGACATTTTGTCTCCACTAGTGAAAAGCTGAATTTCGGAGTACAGAAGAGTTACAAACCTAACAATTGAAGAATAATAAGGAAAAAGCATGTACCAAGGGATTTCTCAGCAGAAGAATGATATACTAGACAAAAATAAAAGGATATACCATATGTTGAGTAATAAAATTGGCAAACCTAGTAAGGTTCAAATACTGCTATTATACACATCTGGGCAAAACGGGGGGAAAAAAAATCATTAAGCAATCTGAGAACCCCCAAACAAAGAAACTGTAAAATTCTGAACTGTAAAGCAAAGGAAACACACTTAATCCCTCAGGAGTTTAAGTATGTATTTCAACTGGGTTATACCATCCCTCATAAGGACATGGAAGCACACAAAAACCTAGAGACACAATATAGCCACTGTGAGCCTGCCGGCAGAAAGCCAACTGGCTTCAGTACCCACCAGCCCTGGCACCTGTTGGGTTTATCATCAGCAAATGCATTACCTCCTTGGGACACGCAGGGAAGGAAAATACTCTATAAAGTGCCCGTTTTCCAGCAAAAGTGCATGATTGCGTACTGCGAGTATTTTAAATTGGGATTTCCAGCTGCAAAACAAGCCTCCCTCAATGCTGGAGTAGTCAGGACTTTTGCGTATTTCAAAGCAACATGCAGAAATACATAACCGAGCAGCAACTAATATAACCCTGCTGTCCTGAAACTCTGTTTCATCTTTAACCGCAGATGTAACCTCCTCCCTGGCCTCCCCTGAGGCTGATTTATTTATGAATGTTCCTATTAAAAATAGGACTACTTGCATAGTAGCTTACTTTCCAGGGTGAACAGGGGAGGCAGGATAAATGCAGTTTAATGAATAAACGTCTTGTGATAAGACATCTCTTTTTATGGGTGCGGAGAGTCTGGGTTCACCCCGCCAGACTGAAAACACCGTGCTCTACCCTGTGCCCCTGGGCTGCGCTGGTAACAGACCCTCGCACACATCACCACGTAGCTGGGGGATTTTGGGGAGGCTTTTCCTGTTTTGCTTTTTTCAAACTCAATTAAAAGTCCTGTGGCTATATCATAACTTTAGAAGCAAACGACACTCTGGTAGCCAGCTACTACTGCCTTGGATTGCAACATTAAATAGAATATCTATCCCTAACACTACATTAACACAAATTGGGTTTTTTTAATTGTTATTTTTTGACAGAGTGGTTTATAAGCTAACGTCATGACTCTTGGCAACACGGAAAGGTTTGCTATTGCCATCACCCTCCTTGTTATTAAAAGGGAGGAGGTGATGGCTTTGTCCTAACGGGGCAACAGCCGGCACACGGATGGGACCGGGATGTGGGGGAAACCTCACAGCTCACTTGGAACTGTGCTTTGAGAAAAGGGAGTTTGGGGCAAGATGGGGGGAAAGAGGCTGTTCAACGGGACCAGGGGAACTTTCCAGAATGTTGAGAAAGCAGGTAATAAATAATACAAAAGCAAAACGTGAGAGCATGATGTAAAAGGACACACGAAGGCGGCTGTGAACAATAGCAGGGCGTGAGGGGAGGAGACAAAACAGAGATGCCTTTGAATGCCAAAGGAACAGAAGGGAAAATCTCTGCCATGCTTTTCATCCCTACGAACAGTGACTTCTGTTCAGGGCTTCTGGAAAAGCAAGTGGTGGATTTGGAAAAGTCTCCAGCCATGGAGAAAGACCAGGATGGAAGATCTTCATTTAGGGGATGACCTGGCAAGATCCTGACAGCTTTCAGCAGCTGTACTCGGAGCCCCAACCGCCTGCCTGCCGCTCTGCCGACGGCTGCGCTCGCCCGCGCTCCCCTGCCTGTCATTCTCAGCCCATATCAAATGAAAGAGAGATGGGGCAACCTTGGCAGCTTGTGTGATAGACGGGCAGGAGTGGGACCACAGGAGGAGCTGCTGAAAGGTCTGAAATTGCTGATGTGTCCCACAGCATGAAGGACACTTGCCATGCATAATGGATAGGATGCTGTGTATTTTCCCAGTATCCCAGTTGGCCTGTGTACCACTTGCTGCCTGCTACTCAAGAAAGGGAAAAAAAAAAAAAAGAAAAAAGAAAAAAAATAAATCCCTGTGAAATTCTGTGACGTGGTATCAGAACAGCTTCTGTGTTTTGAAAAAGCTGTGCATCACCACCTTCCAGAATGATGCAAAAGTAGCAGCGGAGGGCAGGGGAAGGCTGGGGCACTGGCAGCGGTACCTGCCTGAAGCAGCTGGATGCAGTATGCAGCCAGTCCTGCTGCCACCCGGGCAGGTCAGGTCCCAGGGCCACAGGCTGAGCTTTTTAGTGCTTGAAAATAAGGTGCATGTACTTTTTATTTAATACCACCTATAAGAATTAAAATACAAAGACTGGTTAAAACCACCAACAGAATTACCAGCAGCAGAAAACCGTTTACTGCTGGAAAACCAATATCCAAAAAAACTTTAAAATTCCATGAGTTTCCATAAACACCAGGCTACAGAATTGACTGCTAGTTCAGGATCTTAGCAATGCCAGTATATCAACATAAACCTTTTCTGGTACTCATAGTACATCAGAAAATAAATAAATAAATATTTAACAAACAAACAACCAAAACTTAATTCAGCTTTTCAAGGGGGCAGCTTGCATCTACACTTCACCATCCAACCAGCCTCAAGCGAGCCACAGCAGCCCTTTCCCTGCCACTCCAAAATTACAGTGAATCCAGATCTAAAAAAATTCAGGCACCAGTTTTCACATCCAAGATTCCAGATATTTGATTCAAACAATATTTCAAAATCTAGTTACAATTGCCAAAGCTGCTTTCACACATGCATATCTCCTGGGCTGGTTATACACTGTTGTATATCTGGGTATACACTCTTGTATGATAAAGACAGCAAAAAGCAGTAGGGTAAAGGTTTGGTGGGATTTTACAAAGTCTTGTACAGCACGGTAGTTTGGACAAGGAGCAGAAACTGTGAAAAATTGATTTTCTTCAGTTTCCACGAGTGTGGAAACCAGGATTTTTTAAACCAAATTAAGCCCCCAAATGTAATTAAATCCATAAAAGCTATGAGGAAATTGAGTCCGTACCACATACTAACGCTTAAATTTATAAGTGGTGGAAAAAAATCCACAGGAAAAAACACATTAAATTCTATATATTAGTGTAACAAAATAAGGAAGGGAATTCTTTAATAAGTTATGCTTTTTATGTCATCCAATTACAAACCCCAATATTTAGAACTCCAGTTTTTCAAATCCAAATCAATTTAAAAAGGCTGCAAGACAGAGGTTTTGGTTGGATCAGCGTCATGACATTCAAGGAAAGGAGAGTTGCTTGTGGAACAGCAGGAGAATAGGAGAGATTTTGAGAGTGTTAAAATAATAAAAGTAAATGAGGATTATATGCGCTACCGCTCACGAGTTTGAAAATTAAACTAAAAAGAATGGTAAAACAGAATCAGACAAATATATGAGATTCTGGATTCTGATAACAATGTTTCTTAATGATGCAGAAGGGAAAAACTGATCGAATTCACCGTTACTTTTTGTGAAAGCTCATTCCTTTATGAAAACTTGTAATATGATGTTGTATTTTTTTTCCTTCTTACAGACAAAGGATATGCTATATTCCAAAATGAAGTGCTACACACAGTCTTACATGCACTCATGTGCATGCAAAGTGATCTGAGTTTAAGGATAATGTATTTTTGTGTTCAACCATTTGTGTTATATTTAAAGATATTTTAAGGAAAGTCTCATCAATTATTCAGCCAAAGCAAAGACTTCTTTTGCACTTACTTTCCTAAAATGCTTCACCTACGATGTTCAAGTTTGCATAATTTTATTGATCTCACAAGGTTTTCAAGAGATGACACTTCATTCCCAGAGGTAATCTCAAAGTTGAACATCAAAGTTTATATTACTTTTCTTCATATTTTTTTCCATTTTCCTTTTTTCTCTTTCTCATTTTGAAAGACTTTAGAAAATGCAAAGAGCACATGATCTTAAGCAACATGAATCTTCTGAGGATTGCTAAAATATTTGATGATTGTGCCCAGAGGCTAAGTAATGTAAGGGATTCCAGTGCTGTAAATACTTCTAGTATATTATCTGCAGAAACTGTATCGAGCAAAAAGCACTATTATTTGATTCAAACGCTGAAGGTTACTTAATGCAAAGCTCTGTAGGTATATCATTAAATAGAATAATAAAATACAACTACTATTGTGCTCATCAGAATACAAATTTTCAACTGCAGTGAAGAAAGCCTCATAAATTTCCAATATCACATGTGATATACTACAAAAATTTCATATATAAGGACAATTTCCTAGCAATTTTTTTATTCCAAGAAGTTTTGTAAGGATACTGCAGCCAGCTTTCTCCTACACGCCCTTTGCAAAAGAGCCAGGCACAGGAAACAAAGATTTTAGGATAAAGAGGGAGCACGATCTCTAAAGCAAATCCCCCCTGGCATTCCCCCCAAACAAGAAGCATGTGAAAACTGAAAGAGAATCTGGTTAGTCAGAAACTGTAGTTGCAGAGCACATTGCAAGAGCATGTAAGAACAAACAAATGGTTATCTGATGGCTTCAGGAAAAGGAAAGTGTAGGAGGAGGAAATAATATTAGTTACCCTGCAAGTACCATTCACATTGGAGTAGGAGCGACTGTGAAAGGAAATATTGCAGCTCCACCGGCCCCCAAAGGATTATAAATCTTTTGGCCTTTGGGAGCAGGTAAAAAAAAAAAGTATTTCAATCATTAAATAATAAAGAACAGTGCTGAAACCTTCCTGGTGATAGCATGTGCAATCAGGTGTTGGCCAGACGGACGGAAAGTGATTTACAGCAATGGCTCTGGTGGGCAAGGAGAGTTCTCTTTGTAAATACAAAAAGGTGGATCTAATTTAGTAATATTAAAAATCAGCATGTAGATTTGGATAAATTCTTTAATCTTGCAATGAATTTTATCATTTCAGAGTTCTTGGCCAACTCTTTGTGGTTTCTGAAATAGTTTTATGAGGCAAGGGAAAAGGATGAATGAAATTTTTCATTTGTAGGAACTGTAATAATTTAAAACGTTGGTTTCAAACTAAAAAGCAATTAGCTTAAACATGGAACACCCCAAAGAAAAAAACTGATCATCGCAATAAATAATATCTGAAAACCACAGCAGCCTCAACATTAAGATGCTCTCTTTTTTTTTTTTTTTTTTTTTAGCCAACTGGGAAACAGCTACAGACCACCGATGAAACTATGTGGAACAAAAAGATAACAATAATATATGACCTTTTAGAAAAGAATTCAAAAGTAACGTGTCAATTAAAACATTACTTCAAAAGTTAACAGATTGCTACTGTGTCCTTTTAGATTGGGATATTTCCTACAACACTATTACAAAACCCCCTCCACTTCTGCTCCACATAGCACCTTCCCAGTATAATCCCTGCATATAATCACTACAGTGAAATAAAAATACACAGATATAATAAATTATTTATAACATAACAGATCATGTGAAACGTTAAGTGGCAGATGTTAACAGGAAGAGTAGATTTGCACAAATTTTTGAGAAATGTTGCAAGTTGCTGACAGAGAAGATACAGAACAAAATTATCCTGTTAGCTAATTGAATTTGCAGAGCTCTTTCTGAATAGAAAGGGTTTGGTTTAGTTAAAGAACCTTCAGTTAAAGAATTTTTTCATAAATGCATATACATTAATGCACTGACAATGAATTATAATTTAGACCAAATTATTTAAAATTCTAATTAAATTACAACGCAATATAGGATTTCAGATATTGATTTAACTCATCTAAAGCTACATGATGAACAATTCAACTGCAGGCAACAAAAACTCTAGCCTTGATCTCAAGGGGCTTTGTACATTGTAAGGACACAAGTCTTAAAATTAAACTCTCCTCCCAATTTTTAATCACTGTTTAGAAGAGACAGCTGTGGTAATTCTTCCCCCAGTAAAAAAAATTTACTTGAAATCTGATAATTTTTCTGGGTTGAATTGCACTGATTTTCAAGAATCATTGACACAAGTCCAAATTACAAATTTTAAAAATATCCCTGAGGTAGGCAAACATGTTTGCACACCCTCACCATCCATGCTTTGCTCCTGGAATTTCTTAACCCGTGCCTCAATAGAAAAGGGAGAAGTAGAAAAACAGATGAAGGGAAAAGCACTGCTGAAGTTAACACTGGCTTTTTTTCTGTGAGACATGCAAACATAAAGTTTAATGTTAGTTAAATGAAACTAATTTCATACTAGCTGTACTGAGAAGGTAGTTTGAGCCATATTTTCATCATATAATTTCTTACACAAGTTTTGGGTATCAGACCTGAGAAAATAACTTCAGGTTTTCTAGTTGTTCATAAAATCTCAGACTGAACTACAGGTAGTAAAAACTCACTTGGAAAAAACAGTCACTGCGTTAAGATGTAAAAGCCACGATGCCTCATTAGCTACACATCATTTGTACAACTGTTCCTGCAGTCACGCTCTGCACCCATCAGCCTGTTTATCACTATGCTCATATGTGGTCACCGAATTAAAGCCAATGATGTAAATGATAGACTGCCATCATCATCCCAACATACACCTTCCTCCACATGTCACAGCCAATGTGACATTTATTAGAGGATTTTTTTTTTCAAATAAGCATTTGCTAAAGTAAATCTCATATACAAGAGCATGTGTGTGTGAGTGTAACACACATATTTAACCTCTAGATTAAAAATACCGAAGATGGATGGAATATATCAGTGGCTTAAAGCCATTAAATACATGGAGGCTCAATCCTGCAAGCACTCATGCATGAGCTATATAAATTGTTGAGTTGTAGGCAGCAGGATTGCCCTCCGCTGTTAGGTGCCTGACAAGTACTCAACATTTAAAAGACAGAGTCTTCAAACACTATGTAACACAAAAAAAAAAAGATTTTTTTATGTATGGAATTGCTGCGTTTCCATAAAATCTCCTGTTAAATTTACTTCACTTTAAATAAAGCTTACTTGCAAAATGTTAATGCAGCCTCTCTCTGTATCAATTAGCACTATTACAGAGAGGGTGACCCCTCACCTCTGCAGGCAATGATTAAGGGCCAGAAATTTTATTGATTTTTCTGTTAGCTTGATTTCCTTCAGCCACCTCACTGTCTAGAATTCTGCTACTCACCCTGCTTACCACTGAAAGAACATCACCTTGTCCAGGAATACTGACTGTTCATACAATACAAAGCTGTGCCGCCATTGATAACTCACAGAAATTCAGAAGTTAATTTATTCCATTAATCCAGCAACAATTTATTAATAAAAATGGGCACCATCGCTGCCAGCAGCACGCAGATGTGCAGGTCTAGGTACCGCTGCTACAAGCTGGCTACCAACAGCAGGACCTCCACTACCCTCCCCAATAAAATTACAGCCACATTTTGAAAAAATTTTGAAGCTCAGTAGTAAGTGTAAAAGCTTATTACTAAAAAAAGACAGGATTAAGTCACACTAATGCAGTGCTCAAAACACAGTAGGCATTTAATCAACAATAGCTTATGCCACATCCCCCAATAACTAGAGTCCAAACACTGGGTAACACCGTTAAGGGCAGATTTTTCTCTATTATAATCTCCCATCCCAATCAAGATAAATTCTTCTACTAGTCACCCAGAAGATTTAACTGAAAATATGGTGGTTACACTTCTCTGTAGGCAATCATACCTACGGCTGAAAGACAGAAGGAGCTTCCATGGCCATCGCCTGGTTCCCAAAAATCTGAAGTCAAATCAGCAAAAAAAGACAAAGAAACTTTAAAAGTAGCCACTACATTTTTGCCTAACAAGGCCACCTGAGTGAGCCAGCAACCAAAGTTATTGAACTAACAGATCAACACCAACAATTATAAATACTGTATTTTTTAACCAATCCTATTTTAGCTTTCCCAAAGAAAAGAGGAAGTAAAGAAAGCAAGAAAGAAAAATATGAAAAGTTGTCAGACAGATTAATAAAAGTTTTATGCAAAATGGAGAAAAATTACAATAAAGGAAAAGCTTTGCCATAAACTAATCCACATTTACCTTAAACATTATTTAAAACCTTGTGCATTACAAAATGCACTTACTGAACCTCCTCTCACAGGGACTATTTCTCCTCTGCCGTCAAGCTTCATTTTTCCTACTGAATCTAGATCCTGACTAAGCCAAATATTTTTTTGGAAGTTCTCTCTAGCTTGCCTACATAAATACATTATATCTGAAAAGACCCCTAACGTTCATATGAGGACAAAGATGCTGAATAAACACCAGCTTGGTTTTTATTTATATTAATCTTTTAAGTAGCTTTTAAAACATTCTAGGAGTGATGATTTTTATTTATAGCTTAGATTTTTGTGTGTCACATTTTTAAACAAAGGGGAGAGGGGAGAGAAGCTCTGCTGCGCACATTAGACATCAGGAGGGCATCAAAAAGGTGCATAATTTCAGAAACAGAGACACCAAATTATAAAAATAATGCCATATTTGCTTATATTACTGACTTCTCCCTACCATCAAAGCTGAAACTGTGTTGTGGCACAGGTTTTTCAGAGCAACACACAACACTGCTGAGAAATCTTCCTGAAACCTTCGCAGAATTGCGGCAGCTCTGAGAATAAGGAATCAGAAAATGAGACATTTGACAGGCAGTGGATAACAAGGTGCAAAAACTGCAAAGTTCCTGTAGGTAGAAAGAAAGCAAAGCAACGTAGTGGAAGAAAAAATTCCTGACAGCTCTGACACATGGGACCTATTTTTCTCCTTGATGCACATGTAGTTCTCCTACAAGTATAATGAGAGTCGTGCACATACGGCGAAGAGGAAAGGTTACTCCATACAGCAAACTGCCCAGGCATCTCCCTTTAAAAATATTAAGTCAAAGAAAATATAAAGATGTTTTTGGTAACTTTTTGAGGCAACTGACCTGTTTTGCAAAGGCTTTAGGTCACTTCAAAGCAGAAGCAGGAAAAGGCAAATGTTTATAACATCTCAGCGAATGTCTAATGCCTAAAATCAATCACTTGTCTCCTCAAAAGATAACTCCTCCAATTCCAGTCCCCAAAGTAACAGCTACATCAATCCAATGGAAAGCAAGGATAAGAGGATTGATTGCAAAAACTGAGATTTCAGTGATTAAAAAAATATTGTTGAATAGCTGAATTACTCAAAATGCCTCCACTTAATGTCATCAATGTATTACCCTGAGAATGGAGATAATAAAAACCCCCTTGTTACTCCAGACCACTAACAGGAGCTTCCAAGGAGAGTAATTGAAGCACCACAGCAGATTAGCTGTGATTAACATACTCGTACCTAAACCAGCACAGAAGTTCAAGCATGGCCATGGGTTACTCTAGCCGTGAAGAGCATGTTTTCACTGACAAACCACTGCAGCTCTGTCATTCAAATTCTTCTCTTTTATCCATGTATAGGGTTAAACTTTCAAATTATCAGATGCTAGCTGCTGGTGAGCATGCCTCCCTGGATTTTACAACACACCTTTTCCTGTGGAATGATAAAAAAGCCCCTCTTCTCCTCTGTAGAGCAGCGCAGGTCCCTCAGCACTACCCAGTTTACACCCCAGGAACGCAAACCAGCTTCAGACACTGAACTACCACCAAGAGCAGACTTTGTGCTGGCTCAGTTGCAGGCTATTATTTTCAGTACTGCTTTTCAGCGCATTAAATTTGTCAGTTCTTTTAAACCCACCCCTACGTACAGCACTAATGTGTTCCACAAAAGCTGTTCTGGCCTCCTCCTAGGTGCAGCAGCGTCCCTCTTCTGGAGGTGAGAGCACCTGTGCCGCAGGCCCAGCAGCACCGGGCTTCCCGCAGAGCCCCGAAATGGCGTCCGAGAGAGGCACTGGCTTTCAATCTCCATCACTGGAGAGCCACGAAACACTTCGTCAACACTCCTCTCAGAAAACCCAGCTTATGCTTTCCTGCACACAGTAATGCCTCCGGGATGGGGCAGGGCAAAGGAGATGCTTTCCAAGGCACCTGAAGCCCAGCAGGATTTTCATCCCCAGTTTTCAATGGACCACGGAATGAGTATTGAAAAGGCTCCTGGCTGGTGGGGGTATGGAAGATGGACAGCCAACATCAAGCCAGCAAGCTAAAAACCGGGCTCAGCAGCAGTTCCACTTAACTGATCTCGACACGCCTGCTTGATCAAGGGGAAAAACAAGACCTGTACTTGTTCATCAGGGGAGGACTGTTCAAAGCAGAAGGACACCTTGTGCTAAAATCTTAATTCCTATAAGCCTTTAGCATAAGACCTCAGAAAAGGCTCCACTTCTGAGCCAATGTCTACAGAAGAACAAAGTCTGTTCTCAAAATACACGTATATATGGAATATAGCTGAGGCTGGTTAAATGCGATCTCTGTTTATTTTAAAGATGTCAAAACCTAAAGTCTTCGTACAGCATTCTAAGACAAATCTTATACATTATTTAAAAATATAACAATGCCATTCTCTCCAAAGAAGTAATTTACATTCACACTTTTTTTAAAGTTAATTCTTAGGAACATTTGCCAGCCTAAGTGAGATTTCATCCATAAGAAATAATCCTTCCCAAAAAAGAAAAAAAAAATCACCAAGGGAAAAAAACACCCTATGATGAACAACATAGTCTAGGTAACTGCCACCTTGCCAGGACTGTGTGAACTTAGTTTATAAAGTTCTTTAAAATTTGAAGCAAATTCATTCTTAAAGTCATTATTAAAATGTGAACTAAATGAATATTAACTTCACTATTCCCTACACACCCTCTCTGCAGAGTTTTCCCATAAACAGCTTGATTTTCTCACTAGAAATTACACCAAAGTAGACAAAGAGGTTCCACTGTCCACAGCCCAAAGACATCAAACCAAGGTGCGGAAGCAAGCAAAAAGAAAGGGAACCCCAAAAAATATAGTAATAGCTACCTAAACCTGCAAAGTTTTCTAAAGGATTTGTCTTAAAACCATCCTTGGCCATTCTGGATTTCAGTTGTGAACCACAATCATGAAACTTCAAGGTTGTTTTGAAAAGTCAGAAATAAAAATAAAACTATTTAATATTCTCACTTGGTAAAACAGGTGGGTAGAGTTCATATTATCACCACATGTGAGAAGTCGGGAGAGGCTCCAAAGCCACCCAGCCAGGCCAGGGCCAGGCAGCAGGTTGGGGAGGGGTCCCTGTGCCCACCGCTGCCCTGGCCAACCTGACCCGCTCTGCCAGCAGAGCTGTAAAGTCCTGCCAGCGGAACTATTTTCCACATGTGATTTCTCTTCCCAGTCCAGACCCTGACTTTAGAAGAGCTGGTACGAAGGAACACGGATGAACTGTCCTGCAGGGGGGAAGGTGAATGTGTTCAGCCAAAGCCCGCAGGGGAACCCGCTCTCACACAGCACACGTACAGACTCTAACGATACAGACACAAGCATTTACACATGCACACCCCACCCCAAACTTAAAACCCCCTTTGAATCATTTTCAGAATTCCTCCTCTCCTCATCGGTGATTCAACAACTGCATTCCTAGATATTTGTAAATTAAAACTCGTGAGGATTTAATACACTGAACTGGTAAGAGAAAAGAGCTTAGTAAGGATATAAACAAGGTGTTCTTTCTTTTATCCTACACCATGGCTGGTGTAAAGAAATCTGAGGGAGTACTGAGCTCTCATCTAAAATTCAGTACTATTCTGGTGAGCATCCAGCAGAAGCAAAACCACAGCAGCCTACAAGATAAATATTTAGGTGCATCTATTATGCATTACAATACTATCTCTCCTGTAAGAAAATGAACTTTACAAATCAGTGCACAGCTGAAGGAACCTTCTCTTCTGAAGTTGATAATTAATGTTGTTAATTTGCAGCCATGTACTTCATTCACAATGTAGCTGTCTCTTACTTAAGGTTTTGCTGTCCCTCCCAGCAGACTCAAAAACACATGCCAAAATTGTTCAAATTAACTATTCAAGAAACAGTCTGTGCAGAAACGCTGTCTAAATAGCTGGCTCTTGTGAAAAGTACAGACTAATACGTAATCCATAATATCCTGTATTATACAACAGTCAAAAATGTTATGTTAGTGGAAAATGAGAAAATGTTGCCATATGTGAAGATGAGCACTTCTATAAATTAAAAAGAGAAAAATAAAGTCTTGCAAACAGCATATGCCAGTGTGGTCTAAATATAACTTTGCAAGTCTCATGCAGTAATATTGTGAACTTGAAATAAAAGTTGACACCAACCAACAGCAAAGATAATTCTTACCCACAGAAACGTGCCTTGCTGATGTCCCACCCCCAGGTTGAGCTGCAAGCACGCACCCGGCTGCACCGCCCTGTGCGGGAGGTGGGATGCAGCCATCGCCCTGTGCAAGTCAACAGCCTTTGGGATTACAGCCCAGCCAGCTCACGACCCTCATCCTCTGGTGCTCGCTCTGAGATTTAAATGATGAAGGTGCACCTTGGCCAGACCCTTCGGTGTGGCCAGGGGCTGCAGGGTGCTGCTTGTCCCCGCCGGGCACAGCATCAGCAACAACAGCAAGAGAACAAGGAAGTTCATCTGGTCAGTGCAGCTCTGCAACAGTTTTCACAGTAGCAGCCCTAACAAGTCACTGTATACACAGGAAAAGCACTTTTAATATTAATTTACGAATAAAAAGAACTTTAATACTAAATATAAATATATATATATATATATATATATATATATATATAAGTTTTCTGAATATGTGCTATGCCCCATGTGCCAAGTTCTTCTGCTCAGGTAACAATTCCTGCTTCTCTTTGCTGCACCAATAAAGCCACGCTACTTGTTTCAGCATCCGGAGGGTTTCCAGCAGCACAAGACAAAGTTTAAGCAATAAAGGTAGGCTTTCCCTGAAACAGCAACTGCTAATTTCAAAAAAGCAATCTTTAGTTTTAAAAATTTATTGGAAAAAAAAAGAAAAAAACTACAAAATATTGAGCAGATCGTTTCTGGTAGGGTGCGTAAGGCGTGTTTGGGTTTTGGATTCCACTGCTGTAAACACTGGCTTTTCCCATTTTGGATTTTGGATCCAGGGCAGTTTTCTGGGTTGGAAAGAAGCACCAGCGCAGATCTAGTTTTTGCAAGCGCAACCTGCACACCATTCCAGCTCCAAAAGGGCAAATGCCCATTGCACAGACAAAACCACTCAGTGCCAGGAGCAGCTCAAGCCCCCAGCCCAGGGTGCACATGCACTTCTGCAAACGTTTGCTAGAACTATGTTACAGGGAATAATAATAATAATAATAACAATAACAATAATAATAATAACAATAATAATAATAATAATAATAATAATAATAATAATAATAATAATAATAATAATAA
>JAVJGJ010000001.1:115094574-115113044 GCA_035590215.1 Microhierax caerulescens | reverse complement strand
ATAATAATAATAATAATAATAATAATAATAATAATAATAATAATAATAAATCCCTAGTGTCTTACAACATTTATTTAACCAAGATTTCCAAACTATTCAGGAAATCATTTCTCAGTTCACCACACTCCACAACCTAGATTGTGATCCTAAGTTACTCTGACAGAATCCTTTTAAAGTTCTCCATAGCAGAAAATGGGGGAAACCAGTCAGCTTTACATCCAGGAACTGCAAAATCTGGGCTATGGGCTTTTTGTCTTTGTGGTTTGGTGCTATAATTTAAAAACCACACACAGCGCTGGAGTCTTAGGCCACTATTAGAAATGCGACTTTGGAATAAATTAAGAACACTCGTGGGAAAGGGAACCGAACTTTCATGTGGCTTCCTGGAGGCTGTTTTGGCACTGCGGAAAAATCAGACACTACACAGTAGTGGATTGGTAATAAACTAACCTATAGCAGGACTTACAGCCACTGTCAGGCACTTGGTGACGTGGACAGAAAACATATGTAGAATGAAATCACAGTCCCGTGTCATTCTGGAGTGCAATGTGAATTTTTCATATCTGTGAGCATAAAATACGTGCACAAACACACAGATGTAATGTCCACATTACTGGGAAGAAAACTGGTAGAGCTTTTGAGTGGCTCTTTCATTTGCATCTTTCTTATTGTTATTATTTACTGCACTAAAGAAAACTGTTTATTTTACAGGACCCCATATTTACTAAAATAAATGTATCATTATTCAGATAAAAAATGCAGAGCATATGCATAAAGCAAATTGGAAATTTCTGAGATAAAGCAGAACCCTTCAGGTTTTCAAAACAAGAAAGTGCTTGGTGTTTACTAGGCATAAAAATACATGCACCACAAAATACCCTTCTGTAATTAAAAGTCCTATTTCTGGCAATTACCACGCAGTTTTCTCAAGTTTTCCATCTTCTTGGACACACAATAATTTAATTCATGTTTTAATTATGTTACAGAGAAATTACTATTCCGTAACAAATAAATAGCATTAAGTCAGTTAGAAGTTATTTCAGGCACTACAAAGTTACTGAGACTCCCTGCTAATACGGTTCCTTTCTTTTCCAGCATTTCTCTGTCCCTTACTAATGTAAGAAAGACCTACACAATCAAATGGAAAATGCAGCTACATGCTTCTCAATGGGAAACCAAAACTGGCTACGCACCAAGCACATCAGTATTCAGAGATCTAAAAAAAAAAAAAAAAAAAAAAAAAAAAAAAAAGGGAAAAAATCAAATTAAGTTGACTGTCTCTCCTAGCACTTTTGATTACTCCAATTATAAAATCAAAGACTTTCCCATGTTAGCAGTGATGCCAATGGGTGGATGAATTAAATATGCTTTCACTATGAGATGTCTCCTTTTGAGGATCACTGCCCTCCTGTTTTCTAGTAGTACATAACAGTATTCATATTTAGCTCTGTAGGATAAATCCTACTCCTGTTAAAGACAGTGTAAAATCTACCATTGATTTCCGTCCAAGCAGACTTCAGCTAAATAAAATACAAATACAATGAACTAACTGACTAGCCCATGCAAGGGAATGGAGCTAGTATTGCACAAGGCATAAATAAACATAAAGTATCAAGAAATAAATCATTTCCTTAGAAACTGTACATTGTGTAATTAAATATATAGTCTAACTTTTTTATTAAGATCTTATTTTGCTAAACAGTTTCTTACTCCCCCTTCCTCCAACGCACTCCAAAGAGCATCTAAAAGCTCAGACATGCTGCTATTCAAAATATCTAAGAGTCAATGCTAGAATTTGCCTAACGTTGTTCCTAAAATATTACCAGTTTTGGCTGAAAGCTGTTCAAGCCACGAGGCAATTAGTTCAGATAGCATGCTTCAGAAAAAGACAAAGAATCCCCTGAGATTACTAGAAAAAAATGCGAACGCTAAGGGCATGTTGTTCAGTGTGATACACCCCCCCCAACAACCAAACACAGATGTACGATTAAAAGGCCAATTAAAGGAACATTAACCTTTAACCAAAAATATAACAGTAGTTTAAATTAGTCAAGAAAGTCAGAGCAGAATGTTATTTCAAACTCCTTTTCCTATGCAGACTTCTTTAAAGCGTTATCCATTCATTTTTGTTTTATGAGGGCAACACTACCCATAAAACTAACATTTTTGAGGTTAACACATGGCTAACTTGGAGAAACAATGTTTTCACAAGAATGTAAAAAAAAAAAGTAATAAAAACAACAAAAAGCCAGACCACACCACATATCTGCAATATACATTTTACACATTTTCAAAGTTAAGGTGGCAATGCAAGTTTAAACTAGGATTCACTTTTGATTGGAGTAGATTTATCAGTACAGTATGCATATGTTTACGTAGCATAGTTTGCTACACATTTTTAACACTCAGTCCTGTAATATAAAATTCTAATTTCAAAAAATAACCACAAATGCTCAAACACAGGAGCTGTACCGGCATTTAATGGTCAAATAGAAGGCATTCAACAATTTACTGCACTATGTGATTGAAAGGAATACTGGCATAAAGTAAACTTCAGAGTAATGTCTGAAATGGAGATGAAATACTCAAGTTGCTTAAAATAAAATAAAAATAATAAGAAAAAGTGGTGCGAGATGCACAAAATACAGGGAGCAGGGGAAAAAAACCAACCCCACAACACCAGCAATGAACCAACAGAAGCGCCTCTTATTAACTGCAGCACCCCGTTACAGGCATTTTTCTAATTGACACTGAATTAGCATTTACTATCCCAGCGAGAGCTCTATGTGGCAAACATCTGAATGGCGGGTGTTTGATGGCTTGGCTCCTGCTCGAGGTGTAACGAACAAGATTTAGCGAGCAGAGGGAGCGGCGGTGTCCGGGGCTGCCGAGCTCCAGGCTCCCGCGAGCGCGCAGGCTGTGCACGCAGCCCCTGCCCTTCGCCCTTGTCCCTGCACCTCTAAAACAATGTATTAATTATGCATTCGCCAGGAGTTTGGAGACTGTGCTTAACATGATTAGTGCTGCTGTCTACCCAACTTAAGTGCTGACGTGTATTTTAAAAGCTGAAAGTAGAGCGGATGTCTTCTGCTACCCAGAACATTAGATTTGAAGTCTTCTCAGAGGGCAGAGAATAAAGATGAAATCTTTTCACCAGTGGCATAAAAGAGATGCCAATACACTTACACATACTCCCTACTAGTACAGCTCTGCCTTGTTCTCTGGTGGGGGGGGTTGTTGAGGTTTTTTTTCCCCTCTTTACTATCACAAGCAACAACAAAAACTATTTTCCTGTAACTTTTTTCATCAAAAATATTCTGTGGTTATGGGTATCGTAGACTCTGCTTAGCTCCTAAGTGTGTGTTAGTGATTTTTTTCTAGCTTCCCAAGTTAGTTCTCTTAAAAATAGTTTAATAACAGTAGTCAGCATTTGGTTTTTATACTGTATTAGCAGAAGAAAGAGTAAGTCATAAAATTAATGACTTGAAAATATTTACTTTAAGTATAAGGTTAAAAAAATGTACAAAATCTGCCTTGAAAATATTTTTGACAGTATTCTGGTATTTAATGGTATGCTTACTGCCATGGCTATTTTAAATATCTGTCAAAGGAACTTTGTGTGCATTTGCTTGCAATCAATTGCTGAAGAGACTCTAAAGATGAAGCTAAATCTTAAGATGAAGCTAAATGTTAATTAAGGCTAGCTTTCAAGAAAGCAAATCCTACAAATGTCTCAGAATAAATTTATCATCTGATTGTTGAAGCTGTGATCTGCAGAAATGTAGGCCACTAGCAGAGCCAACGAACTTGAAATTCAACTTCAAAGGGAAAATCTGACATTCTGAATTGTTTTAATACAATGAAAGAAAAAGATAGCTTCAAAAGTTAGTTTTATTAATTGTAGACAAGATCCTTGAACAGATCCTTAGCCGGCATGCTCTGGCCGGTGCTATCTGACAAGATAAATCTGTGGCGCTGAGCCCTGTGCTGACAAGATACACCGTGTGTACGTTGATTACAGCCTTGGGAGGACCACCCAGAAAGAGAATCCCATGAAATAACTGTCCTCCAGCAGCGTCAGCTAACAGGGTGTATATATGCAGAATACAGTGTCTGAAAAATGAAATACTTGCCAACAATTTAAAGCAGAAATCCACACATTACAAAATAACAAACTGAAAACACTTACTACTCAGTAGATGGTACCAGTGTTGTTGGATGCTCGCGCTACTCCGGTCCGCCAGCAAATCTGTTTCTGTCCTAGTTCACGTGGTCTTTGGGAAAACTAATATTCCAGAACAAGAAAGGAACTTGCATTTATATGCATAAAAACATTTTCATGCCTTGGATAGGAGTGAAGTTGCTCTCTGGTCATTAGGCATTTCCAAATGTTTTTAGATCAGCCACTGCAGGAAAACCCGGTACGGTGAGCATTTCCAATCTCTCTATGATATTAATGCTTTGTTTTCACTGCATCTGTTTTAAAATATCACATAAGACAGTGCTGAAAGCTATTGACCAGACGAACACCCTATTCTCTCCACATTCAAGCCTCTGTTATGTTTCTAACACAGGCTGACGCATCTTTAATGGCTCTTCGATCCCATAAACACACAATTCTATGTCTGTGCTCCTTGGGGCGTCACGCACAACCCTGCAATCTCCCAAACTGATCTATATATAAACGGAGAAAAGTTGAAACGGGCCATCATGCACTTATACTACCTGCAGCTGTTACTCTGGAGCGGAAAGATTACAATTTCAGCAACCAGGTCTTTCCTACATCCCACTGCTGGGTCCTACAGGACGCTGATCCACAAAAGCACCGAGCGTGGCCAATTGGATAGCAGGAGAAATGTAGCTGTGGACCCATATGGTTTGACTTAACATTAACTGATTAAAGGTATTTTGACTAGTTCTACAGTTAAATTACATGCACCTGTTACACACATTAGTAGCACCTACATCCTACTGCAAACACAAGGACTCTGGCCTGTGGATGTAAAACTCAAGAAGATTACATTTCACATGTTTAGCACTGGAACAGAGTAGATTTATTTATCAATTTCACAGTTTCCTTGAAATAAACCATTTACATTAAAATAATTCCACCTAATATACCATAAAAATAACATTTAAATACTCAAATTTATGCCTTTTTATAGAAATTGTACTATTAATTTTATGATCTGTGCAAAAATAATTTATCAGCATCCAGTTTTACTATGCATTTTCAGGTTTTCCAGGGCCAAACCATTCAAATCCTGAGAGAAAAATCTTCCTGCTCTTCTAACAGCTTTAATTCCAGTAATTAACCAGAACAAATAAAGCCAGTCTATCTAACGTGCATAAACTTTTTTGACACATTAACTATTTTCGCTCTGACAGCTGGTCACTAATGTATATTCTTTTTTTCTGCCTAGAAAATGGCTGGTCTGTTGGTTCACACGCTAACCTGACACTGCTTTAGCTTCAGCTTTGGGCCCATTTTGGGCAAATAGAGAGAGAAAAGGATACTGCGAACATGAACACAATAAACAACATGTTGGGGGAACAGCAATACAGAAGACAGGTAGCTATGACACATTTCTAAAATTCTCTTTACCTTTAAGTTACTACAGAGTAGCAGACACAACCCCCCCCCGCCACACACACACACATTTTATTAGAGCAAGTGATATAGTTGGGGGGGAGAAGGAAAAACGGGACAAGTTTCTGAGCAGTCCAGCGATCCTCCAGATCTGAAACAGATGCAGCTGCTCAGCTGGGCTGGGGCAGGGGAGGCGGCACTTTCTCTTTTGAGCCTAATGAGAAAAGTCGGCATGCTGGCGAGAAAGACAGAGTGAGTGCAGTGGCAGTCTGGAAGGCAGCTAAAGCATATATGCATTTCCTCTACCAAATTAAAAAAACATCCCAGAATGGGCACTAATGACAAAGAAAAAGACTGCAGCAACTTGAGAGAAAGTCTGATTTCAGCAGCAGAAGCCATCCTTCTAGCAAGACACATGGAGCAAATTTTGGATCCCTTAGATGATGGGTTAACCTTGAAATTGCCATGCGGTAGTCTTCAGAGCCTCCCTCCGTCCTGATTGCAGCTGAATGTCTTCTTCCTTCTTAACACTGGTTTAAAAAAAAAAAAAAAAAAAAAAAAAAAAAGAAGAATGAAAAACCAATATTCCCATGTGTCAAACCCAACACTTGAGTAATTTGAGCAGCAAAAGCATGGAGCAGTCTCGTTAGGGTAACGCTGCTCAAAGTGATCTGTGTCTTCTGCAGCAGCCGGGGCTTGCAGCTCCCTCTTAGCTCTGCTTAAGCTTAGCACAAGCTGCACATGC
The DNA here is from genome assembly GCA_035590215.1 of Microhierax caerulescens. Lineage (NCBI taxonomy): Eukaryota > Metazoa > Chordata > Aves > Falconiformes > Falconidae > Microhierax > Microhierax caerulescens. Next base: position 115,106,709 of record JAVJGJ010000001.1, on the reverse strand, counting down.
TTAACCTGTGTAAATCAGACCCCTTACGGACATCCCCACATTGAGAAAGCAGGGTATCTAAGTGTGTAAAACACCTAACTTTAAAATACACAGTTCCTAATGCAAAAACTACAGGTTTGAACAATGTTCCTAAATGTCTCTGCGATGCAGAAGAAATTCAGGGCCCTCCAAATGGGGTTCCCAGCCTGTTTAGCTGGGACTCACACGAGCAAACCAACAGGAATGGCTAAAGCACAGGGGTCTTCCTGAGATCAGCTTTCTGTCATGGACTGAAAGGTCCCAATGGACCACAAGCACCTGCATCAGGTGACGGGCACTGTCAGCAATCCTGTCCTGGATGACAAGTCTATGGCATCCCTTTCAAAAGATGCGACTTCTTTTTCTTAGAATGAACGGGAGACAGTGGTGGTTACAGTGACCCTCCCTTTATAACTACAGCTCAACACTTCAAAACAGGGTAATTCTACCTCGGAGAGATGGTTAACATACTTCACAACAGTAAGATCTCAAGATCTTATTTCTGCCAAGAACAGGATGTGCTCAGGTGGACAGAGCACTTGGATTTCCTAGCAAGCTGTTCAGACCTTTAAGGGTTGAAGCTGAGAGTGAAGAATTGAAGAAGTACTGTCGAATGAGAGGCAGAGGCCAGTATGTATGGATAAATGTAAATATTATGTTATTTATGGAAAAAAAACCAATCAGCTCTGACTACTTTCCCTTAGAAAAGGCACCACAGAGTAGGAATACACAAGTCTATGAAAAAGTCGGTCGCTATTCAGAAATTATTTTAAAAAGAAAACAAAAAGAAAAGCTAGAGGCACTGTACCAGAGACAGTTGATTGCTGTGGTTGATTACTGTCCCAAGAGGTCTCATTTAATTTTAATTATGTTAAGGACTTGATTAATCTAATTTGCTGTTCTCAGTTCTACTCACTAACAAAGTCTGTGCCTGTGTGTACACACGCACGTGCCTGTTGGGGGAGGGATGCTGCCCTGTGCACACATGGCCGCTGTATAAATCCCTTCTGTATCCCTGTCTGTACCCTCAGGGGGTGAAGTTTGGGCCCTCCTTTCTCAAACAGAAGCTCTCAAACCTACCAAAGACAAGACAAAGGCAACCACAGGTACAGAACAGCTTCCATATAGGAGAACCAAGACGGAGTAGGTTTCTTCAGCCTGGAAAAGGGCAAGCGAGGGCCCTTTCATGAAAGATGAAAAAACATGACAGATGTCTATAAAACCATAAATGGCATGGAAATCCAACAGGGAGATGAGCGGTCATTGCCTCTCCCCGTGCTAAAAAGGGAAATTGGACAAATTCATGGAGAAGTGTTTTCACAGATACAGACATCATTACGGTTTCAAGGAGTCCCTGACACAAAACTTGCTGGAGACCCTTCTGCAGACATATGGCCTCATGCCTGAGCTCCTGTTAACCTTAAGTATCTTCTACTGTATACCTTTGCTATTCATTTTCACCTACTGAAGTAAAATAATCTTTTCCATCTCCACTCTAAACCAGTGTGGAGGGGAAAGCTCAAGGGATAACAAGAAGGAAACTCAGCAGTGTCACAGTGGAGAAACGCTGGAGGCACTGACCAGCATTCTCCAGGAGTGCCCACCATCGCTGCAGGTACCCAGGGAGCTGCTGGCTGCTGCCCAGTCATGCTCCATGGACAACAAGAAGAAGGTCTCAGCTCCTGGGACTTCCCACATCAGGCATCCTTCTCCCAGTGCTGCTGATAGCCAACAGGGCCAGGAAGAGATGAATGAGGAGGTCCCACAACCCGACGGGCCTGAGGCAGGAAGGGCATCAATGAATCCTGCTGAAGAGAATCACTGAATCACTGCATCAGACAGCCCTTTGGGCTGACCTGGGATGGTCTTTCTAGTGTTAGAAACAAAGTAAAGCTTGCTTACGATTTAAAATGAGGGGGGAAGGCTTTTTCCAGTTGCTTGTAGAAGTGCTGTTTATGCTCAGCGCTGAACAAGCACTGAAAACTGGCGCTTTACCACATTTTTCTTAGGGGATGTTGAACAAACCAGCCCCACCACTCCCCATGTTCCACCTGCAACAACAACAGATCTTCAGCTTCAGAGATGCTCTGCAGACCCTGGAGTTAATGCTGATGACATCTCAAGCCATAAAAATAGACTTAAAGGCATCGACTGGAGCACTCTACATCCGACCATTTTGAACAACTCAGCAGCCTGGGATCTGTGTGCCAGCCCTCAAATGTAAAAATGTATTCATAAATAAGTCAAAACCCATTACAATTAAGCTACTTTCAGTATTCAAGATCATAATCAAAATCAAAGAGATGATTTACTCTGAAGATTTCAAGTGACATCTGCTGAAATAAAAATATAGTTTGGAAAAAGATTGTAAAAAGATGACTACGTTATTACCAATAACTTTTACATCTGTCATTAATTTTCACTTGGTTTTATCTGCTCTCCTAGTCTGCATCCAATTTCACATTGACTTATGTTTTATTACAATCCCAATGCGGATCCCATCAACCGAAAAGACTAATAATTGCCTATGAAATGCCTATGAAATGCAGCAAATAGCAAGGATATTGTTTCCCTTTACTTAGGAAAGCATAGGGTCTTTAAGCAACTGGTAAAAACGAGTATTGATAGTCTTTAAACTGCCTCTTCCCAGAACGTAAAGAGGCTACAAATATGTATGGAAAACCTAGAATTCCCCCCTTCCAAACCTGGAAAGGGTTAATTAAGTTACACTTCTTGAACCAGTTAGTGAATGACGTTGAAATGGCACAGAAACATTTTCTGGCACAGCATACCCTAGACAAACTTCCCCAGTGACCATAATTTAAGGCTACTTTTTAAAGAGCCTTTTACAGCTCAGCGCTACAGAGGACTGCTGAGGCCTGTAATAGTATCTCTCTTGCCTTCCTCCCCTGAAAATACACCCAACTCAAAAGTATACATTTAACAACCAAGGGTCCCTACCTGTCTTTAAGGAATTTTTATAAAGTAGATGGCTACCTCAGGCTATTTAACTACTTTGTAGTAAGACATCAATGGCATGTATAGAGATATTCCTTTGATCATTACACCATTGGGAAAAAAATAAAAAGCCAATCCCTAAATCTTCACCATATAAATTTACGTTTGGAACTCAGCGACGTAAGAATTATCATACTACAAAACCACAAATAGCATTCAATTTAGTCTCTGTGTTCTTGCTCATGTGATAGCCTTTGATATTCCTGAGGATGAAAAATGAATACATTTTACTACAAAGATGATTTGTGAACAAAGCCCTTTATAGTTTTGTTTTCCTATTGAAGAAGAAGAAATCAAAAGTTAAAGGGGGAAATCAATAACTAGGCTGATTATTAACCAAAACCAATGATAAATGAAAGAAAATGAGATTTTCTCTTTTGTAATTTCTAGCAACACATTGCAAAACTTTTTTACTATTGTTCTCCAATTCAAAATTCAAATTACAGTTAATGAGGCAATTTCATTTATACTGACTGAACTGAAAATACAGTACTATCTTCCTTTAGCTGTCTGATGAAAAGACTCAACGACAACAACAACAAAAAAAAGGTAGAAGTTTTATTTTAAGACTTGCTCTTGAAAAGGAAGAGGATGTGAACATCTGTGAAAAACAAGTGCAGAAAGAAGACTAAGTTATGTAGATAAATCATTAGTTATATTAAGATATGAAACAGGCACCCAAAGAATGGCATAAAATGTAAATGAACTTTGGGATCTGGTCTCTTAATTTGACAGCTGTTTGACAACTGCAAAACGGAAAACTGACCTCAGACAACTGTGTATAAATGAGACTATTAGGCAGAAGAATTTCACATGGAATGATACAATATACACTGCAGTAACTCCTCACATGGGAATAGATAAATGCAGACTGGAATTTTTATTGTCTTTGAAGGTGGTGGTGTTAAAAAGAATTGAATTTCACAAAGAGGAGCCGTATGCTACATTATCACAATCAATGCCACTTTCTGAAATACAGCCACTGTCGCCTACAGAAGTACACTCGCACATAACTCACAGGCATTTAAAAAAACCACACCCCCCGATGAAGGAGCTCTGGAGGCACAGAAGAAAACGTTTTCTGCATTGGGGCTGCAAATCTGAAGCCAGCAACAGTGCACAGTGACTAGGTCATGGGATAACTTATTTTAGGGGTTTCTTTGGAAGCTATGGATAGCCACAAATATGCATGGAAATATGTTTCACCAAAGCAGCACCAGAACAGACACTGGTCTGTGGAGAGGGTGGCTTAAGGAAATATTCTGCAATTTTGGCCCCTATGGAGAGACCTTCTTGGAAAGAGTGGCAAGGCAGCAAGGGAGAAACTTCTACCATGACTGCCCAAAGCACAGTTTAAATCTGATACTCTCATCAGTAACATGGAATTAAACAGAAAACAGGGAGAAAGCCTACTTTCAGACGTAACCAACCATTTCTACTCATAGTTCTGCTCCAGATCCCACTGAAAAGGGCAGATCTTCCAAGAGCATCCCCCAAGCACTACTTCTTCACATCCTCCAGCAATGCAAAGAGCCACTTGTGATAAATATGTTTCATTCCAAAGCAGTTAAGCACTTGGCTGTTCCTTTTATTTCTCTCTTTGGGACAAATATTTGAAATCAGCCTTCCCTACCTTTGTATTCAACACAAAAAAAAAAAAAACCAAACCCACAGAGGTTGCACAACCTGCAGCAGAAGAACCAAAAAAACATCCAAGCACTTGCAGTGAAATCCAGACTTAAAAAGAAAGGTTACAGCTCTCCAAGCACAAAAGGTTAGCAGCAACAGAAGCAAAGCAGCTTTTGGGGCTCAAGTGAAACCAAAGGGTAGATTTTTCGATAGAAAAGCAATCTGCTATGCAGCTCCTTTAACGTTCAGTAGCAGTTTGTTGGAGCAGGCTTGTTGGGTTTTTTGATTGTTGGTTTTAAATCTCAGGTTCAGTCATATGTGTCAATGTCTCTCAGTTTGTTAGTAACTAAAATGAAACTGAAAAATAAACAAAGCAAATCCCGAAGATGTAAAAGGTGACATGAGCAGCGTCACCAAGCCCCTTATTATCCAAACCTCTTGTAGCAAGCAGTCTCACTGTAACTGCACACTGGCTGAAGAACAGGCTCCTTTTGTTCATTTTTTTAACTTGCCTTTTGTTAAAAGCTGTCACTCTTGTTTACAAGAGACAGTAAATAACCATTTCCTAAACATCATCTCCCTGCCAGTTGCATTCTTACAGACCGTCATCACACTCCGCCTCACTGTCACCTACTTCATGTTATTTGGAAACTAATTATGGCATTGTATTAATACTACTGATTTATTCTTACAGAATCCTGGCACAAAACCAGCTCTTAAGAGTCCAAGATGACTAGTCTCTAGGTATGACTAGAGCTATGGAACCACATCTGCATGATGACTTGAAGAAAGTTTGTGCTTTATAGGTTATCCGTTTTCTCTGACTCTAGCAGTACTTCTAATAAAATACTTCAACTCTCCCTACAAAACCTGTCCTGCTCATAAGCCTCTGCATCACCTCTTGGCCCCACTTCAAAAGAAACTTTAGAAACATCCAGATCAGGAGGGAGTTAAAGTCAACCGTCATCTTACACAGAAGGCATGAATGATTTCCACTAGGAGTGGTCCTTGCTCTGAAGGCTTTAATCAAGGATGAAGAATGGGAACCCAACACACAGATTGTAGTTCAACATTCCCCTGCTACGGCTGAAACTTTGCCAGGTGACATTCTGTGTTCGTCCCCTCCAGACACTGCCTGGCTACTTATCCACAAGCCAATGGGAATTTTCCTTGGAGCGAGAAAAACTTAACAGAGCAGAGGGCGCCTGGATGAACCAGGGGCTGTCTCTGCCCTGCACTCTCCGCTGTCAGGAAGCTGCTGAAATCGATGGTGGAAAGGCTTCTGGATCGAGCTGTAACCAGGACAAGCAGGAAGTTAAATGCACCAGAGTTCTGCGCTTCATTGCAACTTTGTTTTCTATTTCCAGTTCAGTTCCTTTACTGTCTGGGGCCATTTCAGATAAACATTTTTATAAAGGATGCTCTTCAAAGATAATATTTTGCTTTTATTGCCCTTAAATAAATACAAGGCATTCTAAGTCTTAATGTATCTTGTAAAAGATTATTATTTTTAAAAGTATCTAATTTCAGAATTTAAAAATGAGTTTGAAGCTGAACTGTTCAGCCTGCTTTCAAATGCCACCACCTTTATGATACTCTCTGAAGTTAAAACGGATAGTCATGTCTCTGTTAGGAGCATCAACGTAAATCTTGACTGTAATAAGAAAGAAGTCTTAAAAGGAGGATTATAAGGACAGATTTTCATCTTCTAGAAGTCTGGTTTACTTCAAAAATTTACATAATCTATACAGATCCAGACAGAGTTAGCCTTTAGTGACCTGAGAATACCAAACCTCACAGATTTGCAAACATGTTTAGTTTAAAGTCAAAGCTTATATTATTAAGCTGCTACAACGCTTACATTTCCATCCATGTGTCCCGTTTTATTTCTTGTCCTAGTTTAATGATACTTCCACATGCCTTGTGCTTTTTCATCTGGATGATGCACCTAATGATTTTGGTATTGAAAATTAACCTCCTCCTTCAGTTTCCATACAGATCTCATAAAACCCAGAAGAAATGGATTACTGCCCAGAGCTGTGGTTTACTCGTTCATTAAACAGCTTACGCTTAGAATCCTCTTAAAAAGTCACTTAGTGGTAAATGGCTATTTGACACTACAAATAAATTTTTTTTAAAAGAATTTACTGCAGCTTTCTATTCATACCGGTGTTATAATCCCACTGGGGATACTGCTGAGTTTTGGTGCAATTTGGACAGCAATTTCCCACCAGAATCCAAGGAATTGTGGAGCAATACATATATAAATTTTAACACCTTCTGAAGGAATGCATCAGATGCCTATTTACCTAAAGTATAACAAATTTTAAAACAAAAAAGTCCAACCGTCATCAACTCTGGGTAGAAAAGATCTTTTTAGGACAACTGATAAATGCCCCATGGATTGGCAACACGGATATTGCACATGCCATGCGTGCTCATCCTTCCATAAATTAGGCAGATCACGTATAGGAAGCCTCTTGCATAGTGTAGGCACGCTTCCAAGAATCAAGCAACATACCTTGCTAGTGCCTAGAGCAACATCCAACCCAATCCACAAGCAGAAACATAGCAAGAAGTTAAAAAGCATTTATTTGTAAGGATTTTAATCAGCATCAATCAACTCTCAGTGACTCAATTGTTTCTTCTAGGATGTGTCATGTGTTGATCTTTAGTAAACTCGAGGCTGACACTAGTAAGTAGCCTTACCAACAAGCACAGGCTTTAACAAGTCTTAGTATTTCCTCCAGCACTTCCAAGGTTCAGTTAAGTTATATCCAGAAAAAAGATAGATGGTCCTTGACTTTTTACATGCTTAACGCAGCTTGTTTCCATTCAAGACTACATCTCTCATGACAATAACTACCTCCTTTGATTTCTACAGACTAATCAACTCGTTTTTCAATCTTCCTTTTAAAAACCTAAGTATGTAACTCAGAGAAGTGCTTTGGTTTTTAAAGGCAGACCCACATACTTTCACACTCTGTAACTTCCCAGATTGCAAACTTGGCAGGACAGACATCATTACCTTCTTACTCTGGAAAAACACTGGGCTCTCAAGATGCTATTGCAATACAGACATTAAATAATAAAATTCTGAGCTACCACCATAGATATGAAGAGAAGGATCCCCTGTAACTTCTATCTGCTGTGATCTGCAGACTCTACTTCAAAGACCTGTTATGGTTCCTCCAAAAATTTAGTGTTTAAATGCCATAGCACTGACACAAGAGCAGTTGACTGCTGTTACATATGATGGGGAGTTTTTAAAATGGGAACCAAACCCACCTATTGGTGCATCACTTCATCAGACAGCACGTTATCATGTTCCCAAGTGACCTGCTACCCTGACAATCCTAAAAGTGCTTTTCCAACAACTACTGATGGAATTTGAAGGAAAAATCAAAAGAATTATGTCGCTGTGACATTTGTGCCAAACTACCAGGACAGATAAATTCTACAAAAAAATAACAAAAAAGGATCAATGTGACCAAGGAAAGACCTGAAATAATTAAGCACTTCATAGTACACTGTCATCAGACTTCCCAGTATTAGTTACTGCATGGGCTATAGAGACATTCACCCAAATATGCACTACATAGGCATCTGTTTACATCAGACACCTACAGAAACCTGAAATAGCTACTGAGCTTCCCCACGTGAAAAGACCTAGGAAAAAAAAGTTTCACTGTTAATAAAATAGTGCATCTCTTCAACCTCACAGTTGCAGCAGTCCTAGCAACTGCACGGGAATGATCATTTCCACTTTCAGCGGGAAACTTCCATAGCAATTGCTCCTTCCCTCAGGAAAAAATGTGCCAAGACCCTCCTCATCCCTTTCCTTATAACCTAGAGGTATCTCTTCTTCCTTCTTCCTACTCCAACTACAACAGAGAAAGAAACAATTCCCTTGGGACATCAGCCTGCCCAAAACCTGCTACTGGGTTCTGGCAGATCAGGTTAGCAGAATCAACTTCACACTAAGCTTTAGTGTAAAATGTTGCAGCTTTGGGAAAAGTAAGTCAAAAGCCATGTAAGGTAAATTAAGGTCTTGCAGCCCATACAAACATTCCAAGTCCTTGCTCAAGTCCTGCTTGCCTTTGCCAACACTAGTTGCAAAGCCTGAGCAGTGTTCTGCTAGCTGGGTCCACTCTTCACGGCCACAGTTGTTGATAACCGGAGCATGTAACAAAGAGGAAGCAGAGTAAAACTTTCTATTAACAGCAACAACAGCTATGTAAAATTAAAGAAAGAGGACTTTTATTCCATTTTACTGCACATAAATCCCATCCAACATTATGAAGATAAAGTAGAATGTGAACTCATGGCATTCATGTAGGGTGGTGTTTTTTTTTTTTTAACAATGGAAATTTGAAGAGAAAACCCTAAAATAATTCAAAAGGAAAGGGACTGTTTGAATGCTCTGGGTTTGTGTTTCAATGAGCTATTCCCTAAAGAAATGGTATTGGTAGGCTGTGTCAGGGAACCAGGAAATAATTTTCTTTAACCCTTGTGAGTCATACTTCACCACATACTCGTTATTTTTCGTACTGTGTAGCATACAAGGTACTGGATTGCTGGTTTTGAAACTGTCAAGAGTCCAACTCAGAGCAATAAACAGAATGAATGTAACACCATTTAAATTACAAAAGCAAAATGACAGTTCACTAATTATCTAATAAGGTTAGAATTTAATATTTGCATTGTTGAAGAAATTCCCAGTTTAGGAAGTGTCAAAACATGTATTTAAAGACTGACACCAAAAAAATATTGACTAGTTATTTTCACTTTTCCTTTTCTAAGCTTAGAAAGGCAATACCCTATGGATCAAAAGGCCAGATAAATCTTATTAAGTACTAGGTTTTCCCTTTTGTCTAGTGCTCTCTCCACATTCCATCATTTCAGTCCTTTGAAATTCCTTTGTTCTGCCTGTGATCAGGGTTTCCAGGGGAAATCTGGCATTGGATCTAAAGGGAACCCCACACCACCAAAGTATTCCTGACTATTAATCATTTGGTAAATTATTTCTTTCTTTTCCTCATACCACACTTGCCCCAGTATTTCCAGAGAACCTTTTAGTGCAGTGCTAATGACACAAAACTTCCTGTAGCATCAAAACACATCGTCTTGAGGATTCATGCACGCACAGAAGTTAAGAGGTTTCTGCAGTGAGCACCCGAAAGCTCCTGTCCCATCAGAATGATATTTCACAATAACAACAGGAATTTTCTCTGCATTCACTCTCAGACCGTGTCTATCACCAAAGCCTAAGTGGATGAAAAGACAGTTTCAGCTGGGGAAGAAAGCAAGCACGGGATGGCAGGGCTGCTTCCCTCACGCTGTCCTGGCGGCGGCAGAGCTGCAGTCCCCGCTGACACATCTGCTCCAGAAAATCCCCTCTCCCACCCTACCGCTTTCTGGTGGTCATTTAGGGCATAAGCTGGTCATCGACAAATGCAACCAGGGAGAGAAAGCACGTACCCAATACTTACACTGACTGTGCTGGTAACTAAATAACAAACAAGGAGACATGCTTATTTTGTGCATCTACCAAAAAAAAAGAAAAAAAAAAGTCTTTAAGAAATCAGGAAGGATAATGATCCATAAAGAAGGGGCACAACAATAAATACAGCTTTTTATTCACTTTTATGTTTTTCAGTTGAATTTTAATATATATGAAATGTAACATGAGAGAAGGAATCAAATCAAAACATTTTGACTTTAACTCCTCCAACATCTGAAGCTTTATACTAATAATGAACGTCACAGAGGGAGGCAAAGTAGCAAAAAAGGGTGCTATTTTATTTATTTTCATTGTCTTTGTTGAACACCACACTTTGGTGACTGGGGCCCAAGTGCCCCTCCCTCTAGGGCTATGGGCCACTTTCTTTTGAAGCCCCTTCATGTACCATATTCACACAATACACATATGAGGAAAGAGAATTTCTTCCAAAAATGATATGCATTAATTCATAATATTTTTCCATGATCCTTTATCAAGTTTCAGTTGTAGGTCAAATAATTTATGCTTTGCAAAGACCATCTCTGCATTTAAATTTTATTGGTCCTTCAGAGGTTGGTTCTCATTACTGCTCGTCATTTTCACCACTCATGAAATACATCTTCACAAACTGACCCATTCCTACTCGATATCAAGGATTCCTACACGCTAACTTGATCTAACTGTTGCAATTATGAATCATCTGACAGAGCCATAAGTTACGATCTTCAATGACCACTAATGAAGGTTGCCTAGCAGTTAAAATATCAAAGCAGGATATATCAGCACACTTTACAGCACAAGATAGACTTCCAGTGTTGCACTTCTCTTATATTTATTATATACTGTAAATTACACCACAGGCTGCCTCCAATGCTGACAGTCCTGTACTCCAGAGTCAAACACCAGGTTTTAATAACCACTCCTGACAATCTTTTGATCGCCAGGGTGGGGGGGTGAGGGGAGTCAGATGAAAGGCAAGGCCGCCTGCTTCAGGCAATCTGCTCAGTCAAAACAAACGGGACTTCAGAGAGAGACAGAGATGCATCAGGTGTTAATCTCAAATGAACAAGCAGGAGTGCAGGCTGATTGACTCGCTCTCCATTTCCAGCCGAAAAGAGTAAGCGTCTGCCAGTGGGCTCATTCAGAATGCACGAAGGAAGGGAAAGGTGCTATTAGCTAGGCATGAAATATTTTGATTTGGAAACCCAAGAACTTGGAAAGTCATTTTAGGCTCTTTCTAAATCACTTTAAAGTAATCATTCAACTATCTGATTTTTCAAATACGCTGTAGGGAGCGAATCTTGTTGGCATTTAAATCAAGTTCTTTCATTCAAACATGGTAGTGAAGTCATCTGCTAGGGGAAGAAGCAAAAAGAAATATAAAATTTTAGTGCTTTCAAAAGGTGGAAAAGACAGAACTTTGAGGAGAAAACCTCTGGCATCAAGTGGCAACAGGCTGGTGATCTGACAGGTCATCTCCTCCAACTTGTGTCTGAATGAAAACATATTAATAACATTAGCATCAGAATAAAAATTCCCTCTACATGTCTTCAGCTGTTCAGTAAAATACCTATTTGGTAGGAAAAGTTTAGGCATGGTGAGATAACATCAAACCAACACTGGATTTGGGGGAATATATAAAGAACAGTTGCTGTTCTCTCTTTTGTTGTTGAATTTCTTCACTGGGAAATAAAAAGAAAGGGGTCTAAGGGACTGCCAAACTCCTGTTAGTTTTCTTTTCCACTTCTTCGATAATCCAAGCATCTATCGTTAACCACCGCTTTCTGTGCATTAGTTTAACCCTTGGGGCCTTCCCCCCCTCCCCTTGATTCAATCCTTATAACAGATTCCTTACAACAGCAGGTCAAGGGAGGAGATTCTACCCATCTCCTCTGCTCTGGTGAGACCCCACCTGCGGTACTGCCTCCAGCTCTGGGGTCCTCAGCACAGGACAGACATGGACCCGT
>JAVJGJ010000001.1:115074326-115094474 GCA_035590215.1 Microhierax caerulescens | reverse complement strand
CATGGACCCGTTGGGGCAGGTCCAGAGGAGGCCACAGAAAAGATCAGAGGGATGGGACACCTCTCCTGTCAGGGCAGGCTGCGAGTTGGGGTCGTTCTGGAGAAGAGAAGGCTCCAGCGAGACCTTCTTGCAGCCTTTCAATACCTAGAGGGCTTATAAGACTTTTTATCAGGGCCTGTTGAGATAGGACAAGGGTAACGGTTTTAAACTAGAAGAGGGTAGATTTAGATTAGATATTAGGAACAAATTCTTTACAACGAGGGTGGTGAAGCACTAGCATGGGTTGCCTGGGGAGTGTTGGATGCCCCAGTCCCTGGAAACATTCAAGGCCAGGTTGGACGGGGCTCAGAGCAACCTGGTCTAGTGGAAGATGTCCCTGCTCATGGCAGGGGGTTGGACTAGATGGGCTTTAAAGGTCCCTTCCAACCCAAACGATCCTATGAGTCTACAGATTTGCTCAGAAGCTACAGCAGCACTCTGAAAGGAACACAACCACTGCTGTCACATCACTTTACGTTGCTTTCTGCGTCTGTGAAAAATAAACAGTTTACTTGGGTGTAATAGTCCAACATGAACCACTTTTACTTCTACGATCAAAACCCCTGCATTAAACATCTCTCAGATGGGGAAACTGAGAAACAAGTAGCACTGCAGGGCCTCTGATCAATGTTAAAACAGGACATTTGTAAAACTTGCAGAAAAAAATAAGATACAAGTAAAAAACCTCTGTGTTCACAAGATCAGTGGGACCCAGCCACATACAAAACTCTCAGGTTCCCTCTCACTCACAAAAGTTGTTTCATGGGGCAGGGAGCAACAGGGGAAAGCAGAGTTAATACCTTTTATGTTTTTTAATGCTGCATCTCATTCATGTAAACTGATAATTGTTACTGCTTGAACAACTCTGAAACAAAATGTGCAGTTGATAATAAGAGTCTGCTCCGCCACGGAAGCTGGTGGCACGTCTCCCAGTCACCCTCTTCCTCCCAACAACTCAGGTGTTCACAATAACTAATTCCTCATGGGTTACACACACACACACTGCCCTTGAAAAAATGAATTACAATTTTTAATGGCCCAGGAAGCTTAAACAGTTACAGCCAATATATCTTGAGAGAGGAACAAGATGTTAAGACTTCTGACAATCAGCACCACACATTCTTTCATAACATTTACTTAGAAATTCAAAAAACCCCTCAAACTTAACTTCTTCCTACTCCTTCCATCCTGTTACATGACCTTAAACATCAAGTAACTGTGAAAACTACAAAAACCACAACACAACAAACACCGACTCGTTAAGATTGCGCACAGGAATAGAAGCACGTTAGAATCACTCCAACTGATGATGTTGTTGCTTGGTCATTGTGGCATGAACTGTGTATCTGAACTGGATCAACACGCCCATTTTATTCCCTGGAATCCAAGTATTGCTAATTAACTTGTATTTGCAAATACCACTGTAAAAACACTGACCTCAGACCATCAGTACAGTGAACCACAGTTTCATCTACAGGCAATGGCGGCACGATGAAGATTACAAAACATGACTGTATTTGTAAGCTTCTTTCTCCAGAAGATGGGGCAATATTTGCTTATCTAAGCAGGCTTATCAAATTTTTAGCATTTTTTTTAAGGTGTTTTGTGAGTACTGGTCAATCAAGTCATTACAGAACAGTAAAATACCACAAAAGGTAAAGACTACAGCTATCCTTCTGGCAGTGCAGAGGTAGTAAGTGGATTCAGAATCAGAGGAGAGACTGCTCTATTTTGACTTTATTTAGCCTGGTGCCCTGCAGTATCCAAATGACCATCACAGTTTGTCTTAATACAAAAGATCATACACAGAGTCCACAGGCTGGCAACTGAGCTCAGATCCTGAATTTCACTCCATTATTTTAACACTAAACCCCTCCTCTTTCCACCCATTACAGCTACACTTCTAAGGGATCATCACTGTCAAGAGAGGATGACATTAAGAGCAAAACCCAGCCATCAGATCAGACCCTGAAGGGACAGGGATGTCAACTGGGCTTACATTTGTTCTCTCATTCTGGTTAACATATCTACTATATTTCTTATTTTCTGCTCTCTAACTTCAGTTAAGATATTCAGCCCAGTCTGCTTCCTTTGCAAGGTACCATCAGTCAAACCCAACCACATCATTTTACCTCTCGGTTACTAAATTCAAACCATTTTAAACATCCTGCTTTCATCTTTATAGCTCTCTCCCACTCTTTAACCGTACTGCAGTTAAAGAAGAATGTACTTGACATATAAAACGTGCATGTGATTCCTTTAACATTTTAATGCCGTGTATTGTGTTGTAAACATCTCTTCATGTTTTATCTCCTTCTCCATAAATCAGAGGCTAGTACCTTAGAAGTCTCAAAAATGACATGTTTTCTCCATAATATAAATGTAAGACTCTACTCCTTGAAACTTGAGTCAGCTTTCAAAAATCATCAAAAACCAGAGCTAAAGAAAAGCAAAAGATTATCAACTAACTTAATATAATTTTCTTCTACTCCATTTCTATGACAGCATGAGTACAGTACAGGAAAACAGTTACAAAACTGGTCTTCACCAAGCAGAAAACCAATGTTTTAATTATCCCTTTTTGTCACTTGTAAGAAATAACTAAGGTAAAATACCTTCTTGTACCCATACCAATATACAACAGTGAAAGAGTCAGGAAAGTGCACAGTATAAAAAAAAGTGATACACAAAGAATAATTATTTGTTTTATTCAAGATTAACACACAATGTTTACACAATGAAACCCCAGAACAAATTTTTATTTCCTTACCATAACTACAATTAAGAAGAGTGATCTCTTATAATGAGATTCTCCAGTGGTTTTGGCTAGCTTAGTAATGTTACAGTAAAAATGTGTCTCAGTCTATTCCTTGGTAAATGCATTAAGTGATTATTTTTTTTTCTTTTTAATTAAAAACCACTGTAAAATACTGATTATTTTGAAAAGATGGAACACCAATAAAGAACACCTGTCCAAAATAATTTTAAGTTACTTCAATGATGGAAAAAAGAACGACCACAATTAGAAAAAAAAAAAAAAGGAAAAAAAAAGAGGAAAGCAGTTTAGCAGGTGGGACTGAAAAGTGGTGACATGTTGTAGTACAATACTGAAGGGCTAAAGGATATAACGCAGTGTTGCGTGATGTGGAAGAGAACCAGGGACCACTGGCTTAGCACACCACTAAAATGCTAGATTAGGTGTGAAATATAACTCTGAAGTATTGTGATATGAAGGAGTGAGGCAGAGGCAGAACTGCTGGTAAAAGACAACAGAAATAAAACACTATCTTTTCTTTGGCACCTTCCAGCAGCAGTTTACTCCCTTATAGCCCACAGACCCAACACAGGCTACAGGAAAACCCAAGGGCCCTCCGATATTTATCCAGATCTCCAGAATTCATAACATTTTCCACCAGCCTGAGAGATTCTGTTTCTCTCAAACTAGTGTCTAACATAAATTATTCCAAGATACTTCTCTTGGCATTTTCTACACTAACATTTCTAGAATGACCTTGCTTGTAGAACAGGTACCATGTTTCCCCCTGACTCGAGCCCATGCTCAAGTACTTTTGTCTGTATTTTCCAGGGTATTTTCAAACACCATCTTCAAACAACAATGTATCAGCTTCTTAAAAAGTTATTCAGTTTCACAGGTCTGTCATAAAAACACATTGTTTCTACTTCTGTCAGAAAGAACAGCTATAATTGATGGATTTACAAGTAAGTGAAGCTTGTTTTTAAATATACACCTTTTGTTGATAAACATACAGTGCTTCTATAAACAATGGAAAAATACAGTGTTGCCAACTCACATTTGTTTATTATTGTCTTCTTGTTAAATGTTTGTAACTTTATAGCTCTTGCAGTTACATTATTTTTTTAAATTATTTTTATTTTCTGCTGTGACACACAACCATCTGAAATCAAGAGAAGTAGTGATAATTAAAAGATTATTTTAGACCAACTTCATGAGGAAACAAAACATGACTTCTTGGTCTTTGTACGTTACTTGGAATAGTCCTGGCTCCCTCCACAGCAGTTAATTCAACCTAAATAGCTAATTCAGCTTAATTCAGTGGGGGCAAACTGGCCCCAGCTATTACCAGATTGCTAAAATGAAGTGTTTGAGAGAAGGAAAAAAAATTCCAAACGACAGAATTTGAACAGTCTTAAGTTTGTATCAATAATACCATGACTATTACAGAATCTCTATTAGATTTTCACAGGACCAGGTTCCCCACATCCTGTCCTAAATCACGGGGAAGAATCTTACACAATCAACACTTTACCTTCCCACGACATATTTGAGGATTGTAAATCGTGAATACAGATCTATCAGGGAAATCAGGAGTGGGAAAGATGAGTTGCCCTTAAAGATGTACAGATTTATAGCAATATGGGAAACGGAAAGACGGTTATCATATAAAAAGCTCCTTAAGGGACAGAAAGGAGAAACAAGGGAAACATGAGTCATGAGCTGCCAGAGGAGAGGATGCGTATGGGGAGCAATGGACAGAGCAAAGTATCAATAAAGGAAGTTCCAAGTCAATGTGCTCCTTCCCAAAGGTCGTGACGTATACCCAAGCTTAAAGTATTTCTGGAAAACTAAATTCCCAGCCAATTCAGACACAGCACCAACTGCAACACCAGGAAAGGGACACTCGTTGACTAAAAGGATCCATTGATAAACAAGGTCATAGACCACAGCTCTTAAATTTTGCTTTGTTACCAACTCTGTTTCTTTATTTTCCTTAATAAAAGTAGTTGCCTTGAAGGTCTGTCTACACAGGCAACTGGCTCAATATGAGCAAGTGTGTGAACTTAAAGCCTTCAGCTGAAAAGGGAAAGACAATTTTACTCTTCATGAGGCTGGAGTAACCTTCTTTATTTAAAGGCATATTAACAGCTGTTTCTATGGTGGCATAGCAGTGAGTAAACAGTGAATTATGAGCCCAAGCACAAAGTCACTGCACTCCTAACTTTCCTTCCCTATCCTAGGCTCAGAAGCATCAAACTCCAAATTACGGCATAAGACTTTTGATACTCCAAAGTACCTCAAGATTTTAAAAAGTGACTTCTAAGAGTTTAAGAAGTGGCTAGTTTTGAGATAAAATACAACACTGAGCAATACATAGAAGCTGAAGACAAAGAAAACCAGTTATTTGTGTGTAATTATCATCTCCAGAAGATAATCAAAATTTCAAGAAAGTCAAGTTGCACAGGGGTCTCTAAACAAGCAATAATTAATTCTCCTTTTAGTCCCTAGTATCCACATCAAAGGTGAAAGTAAACATGACAGTAAAAGTTTCAAAGGATTGGTAAGTCACAAAAGGAATTTTTAATATTAAAACAACTGTAATAAAGGAAAAAGGGGGAGAAAAAAAGTGTGCCTCTACAATTGTATCAAACCCAAGAACGTTTCACCTTAGTCATGACAGCTTTTCTAATGAGACTTTTTTGAAAAATAGGTACATGACAACCAATTGTATACTTCAGAAAATAGCGTGACTGACTTAAAATTTTTTTTTAAGGCTACTTAAGTGTTTTCAAGTTAGGCTGGCTACTTAAATATTTCCAATCAACTAAAAATCATGCAGCATCCTTCATATTTTGCAAGGAGAACAGACACAAAGTTAGCTGCCTACCCCAATTTTACACTCTGTGAAAATGAACAGTAAAACCTGTACTTCCTTCAGCCTGAGTAAGACGTGTGCTTATGGGTGCAACCTCAAAAACCTCAGGTGCCTACAGCTGAGGTGTTACATGGTGTAAACATCAAAGAGCCCAACTCAGTCAAGGTGACTCCAGGATGTAGATCACAGAAAACCTTCACGCCCTGTTCCATTACTGGGGTCCCAGGACTCAGCCTCCCCCATCCCACAAGTGACTGCTGAAACCATAAAGTGCTATCAAAGGTGGCACTGCTACTGCCACTTCTTTTTCCAGGCCATATATACAACTGAATGTGACCATGGCTACAATGATTGTAACTCCGTTCAACACTACAAGTGTTTGTTACCTGTTTAATAGTTAGGCTCTCCTCTGGGACACAGGAAGAGCCTAACAGCAACTTTGCTTCACAGCTGGATTGCAGGAGAGCTGGGAGATCAGCATCAAGCTCCCCAAGCATGTTCACACACACCATGAGGCCTCAAGTCCAGGCACCTGGAACATCTCCAGCATGAAACAGCTACCACACAATGGAGATTATCAGTATGTTTTGTAGGTGTGCAGGAGATACCCTGATTCCAGCCTGAACTGAAGCACACAAACCCCACCAGAGTCCCACTACTGACATTTAGAAAGGTGCCCTGAGCCATTCTTTAGGCAGATCTGACAAGGTCATACAACAACACAAGCAAAGAACTGGGCATGTAAGGCTGGAGCCCTGCTGGCTATTCTTGCACTCTAATTACACAGTCCTTCCCATGTCATTTTCGGTGACCCATGCTCAGTATTATCAAGATAAACATGATTATTGGGAGGTTTAAAACCTCATCAGCTCCATTCTGAATAAACACACTATGCCTAGCAACTCTACTTTAATTCTCAGACATGTATTCCTTTGGCTCAGAGCTCAGGCAGCAGCTGAAGGCACACCACCACAGCGCTCCCAGCCAGCCATCAACAATGCCTGGCAGCATTTCAGAAGCCAGGACGACACTGGTTTGCGGTACAGATGATGAGATGGACTGACCTGATTGATGGAGTTGGCAGCACAGGATGCCAGTCCAGTTCCAAGGGAGGCGAGCAGGAAACAGGTCAGGTCAAAAGGGACCGGGGCCATGGCAAAGCCAGCAGATGCAGTGCTTACAACCAGAGCTGCAAAACAAGTGACAGCACAGTTTAAAGGATCAATAAGAAACAGTCTCCTTTGTACAATACCACTAGAGTTAAGGTTTTTAAACCCTGTAAGAACCACTCTGCAGATTAATTTTTTGCTACTTTTATGGATCAAAGTAGCTCCAGGAACTGCGTACAATACTAATACTTTACATAAAGAAGTCAAAGATGAGGAGAACTGTCAGGGATGAAATGAGAAACCCAGAAGCATCAGTACATTAGTAGAAGAGGCGATAATTAAAATTTATGTGTCTGTGTTAACTAATTCATGGATTTGCTACAGGATCAAACTGCCTCACACAACATGTACAGGAGGCACATTTGTTCCCATAACTTATAAGCCATTGCAAAGTCTAACGTGGAAGAAAAACAGTAAGAAAAATCCCAAATTAAGAGATACACATTATATGAAATTATAGCAGGAACTTAAGCAGTGCAGAGAGTCAAAAAGAGACTCAGGGCATGTAGGCTACAGCTGGTGAAGCCAGTAACCTCACTGTACAAGTATCTGCCCACACTGTTCCCATTTGATAAGCCCACTTTAGGCAGAAGGTACAATCACATCATCACATGAACACAGCAGCTCTTAAAGGCCTCAGAAATCGAGTGGATTAATAAAAATCTGCTTCAGTTTTGTCATCCAAAGTTGTAACTTTAGTATAGTACTACACTAAATCACATTCTTAAAATAAAAGTTACCTAAATCTCAACCCTAATATTGTAATTACCCAAATAATATGTCTTACAAACTCACTTTTGGCAAGAATTGCCATGACATGAAAGATTTCTTATACCATAAAATTCAGCACACTTACTGAATATCTTGCTCATGACCGCAAATCTTACAATCTGAAATTGACAGTTATTAAACAGAAAGTATTTAAATTATATTTTGCATGTAATTACACATTCCAGACCTCAGCTAGCTCAAATCAAAGCATCAAAATGTTCTTATCTTCCCGATTCCTACAAAGTCTCCTGTTTGTCTGAAGTTAAACCACAAATAAATAACCTTTGTTGACTGAAAATGCATGGCTTGCCTATTAAGCAGTGTTGATTCAGATGAAAAACTAACTGTCATGGCAGAGACCTGCCACCACAGATGCACATGCAAAGTGCTAATTTTAAGAACTGTGCCCTCAGTAAGTTTCAATCCTAAAAAGACAGTGATGAAAACCTGCTGCTCATCAAAACTTTGCTCAAGTACTAAAATCCATTGTCAGCTGAATATTATTAAAATAATACATATAATATTATTATAAACATTAATTATTTAGCCTTGGTATGGATTCACAAGATGTTGTGCGGATGGCTGTCACGTGGGCTAGCTGCGAGGGCTGTCTCAGCGTACCTGCCTGATGCGGAGGTAAGTCCTTGGTTTGATTCCCACCGACAGCATCACCGAGGGCAGCACCCAGCCTTCACTGCAGCCCCTTCAGCTGCCTCTGAAATACAGCAGATCTACGACTGAGCTGTACCCCTCTGAGAAGCTGCCCAGATTCTCTAATCCCACCAGACAAGACTAAAGGACATGAAGGCACTGATCATTTCTGAGAGACTGGACCCCACTCAGAAAAATACAACAGCATGTTAACTTTCAGAACGCATGGATCCTTCTTAGTAGACTGCAAAAGACAACTTGAAACGCAATGGTTTACAACTGATAGAGTTTAAAAATACACTGAAGAGATGACCACGAAACAGTGGCGTTTGCATTTCTAAGAGTGATTACATTCATTTTTTTGGATAATAAATCACACGTCCACTTCTAGACAAGAATTTAATTAAAACTTATCTTAGAGAGCACTTTATACCAATTTATTATGGGAAAACACCAACTCATTTACTGAAGAAGAAAGGTGGAGCAGATTGGCAAACAGTCAGTGTAACATTACCGTTACACTGACCTCAAAGAAATTCTAATACGCTACAGCACTAATTAAAGTCCCCATTGATTTCTCCAGATTAATTTCACCCAGTCATTTCAGTGTGACTTATCAGGATCTCATTAAAAAAGGTTGTAGTACATCCCCTCACTTATCCCATTGAAACAGGTATTTTCGGTTGCTTGGGCAGTGCTCTGAACACAAGGCATTCTCGTCGCCCTGCGATTCAAATGCAACACATTAAGGGTAAATAAGAAAATGTTCCCTTTGGATTAGGAAGTTTATTTTAACTGTGGAAGAAATAATTTACTCTTCTACTTCCCTCATGGAGGAAAAGTATATTTAATTGAGATCACATCAAGGGAATGAAGTCATTGACTCTATTTGTTTTTTAATCCCTGTTAGTTTAGTGCTTTAGGGGACAAATTATCTTCACCTTATTGCATAATAGATGGAATTGATCCTTTCAAGATTTGTTGATGAGAGTTGGCATTATATGTGCTCTTCAAAAAGAAGCCAGGATTTAAACTCACGATCTCAGCCTAAACCTAATTTTCAGTCTTTAAAACAACTTTAGCTTTAACAAAAATTAACAGGGGATATTTGTCCCCCATTTTAATTTAAATGAAAAAGAAAACGTTAATAAATTGGTGACAAAGAGAGTGAATTATGTTTCTAGCAAAAAAACACATTTAAAAAATCTACAGTGTATTCTTCATATTCCTCTCCAGCTTCGTTGTAACGTGATCTGCCTCTATAAACCCCTGTATTTGTATTTATAGCATGCCAATCACTATGCCATATTTTGTTTACCTCATATTAAAAAGTAGCCAAGCTAAAATAAAAGAGTAGAAAGCCAAAGCAAACCAATTCAGCTTTGCATTTCCATTCTGCTCCTCTACTGATGATAGATCAGTACATGTGGAAGGACAAAAGCAAATGCATTTCTATTTTAATTTAAGAAACAATTTCACTGCTTTACTACAAATGTTTGCATACTCTTTAAAGGAAATAGCTTTCCAAAAGCTGATGGAATTTTCGTTCCAGAGTTTTCACACATCGGTTTCTGGAAAGTTAAACATAGCATCAGTATTGATGCTATAGAACTGACCAGTATTTCCTTTATAAGCTTAGATTTGTTTGGGTGTAGGCATATCTAAGTTTTGTTGCAGATTATGACCTCCACACTAAAGAAGGCCAAACTCACAAACTTAAATTTGGGCCAATAATTTGAAACAAGTCTCTGCATCATCTCATATAAAATTCAGGTGCAATATTATGAAAAGAGCAGATAATCTCTTTTTACCATCAAACAATTGTAAAATGCCTTGCAAAAAATAAACTGTAATAATAGTTAATTTTTACTCATTTGTTTTCCTTCTAGCACAGAAAACAAACTGCCAGGAAGCTACCACTATTAAGCTTTGTTTCTTTGATAGGATAATAGTTACTGGTTTAATAATCACAAAATAAGAACTACTTTGACAGACATATGAAATACATCTGGAACTGAGAAAAAACATAGACTAATAATAATCTAAACAATATACACTGATAAATCTTTGTCAAAGTTTCTGGCTATATTAAAGCTACCATTTAAAGAATAATGCCATAATAGATGTCATTATTCCAGAATGAAGAGGAAAAGTACTGGAACCCCACTAAAACAAAAGGATTTTTTTACTAGAGCTGCTGTTACCAGATATTTAGCTTTTGAACACAACTTAAGCACCTTATTTAATCATTGTTGCTCCATAACGTAGGAGTTTGGTAATGCTTGAGACATTATGCAAAGCCTGACTGACATCCATCATCTTTATTTTACAAATACTCAACAGAAACAGATGAAGCAAGATGTTCATGATCATATCCTAAGTCAGTAGCAAATGTCTTGAGCTTCTGATTTCTAGTTCAACATTTTTTAGAGGATTGCTAATGCACAAATTCATATGTAAGCAACATATCAAATAAATTCCAGCTGTTTTCCAGCAAAAAAAATAGGATATTTTCTTAAAAGGAGATGGATGAAAAAATGCTCTAGTTTAGTCTCCAAAAGTAAGAATGCTCATAAATCATTGTATGTGGCCACTTTGCAAAACTTACAGGTAGGTCAGTAAGGCCATGACACAGAAACCATGCACCATTTTGTAGCTGGTAGTGTTTGCTCCTAGGTTTTTGTCTAACATTGCCAGCAACAACACCAAGTCATTCAGCTTGGATGGGTTCTCAGGCGATCATCAAATCCAGCCTCCTGCTCAGAGCAATGTCAATGCTGAACTCGGGCCAGGTCCCTTAGGGCTGTCATATCCCAAGGATGGAAATTTCACATCATCTCTGGGCAACAGGCTCCAAAGTTTGACTGTCTACATGGCAAAACTTCTTTTTTCCTCTTATATCAAGCCAGACTCTCCCGTTTAAATTTACAACAAAAAAACCCCACGTTTTCTCTGTGCCAAGATTCACATATTTTAAAAAAGATTTGAAAACTAAAGCATAGATGCTTCCAAATCAATCTTTAAAAGAATATTGGCACCTGACTGGAGAATGTCCACATCCTCTTTCCTGTGGAAGGAGCTACTGGTGATCAAATGGCATCAAAATTACATATAAATCATTACCTTAAAAACAAACATCAAATAAATTTATGGGCCTCCTCAGAGAAGAGTGATTATACCAGTCTTGTGATTCTGTTCATAAAATGCACATTACACTTTGATGAGGAAAAAGCACAATAGGTTTGATTCTGATCTGAGTAGCGTAAACCTTGGAATGACTATTAAAGGTGACTAATTACTCTAGATTCTTACCGAGGTGTAAACACCTCAGGTTGGCTATTTTAGCTCTAAGATTTACACAATGACAAAACCAGATAACTTACTCTCAACTCTTCCCACATAACATTAATTGGATTCTCTCCGAGAGCTAGATATAACCAAACATCTCACACCTTCAATGAGAAACCCAGGAAAACAGAAGCTTACTTTGAGGAAGTTTCCAGATTTCTTAGTTTAGAGAAATAGTAATATACTAAAAGTGAAGCAAAGGAGGGTTTCTGTTAAGAGACACAGAGAGGCCTTTCAGCAGTAGGAGCAGTAACACACTCCAGCAAACCGACCAGGGAAGCTGTGTATTTCCCTGCTGGTTTTAAGAACAGACAAAGCAACATCAAGTCAGGAATGCCACACCTGATCCTGCCTTGGGGGAAAACAGATTAGGTGCCTTCCTGAAGTGTCCCTTTGAAGTCCCTGTGATTCTGCATGGATACTGCACACACCGAACCAAAGCAAGGTACCAAGCGCAGAAGCCGCTTCGGTGAGATCTGAACCAAGCCTTCAGGAACCAGTACAGAAAAGCAGTGTTCAACATGCCTTAATGGATTGACTATTAAAATGTACTTTGAAAAAAATACTGCCAAAACTCTAAAACACCTTTGAAGAGTTGGAAGGTAAAAGTGCTTTGCAATGAGATGCCATAAAAGAATAGACAGACATCAGGGGAGAGACTGTGACTTTGCAAATGATCTCTGGATAAACCAACCAGTTAATACACAATTGTGAATGAAAAAGAATCCTTAAACATGCATTAATACATTTGCAAAGACAAATAACAATGGTAGCTGTAGTACATTAAAATACAGGATAAAGGAAAGGTAGATAAATATTTGAAACATAGGCTCTTGTATAACTTTCTGAAGGAGATCCATGTTACAGTAGCCTGGAGTCAGGACTCAACTCTTCCAGGCGCAGCAGAGACAGAGATATGCTAAAAACACAGTCCCTTTCTCAACAGGCCTTAAAGTTAGATTAAAAATTCTACACCTGTTTAGAAATGAGCAGTGAAGTTTACATCTGACCCATGTTTTACATCTACTTCTCGGAAAGGTGCTAGGTAAGGTGCTATACATCTAGCTGGTTGTGCCCACCAAAAGACCAATGTGTGAGACATCCTTTACTACAGCAGCAACAATGAGAAAATGCTCACAAACCACAGAGAAAAATGCTGAGTATTCTCATTAGATATTTCATATTGTGCCTTCATCACACTTCCCCCAAATTAAAAACTGAAGTTCAATTTTCCAGTGTTTTTGCACATAGCTCATCTGAGTTTTGCAACTGTGATCACCAGGGAAAACACTGTTTGTGTAAACTTGAAATTAAATTTAAGAAGATGAGACAACCTGAAATTCTTAATTTTTGCATTATAAATTATTGGGATTTCCTCCTTTTACTGTATCTTCACAGGTGTCTCTCCTATTTTCAGTTACACATAAACTTGAGATTCAAGTTGCAAACAATGACATTTATAATTCTGAAAAAACTTCTAAGACAGATGCATTAGCTTTCCAAGTGCCTGGTTGGTAAGATACAGCTGTTTGGAGAGCAGCCAACACAGAACACCACAGAGAAGGGAAAGAATGGAAACTGAACCCAAAAAGGTAGATTATGCGACAAGTAATTAGAAGTTTCCTAATTGTTTTCTATGGCAAAAGAATATAAACAAAAATCCTTTCCTGTTGGTAAGGCAGAGCTTCTAATGGCAGAGTCACAAGAGCTGCAGTTTACATGAAGCAGGAGGGTATGGTAATAGCTAAACTCATTTCCTTTCAAAGGTGAATTACAGTTCAGAATACAAACAAACAGTCTCTTTACTTCAGCAGAGGGAAAAGAAAAGGGCATAAGGAAGTCCCATTTTAGCATAATGCAAAATTGGGGTTTTGTTATTTCATACTCTAAAAAGTATAAATAAAGAGTCTGCCAAAAAAAGCACATGGGATACAAGATCTATCAGAACTTCATGGGTGAAAGGAATTGAGCTGTGTGTCATTTGTAACTTAAAAACTGACCTCAGGAGAATTTATTTTTCTTTAAAAAAAAATAAAATCAAAGAACTACACCACCATACTCTTTACAGAATATTAATTTTGTCTAAATGATTACACAAGTTAGGAGAAAAAGCTAATTCTGCTTCCTTGCTCCACATGCTACACCCAGTACTTTTCCTGTTCATCCCCTATGCTATCCCATGGCCAGCAACGGAACTCCCCTCCTACAAAGGCCTCTTCATCCAGCTTGCTCTGTTACACCTTCTACTTTCAAGAAAATCTCCCCACCCAGGTCATTTTCCCCACCAAATACATAAAAGATCACAACAAGAAGAGAGGTTAAGGGTTTTTTTTCCTATCTCTTCTCTACCTTCTTCAACAGGTACAAAGTTTACTACAGTTACCTTGGATCAAGAACAGCACATCTCAAAACACAAGCTCATACAAAACAAGTCCTGAAGAGAACAAATTTCTGCAAACTTAGCCTTCTACAGGTTTCATGTAACATCCTATTTTAAAATCAGAGTGGTACTTGCTTGCCTGTTAACACTGCCTTTTGCATTTAAAAGAGCCTACTAGAAGCTGTTGAAAAGCTTTGAAGAAACACAAAGGCCACACAAAAAAAGTACCACATAAAATTATTTTCTCCAGAAAAATAATTCTCTTCCATCTTGCTGCAGTTCTTGAAACTCCCATTTTGAGAAGGCCCAGTAATACTCAGATGTGGTACTAACACCGAGCTTACCCAGACGGAGTATCAGCAAACATAAGAAAATACATTTCAAGTGCTTAATACAACAGTTCATTTTCTCACTCTCTCTCTCTGGTCACTTTATCATGGCATTTTAACTTTTAATTTCTGGATCTATTGAGACTTCTTAAATTTAATTCTGCTTACTAGCACAGCTTTCAAGTTCACATAAAAAAGCCCTTAAATAAAATCACCCCACTGAAAATATACCAAAAGAGCTAATTGTTCAAATAGCACATATAAGTTATCCATGGTGAGCCCAACAGAAACAAAATATTACTAAAACCAAATAGCATGGAAAAGAAAGAGGCAAGACCTGTATTATGTAGAAATAGAGAGGCAGTAGTTGAGGTTGTATGTGCCACAAAGCTGCTGCAAATCTGAAATACAATAATTCTGGTAATTGCTCAATGTGCTATTAAGAGTTTTCGATACTGAAATATGAAATTACCAAAGCCAATATGTAGAAGTGCTGTGGTGAAATATCAAAAGACACGCCATGCATCCCTCAAGTCTACTAACTCAACTCTTTACCAGCACAAAATAAAGACTTTGAATTTTTTCAAAAATAGTAAGGAAGAGCATTTGGACACATAGACAAGATCAGTTTTGCCAAGCCCAAAACATGACATGCCTCCTCAATACTAAAAACTATAAGGCTTTTTATTAGAGAAGAATTTAAATGCCCCTTGTACACTGGATGTCATCAGTACAATTTTTCCATGGAGAAACAAACAATGAAAACTTCCATATTGCAGGACAAGAAGTTTCAAAAAGTAAATCGAATTCAGGATTTTTATTATAACAGATTGTTATGGCAGAGAACAATAGTTGTATTATCAAGAATTTAATTCACCCACTGGAGAAAGCACCACAGCAGGGGCTTAGGAAATTGTATTTGGCCCCAATACAAACAAAATATAAGGCTTTGGTCAGATCATTAGAGTTCCCTTAGACATAAAAGTATATATAGCACTACCTATTGGCAAAGTAGTAATTTATAGTTGTTAAGTATTACTATTAGAACAAAGGAAAATGTAGTTAGGCTACAAGACAATTCCTTAACAGACTGCTGGTTTGAAGATATAACGTTATCATCAACTAGGAAAGTAAATTATACCTTATTTTAGAAAAATTCATTCTCCTATAAGGTAGGAAATTATTCTTATTGCCTTTTGTTGGTACTTTTAATCTTAATTTCACAATAAGCAGTATTAAAGTCAAAGGTAAGTAACTCTAAGACAGCATATTGGTAAACTTAAGCAAGACAACTTCAAATAGTTAACACAATGCTTCTAAATTCACTTCCTAAGCCAGGTTCACCTTATTTTATAATAATGTATACTTGCAATTCCCAAAAAGCTAGCTGACGACACCATGCAAGCTCCTCCTTACTGTTTTTAAACAAATGTAATGGGAAAACTATTAAATGTTTCCATAAAACAATTTTCCCCTGCACACATTTGATGAAATTGATCCAGGAACTTTGCATCAGTAAAATGGAAATTATCAACAAAACCCCACACAGTGCCTGTAATGTGCTAAAGAACTCTGATAACAAAACATGATACACAGAAGTGAAAAAATTACCAGTAGTACCTGTAAGTTTAATTTTGGACAAGCGTGCCAAAATTCCTGGCAAATCATCCAGCCGTAGCTTCATTTCTTTCCACTGTCTGTCTTCTTTGGATTCTGCTCTTACTAGTGTGACCAAGTCTTCAGTTTCTGCAGCTGACTTCATTTCTTTCAACTCATTCCTGCTTGATGTCTCAGAAAAAGGTTGATGAACAGGTGAAATTGGTCTAATCTTGTGTATAACTTTTTTTTCTTGATCCAGTTGCTGAAGCTCACGGAAAGGAGATGCAATTGAGTCTGACTTCAGTTTGGCTCGTTGGCTGAGGTCTTTGTTGTACTGAGTTACATACTAAACAGAATTAGAAATGTTAAGATGAACAGTTAAGAAGATAGTTCTGTCCATTTCAGATAATTAACATCAATATTATTGCTATATTATTTCTTACTGTTAGGAGAACTACTTCCTATGATGACATGACTGAGTTAGCCTGAATATCAAACACTTCTTTCACATGCAAGAAACTTTCTGAAGTTGGACAAGATTTCATAAAAAGCAGCTTTTCAACTCACAACTGCATCAATGATTTACTTAAGCCTGAATAATTGCTTCTGGATAAAAAAAGCCCTACTTCCTCCCACACAGCTTCAACAGCAAACTACTTTATTCAAAACCACCAGATAAAATCGTTCAATATACTGACCAACTGACCTTTAAACAAAGAGGTACACAGGCATACCCATAAAAACTCCACTCTCCAAATATAAACAATAAACTTTTTGCATCTTTAAGCTATGAAAAAGATCAGAAAAAAAAAAAAATAACCTACTTCCTATGATAAAAAATCACCTCCCATACTAGGGTATTACTACTTATGCCAACCTTTCAGCTAATTAACTACAAAACAATCTTCAACAGGAGTTCAAATGAACATATATTGAACAGTAAGTTAGGAGAGAGTTGTTTCCTCTTTTAGAACTCTTACAGAATAAGAGACAGAATAAGACAAAGATATTTAACTTCTCCTATATATTTTCTTTCCCAAAATATTCTATATATTTCAAGCACAAGAGACAGGTATAAAAAGATTGAGCTTTCAACTAATCACGGTTTAAAGTACACAATAATTATAATGTGGAAGAGAGATATGAAACTCTGAATGAGTCATGTGAATACAGATCAGTTTCATAACCAAAAAAAAAAAAAGATAAGTTCTGGTGATCCCCAGAAGCATAGAAGAGATCCCGATCTCTTGCTTCATCCAGGACTGAAGCTCAAAAAATACCAACAGATGCACATGCTCCTTGTGACCAAAGCAGTCATTAGCTATAACACTCAGTCTTATCTACATTTCATGACAGGACACAACTCAGGGAAGAGTAAGATGTCTCTTACTGCCATCCTCTTACAAGTGATACAACTGTTCAAAGAAGATAGAACTTTTAGATTTTGAATGGTAATTACAGCTCTTCTAATACCTAAAACTAGCAGCACACTATAGAATGTAATCCATTAAGTTAACAGGCTCAGGAGTCTTGATTCAAATTAACTGATTAACTCTTCAGAGCACACTACCTCCACAAGTGAGTTCCATCTACAACTTGCCTGACTGCTAGCCAAGATTTGATTCTTATTAGCATTTTTATCAGCAATAACTTCAGAAATCTCTTCATGTTTCTCAACAGGAGGAGAGTGCCCCACTTCAGAGGCACATTAAAGCCCCCTGTCAAGCTGAGGGCACACTGCAGCACAAGGCATTGCCCCTGCTACAGCAGGTTTCCTCCAGCGTCAAATGCTTTAGACGCCAAATGCTCAACCCCGATGCAGTGCAGAAAAGGAGATGCTTGGAACTGCCTGAGCTTGCCTGATAAAAAAATATTGTTTTTAATCAACTAATCTCCATTTTGACTCATCACATGTGACAAAATGAATTGAAAGCATGAGAAAAATAGGATAAATACACTCCCTGACTTACCATTCGTTTGAGAAAGTTGAAGTACTGAAATGTAATCAGTCTGTCATTGGCTACATGGCAAAGATGAACACACTGGCACGGTATCTGCTGTATTCCAGTGTTCTTCAGATGCCAGACAAATAGCCCTATTGAAAGTACAATACAGAAAAAAAAAAAACCCAAACCAAAAAACCAAAAACCCCCACCCAAAAAAGCAATAAAAGAGAAAAAGAGAAAGAAAGAACATTAGATACCTATTCTTTCTCTGAGTTTTGCTTCTAACTCAGACCAGTGCCCACTGCCAGCTGTGACACAAGCCCCCCCAACAAACAGGGGCCAGGCCTGCCAAGGCGGGGAAGACGTTTGCAGGCTCTAGGTGTCAGAACTGAAAGCGCAGGCTTGCCCTAATGGTTTTGAGGTTTTCTTGCAAATCTCTCAGCTCCCCAGAGCCGCAGTTTGAGCTTCATTTACCCCGACTATCCCTAGATAACATTAACAAAATAAGCTTGACAAAACGGCACAAGCAGCACTGAGAGGAAGCGGCTGACATGGAGCTGCACCAAAGCCAAACGCGTTCAAGAGGCCATCCCTGCGCGACACGACACCTGTGACCCGATACAGAGGGATACACTGAGGGGCACAACGCGACACAGAGCGGCCCCAGGGCCCACTCACGGCCCCAGGGCCAGCCCGGCCCCCGCCGCTGCCAGGCCCTGCCCACCTCCCCGGCCTCTCACAGCGCCCACCGCGACCCCCCCACGCCCCCAGTCCCCGCCGGGGCCTCGCTGCCCCGCGGGCGGCCGTACCTGCCAGCGCCCGGGGCGGGCTGCCGCGGCGGGCCGCGCTCATGGCCGCAGCGCTGCTCCCGCCGCCCGCTCCCCGCACCGCCTGGGCGCCGCCAGGGTGGGGCAGCTGCGAGTGGTCGCTCGCCACGCTCGTCAAAGTATCACGCTCTCCTATTGGGTAAGAATGGACTCCCGCCTCCCTGGCTCGTCGATAGGTGGAGCTGTGCGCTCCGATTCCGATGGTTCTCTGATTGGGTGGTGGAGGAAGGCCGGCCCCCCCAGAGCATTCGGGTTGGTCGGGTCGGCCTGGCGAAAGCGCGGGTTGGTCACACGCGGCACACAGCTCCCGCCCGCCTGCTGATTGGTGGCTTGTGGCGGGCAGGTCTGATTGGCGGCGGTGCCGGTTGTTTACTTCCCGTCTCCCGCCCTTTTGCCGCTGGCGTCAACATTGCGAGGCACTTCCGCCCGGAGCTCCGACCCCTCGCCGGTGATTGGCAGAGCGGCAGCGTTTCTCACGCTCATTGGTGAACAGCGAGTTCCGGGGGGCGGAGCCACGAGGCTGCTGTAGGGAGTGTCATGGCGGCGCCGTTGAGAGACCGGTTGAGTTTTCTGAGCCGGGTACGGGCCGGGCAGGGAGCGGGGGGGGGGGAGGCGGCTTCCCGGGGGCCTGACGTCACTCCTCCACCTGTGATGTCACGGCCGCACCTTCCACTCCCACCTGCCGCGCTGCCGGAGCCCGGCGCCCCTCGGCCCCTGCCCGGCTCATGCGGCGGCTCCGGGGGGCGAGCGGCGCAGCGCGGGGAAGGGGACGGCGAAGGTCACGGCCGCGCCGGGCGGCGGCCCCGTTACCTGGGGGTTGTAGGCGGCGGACGCTGCTGCCCCGACCAGCCGCTGCGTAAAGCCGTTGAACTTGTAATACATGGTGGGGGGCCACCGGCGCGCGCGCTCCCTACGGCCCACCGGCTGCGACGCCCGGCGCGGAAAGGCCCCACCCGCCCCGCTGCGACGCCTTGACGTGCGAGGGCCCGCCGGCTCGGGGAGCCCATCCGCGAACGCCTGCGAACGGGGAACACGGGCCGCCGCCGAAGGAGCCGGGTAAAACAAATATCCGCCGAAACGGAGGAGTCGCTGCTAGGGCAGCGGGATCGCCCCTCTCCCGCCGGCGCCCGCCGCTCTCGCAGCTAGCCCGCCGGCAGTTTTCAGTCAGGCGACGCGAGCGGCCCCTAACGGGCCGGGCCGCAGTGCGCGTGCGCGCCCCTGCCCGCCGAAGGGCAACGGTAGCGGCACGCGAGCTGGCGGCAGGTGGCGGGGCGGGTTTGCCCCCAGCCAATCAGAGCAAGGAAGGGGGCAGTGAAGCCCCACCCCGCCGAGGCGCAGGACAGGGCGATGTGGGGCGGCGGGGGCCCGCCGGGCGCGGTGGAGGGCGGCGACGCGCCGGGCAGAACGGGGCGGGCGGCCGTGGCGGTGCCCCCGTGGCGGTGCCCCCGTGGCGGTC
>JAVJGJ010000001.1:115028915-115069525 GCA_035590215.1 Microhierax caerulescens | reverse complement strand
CCCCCCCCCCCGCCAGCAGAGGCACCCCAAGCAACACTGCTCAGAGGGACTTGAGGCACCAAGAGTCTCCAAGCTCTGCAGCCCAGTATCACCCACCACAGCCAGTATCCCTCTGCCTCTGCCCACCTCCAGCTCTCAGTGGGAGTGTTGTGTGCATGCCGTGAGACCTATAGGATGGCTGTTTCTACCTCTCCTCCCTCTGCCCCGCCACTCTCTTCTGCTCGCCCTAAGGCCATGATTTGCCATCCCTATCAGCCCATCACCCCAACCTGCTCCCTGCTTTGGTTAGCTTTAAACCCCACCCTGCAGCACCTATGTTGGCAGGACTCCTCTTCTGACTCGCTTTTCTCCCTCGGCAGCATTTTAGCCCAGGTAGGCAGCGCTCAGCCCCAGCAGCACTTGAGAGACATGACAGGCAAGGCAGCACCCATCTGCTCGGTCCCTGTCTCCCATCCCTCTGCGGGGGCTGGCTGAGCGTGATGAAGCCCCCTGTGCCAAGCTCCAGGAAACAGCTTCAGCTTCGTCCTCATTTCAAACGATGCCCAAACAGTCCTAATTCAATCTCTGTGGGCTCCAGCTCCTGGAAGCAATTCTCACTCTTTACTGTCCTCATTTGGGTGCCTTTGTTTACTGAATGTAGATTTTGGACTAAGTAGCTCCACAAGCCCCCATTAACCTTCACCAGGCATCTCTGTGCTTCTCCCTTGCTGAGTCCAAGCATGGCAGTGCTCTTTCATTTCTGCTTCTGCTGATATAGCTTCCACACTTTACTTAAGATTTCTTAATGGTTTCTTTCATAGAAGACCTCTCACAAATCTTCATAGTTTCTTCTGGGTATTTTCCCTACTCTTTCCCCACAAGGAAATGAGGAGGGAGCAAATAGATATTTTTCCCCCTGTACCTCAGTGCAGACCCTATCCCCTACTGCTTCTTGGATGCAGTTTTCCTCCATGTTTGTTGCCCACCCAACCAGGCATGTTGTGGGCTTGGAGGGCAGGCAATAGAGACGGCCACTGCAAGAGGAGGACGGTTTTGAGAAATGACCTGCAACATGACAGTGGCTGTGAACCCTGTCCCTGCATGGGGAGCCTGCATGGCTGCTTCTCCTCCTCACCTAGCAGTGGAAGACTATGGTACCTAAGGCACCTTTGCCAGCACACTAATCCTTCCCACCAGTGTAGGTCCTGCAGGCACCTGCCCCAAGTCAGGAGAGGACAACTGGCACTGTCTGAATTACTGCCTGACCCAACGTGTGAGAAAGTAGCACAACCATGGCTGGGTATTTACAGATTATGCTTTATAATTATATGTCATTTGTGGATCCTGAATATTCTGGATTGTGGATATTTCAGCTGAACTTCAGAGAGGTGGTTGTATTTCTGCACGTCTGCACATCTTGAAACTTAAGGCCTGAACCAGCTCTTACTGGAATCAATCAATAAATGCTTCCATTGACTTAAATGGAAGTTGAATCAGATCTGCTGCTAATGCTTGCACATCTCTAATTAACTGTCCACTGCATCACTGAGGTGAGGGGAGGTGGCTCCTCAACCGTCTCGGTGAGAATGGTGACTGAAGCCGCACTGGCAACCTTGTGCTTGCTCACACCTGGGTTTGTGCAAGATGTGTCCTCTCCCATGGCAAGCATAACCCTAGTGCCTGCAGCATCAGCACAACTTGCTCAGCACCTTGTGTTAATTGTCTCACAGACTTAACAGCTTTCCAGCAAATTTCCCATTCCCTGTTACTTCCTCCTGCCCTGGACTATTTCAAGCCTTTATCAAGAAGCACCACAAGCCCTTCCATGATAGGTTCTTTGGACAGTTGTTCTGCAACAGAATATCTTGGCTTCAGCAAAAAATGCCTTCTGCTGTCATAGCAGCACCAGACACGTAAGTGCAAATGACTGACTTGCAAGGGTAACAACACTCCTGAGCTTTGCAATTATGCACAGTGATGCTATTATATAATTGATCTGGGGATTTAATAAATTATTCTTTTAATAGTTCTGAGCAGTTCCGAGAACACCCAAAGTCAGATTAGGGAGAGCTTTAATGCCCAATTTCCTTGCCGAAAGGACATTGGTTTAAGCTGTGAGCTGGTGGCTGTGGAAGCAGCGTGCCCAGCTGCCTGATGGCCGTACTGGCTGACTGGCGGGACTTCTGCCTGCCCCTCTGCCTGCCTCATCCTCATCTCAGAGAAGAACAAGTGCCATGGTAGTACAACCTGGCATAAATAATGTAGCCCTTGGCAGCTTCTCAACAGCATGAGACTGAACGGCTCGGGAAAGGAGAGGATGGTGGCACCAGTGAGACAGGGCATGCTGCGGGCAAGGGTTGCTTGGGCTTTAACCCCACCGCTTCAGCCGGGCACTTGCTGCCTTAACCTGCAGTACATGGCAGGTGGCCAAGCTCGTCCTACCACCTGGGGCTGCCATCTTCTCACATTGCACCAATTAAGCAGAATTTAGTCTTATTACTTGGATTGATACCCAAGGAAAACCCGTAGCATGGCAAGAAGTAGTCCTGGTGACTCAGACACTGGCACTTTTCCTTCTGAGTCAGCGCTGAGCCCATGCCCGAGCATGGTACAGGGGCATGGTGTGGCAGGAACATAATTTCAGGTGTGGAACATAATTGAGGTTGTAACCACTCATCATTTTATCCCCCTTATGCCTTCCCATCCTTGCAGGCTAGCTGCTGCCTGGTTAAGCTCTGGATCCCCTGGGACGCAGCACTTCCTTGCAATAATTTCTTTGCACCTACTTCACCGGTGAGCACAGCCTTCCCTGGCTGGGAGATGGGAGGGCTGTCTGGTTTCCCTCCTTCTCCTGGGTGTTAAGCTAGACAAGTCCCTCGTGGGAGAAGTGTGAGAAACTCCAGTTTTCCCCCCTCAATGTGAAGGGTGGAATGTTTTATGTTTTTCTAAGTTGTGCATGAATCAATTTAGCTTCTGAGGAAAAAATGTCACGTAAGAGAAGCACACCAGAGTTGGCAACAGGAGGTGCAGGAGAGACCCCTCAACCCTACCACTCTTAGCAGTAATCTATGTCCTTCCCCAGCATCTTGGAGCCTGGGATGCTAGATGGCCAAAATAAATGAATGCCTTGCTTGTGTTTCCAGTCAATGTTTACATCACAAAATATATCCAAGACACAGCAAGTCTCTTTCTTAGAGAAATACTGTATGTGCCCTGTTAAATGAAAACTCCACAAGTTGTCTGTGCCTGCAGGCTGCAGATCAAAGGCCCTAAGAAAGCTGATACCAGGAGAAGGCTGTCATGGTCAGGACAATTCATCTGCCTGCAGACTGTTCCCACTAGGTCCTCAGGAGGGGAAGAGCCATGGTCAGAATGGCCCATGGGGGAAGGCTCTAGGAGTGCAGGTGGAGCAGCCCTGCTCTGTGGAGCAGTGATGCTGGACACCTTCACCATCAGCTTTGAGCCTCCGTGGAACAGCTCCTCATGGAGATGTTGGCAGGCTGTGCAGAAGCCCCTCAGCCAGGGAGGCGGCTTATGTGCCAGACAACTTTCGTTACTCAGAGGCTGCCTGTTTGGGTTCCTGGCTGCCGCAGTGGGTCCTTGTCCCTCCAAAATGCGTGTCGTGGTGCTGTTGATTTCAGCTGGAGCGATGTTTAGCCTGTGGTGGACGTTATCCTGAAAGACAAACCAGGTCCAGTGCAACCTCCTCAACTTAAACAAAGGAGACTGAGGATGTCTTGATTATAGAAAAGCAGACTACACATTCTCCTTATTTATGGACAGGGCAGTTAGTTGTTATAAATCATGCAGCCAAGCAGTCATTTTTTGAAGCTCTCACATCCCAGACCAACTAAGCGTGTTCATATTAGCCTCAGCAGTTGACAACCATAGCAAAGAACTTGCAGAAAGGATAACATTTATGAACATATCAAAAAGATTCATAATGGGCTATTAAAAATAGCAGGAGATGAAAGAGGCAGCCTACAGATAAGCCATTTTGAGATCCTCAGTAATTCAGATCACTGTTTTTAGAAGTCAAGTTTTAGCTATCACAGATCTGTCCCTGCTGCTCTGCAGATAACAAGGTAGGCTGTTCCGATCAGGGTGAGAGCTCTCTTCCACCTAGGGCTCTTTATTTCACTCTGGCAGCTATCACATAGATATTGAAAAAACTGTATGTAACTCACACCCACCTTCCATCTCCTGTACGCTGCCGAAGTGACAAGCCTGAGCACACATCAAATTCAGCCTTACTTTCCGTGGGCTGGCTACGCTCAGTGCTGCCATTTCCTAAGGGTTAATTTTGGCAAGCAAGGGTAGCTGGTCAAGAAAAGCGTGTGCACCCTCCGGGCAGTTTTCATAGTCTGTCAGGCACTTGTTAACACACTAACCCATTCATTTTTTGATGAATTTGTGGCATGTTGGGCATGAGCCAGAGGCTGAGCTGGGAACAATATTTATTTATATCTACACACAATAATTCATGTCTGCCCAAATCATGGACTTTCCTTAATCCACAGTATTTCAAAACATTTGCAGTTTTCTCAGCCGATGAGCATTGGCTTTGCTTGGCCCGACCTAGTGGAAAGAAACGTAAGACAGTGAATGCAGCTGGCATTTCTTCTCTGGCTGTTCTATCAGTCCATAATTTAAAGATTGTTCTGAGGTGCAAAGAGCTGTGTTTTGTGCTGTGATGAGCAGTATGGGATGTCCAGTCCTTGTTCTGTGAAAGGAGTCTTGCCAAATACCCATCTGAACAAGGAGACCGTAGTTTTATGTGCCGCTGAAACAAAGTAAAAGCCTGCAAAAGTTGCTTCTTGAGAGCTATTTTCTCAAAGTGAATCGCAATCCACAATCTGGAAGGAGAGAGTTGATGGAGCCCACATCATCAGCTTGATGGATCAAAAAGTTTTCATAGCATTGGTTTCCAGCCACCGTGCGCTAATAAGCTACATGAAACATGAAACAACATTTGCGTTGAGAACTGCACAGCAGTATAGGAAGCCACTGAAGATAGTTCAAAAATACCCTCCATCCCTTGTAAGTGTAAGAGGGAAAAAGAAGAAAGAAAAAGTTGGGGTGGAGGTGGGGGGGTGGGGAAGATTCAGAGGTTCGTTGGATAGATTTATAATGTATTTGGAGAAAAAATGAAGCTTGGATGCAAACAGGTTTAGTGTCCATTAAAGCTAGGATGAGGCAAACCTGCTGAAACCAGAACTGAATTTGGGTATAACCATGACATGGTGTGGAGAGGTTGGTTGCTGGGTCATAAGAAACACAGCCTCTGAAATAGCACATGCGTCTCCGAGCTCTCAGATCACTGTCATCAAACCTGTCACGCAGAGAGGGAAATTAAGCTCAGATTCACTCAAAACACCATGAAAAAACCTCTGTGCTCTGCCCATTAGACTGTTTCCCCATACCTGTAGGTGCCCTGGTTTTAAGGACTAACAGACACAGGGTTGTCCTCTGGCCCTCTGAGACAGAGACAGGGAGGGGACAGCCACACTTCATGGGGAGCCATCACCTAGGTAAGAGCTGGAACAACAAAGAGGAAGGTTTTTATAAAGGAAAAACTATTTTCTATTTGTCTGTAGCAAATATGGAGACTGCGTAACATCAGCCTGGCTGGTACCACTTGCTAAGCAGTCCTGCCTTAGTCTGTCAAGGCAGCGCTTGTTTTCAAAACAAGCCAACATGACTTCTTCTGTGCGGTGGTAGACCAGGTCTTTTTGGTCACCTTCAGGAGACCTTTATAATTTTCCATGCATCCCAAGCAGGTTGTCTGTGGTATTTTCAAACCATTTTTTTTCTGCAAAAATGAGTAAAGTTTAAACCTGATTTTGTTGTATGAGGAAACTTGAAGGAGTTGCATTATTAACAGCAACTTTATCTGACCTGAATTTGGCTACTGCATAGTTTAAATCCCTTAGGGAACCTTCATTACTACAGCATTAAGGAAGCTTTCTGACTTTTTAAAATCCTCATAAATGTTCTTTTCAGAACAACACTATAAATTCAGCTTTTTATCATAAACTTTACCTTCCTAAAAAAACCCAAACCACCAACAAAAAGACCCTCTCAACTTATTGCACTCGATTTCATGACAGTGTTTTAAAATACAATTCAATACTCATGAAATGCACTGCAAATCCAAGTTTGGTGTCTATGGGCTGTATATGGCAGGAGATGTTCTGATTTTGTCCTGGGCTTTTATTTTAGTCTCACTACATATTATTTGAATTAAGCTTACTACGTATGCTAGCGGAGATCAAGATTGCATGGCACTAGGTGCTATATAAACACAGCATAAGATACAGCCCAGGCCATAGATAAGTAAAATCAAGCAGATAAAACCAAGGGAAGAAGGAAGCACTGTTATCACTGCTTTACAGATGGGGAGCAAGGACACAAGGAAAGGAGTAGTCACACTAATTAACTTGAGGCACCAGGCGTAGGAGCCTGAGCTCAGAGAACAGGTTTCCTTCATCATTAGTGGGGTTGTTTGCATCGGTCAGAGGGGGAATGAGTATCACAGAGGGTGAGAGCCTGAAGGAGGGGGTGTGAGAGAGGAGACCCCTGTGAGGGTCTGGCTTGCACAGGGCAGGCAGGCAGCCAGGGGGAAGCCCACCACCCCGGCGGCAGTGCTGAGACAGTTCATCTTGCCCCCACAAGCCTCCTGAAACCTCCAAAATGTTAATCATCATTGTGCTGGGCTCCATGAAAAGCCAGTAATGAAGCACTAATAAATAATAATTTATCTCATTAAAATGCTCGTGTCAACTGTGTGTGTCAGTGTAGAGATGGATGCAGAGTACAAGGTCTGGTGTAAGTCATACTTCACACACAAACGTGCCCTTGAGCCCTGGAGACACGGGGTTTGTTGAGACAAGGAGTTGTTAATTAGCCAGGCCAGCTCAGGAGATTACATTAGTCTGAAATATCTGCATCTCCAAGAAAGTGAAATGATGCCTATTCCAGTTAAAGGCAGGCCAGCCCACGGCCTCCGTAATGAGAGAATAGTTGCCATTTCAGGGGGAAAGAGGAGACTCAGCTGGGCCTCTGAAGGACTTCCAGGCAAAACAAAGTGTAAGACTGTGTATTATTCCCTGTCACAAAGGAGGGTGTCAGAGGGAAACCCTCTGCAGGGTGCATCTCTGCTGGAGGGTGCAAATGCAGCATCGCCATCCTGCACAAACACGGGTGCAAAGCACGCTTAGCAAGGGACATTAGGACAGGACAACATCTGGGTAGGGAGGAGAAACCTTTCTGATGTAGCCTGTTTAAACACAGCTTTCTTTTTGTTCCTTCCCTCTGTCCTTTACACACATTTGTAATTTTTTCTCTGTCCTAGAGATTACAAGGAAAAGCTAGTCAGCCAGGCATGCAGAGTTCTGTACGATATTAAATATGTGCAGTGTTACCTCTGCAATAGCCTCAAAGGACACCTCTGTGCTTTTCTGCTCTGCAAAGTCCATGGCTGTGAGCACATTCATTTACAATGTCTCTTTGTGGCACAGTGTGCCGCTGACCCAGGCACCCATCACTGCTGAGGGCTCTGTGGCCAGCGGTCCCTCGTCCCTCCTGCCAGGCACTGCTGTGGATGTGGTGGCCACGCGTGTCCGTGCGCGACGTGCACCACCTCTCCATCAGCACAGGCTCTGCTAGCAGCTCCAGGAGGGCACCGAGCAGATAGCGCTTCTTGACTTAACCATGTCGGGTCTGGTTTGGAAACTCTCCCCGCAGCTGCCACTCGGCTCTTGCGGTTTGTTCAGTGGCTTAGAGGTTTTTTCTCTGTTAAAGAGGTGACCTGAGCCATCTGCTGAGAGCAGAACCGTGCCGTGGCGGTGCTGGTGGCACGGCTGCTCTCTGAGCCGGGGCTCAGCACGGGAGGGAGCATCACGAGTTGCCACAGCTCTCCAGGCTCCCGCAATGGGAACTCCTAATTAATTGTCCGTACAGTACCTCTTTCTCTTATTTTTCTTGTTAACGACTGATTTTTAAAAAGGGAGTTCAGCAGCTCAGCCGTTTCGTAGTCACCATTAATTTAATTTTCATCCTTATTTATTGATGGAGCTACTTTCTCTCTTGCCTTTGGTGTCCCCATGATATATTTCTAAGAGCCTTCCCGATGCCTCCGGGAGCAGTCACTCATTCGGCTGCCCTTGCTGTCTCCCTGAAAGCCTCCCCTCCTCGGCAAGACACACGCTTGCTTCAGTGTCCACTCCTCCTTCCTGACAGAAAACTTTGTGCTCCTTCTGACTTTTCCACCATCTCCCTGTTCTGCCTTGTTTGCTGATCCTCAGTGGTCGCATTTTCCTCTTTCCCTGTAAAAACATCCTTAAGGGTGGGAGCGGACTGGCACAAAGTGGGGTAGCCCCTTCCCCTGGCAGGGATCTGGGCTACCTGGCAGCAGCTCTGCCTCTGTCCTACTTTCTCCTGGACCATCACTCACCCTTTCATTTGAAATAAAAATTGTCCTTCCTAGCACACTGTGTTCACCAGACTCCCCAAACTACCTTGTCTGAAATTTAATTCTCTTACGCCTGTACGCTATTATAACAGATGCAGTTATTTAGTATTAATTAGCATGACTTCTAATTTAGTTCAGTCCTTATGGACCTAGCGGTGGCCCAGTTCTGACATGGATGGCACAGGCTCAGCAAGAGACGGTCCCTGTCCCAAAGCAGTTACACTCCCCAGATGAGCCACCAGGGAAATATCTTCTTGCCATTATACCGAGGGAAGTAAAGCAAGAAGAGATTTGTGGGGGAGCTCAAAATCACCTCTAATGGCTGAGCTCCCACGCAGAGCCTGGTTCATAGCGTCGCTTTTGTTGATCCTCCCTAGGTGAGTGGCCCTGGGTCGCGGAGGGGCTGGCAGAGCCTCCTGCCTACGTGCAGGCACGACGAGAGCTGCCTCCGCTCTGCCTGGGCCAGCCCCAGCTCTCCTGGCACATCCAGCCCTTCGTTTCTGTTTCGTGAATTTCAGAAATGCCAGGAAGGCTTCAGTTTGCTTAAGTTTTAGGTTTCTTTTTTGGATCCACTCACCATCCTGCTGAATTATTTTGTCCCATCATAATTGAATTGCCTTTGAGCGTGATGACCTTCACTTGGGCCAAGGTGTCCCATGGCTGGCTTAGAAATCCCAGTAGCAAACTGATAGTCGCTGAATTCCTCTGCTGTGCGAAGATAAGCTGTAAGCCAGAGCCGGAGAATATTAATACCTGCTCCAGAAGGAACAGAAGGTTGTTTCTTAGCTGAGTCAAAATGGGTTCAAACATGCGGGTGGGTGACCAGATGGGCTGGGTGTGTTAGGAGCACACACTTGCTATAGAAACTTAAATATTTTCTTTAAGGAGCAGCTACTATTCATTTAAAAAAAAATAATGCCATCAGGTTTTAGAATATAAACAGGAACAAAGAATGGTAAATAATGGTTCAGTACCTCCCAGCTGCAGGGAAGTGCCTTGGCAGCGCTCACAGCCTTACACGGCATGTCCCCGGGTGAATGCCTACGGCCCCGAGCCAGGTCTGGGGGACAGTATGTTGTTGGTGACATTTGATAGCTGCTATGTCTTTGTGAAAGAGATTTCTTTATGGTGTTGTTTCTATGGGGACATAGGTAGGGGGTCCTGCCCGCTGGCTGGAAAACTTCCCTGCCACATGGCAGAGAAGGACTGATCCCCGCTCTGCCTGCTGTAGAGAGGTCTGGGATGAGGATGGCTTCCACTTCCATACAAGGCAGTAGGGAAGCTTCCATTTCATCCCAATATGAAAGAAATATGAATTCAGAAGCATCAGAAAGTGCTGGAAAAGACAACTGTCGCTTGCTGGCACCTCCAGGTACTCACAGCCCCTCAGTGTG
Source organism: Microhierax caerulescens (assembly GCA_035590215.1). Lineage (NCBI taxonomy): Eukaryota > Metazoa > Chordata > Aves > Falconiformes > Falconidae > Microhierax > Microhierax caerulescens. The sequence goes on along the minus strand of JAVJGJ010000001.1, from coordinate 115,059,679 downwards.
GCAAGGAGAGTATGTGGTTCTCTGACCTCCTGGTATCCAAGGGGGATTCCTTTCCCCTTGGATGAATATGAGCAACTCACAGGGCTGTAAAATTCCAGTGAATTTAGGCTGGGGCTGATCTCCATAGCATAAAGGAGTAAACCCTTTTGCTGAGGTGAATAGAGCCTCAGCAGGGAAAAGACACAAGCATAAAGCCCGTAATGGTCATTTGCAGAGGGGTGAGAAGGTATGTGAAGGGCTGCCCTGCAAACACAACCCGTAGTGCCTTATGACTGGTGCATCCATCTATACCCGTGTAAAGAAGATAAAGTATAAGAGCAGCTCCAAGTGGTAACCTAACACACTCTCTCTGCAGTACAGTCCAGGTCACAAAGAAAATTCAGGATATCTAGCTGGAGCCATTTATCGATGGTTTAGTGTATCTCTGAGGCTGAGCTGGAGCTATAAAAGCAAGGGACCTCCGAGATCATGGCGATGTACCTTTGGAGGTGTGTGATATGCGGTTTAGCTGGGCACCTCTGATGTCCTTTCGTTGCTCAACTTGCCAATCAGGCCATGGGCTTGGAAGCCTGACTTTAGATACTAATTTTTAAAAAGACTGGCCTGAATTTCTACCAGAGGCAGAGAAAAAAAAATTGTCTGTCCTGGAAAATAGCCATTCAGAAACAATTTCCCCTAAAATTCTCACTACGGGTGATGAAAATCCACAGCAAAGGGGAAAAAAAAGAAACAAGATGAATTAATGCTCTTTTGAAAAACTTTTTACAACTGATTTCTAATGAGGCATGGCCAATGTTGTTGACACGCAATTGGATCAGCTTCAACTCCTGGGACGACTGTTTGATGAATGGACAAATTCCAGGGCTGGAGACAAACGCTGCCTTCCTCTCCCACAACTCAGCACTTCTCCCACAGACTACTTAAACCTCCACCAGAAATGACTCGACTCTGTATTAGTAGTTTAATTAAAAGTTTCCATATGCACGTCGTCTTTGCTCTCACCGGCCTCTGAATGGGGAAATTAAACACGCAGCAACAGTGAAAAGCTTTCAGCTGGTTTTATGGGGAGAGATGCTAGCCCACTCCACTGGCATTAACAACACACTGACTGTGCCATAACTGGAAGTCTGTGGCCAACAAAGAGGCTGTGCCTACATAAAGCAGCTCTCTATAAGCTCAGCTGCAAACACATATATTTATTTTTATCCTAAGATGTTGCAACAAAATGTAGAAACAAGAGTGGCATTACTGGCAGGAGCTGCTCTTTTTATTAAAGTCATCTGTGTTTGCGGATCAGATGTCACTTGTGCTTTTTGGGGGAAAAGACTAAAGGTTTGACCTGTTCGCATGCAAGGGAGACCTTGCTTTTTCCTCGCGCTGGAGCCTGGTGCTCCATGTGCCTGTAGCTATGTGCAGGTGCAGCTCAGCTCTTAGCACTTGAAACCAGCTCTTGGCTGGAGGCAACCAAAGCCTGAGTTTAGACCTTACTCTTCTGAGCCAACCCACCAAAATGTGTGGCTGTGCAACACTCTGCTCAACTCCCCCTAGGAAAAAAAAAAAAGCTCATTTTAGGCACTGTAACAAAAGCAAATGAAATGCAAATCTAGCTTCAAAGGAGTGTGGGAAACAGAGTTGGTTTACCAACATCTCAAGGGATGTGGGCAGTCCCAGCCCCGGTGCCCTGTGTGCCTGAGGGATCTGCACCATCTAACTCCCCTCCTAGGGCAGTCCATGACGAGTAAGCTGCAGGCTCAGTCGCATCCTTTTGGCCCTTGTCTCAGTGACCAGATAAATACTTTGCAATAAGTGGAACTGGTCCCAGTGATGGGATGGATGGAGCCTGCCTGAGCATGCATTAATGGTCTTCTTGCTGGAGCCCTTTTATGGGAGAAGAGGGTTCAAACCGTAATCAGGCAGTCGTGGGAACTGAACTTGATCTCCCACGTTCCTCATCTGCTGCAGGGAAATGGGAGATTCCCCATCCTTCACATAGGTTTTAGGGCACGTGATGTTCCTTTTCTAAGGGAAACGTTTGAGTTCTGGGAATGTGGTTGAAACCACACAGCTTTTGCAGGGGTTTGCCCCCCTCCCCAGAATTACCAGTAAACTAAAAGCAGATCAGTCATTCACTATCTCTGCCTGGCCCAGTATCTCCCTCCCGTGTGGGCAGAGGGGGGCGAGGAGGGTGGCAGTTCAGGGCTGAGGACAGCCAGCCCGGCGGTACGCAGCAGCAGTTTGTCACCCAAGGCCAGGCCAGGGAGCTGAGCCCCGGGTGACTGTGCAGGGCTGCTCAGCACTGCGGGGATGACAAAACCTGCCTCCTGAAGTGAGGGGTCAAGCCATGGCCTGGGCGAGGAGGTCACTCCTACCTCTCCTCTCCATACTCCCTGTTGGGGAAATGCCTTCCGCCTTTCCATTCCCTACCCCAACGCGTGGGGCTTTCCGCTTCTGCCCTTGAAAACTACACCAGGGCCCCTTCACAGGCAGCAACAAGGAAAACCTTTGAATTAAAAAGCCTGTGCCGCTCCGCCGTGAGCTCTGCAAGCACTGTTCTCACCAGCGCTCGCTCCGCTCTCCTGCCGCAGCCTGGGCACGACGGGTGGCCAGCGGCCGGAGAGGTGGCCGAGCCATCGCTGGCCGTGCCTGCAGCAGGGAGGGCTCCTCTACTGCCTCCAGCCGCCTGCTGCTCTCAGCTCTCTCTACTCCAGGCCTGCCTTTACATGTCGGGACATTTTAGAGCCGTGATTTTCTATGTGAGCAGCTGAAATTTTTGTATTTTGTTCAAGAACGGATTGCCAGCAGTCCCCAAGGGGCAGGGATCCGCCTTCCTAGGATCTTACGCTCTTGCAGGAGCAGTAGAAATGCGGTACCATTAAAAGCATGAAGCTGCAGTGTTGACTCTAGGGTAAGCCAGGGAGATGCTGGAAGGAAACCAGGGGTTCGCCTTGCCTTGCCTTCTCCCTTCAAACACGGGACAAACAGAGCGCTCAGAGTCCTAGACAACAGCAGCTTCATCCTCATCCCAAACTGAAGTCAATACAAAGACAGATACTCAGGTAAGACCCCCAGGCTCTCAGAGGTACCATCTTGGGCACTGACTCAGGCTGAGAGCGGCCACTGTGTGCTACCCGGTACACCCGGTACCGTCCTGGTACAAGGTGATGCCCTGGCAGGGCTCAGTGGGATCACTGGTAGTGAGGGAGGAAAATCAGGCTGCTTGTTTCAGACCATAATTAGAGATTTAAGATTCTCATAGGCAGCCTGTTTTGAAACTTTTGGCTATAGTCGGTAGTGCTATCAACCATGCACCTTTTATGAGCATTTTATTCATTTCAAAAAGTCATCCGGGCAGAAAAAAATTATATCTATATAAACATGATATAAGGAGTGAGCACATTACAAATGGGAGCTGGGTCGAAATAAAACCTGCTGCAGTGCTTAAAGACTATTCTAAATAGATTCACACGAAGCTTTGCTATTTCATAAAACATTAAAGGATTTAAATTACTTTAAATACATCTGTAGAAATACAGGCCATATTTTATGAAAGGTGTCAGGTCTGTCTAATCTCTCCTGTGTAAGGTGTTCATTTTGCAGTAGCAAAGGCACAGAGATCATTAAGTCCATCTCCAGTGCTAGCAAAGGCAGCCTTTGCCAGCTATCAAACTCTCTCCTCATTAATATTTTAACATTTGAGGTAATGCTGAGAAACTGTCCTTTGTCACAGACACCGGAGAGATTAGTAGTAAATCTCTTCAAAGAGAACTACTGCATCCTTAGTAGCCAAGGATTAGAATTTAAGATTGAACTAGTTTCAGTGCGAACTGCAGAACAAAAATAGCAATGCAGAGGGACACAGCTACCAAATGCGTTCCATTGCTGGTGAGACTTGGGAAGATGAGGGTTGCTCGCCTATAAATGTAGATTTGGGGTTTCTTGTGACTCCAAAGCCTTCAGTGCCAGACAGGATGCTGGGCTAGACAGGTCCCAGTCTGGCCCAACAAAGTAACGTCTACACTTTTGGAAAACAGCAAGGTAAAGCCCTGAAGACAGGCGTGGTACAGAGGAGCTCTAAGGACAGATTGGGAACAGTTGACTTCTGTTAAAGATAAATCTGACCCAGCACCCACAAAAAATAAACAGCAAAACCTTCAGCTTTAAAGGCAGATGCTGAAGCAGAAGGGAGCTGTAGTGTAGAGTGACAGTGTCAAAATGTGGAGGGTGTTTCAGAGGTAAAATTGTACAATGAGCCCGGCAGGCACCAGGAGCTGAGGAGGAAGGGGCGCGCTCAGCATCGGTGGGATGTGACGAGGCGTCAGCACAAGGGCCTGGGATGGGAGCTGGAGGGAAGGCAGGCAAGGTCCTTCTTCAAGTGCAGCTCCCAGGAGGCTTGGGAAAGATTTGCACCCAGCTGTCCCCGTGGCTGCCTTGCAGGGACATTGTGCCACCACAGAACTACAGCTGCGGGAACATCAGGGCACTGCACGGTGCTGCTGTCACTTGCCTGTGGGCACCAGCTCCTCCAGACAGTGGGGCTGGGCCCCGTTACCCTTTAATGCATCCTCTGGTTTATATCCTGATATAAACTCTCAGGTTGTAAACCTGTTTAAGGCATTTTGTGGGAAAGGCACTGGAGGAATTATCTACTTGATTAAGGCAACAGCACACCTCAAAGAAAGCAGCTTAGAGGGAAAATGAAAAATCAGTTGAAAATGTCCATGAGGGACCAAGCCAACGTGCTGCTGCTGGGCTAACACAACACTGGGACTCAGATGGCACCACTGCCCAAGCAGGAAGGATGGTTTGGGGGTGAGGAAATGAGAAATGGGGAACAGAACGGAACAGAACAGAACAGACTATTTCACTTGGAAGGGACCTACAACAACCACCTGGCCCAACTGCCTGACCACTTCAAGGCTGACCAAATGTTATAGCATTTTATTGAGGGCATCATCCAAATGCGTGTTAAATACTGACAGGCTTGGAGCATCAACCACCTCTCTAGGAAGCCTGTTCCAGTGTTTGACCACCCTCTCAGTAAAAAAAAATCTTTCCTGGTCCTATTTCTGATGGCCTCATCAGACACCTCATGGCTGATACGGGGCAAATCACTTCCCAGCACCTCAAATATCCTGATTGCTAACATGGGAATACGAATCCTTCTCTCAGAGTTGTGCCTCACACACGTATAAGGTGTCTGCACAGAAGGTGAAATGCAAGAAAACATGTTGAAGTTCCTTTAATAGCACTACATGGCACCCCTGGGTGAGGTGCTGTACCAATGTATGAAGAGTCCGTCCTTCCTTATGTTAAATAAAGAAGTTGAACAAAGGAAAATAATGCAAATATTTTACATTTGTGGTCCACAGAGGAAGGGCTGACTAGCAGGGGGGCTGCCAATGAGTGTCTACAAAACCCAAGCTCACATTCCCCTTCTGTGACCCAGGAACACACGCCTGTGTTCATGTGCACATCACAGATTTATGGGAAGGCAAAGATTAAATGATTTGCCTGGGTACTTCAGAGCTGTGGGTGTCAGAGCCAGTGCACAAACGTAGGTAGGCATGCCAGCTGCAACATCAGTGTTTTTACCAGAAGACCACGCATCATCTCTAAGGTATCACCGTTATTGCACCGATGCTGAGTCAAACGGAGATGTCACGACGGGACAGAAAGAGGTAATCCAGGGATGAGTGGCAAACCTGGGGAACACTGAGAGATCACAGAGGACGCCAGAGACTGCTACATCAGCATGATGCAGGATCCTCTTGAGAGACACCAAAGCCGTGGGAGACAGTTAGTGATAAGACAACAGATGTTCTACCACAAGGACAACAGAGGGGAAAAAAAAAGCAATTACATGCAAAGATGGCACTCCAGTGCTTGCATGTGTGGCTTTAAAAAAAAAATAATGAAAAGAATGTGGATCGGAAATGTTTTGGCATGCGATCTTGTAATGAATTTCCTCCCCATGCACGCTTTATGACCTGATTCATTTGCTGTTTGTGAGCTGCAGCTAATGGGCATGCTGTTGCTGTGGGGCTAGGCAAGTGTGCTACTGCACACGCACGGGAAGAGGAGAAAGCAAAAAAAAACAAAACCCCAACCAAACCCAAAGCAGACTGAAGAGCATTTGAGTGAAGCAAAGTATGCAAATGGAAAAGGTGAGCAAAGAAGCTCAAAGACTGCAGATGAATAAGCTTAGGAGGTAATGCAGAAAAAAGGTGTGGAAAGACAATCTACCAACAACATTGAATAGTAACAGCATTTTGGAAGCGTGGCTGAGGTCCTGCGCTGGTTCTGCACGAGCGGCTGGCTCGTGGAGGGAGATGGATGGCATTCAGCAGGGCATAGGACTGCTGCTGTGGGACTTGGAGGAGAAAGTTATATGGCCTTATTTTCCTACTCTAGTGGGTCAGTCTGTCAGATGAATCATTTCATACTGCCCTGAAGTGAATGGTATTGGCATTTGGCCACCAATTCAGTGGCAGCCTTGAACTCTGCTTTCTCTTCCACTTCAGGTGAAGCAGATTTATTCTCAACTTGCCACAGATTTGCAATTCAGTATTTATTTGTAGGATGCCTGGTTCCTTGGGCAGTGATGCTGGGAGCACCAGAGGTTTGTTTTGGATCCCACGTTGATTGCAAAGGAAGGGTTGGTTGCGTCAGATTCCTTCTGGTCACATTTGCTATGTGGTATACACAAGAAGTGCCTGTTAGGAGTCAATGAAAATACCACTGAGGTTGCATTAACATAACTAATAGCTGTGTTAATAAATGCCATATAATAAAATAAGAAGGAACATTTTCAGCCAGGTCTGAAGCTATTTCAAAAATGCATTTGATTAATGAAATCCATTTCTGACTGAATGGGACTTTTATAATCAACTGACAGTCCATCTGTGTCCTATTCTTGCTGGGTAAGTATTTGCAGCTCAGATTTTTAGGATATATTTCACAAGATCTGGTAGCTGGTTGGCCTTTTTCATAGATTGCTCAGCAGGAGATGGTGGAGGTCACTTGCAGTCTTTCATCCCCTTTGGAGATTGGAACAGCAGGCTGAAGCCACACAGCAGCTGATGCAAGGTGTGCACACAGAGGCTCACTCTACCCATGCTAGTAAATCATTCGAGCACCGGAAGAAATGCATACTTTGCCAGAATAAGTAGATGAGATACCTTTTCCTTTTCAGTATAAAGAAATAGTATTTCCAGAACCACCCACGTAGTGCATGTGTTGCTGCCGTTTACCAACTCTGACTCTTCTTTTGCTGGAAACACAGGAAAGCAGAGCAACTCCCCTGTGGGGCAGCACTGGGTCCCTTGCATCTCTGTGATGAACCCATTGCAGTTCCCCTAATGAGCACAAGCAGGTTAATTAGAGGCACACTGATCTTCCCCACCATAGGGGTTAGTAGCTCTCTGTAACAAAAAAGCCTAAAAGCATACTTAGAGCATCATCCATACCCCCATTTTTTTTCTGTTTTCATATGAGAATGTCAGGTGCATCAATGTATCCCAAAACTGACTTTCATCCACACAGACTGACTGCTTCCCTGCCTGTGCCTTTCAAACGATCAGGCTAGTTAGCACATCTCAGGGCATTTCCAACCTGACAGCTACAATTTCATCCGCCAACTTGAAAGAATGCTAATTTCTTTAGCATCAGATTACACTTACTGGAATTACCAAGGTGGGATAGAGGTGCAACTAACAGCAAATGGACAGAAGGTCTTGGATTTAGGAAAAACCCAACTTGTTAATCAATTCTAACAGGGGTAATCCATTGAAAGTAAGTTTGTGTGCCTCTTACCGGATTCTAGTTTGAATGGTATCAATACACATTTGGGATTCTGCAGTGATCTCTTTTCCAAAGATTAAGTTGAACTGCACAACCTGCCCAGTGATACAAGAATCACTCAACCTGTGTTGTCCCGCGGGCAGCGGATGGTACGTGACAGAGCTTATTTGGTGCTCGTGTTAAATTTCCATGTGTTGGCCAGATGCTTTTATTGGAGCACCAGTGAACTGGTGCTACTGTGATCTGCTAATTGTTTTGACACCGTGGGAGTTGAAAAGCGCTGGTGAACACTTGGCTCAACTGAAATGTGTGTTTTAGTTAAATGACCCCAGGGATGATCAGAGTCAATTTTCCTGCTTATGTCTGCTGCCCTGGAGCTTGAGGTGGTTCTGGTCAGTGCTATAGAAAACAAGCGAGTATTTAGTTAGTTCTTTCTGCGTAGCACACAAAGAATAGGAGCGCCTGTTCAAAGCCAGAGGCTCCAGCTCAAGGAGCCACTTAAACATATACCCTAATCAAGACAGCACTTGAGTGTATACATGCTTATCTGTAAGCACGTGCTTGAGTTTCACTAGTCTGCACGGGGTTCACACCCAGGCTTAAGCGTCAGCACATACTGAAGTGCTTTTCCAAGATGCTTTCCAGAACCACGACCTAAGTGAGAAAAATGAGTGTGTCACATTTGGCCACATTTGAATATATCGCTGCTGCTTTTGCAACTGAGAGGAAATCCTGACAAACTTTGTTTCCCTTCAGGTCTGATAAATTATTTTCCACTTATCCCTCTGCTCTCTCCTCAGATACCAAAGGAAGCAGAGGACTTTTGCTGTGGAAGATGACCTCCATTCGCTGCTCATTCAGGTGCGGGTTGAAGGACAGAAGAATATTGGCCCTCGGAAAGAATTTGTTTCAGACTCATCCATTAAACTCTGTGTTGCTACTTCCACAGTTGACTTGTAATGACTCCCAGGAGTTTCTCTCCCAGAAGTGAGGTCAAACGTATTGACTTTTCTTTCTTTCCTTGCAGCTTTTCAACGCTGGACAAATGATTATTTTGATAATTAAACTTCCACAAACCAAAGGCACAGCGATCATAAGAAAGGACTCTGTCTCTAGCAGCGAGTACCTCCCTTGATGAACTTGCAGCCTGCAGCCGGGGGGTAAGTATCCTTCATGAGTGGAAGATTGTCAATTAGGGATATTTTCAGTTTAAAGACAAATAGGGAATTCATGAAACTACCCTGCCTCATGTGCTACCCTGTTTTGACTCTTGGTGGGCTACTTGTTGCAGTAGTCAGTCATGCTGTTTCTTACACTGGCTAAGGGTGGCACAGCAGAATTGGTGTGTGCAGAAGTCTTCCACAAGATCAAGGAAATTAACTGGCCAGGATTCAAATCAAGGGTGGGGTGAATTAACATCAGCAGAGATATTACAGGCAGTAAGGACTAGGGAAAACAAGGATTTAGAAGGGATGTTGCTTCTTACAGTGGCAACATATATATCAAGAAATCACAGAAGTGTTTGGGAAGTTCTTCCCTTCAGCTGCAGCTGTGCAACACGTGGATGCAGCCCTCTCAGGCAGAATCCATGCTTGCATTTTCATAAGACCCAGGGCTATTTTGCACTGAAGATGAAGTGCAAGAAGTTCCCTTTCTGCCCTTGCTTTTGTTACTCTGCCTTGGCAGAGCAAGGCTGGGGGCAGCCCAGCACAGGGAACTGCTCAGGTATCACAGGTGTGCACTGAGCCTACAGAAACTGTGCGCGCTGGCAAACTGGTCCTCCCACCCTGCCTTGTAAGATCTGCGCAGCTCTTTGCAGTCTTGTTTCCAGCCTATAAACCCTGAAAGGTTTGTGCATCTGTGTGATCAATTTGAAAGTCCTGACTGCAACCTGGACCCTCCCTGTGTCCTTGCATCCCTCTCTGGTGCTGCCTGAAGGCCTCAGTGTCCCTGGGGGGGCACAGCTGGGATGGGTGCATGGCAGGTCCTTCAGCTGCTCTTGGCTGTAGGTACCCTGCTTTCACCTTCCTACCCCTGCAAGGCAGTTCAGCAGCTGCAGGCAGGACACACTGTGTATTAGGGGCACAGCCACCCCAGAAAACGCAGCCCCGTTTGCAGAATCCCAGCCCAGTCTCCACCACTTCCCTCTCTCCTAACACACAGCACATGGGCGTAAGACCTCGCTACGTCCCTTCCCCGAGACAGCTGATTCTCAGCCCTTCCTTCACCACAGATGCACTTCAGCCACCCTCCATCCAAAGCTGAACAAGCCAGGAAATCCCCGCTTCCCTGTCCAGGGGGGCTACCTCCTCCTGCAGAGACTTAACCTTTTATAACCCCATCCGTCATGTTAATTAGGCCTCTCAAATGAGGGTTACCAGACCGATATGATTCTTTTCAACTGCTCCATCCTGGTAGTGGTGGAAAGTCAACTCAGCCACAGTTAACAAGGTATTTATAGATGCTCTCCTCAGATGATCTGAAACCTGAAGCTAAAAAAATGTTGACTAAAAACAAGATGCATTTTTTTTCTTACTTCTAGCAGTCACCATAATTAATCACTGGAAGAACTTGCAAATGTTATGGTCGATTTTTCCATCACCGGAGGTTTTGAGGTCAGGTTGGGGTGCTTTTCCATGCTGTGGTTCAAACTGGATTGAGTCCAGTGAAGTCCTATAGCTTAGGAGTATGAGACTGGATGATCATAATGATCCCTTAATGTTTATGAGACCACATGAGTACTGAGCTTGAGGAGGATGTACCAAACTCATCCCCAGTTTGAATCCAGAAGACAGGCACTGAAGCTGTGAGATGCAGCTGCAGGAGGCTCCCAGAGGCAGGGACTTCAGGGTGGGTGCAGCAGAAGAACACATCCTCTTCAGCTCCTGGACCTTCATAAGTCAGTGAGGGTATCTCCAGATCCTTCAGACCAGGTGCATACCTGGACATCCCACATGCCAGCAGCAGTGACACTGATTAGATTTTTAAAATATGCTAACAAGCCTGTTGTTCTTAGGCCTATATGCCATGGGTATTTACTGATTTACTTCAGTTCTTTCTTTTCAAAAGCTTAAAGAGGCAAAACGTTTTCTTCCTGGCCCCAAGCAGACCTCCTATCTCCAGCCTGCTCTCCCTCACACAGACACACAGTATTTGGGCTTCTAGTCCCTAATTTCATCAGGAAGTGGTGGAAGCCTGATGTTATTGCCTGAGATCAGGAAGAATTGAAACCTACAGCCGCAGGAGGTGATGACTCAGTGGCTGTTTACCAGTAGTTTCAGTAAACACGTGTTTACAGACACCCCTTTCAACCCTGCCGGCTGCGGTGGGTTTTCTTGGCATGATGGAAGGTGACACTAAATGAAAGAGTCTCAGTTGCACACGAAGAAATCCAAGATCTGATGCGGGGGCAGATTAAAAGAAAGCACCCACATGTCCATGCAGGATATCCTTTACAGGGAGAGCAAAGTGCTATAAATGAATGAGGACACCTTGTTCTGAATGAATCAAACCCCTGTTTTCACTTTGCTGCCTCTCTGCTCCAGCCCCATGGAAACATTTTTCCTTAAAGACCTCTTGACATTGTCACTAGCTCTGCAGATTGCTCATGTTTTGTACACAGGAAAAGTCACTTTTGGAGGTGCAGTTAGGTGAAAGAAGATAGACTTTTCTACACCAAGGGATAACTTCTCATAAATCTGCCGCAGCACATCCATTTGTCTTGCAAGCTTGCCTCGAGCCCCCGGTATCTCTGCTCATCAAGGTCACATCTGTTTAAACGTGCACAGGGAGGCTGAGCCAGCCACTGGGGAAACATTGATTTGTGATCCTGTGTTGCAACAGCCTGAGCAGTTAATATGATCAAAACATCCCATTGCATGTCATTATTATAGACCTTGTAATATTTATTTTCATTACTTAGGACTTAAAAGACGAAAGGGGCAGCAGTGGCTCTAGGGCACAGCTGCAGGTGGGAGGACCCTCTTGTCTCATCCACCTACATGCCCCAAAGTGAAGAACAGTTCTGATAGCCCGTGGCAGGGGCTGATGGATATTTCAGTAAAGTCTTGAGGTCTCTGTTGTTAGTTTCCAGCTGACAGGTCAGGGCTTCAGAACAGCTGCTTTTGTATGGACCAAGGCTACAGAAACACAACACCATGAAACCTGGGCATAGTTGGGATCCTGAGCACCTTCTCTCTGACTTTGTTCTCCCAGTATTTTCAAACTGGAGGCAGTGGTAGCCCAGCAAAAGATCTGGCTTTGAGAGGATAAAGAGTCTTCTCAGCCCTTTCGTTCTCCCGCAGGACTGCGAGGAAAGCCATCCTCTGGGATACCTGCACAGGTCAATGTCTGTCTTTTCCAGTTGTGCACAGGGAAAAACACTCTTGGCAAAATAACTAACAAACATAACGCTTCGGTATTCCTGTTCCAAGTATCATCCTGATCCTGTGAATGGTCCAGCACCTCCTTTCATCCTCAAAACCCGTCTGGCCAGCTTTTTCTCCAAGCTAAGCAATATGAGTGAAATATGGAAGCAGACGGAGAGGAAGTGTAGTTAGTGTTCATTCATTACTTATGTACAGGCTGTCAGAACTAATGAAATTTTATGACAGACGGGCAGCGATCAGTTTCTAGGTGTTATTTATCTTTCTCGCTCCTGGCTTTACATCCCAGGTAATTCTTCATTCGTCTTTAAAAATGCCAAGATGACTAAGCGCAGGACCCACCTACCCAGAAAACTAGCAAATTGTGTCAATGCGTAGAGATAATTAATAATCACCTGGCTTGAGTGATGAGTGACTGCCAGGCAAAATATCCTCCCTCCCTCTCATTGATTTCCCCCCATCACCACCACTTCCTCCCTCCCACTGAGCTTCCAAAAACTTCAAAAACATTCTTTATTGGGGATTTTCCCCTCCCCCTTCTGCCATCTCTCCTCAAACTGCAACAGATGTTTGCAAAGACATTCCTCGGGCTGAAGGTGCTCATGGATGCACTGTGGGCACAGGCTGCCTCACACGTCCCCCGATTTGCATCATTTATCCTGAAAGGTGCCAGCTAGGCTTGACAGATTCATTTGTAAGAGCTTTGTAGTAGATGATGCAAACTGATGCAAAACATATGAGTGAAGCTAGCTTCATTTGCCACCTGTTAATGGCAGGAGACGGGGGGGGGTGGAGGAAATGTAATTCTGTGTCTTTACAAAAGCTGCCTTATCTGGTGAGATAGTGGTGGTTGCCCGTGCTTGGGGTGCTCAGTGGGAAATGAACAGGAGAAGTGGAGGCACCCAAAAATAAACACTTTTGTCCCTTAAGGGAAGGATGTGCTGCAGTGATACTCTGTGCCTGCAGGAGAGTTCACTTTACTCCAGGGTTGATGTGGAAAGGTGGGATTATCCAGTGCGTTCACCTTGTCCTACATCAGTCGACAAATACTTACTTTCAGTTGGCAACGCATCAAACCAATGCTGATTGTCTGTAAAATCCTTCCTTGGAATACCATCTTTAGTCTGTCTTCAGAGTTTAAATGAACGAGGTGTTCAGCTTCCCCGCGAGCTGTGGGTCCAGGCTGTCTGCAGCCTTAGGGGACCAGTTCCACGTTCATTATCTCTGATTTGTACCTAGCCAGAAACACCAGGACCAGAGAACCAGGTTCTTTATTTTCCTCCAAGTGGGGATTTCAGCCACTGATTCTGGACCACATAGTCAGAATCAGTCTCACTTGGTCATGAACGCTGAAGAAAGCGAAAATCATGATAAGAAAGTAGAAATGTACTTCTGTTTGTAACTTCTGTGTGTGTTTGCAATTGCTCTGCTTTTTCTGTAAAAGGGATTATGATGCTGTGAACATTCACGGGGGTGAAAGAGAATAACCCAAACAGCTGCCTCTGCTTAACCACCAGACTTTCAGAGGATTTTGGGAAGGGTAGGAGTCTGGCACTTTAGAAACCAACCCAGACTGCTTGGAGGTAGATATGAAAGAGAAAGAAAAAAAAACAACCCCAACCTCCCTACTAAGGGAAGGTGCTAACTCTACCTCTATAGATCATACAAAGATAGGAAAAGCCCTGAGGAAACATGCTCAGTATAATGAGACACTGAAAAACCAAGTCTGCCTCTGCCTTTCATGGGTTGATTCCTGAAAATCAGTCTCTGTGCTCCTAATAGACCAGTTAAATGAGAAAGATTAGAGTAAAATGTTAAGTGAGAGGAGTAAATCTAGATCTTCGCATTTTCCTTCCTCTGAATTGAGGTTGTTTGGGGATCAGCCAAACCAGTTGTACACGGTGTGCTGTGGGACCACCTCCTTACAGGACAGGACTACAGGTTCATCCTCCACCTGTTTTTCTCTCATTTTTCAAAATCCCCACTGTCTGCTGGCTATTTCCATTTTTTCCTGTGTTTTTTGGACCAGGGCAATAACCTGCTGACAGGATGCAAATCAAGAACCTTACTCGAATGAGCCTTATCTTTAAGAAGCATTTTCAATTAACTTTAACTTAGAAACAAAGTAACAGGCTTAATTGTGAATCTTGGCTCCGTCTGAGCTGTTCACCAATGATGTGCAGTTGACAGAGGTGCACTGTGCTCTCCATGAATCATCAAATGGTTTAATCCCCAAAGTCAAACGCTAACTGGGCTATTGGACATCACCTCCGTAATAGTTTAAATGAGATTTTTTCCTATGGCTTCTACCTCTTTAGAGACCATTGCACTTTTTTTCTCTTTTTCAGTATTTGTGCTGCCTAAGAGAGGGGCTCTGGGCACCCCAGATTGTCTCCCCATGGGGCACTGACCAGGACACCCCATCACCAGTTCCCCCATCCCACTGTGTCCTGCCAAGCACTGGACTGTGGCAGAAAGTCTGCAGCCCTGGAGTTAGGGTGCCTGAGCATCCCCTTTGTTTGAAATTATGCTTCATGGGAATTGCAGTGGGAGAGTTGGATGACTGACAGGCTGACCTGCAGGGAATGAGTTAGAGAAGTGAAAATCCCCAGAAAAAGGACACTTTTATCCCTTCCTCCCTTTAGATCTGCGGACGATAGATCGCATGGCTGCAGTCCCATGATTATTGTATTCTCTTAGGAACGAGCTGCTTTTCCAAAGCAGGTCCTGTTGCAGTGATCCAAGCTGGGAGCATGGAAAGGCAAGTGCCTGACCTTGCTCTGGCACTGGGCAATCTGGGGAGCCGGGCAGCCTGCGACGTGGCTGCATCGGGGGCAGCAATGTCCTCTTGAGAGCCAAACTCCGTTGCGCGTTTGCGTGGTTGGGGGTGTGCTGGTGGGGTTTGTGCCTTTTCTTCTGTAGCTCGGCCCAGACACAACCTCACTGCTCGGTTGCCTGGGGGGGTTGTAGCTGGCCAGAAGGCTGCAGTCTGCTTCCCCATCAGCTACAGGGGGTTGCTCTGATACCTCCTGAGCTAAAGCAGCATCTCAGATGGGGAAAATTTCAAAACCTCTTTAGCAGGTTAAACAAAACAGAAGTTCCCTTCAGAGCTGTCCTGCCTCGAGGCCTCACTGCTTTTTCCCTCTGCTCAGTAAAAGAAAATGGAGAATTTAGGAAACCTTTGGAGAACAGGAGATTTCTGCCTTTTCCTCCAGCCAGTGAAATGACACAACCAGAGCTCAGACTTCTTCCCTCCCCTGGGACTGAGTTACTGCCTCTTATCCCATTTTGTAGGGGAAGATGCGGTAGTGCTGTGCAATTTCCGAGATCCCAGGGATGCTGCAGAGGAGAAAGCTACACTAAGAGTAGCCAAAATCAGGTTTGTACTCCTCCATCACCCAAGCACTCTGCAGGGCAGCACTGCGGGTACCACGGGTGTGGGACTGGCACAGGGGGCTTGCCTTGGGGCTCAGGCAGAGAATCCCCAAGCTCAGGGCTTCTCACAGCTGCCCTGCCCTCAGCAAGTGTTACCCTTTCAGACAGGGGTGATGAAGTCTCTGAGGAGACTGGTACTGGCTCACACTTGAGAATCTAAGTGTGTGGGCCTGGAGCCAGCGCAAATATCTTCAATGCATTTTATTTTGAAGTCTGTTCCAGGGAGAGACAAGTGGATGCAGAAAGTCAGTTTGCCCTATATTTAAGTGTTGTTCAAGTAATTTTCCAGCATGAACGTTCAACCAAGTCCCTTCATCCTTGTGCAGTCCCATCGCCACAACACCCTGCTGCCTCTACATTATTCAGCAGAGCTGTGCTCGTCCCTAAAATCATGGATCCCAATAAGAAAACCAGCTAAGAGACCAGACACCCATCCTGCCACCAGCATCCGCTGCTCTCCCCTGGCTCCCCAGCACTCGCAGCACCCCATTTCACTGCCAGCCCCCCTCTCACACCACTGCCAGAGACAGGGCTAATCCCAGGAGGGCACAACAGCAGCCAAGACACCCAGCCTGAAGGATGGGTTCAGGGAGGAAGGGCTTTTGTCACTCATCCTAATTGACCACATGGACTAAACAGCAGATCCTGTCTGCCGGCACTTACAAGGTTTAATGTTCTAATTGAAATTTCATGGAAAAGCTGCACCTTTCTGATTAGTCACCCCAGCATGAACACTGACTGTCTCAGTACATAGACATCTGCCCTCTGGACTAACCTTTCTAGAAGCTGCATCAACAAAGTAATGCTAATAAAAATATCCATCTGTGCTTAAAGATAAACAAAGCATTAATACACCAAACTGCAGCTTAGATTATATTAGAGTCAGCTTTAATGATATTACACATCTGTTGGGATGTATTTCCCACCCGGGCCATCTCTCTTTTGCGTTTTTTAAATATCTTTGTACAAAAAAATGTGAGAGTGTTTCCCTGGGAGCCCTTTGCGTGCGTCACACTTGCAACCAGCCCTGCTCCGAAAGCCCCGTTCCCTGCGACACCCTGCTGGGGCAGGGCTTGGGGATTAGGGTCTGTAACCTAAACATTATTCTACTTTAAAATAAATGTTCCCCAGCTCGCTCTACTTGGGTTTCAGAGCATCTTCAAAGGGCTCTTTTCTTCCCTTCCTTGGCACCAGGGGAAAAAAATATTTCAAACCCCAGGAAGCAGACACTTTGCCGAGCGCCTGCAGAAGCGCGTGTGTACCCGGGGAAGATGCAGAGTCCTGATCGCCCCGGCACTGCCAAGGTGGGGGCTTGCTGCGAGGCTTTTCAGGCTAGAGATGCTAACTCCCAGGTTCTCCTCCTGTGAGATCCCCATGCATAGTAATTGGGAGATAGTGAGGGGACACACACTTCAGCTTCACCTTCATTTTTTGTAATAGCTCCCCCCTACCCCGGGAAAAAAAAAAAAAAAAAAAAAAGAGGATAAAAACTGATTTAACATGTTGGCAATTTTATCTTAAGAGAACCAATAAATCTGTTTCTCCCAGCAATTCTTCGAAAAGGGTGGTCTTATCCTGTTATCCATGCACAGCAGAGCTGGCTGCAAGTTGAAGCCTGGAATTCACAGGATCGGGATGTAACTCTGCTTCCCCTTTCCTGTGCCTCCTGTCCACACACGTGTGACAGAGGAACAGCAGTCATGGCTTGCCCTTGCCCGAAGGGAAGCTTAGCTGGCGAGTGATGAGTATTTTCATCTTGCCAAGCTTATAGACCTGGAGTCGAAAACATGAGCCAGAAGTACCTCTGTCCTCATTGCTGGTCCTTTGGAGAAACAGCTGCTTATCCATCATCAGAAACACAAGCGCTAATTACAGACAAATATCAGACGAAGCCAAATAAGGGGTGAGGAGGCCCTATGCTGTAACAGGCTGCTCTGTGCCTGTCCCAGCAGAGGACAAGTGTCACTGTCCATGGGAGGGAGGATGCTCCTGACTGCCTGGGGCACTGACATTACCTTGGTGGGGTATCCCAGCATCGCTGAAGGCTTTGGGGCATTTCTCCCCTACCTCCCGCACTGTGCAGCAGTGAGCGATGACATCTTTGTCATCCCAGTATCTTTGAATCTTTGCCCAATACCTTTGACTGCCTCTGCTCCATCACCTGAAAAAGTCCCTTCTTTCAAGTGTTAGGGTTATTCGAATTTTCATAGGCTCCGTATGCAGCAGCTTTGTGCCGGAGCACATCCCTGCCTGGGTCAGGAGTCCACTCGCTCTGGACTGGAGTGAGCACAAGCCAGTGTGGAGGTGGCTTGAGGCAACTGGGGAGTGAGCTGAGCTCAGCAGCTCGTCCTCAGCACCTCAGTCCTCCTTCCACACAGCCCAGCCTCGCCACTGTGGCGGCGGGGGTTTGGGACACAGCCTGGATGAGACACAACTGCTGCTCCTTCCTCTCACCCCAGCCTCATTCACCAGCCACACAACAAAAGCATCTCAAAACCACCAGCAACACTCCTCTGGGTGGCTTTTCTTTCCTTCCACCAAAGAGTTACTAAATTGCAAAGATCTGACTCCTAGGGGTGGAATATTAGTCAAAAGCAGCATGTTCAGGGCTCGTTTGCTTCCACTGGGTGTATTCATTTGTATTACAGGAGCACCCCGAGATGCCCACCATGCTCAGGTCCCACTGTACTACAGGTTGTACAAACACACAGAAGCAGCTTATGCTTCCGTGAAAAGTCAGAAGCTTGAAAGCTCTGGCTCAGGGCTAACAGATATTTACGCGCCTTTACTTTCACCAGCATCCACTTTTCACATGAATCGGCACAGCAGAGTCAGTGCTCACCTCACCTTAAAACCCATCTAAATGAACTGTAGAATCGGGAAAAGTGGCACAGAAAAGGGAAATAACCTGAAAAAAAAGCAGGAATCACAGCAAATCCGATATGCTTTGGGGATACCCCAGTACCTTGCACATATTTGCCTGGTTTACCTGCCAGCAAAGGAGTGGTAGCATCAGCTCTATTTGGAGGCTGAGATTTTGGCATTATCTGTTATTGCTCTGTATTAGACAAAATGCAGATGTTGAGATACCTGAGGAGTTCAATAGGTGCACAGAAAGATGCTTGAAGTATCTATGTGCTCTCCAGGAGGCAAGAGAAAGTAGGGAGCAAAATCTCCCATTTCTGCGTTGCCCCTGTTAACACAATACATGATGTTACTTTCCCATCTGGAGAGACACCCCTCACATATTTCATTTTTAGTGTGAAACAGTTTGTAATGCCACTGCGGCTCAAAGGCTGCCTTTCAGAGCAGCGCTCCGAGGGGAGAAGGCATCTCACAGGAAGCAGCAGATTAGAAAACCAGAGCATCCTAGCAAAAAAACACCCTGAAAACCATACCACCGGTTTCCATGACAGAAGATTATATTCCTCTCGCAGAGCATGATTAGTAGAGGAAATAGAGCTCCTTTTGCAACGTGTGGCTCGCTAAAGTCTTTCGAAGAATATTTACAAAATCACCAATGGTGATTTGCAACCAGCTGCTGATGCGATAGGGGAGCAGAGCCATAAGAAGCCTGGGGGGACCACGATAGCATGATACTGGGGGTGGTGGGGCCAGAGGGAGCCACCAAAATCCCTTGTGCCACCTCAGTGAGACTCTACCCCATAAGCCCTGTGGGCACCACCGCAGGGAAAGTTACAACAGAGCTGGAAGGGTAAATGTAGCCTAAAAGTAGCTCCTGCGTTGTGGTTTCGTAAGGCTCAGGTGCAGACCCTCGCACAGGAGAGCAGCCATGCCCGGCCCCGTGTCACCCAGGGGTCCCTCTGTGGCGCAGGGACCAGCTCCCAGCTCTGCAGCTCAGCCTGCCTCCTGATAGAGTGTTTAATGGGAGAGATTTTTAAAAGCTAGGTTTCTTCAAAGGATTAATTTGTCTTTTGATGCGGTGAACACTGACGAATGCTGCTTTCCCTATCACATTCAAACACACACCATTTTAGAAGTTAATAAACCCATTTGCTGCCAAATAACTGGGTGGTTTTTTTCTTTCCAATTTTGCTCCGTCAGGATGATAAGAGGTTTAATGTCTTTGTGGCTTCTCCTTCTTCTTTCAGTAGCTAAATCAGGTGTAACTACCACTGCAGGGAGCAGCACTTTTTCCCTGTTACACAACCATCACTCCCATTTCCTTGACCCCGTCCTCTCCCCAGCTCACGCTGATGACAACCACCCCCTTGCTGTTGATGTGTGTGATCTGAAGGGCAGTTATCCCACCTGCCATGGCCTCCGGTGAGCTGGGAGGACAGCCCAAGCCATGAGAGCTTGACCATCCTCTCACAGGACACAGTGTCCTCACTGGGAGAAGACACACAGCATGGGGAGTGCTCTCCTGCACCCTGAAACGTGGCAGAGCTTCGGAGGAATGCTTCGGCACAGCCAGCCTGCTGTCCTCTCCTAGCACCATCCGTACGAGCATCCCAGGATGTAACCCTGTGGGACATTTCATCTTGTCACGTACAGCAGGGGAAGTTCTGTTGACATTTGGCTGTTTCTGCACTCCTGGCAGTGTTAGAGGAGCAGCACCAAGGGACGTCGTGCCCATGCTGGATTTCAGCCTCCAGGAAAGAAAGCCACAGGGCTGGGAGAAACCAGCTACAGCAATACCGGTGGTGCTACGCGTGCTTGTGTTACACCACACTCTGCTGCATGAGAAGACTTGGGTCTGCAAAGCACAAGATGAACTATCTGGTTTGGAGTAAGAGGATTTTTTTTTTCTTTTTCTTTTCAAGCTTCAAAGGAAGGAGGCAAATCTCAGAACAAATTTTAAATTCATATATCAATTTAAGGAAGCAGTTTCTTTCACATTTGTGCTAGCAAAATATGCAAGCATCATCCCACTCAAAGACTAAAAGCTTATTGGGGCCTAAACCACAGATCAGCTAAGTCCACAGAAAATTTTCCATTGATTTCACTGGGCTTTGCATCAGGCTTTAAGAGTTAAAAAAAAAAAAAAAAAAGTGATTAATAAGATGAGTCCAAGGGAAAAAGATATGGTTGGAAGCAGGAAAAGGACTATGACCAAGGGCTGTAAAACTTGAGAGCCTTCTCGCCGCAAATGCTCAGTAACCTTAAACCATAACCTGGCATCTGGATACAGCATCTTCCCCTGCTAGCAAAATCTCAGCTTCCCAAGTCTACAATTCCCGGTTTCCCTCTGCCAATTTTGTTCCAGCATGCACAGCCTTCTCGGTTTTCATCTGATGCACGTGATGAATCCAGAGGCAGTAAGCTCTTTTTGCATGGTCTGTTTTTTCCAAGTGCAGAGCTCTGAAACCATTTCAGTTGTCTGCAGAAAGATCACAGCCAGGCACTTGGAGCAGCAAGGCGGAGTTGCATCGTAATCAAGATCTGTTCTTCTCATTCGAATGCACCAATGCTTACACTGGGAGATTTTGACTGCAAAATATATGTTCTTTTTATCCTTTAACTAATTTTAATCTTTCTTTTTCAGTTGTCACTTTGTTGTTCACAAAGCACGCTTTTTTTTTTTTTCTGAGGGTTTCAGCAGAATGCATTAAAGTGAAGGGAGATAACAAGACCTAATAACCCTCTTTATCACAAAATAAATAAGTAAAAGGACAACCCTTCCATTTAGGTGTTGCAGATATAATTGAATGTTCCTTTGAAAACTCTTTGATCAATGTAACTTGTTAAACTTTTGCTTTTGTCTCAAATGTAGGTTCTGGTCTTTTCATGTCGGATGAAAAGCTCCGTTACTCAACTGGGCTTTATCTCGAAATGATTAGTGGGGCTTTCTTGGGGAAGGTGTCTCCATGCCTCGCAGGGCTTCATACCATCCGGTAAACCCTTCCTTACCCACCTGAGGGGGGAGGCTGGCACTGAGAACGGGTGAGGAGTGGCTGGCTTGCTGCTGTCCTTTCCACTTGCACTGCACTAGTGGATTATAACCCCTGTTCATTATACCAACATATTTCAGTGCACACTGCACACACATAAAAGCACGCATGGCTCCAGGTCTTGGCAAGTTTACCAGGAAAGAAATATTTATCCTGGCAAAATCAAAGTCTAACAATAAAAAGAATTGCTATAGTATTAAATGAATGCACGCTTTGTTATCTGAAGGTAGAGGCATTACCAGGCAGGAACAAACCGTGTTCCTCCCGCCCTGCACCCTGCCTTTGACCACAGCGAGGTACTCCAGAGGAAGGGTAAGAAACTCACAGCAGATAACTTACTCAATGATCTAGTTAAGCAGGTTGGTAAATAAAAAGCCCATTAAGTCAGCTTATGATATTTCAAGGTGGATTTTTAATTACTAAATTAATCAAGAGCTCTCCAATCTGTCCTAGGTAAAACTCAAAACCAGGGAAACAATAGAAATAAGGACTGAAGAGAACAAAAAAAAGAACAAAAAAGCCCAAACCTTGGTGCTCACCGTTTCAAATGCAGCCCTACCACATGCTGAAGAAAATGTGCCTCTCTTCCAGCAAGGGTCACCAGAGCCCCTCGGAGCTACTAGGAGCATTTTGGAAATAACTTGCTCATGGCTGAGGTTCATGCCATGCTGCCTTCTGGATTCATGTTTTCTTTTATTATAATAGGTGAATAGCTTAATTTTCCTCTTCTATTTCTTTTTTGCCTTTCTTTACCACTTTTCCTTGTGTTCCTCAACATTCTATATTATAAATCCATCCCCACTTATTTTAAAGCTCTCAATAAAAGTCTAAAAAGTTATACTGAATAAAAATCTCCAAAGTTAGGATCTTTAGAGTCTGGAATAAATGGGTCTTGCATATAAAACTAACTGTAGCATCCTCCAAGAGTCCCATGCATCCTGCACAAATACTGGCACAGAGAGATAAAACAACTTGCTTAGGTTCACATGCAAGGTCCAGTTTGGGAGAGGATCCAGCATCCCTACCTCTTTCACACTGAAATCTTAACCCAAGATCACAAGCCTCTCCTACAAAAGCTACAATCTCTGCTTCAGTTGTATATTTAGAAAACTGTTAAGCGTTTGGGAAGGATCCCTTTTATCCCACAGGATGGGGACGTGACACTTTCCCAGCTCCGCGCTGGCATGCCCGTGTTACTCTCCCTTTTGGTGACTAGCTCTGCCCAGAGGATGCACCTTCCTGAAGAACAGGGATTAGCTTTTGTTCCTCTCCAGAGTAGACCCAAACCTTTTGGATGCACCTGCAAGAGCAGGTGGGTGGTGAAACAGCTGCCTCCAAATGAAACTTGTGGTTTTCCATGTGCAGAGTGTGCGAGGGCAGCGCTCGCACCACATCTGGGGGTGGTGCAGGGTCAGGACCCACATCCTACGTTAGCGTAGCCCAGCATCTCTGCCCAGGAGGGGCCAAGGTGGACAAAGAATTATGCCAACCTGAGCTGCTCGTGCCTTCCGACAAACTTCTAGGCAAGGGTTCTGTCAAAACAGATGTGCTTCACTCCCATAAAACATCTCATCTGTAACAAATAGGTGCGTCTAAGGAAATTTCATTTAATGCTCTGATTTGCTACCGGAGTGGACTGTTCTCTCAGATAATTTAATAAAAATACAGTTTCCTTAGATATCCTGATGTCCCAGGACTTGGTATTCTGGCTTGAAGCCTTTTTGCTTTTGTCCTCATGCCTCTGGATGCTTGCATGCAAATAAAGAGGCCTTACTGTATCATAAAAACTGAGATTCAATTCAGTTATGGGGCTTCTCTTTTTTTGTGTGTTTTCCAGAGGGGCAAGTCAACAGGAATAATTAATAAAAGTGATTGAGTAACTAGTAGAATTACAGTATACGGTCAGACTGACAAATTACATAGTTTGGAATAAATTTGTCTTGAGCCAGGTTTTGCTCCATTTCTGCATCAAGCCAAATTTGAGGGTCCTTACTCCAGTTTTTTTCCTAGTTTATGCAGGCAGAGAGGGTTTGAGTAGAAACTTGGCAAGGTCTGGGGAACCTGGCTGAGTCCCACTGCATTTTTATGCTTGCTCAATGTATCGCAGAACTATTTTCAAAACGGAGGGTTTTGAAATCTGGCTGCCAATATTCAAATTTACAAATAGGACTTTTGTTCAGTGGCTCATGATTTACATGGGATGGATCATGTTTTCTAACACGGCCCCAGTCACATGTGGTACATCTGAAAACACAACCAGTTATTTGACAGTTTCCTTTCTGCATTTGTAATGATGCCAATGCTGGCACTAAGTCTTCAATAGCTTTTCTTTCCAGAAATAATCACACACTTTCGCATAGTGAATGGTATTCCCAAGGCTAGTGCAAAAATGAGGACAGGGGATTTCTGTATCTGGAACTGGCTGATGTGGGCTTCAGTTCACTTCTACAGTTTCAATTTAGAATAGGGGTAGTGGTCTTTACCTCTTGAATTCTGCAACATTCATTTAGCCGATACCTACAGAGGGACATCCAAGCACGTCAGAGAAGTGCAAGCCACCACAGAAAGGACATTTCCAACCAGCTCCTCCCAGGCGCTGATGCTCCCACCTCCCTTCTGCACATCTTCAGTGAGGGCTGATCACACAGATTTCCAGCACAGACCTATTCAGGTGAATGTTTCAGCCAATGGAACATCTGCCTGCCCTGAGGAAGTCAGCCAGCAACAGGTTTTTGCACCACATCTACCAGTTGTAGCAGTAGAACAGTTTTCTTCTTTACCACCATCACACCAGCTTAGCGCCGAGGGTGGTCCATCCTCTGCAGACTTTGGGCATTAAGGCAGCAGAGGGAACAGAGAGAGCGCAGCGATCCTATGGGAGCGGCTGCTGTTGCTGAGGAAGTAGAGACAAGTTGGGGCGATGGAGAGGAGCACCCAAGATTATTAAATCAATTATTGTGAGCTTGCCTTCTGATTTCATGGCTGCACTCGTCTGCAGTGACCTCTCACCAAGTTGGTGAGGATCATACCGGTGAAGCCAAAAGCTCGGCACGGCTTCTACAGCGTGGCTGACACAAACACAGGGCCAGGTGCTGGAAAGCAGCAACGTGGCTGCTTTGTGCCACTCTCAGTTGTTTCTTCTTCAAAGGAGAGCAGCACCGTAAATGTCATGAGGCATGGCCTGCAGAAAAAGCAGGTGCCTTCAGGCAGCTGCCTGACAAGTCCTCAGAGGTGAATTCTCATTAGAACAATCTATAAAGTCTCCCTCAGACCCATCTTGTGTTCCTTCTTGAAGACAAAACACCACTGCATGAGTTCAGCCCACTTCCTAGAGAGGATGCTTAGCCTGTAGGACTTCATCTCAGCCTGTTCAGCTTTTACAGCAACCACAAAAATGCTCTTGTCATTGCAGAAGCACACAGCAGAGCTAAGGTGGCACTGGGGAATGGAGGCAGGAGCATGGCTGAGGTTTGCCCCGAGTGTGGCTAGCTCATACAGCAAATATGTCATTTCTTTTCTGAAGGGGATGGATGACCAGAACTCTGCCTCAAAATATCCCAGTCCCTTTGCATCCTTTTCCTGCATCAGTCTTGCACAGCTGGAGGAGCAGAGGAGCTGCTGGACTAGCACAGCAAAGTGCTTTGGGGAGAATCCCAGAATGTTTCTGCCTTCAGAGAGGAATTTGCAGAGTGATGTTTCTGCAGCAAGACAGCACATCTCAGGGAATTCTGCTCAGTTATTCCCATGTAGCTGCACAAACATCACATGAATTCAGAGAAAGGGATTTAAAAAACAAATCATTCCAAACCTCGTTTCAGCAGTTGCTCCTTTGAATAAACAATTGCCACATACATTAGCTGTCCTAATGGCTCTGAAATCTCAGCTTTACACACCAGCCCCAGCCTTGATTTAGCATGTAACAGAACTCCAGATGTGACCCCAAACCATCTGCAGAGTGGTGGGGGATTTCTGCCCAGGTGGCTCCAGAAAAGCCAGCGCTCGCCGAGAGCAGCCCCTGTGCCACCACTGCAGGGAGGGATCACACGTGGGTAGCAAGTGCTACCCACCCCCTGCTCCATGCCAGAACAGATACAGATATATAATCCTCTGCTCCGACACTTACACAACATTTGAGTTAGTGATCAGTCGGGCTCTCTGGGTTCTGCCAGCAGCAGGTGCCTCCAGTGCTACTAATGCCAACGGGAAATCTGGTTCAGGCTGACCCACGAAGCCAGGTCCAGCCGAGAGCAGGAATGTGCCAGGGACAGCATCATGGCTGTGCAACCCATGGTCCCAGCTAAACAAGGGGCAAGTGACCTTGCCCTCCTTTTACTGATGGAGGCAGCTGAATGACCTGACCAAGGCCACTGGACAGACCAGTCCGTGGGATCCAGCCTTTCTGACGAGTGCAGGAGAAAAGCTCCAGCTCCAGCCCATGTGAAGACTCTCCTCCAGCGCTGTGCTGAAGGTCTCGTGGAGCACATGTTCAGCTGCACAGCCAACCAGAATCTCCTTGGGGACCTGCATGACCTTCAGGATCCATCGCAGCTGGACAGCTGTGAGTGGCTTTGGGAAGAAATCTGATTCATTTTGCCCTGATTATATTTTTCTCCTTCTCTGATCAGGACTGGCCTCAATGACCCAATGTCAAGACCACTAATGAATCTGAGGGCTGAAGTGCCCTGCTGTGCATCACCACGGCTCCAGGAGAGCGCCCTGAGAAAGTGCATCCAGTGAGGGATGAGCCCCTGCCCTGAGAACTGTCAGTCAAAGGCACAAGCTGTCCCAGTGCAGTACTGAGCAAGGAATATGGGTTGCTTAAAATGTCATGGCTGTGTGTTCCCCCTAACAGCAGCCTCGTTACCTACGCCAAAAGATGCTGTCGGACAACCGCAAGCCTGAGAGAGAGCACATCACTGCACCCAGAGATCTGGGAAGCAGCAGTCAGAAAACCACAAAGGAGAAATAAAATGCAACGATTTTTCAAGTTCATTGATCACTAGGAAATATTACCAAGAAGCTCAGGTAAATGCTCCAGCACAAGCAGTATTTTGACCAATTTGATGCTAAAATAAATAAATACATATGCAAACTGAAGTTCACCAGGGAGTCGTTCAGCACAGCAGCAGCACCCCGGCTGAAAGACTGGGGCATTGTATCCACAGTGTCAGTGCAGATTATTAAAATGGTCTGTCGAGTGTTAAAGCCTGCCACACACTTCTTCCTTTTTGTGAGTGTAGCACTCATGAATAATGCTGACTCGAAGGCATTCCTGAGCTCTGCTTCTGAAATGCTGCAGACTTGGCACAAACTGGGCTCACTGCTGCACCCCCCGCATCCCCCTGCCTGCCCCTGGGGGCATGTCCTGAGGTCTAGGACCATCCCCAGAGGTTTGAGTCCTCCTGGTCTTTGTGCTGAGACCATCATGTTCCCACTCATAACAGACATGGATAAATAGTGCTGGTTTGAGGCTGGTAACTTCTTGCCAGGCAGGAAGAATTACTGAGAAACAGGCGGGTTAGTTGGAGACAGCAAGAGCTTCCTGACTTTGTTAACACTGATGTGAATTACAGATGTTTACCTGAAAGATGGGTTATTATGGCCCATCTTGTGACACAAGAGAGAGCTGTGAGAATACGAGACCTATTTCAGTGTATTACACAAATCCTTTCTTGGATAATTGTATTTGAACTGCTCTGAAATGCAATACCGGAAAGAAAAATCAATTTGGTTCATTTTGCTCAACCTGAAATATTTTTCTTAAAAGAAATGCAAATGCAAGTAGATTTAGTGATTAAAAATCATTGTCAAATGAAGATTTGGAATATTTCACTTCCAAATGGAACATTTGTGCTTCTCTAAAGTCTTTGGTTTTGGCCGGAGATATTTGTCACCAATTTTGGCCCAAGTTCTCAGACAGATGTTTTTGGCTTAATTCTGCCTTCACCAGCAAATCTCAGTTTTAGAACAGGACTTGGCCAAAGAGCAGCACGGCAAGGCTTCCCGGGTAGGAGCAGCTCAGCACCCGTCAGAACCAGGCCCATCGGGTACATTCACCGCTTTCCACATGAAATCTGCACTGCAGGAATGTTTTTTGTCCAGGCAAGCACCAGTTCAACTACATCTCTGTCAAAACTCTTTCCAAACCAAACTTTGTTCTTCGAGGCTTGCAAACTTCCAGCAGCGTTCGGTTTTACAGGCTTCTGGGTTTGAGCACGTGTGTTTCTTGAACTGCCCAGTTCCATCAAACCCTGACATCTAGAAATAACAGGAAGGCCAGTCAAATGTTTTTCTAGTTAATCCTAAGCACAGACTAACGGTGCGGGGAAAAGGAAGAGATTTTTGCAAGAGGTGCAGCTCCATGAAGTTTTATTCAACATACAAACTATGGGACATGTCATCGGCGCGGGAGCACCGAGGTCCCAGCTTTCCAGCATCCACCTTGCTGAGATGGCAACTCATCCAGAAGCAAACAGAGCCTCAAGAACTCCAAACCTAACACAAGATGGGCTTTGAATGGGACAAACAGCCTTCACATCATCACCCTGCCAGCTGGATGGCCAAGGCAGCCTTCTGCATGAACTCCCCAATGCAGTGAAAATCATTTAAGAAAATGAAAACAGAAAGCTCCAAGGAAAAAACCCTTTCTGACTACTGAAGTAATGATTTGACACTAACCAAATACGAATGCACAGATAGATTAGTATCAGCTAATGGTCTGTTCCAAAGGCTGTTGAAATCAAAGTCAGCCTTCACTTTGATCTCAGTATTTTCACTAGGTCAGGTTCCAAGTTTACAAAACATATACTATAACAAAAGATGTTTCACAACACACATCCACCCATATGAAAGAAACCTATGTCTGCAAAGACTTCCCCCCCCCCCCCCTCGCTTTCCCCCCCATGCTGATGTTTTTAAGTTCTTCTGTAGTCGCTGTTGTGCAGGTCTGAGTTGGGGGAATTCACCTGCAGAGGGAGAACATCACTGGTCCTCCGAGCTGCTCCCCTCACCCAGCTGAGCAACCTTACTTATTATGGCAGGACAGCAACACACGCTCCCTGAAGCTATTATATCCATCCCTTTTATAGGCCTTGGCAATCATTGAGCTACAGATAACCCGTTCTGCAAAGGAAACCCTCCTGGGCAGTGTTTTCAATTACAAACACTTGACAAGTTGTATTTACTTACTGAAGGTGTCAGATTAGAACAGTCTCTGTATTTGCCATCTCTGGCCGAGCTATCTGCTTTTCTTTTGTTGATCTGTTGTAATCTTAATAACAGAATCCACCAGTTTAGCAGTGAGGCAAGGAACACAGCTCAAGCAGGTTGAACAGTTTGCTAAACACAAGAGATGTTTGCGTACAACACCGGACGGACGGCCAGCCTCAAATCGCTCAACTTCAGAGCTCTTCTTATCTCTGTATTTAGTTAAGTGACTGGGTTTTTTATAGTCTTTGGGAGTAAGTCATTTGAAAAAGTGCTTGCTGCAGGCATTCCTGCCAGAGTAAAACATCTGGGTTTATACACTACTAAAGGTTTGAAGACCTTTAGCTGAGAGCCAGTACAGCCCCATGGCTCCTCCACCTGCACTGTCTGCAGTCACCCTGGCAGAGCAACTCTCCTGGGCGAAGCCTTTGGCTTTCCTTTGTCAGAGCCTGGGAGAAAGGGGTCCTGTGCTGACACCCCCCTGCAGCCCTGACTGCTGTCCATCAACCAAGGAGCTCACCAAAGCAGAACAACTGCAAGCTGACACATGGTTTCTGACCCAACTGGTTCCTGGTAAAATAAAGCAGATTAACACTAAGGACAGGCACACTGGGCACCTGCGTCTGGTGTCTGGTTGGGAGCAGAATCAGCTCTGCTGATCAATCCAGTCAAACTCAACAGAGATCACAGAAACACGGTCTCCCAAGGCAGTATTTCTGTTATCACAGCGTGATAACAGATGGACACCACAGTTCAAAATTGCCTTTAAGCTGGTGGCAGTGATATAAGTCTTTAAAAATCTTGAAATATACTCCCAACCTAAACTAGTTATCACATTCCGCAGTGGCTTGGAAATGTCCAGCCTGAGGCTAACGGTGGGTAACGGGGCGATACACATCACTGCCCACCCCACCGGGGAGCCAGCGCTGCCAGGCTTCGGGGTCCCAGCTCAGAGAGGGGAGGGAGGGGAATCACTTACAACCTGTGGGCTGCAGCGGTAGAGAACGTCCAGGTTTGGAATGTACATCTCCTCCTGTGTTTTGAGGAGGGCGCTACAAGATCTTTACTAAGACTGTTGGAAAACAGGAGTTGTCTTATATGAAAACGCAAAGGACTTCTATTCTCATTTTTTCCCTAAACAACCTGAATTGCTCTCTGAAAGCAATGCTTGTTAATAAATGGATGGAAAAGAGGAATTGTAACTTGAACCAAAACGGAAGAAGTTCTGGTGTGATGGAAGATGTTCTGGTGTGGTGGAAGAAGTTCTGGTGTAATTTCTTGGGGGTTTGGACTAAAAGGTGAAAAGAAAAAACATCTTTTTGTGAGATTGGGAGGTGCCAATTGTTAGGGGTTTCTTCAAACAAACATCTAGTGACAGTTTTCTAGTCTGCAGCATCTAAACCCAAACCAAAAATACAACATTGGAAATGAAGGTGAGTCCAGCAGAAATGATTCAAATACTGAAGATCCACCAGCACAGTTCTGAGGTTTCCAATAAGAATCTGAAAATTTTCTATCAAAAATATTCACCTACAAGAGGACTTTTTTTTTGCTGTTCCCTATTCCCTCAAGTATCTTCACAAAAGCAGTGCCCATTTCATGGAAAGATCTATTTCCCAGACACTGTTTGCGACAAGCACAGAATAGTTCCTATCAACACAAATTCATTACTTGTGAAATCCTGGCTTAATGTTTTGTATTACAATTCACCACTGACGCCCCAGGAATCCTCAATCACAGGTAATAGGTATTTAAGCAGTTTCAAGTATGAATGCAGACTAAAGCATAAGAAACATTTTCAATCTGTCAACATTTTCACAATCTACTCCTTTTCTTAATATCGCAGACAATAAAAATAGCTGCAGCCGATCAGAAACCTGCATTTCCATTTTGCGAAACAATTTGAGGTTTTGCAAATTGTTTTCACTTGGAGGCAAAAATGAAACCAAATGGTTCCGAAAGTTTTGGCTGGTGTAGGGCTGAGTCTCTTCCATGGCTCTTTTCAGAGTACTGGGGGGGGGGG
>JAVJGJ010000001.1:114998600-115028886 GCA_035590215.1 Microhierax caerulescens | reverse complement strand
CGAGTACTCCCCCCCCCCCCCCCCGCCCCAACCCCAGCCCCCCCTTTGCCTGCTTTGTCATGCAGGCAGCGTCCTGACCCAGGGGTTCAGTCTCTATTACACCACAACAACAGTTTCATTTTCCTTCAGAAGCAAAGCCATTTCAAAGCCTTGAAATGTTTCTAATTACGTCTGTTGTTTATGAGTGTTACATGATCAGTAGAGTATATATAAAGAATATTCGCAGTTTCCAGAAGTTTTTGAACTTCAGCCAGAATTATATCCATAAACTCACACTACAACCTCTTTCCTTATCCAGCTACACAGTTTTTCTAAACGTCACCGGGTCCTGAGTTTCATCCTTCTGAAGCTCTGAAATAAAGAAATTTTTGCATAATACTTTGGTTGTGATTGGGGAAAAAAAAACCACAACTCTGGTCAAAATATTTCAGCTAGATCTAATTTATTATCCACTGTAAATGCCCGTGGAGTGAACTCATCCTTCTTATTTGCCAAACTACTGACCCAATCACTTTTTGTACTGCTGGATCAATTTTAGTTTAAATTGCTTTTGTCTGCATAAATTACATCCCTTTGTGAACATGAGGGCTTCTGCCTTTATCTACATGGAGCTTGCAGCATTTGAAAAGTTGATCCTTTAGTTTCAGAATTCTCTGGGGAAATAAGGTATTTTAGAGATGCAATTGAAGGTCCCGATCCTTTAAACGTTAGTGTATCTACTGTGTTGGGTGTGTTATTAGTCCCACTGACATCGGTAGAAATACTCACATGGGCAGAGGTTGCAGAGATAGGATTAACGTCCGCAGGACCAGGGCACAAACACACCGTGCCTTTTCTTTGGGTGCAAGAGAAATTAAATGCTGCATTCGTGGTCAGCAAAACTCAAAACATGGCTGCAAATGAAAAACAGGGAGGTTCCTACAAGGGATCGAGCTATGTCCCTTTTGGCAAGGAAGAAGTAGCTCTGAGCTTTGAATCCATCCAAAATTTCCAAGTGAAAATCAGCTGCAATTAACTGTTTCCACAGCTGCTTTCCAAAGTCCAAAATAACGTTTAAAATTCATCTGTGCCAAATGCAAATCTCAGGGGGTAAATGACACATAGCAAGGTTGACACGCAAGATAGACATAGTGTTGCCTATCATAAGCTCATTAACAAATTAATCAAAGCCCAGACAGATCACTGTGAGCTTGCAGCTAATCACCTTGCTGCTCACAGCCCCGCGTGGTGAACTCACAAACCCAAATTCACACCCACTGCCCCCAGATCTGCTCTGATCTTGAGTTTCCCTGTAAAGCAATTGACATCAGAAATAATGAGACAGTCTTGAAAGGGCCCTTCCTTTTCATACTTTGAATGTTAATTTGATCCCATCAGTCATTAAAAAGGCCAGTGTCATATCTTCCACCCTTGCTAGCTTGGGAGTCATTGTACGGATCCTTAGATCAAAACCTTGAAGAACATAAGGCATGGGATGATCTTGCAGGACCAGGAGATAGCCACCGCCTCAAACCCCTTGTCCCAAACACCCTTGAACGCTGGAGGATTTTAAAGCTGGCTCCACAGCTGTAATTTGCAGCTGCTGTTTAGATACTTTGCAGAAACGAGCTGGCAATCTCATGAGCAACAGCCTTATTGCAGCATAGCTGGCTATATATTTTCTTGCTCCAGTGGGAAATGCTGCAGGGAGAGAATCTCATCGGCACTCCTGCTCCTGATTTCAACTAAAACTACACTGTGCAGAGAAACAGGGTAGTGCCAGAGCTGCTCAATCTTGCTCCAGTTGAACCCCAAGGTTTGCCCGCATTGGACCGTAGTTTGGGTGGAAGAGGTTTGTCGGAACAGCTGACCCAATAAACTACACTTTCACACTAATTAGATTTTCATTATCAGGATGTCAAGAAACAGAGCACATTGCACAATTTATTCGCTGTCTGTGGGACACTTTCACTGGATAAACGATTGCAAGCCAGCTGCGAAGGAGGCCACCCTGCCTTCTGCTGCAGAAGTTACTGCTCCTCCTGAGCCATTCCTGGCTGTTTTCAAAACCAGAGTGTTTTCATTTCTCAGGGTTTTCAAAATACAGCCTGTATTTATGAAATATGCAGGGACAATGCTGCCCTGCAAGTGACAACTGAAAATTAAGGCTGACATTAATCCTGATGCTTTAGGGCTGGTCAGTGGGGGAGGATTCTCCCTCAAACAGGAGATGATTTGTGGGTTTGCTTTGGAACCAAAACAACAACGCAAAAGCTCACGAATTTTCCTGAACAACATATTTACTGCTTCATCTTCTTGTTTGCAGCCCCTGAAAATTAGGTAACCCCCGGGGCTCACAACCTTAGCCCCTTTTTATCCTATGTTGGGCCAAATTCACTCCATGTGGACTTGGGTGGAGTATCTCTGGGGGTGATGCTGCTTTTTCCTGATGGATTTCCCCTTGCTCAGTGGAAAGCATGTAAGAGAAAAGGATGCTGCAAGGGCTGTCCTAATGGCAAAAAGCATCCTCCTCTGGAGGAGGTTCTCTCCCGTGGGTGCATGGCAGCTGCTGGATGCATGCAGGTGATGCTAGAGCCTGCTGGATGCTAGATGCCAGTATGCTGGAAGGCATACTGGTTTGCCCAAAGATGGGAGCAGCTTTGAGTTCTGGCCAGAATCCCAGAGGGTCTTGCTGTGGCTGAATCAAAGCCTCTTCCATCCACCATGCCCTCACTCCACTCTGGGTCAAGTTTTGCACCATCAAGACTCAGCAGGGGCTGTGGGGAACAAATCTTGAGAAGGCTTAGATGCAAAAATAGTACTGAACCTAAAAGTAAATTAAATTAGAAAATAGATTTTTTTAAAAAAACAACAAACCACAACCAAAATCCTTTTGATCTGCATCATCTCCAGTAACATCCAGCAAAAGAGCTGCTGTCTTGCTTTCCAAAACTGCAGGGTGACGGCTGAAGTGTCCTACCGTCACAGCCCGCCCATCAGTGCCACTCCAGGCACGGGTTTCCAGGCTGTAGGAATTATTCTGAATGAAGTCTGTCCGGCTCAGGGCTGGGTCTAAATGCAATTACGCTGCAAGCCCAAGAGCACCAGGATGAGCCTTTGCTTCGCGACTACATTGCACACTAAACTGAGTATGGAAAGGAAGAAAGGGCACTTGTGTACCGGGCGCAGCCTGGGCGAGGGGGTGCAGGTTAGCGGGCAGCGGCTGTGGGAGCCAGCGTGGTTTTCATCATCCTTCATCTGGGCAGGCGGCTACTGCTGGTGACGCTCAGGCTGACGCCGAGGTCCCTCTCCCAACAGTTCCCCTTTCTCTGCACACAAGCTCTGCCTTTGCTAGGGAGGAAGCGCTGCCGGCTGGGAGCGCCGAGGGGAGGTATTTTGAAATTCTAGGTCAGGCTCAAGCCAAAGTATTTGTTAGTTTTAAGGAGGGCCCCAGGTTTTTCAAACATGACTCTTGCTGCTGCTGACACTACCTATCCCCAAAGGGTTACACTACCCTCAGCTTATTTTTAACTTAGAGAGAGGAGAAAAACGTTCCTTGGCAGCAATTTGCCCCGATTCATCCTTTGTTCTATATACCCAGAGCTATCGCCGGTCCCAATTTAGGTTTCCACAGGTCCTGGGAAAGCCACCCCCCTTGTCCACGCATGGTACGTAACTCCAGAGCACGCTGGAAGCCCAAGCACAGGACGCTCAGACGGTACCCTGGCAGGACATGAAAGGAAACCTGTCTTGCAATTAGGGGAAGGCAGCTTGTAATGAACTCCAACTGAGGGCAGCGCTGCCCGCACGGTGCCTCCTCCGCGGTGCGGCCCCGGCCGAGCCCGCGCTCAACAGGACAAAACGCTGCAGTGCTATTTTTATGAGATCATAAAATGGTTGCATTCGGTACGTTACGGTATTTTGTAACTGCATTTTTATGAACCTAAAATAGCAGCTTGCAAGTTACTACTTGGGATAAATTGCTACCATATTTGCCAATCACTTCAATACCCACCGTCAAAACAGCTGCTGCTAAATGCAAGTAAATTATATTTTATTCTCCTCTAAGGTTAGTTAGGATGTCTAAGTCCATCATTTCATATAGTCTTTGCAAAGCATGTCCACTGAGTTGGAAAATGGGAACTTATTTGATGCAAGGGTAGGGAAGGAAGCGATGCTCTGCAATTGATTTCAGCATTTAAACTAATCTTATTAAAGCAACGTAGTTATGCTAATGCTGAGTGTTCCAGAATCAAAACAACCTCAAAATATGAAGTCTGCCTTTAAAATCACGATATTTTTACCTAAAATAAATTTGAGATTTCTTATGCAAAGCCCCCCCGCTCCCCCCAGAAAAAAAATTCCAAATGTTTCTCTAGCCAGGATTTCACAGATTGATAACAACTCTTGCTGCAGTAACAACAACATGGCTTGAAAGCTTCACGTGTTCCTCTGACTGCAGTAGATGGGATTTAGACTAAATAGCTGAAAGAATACACGTACCAAATGTGTACATGTACTTCGATGGTCTGACTTTTCTAGTGAAACACAACTGCTTTAGAAAACAGCAGTTATGACTTGCTACACTGACACTGAGTCAAGTCTCTTAATCAGACATTTCCAAGTCCTCCTGCATTTCTAGAGCATCTCCCAGCTCAGTGTCACAGCAAGGGCTTTGCCACGCTGCTCTGGTCTTGGCCTGGGCTGTTCCTCATGTTTCCCTTCGCATTTGCTGTTATTTCCATGCCTCCACACGGTGCTGGCAGCGACTTCGCTTTGCACCAAGCCGGGGGGCTGCAGGTGCCCGCAGGGGACCGCGCTGTTTGTGTCGTCCTGGCCCGCGGCCGTCCCAGGCAAGCTGTGCAGGCTGCCTGTCCGCCTCTGGGCTCGCTGCCTGCCACGGGCATTTTTTTGCCAGGAAAAGGGTGTTATTACCCAGCAGGAGCAAATGCCAAGTGGTGGCTCTTGGCCCTCCTTGAGCTTCCAGCTTTGTTTTCTCCAAGCCAAACCGGGACTGAGAGGGGACCTACATGAACACCCACTTGTCTGGTTTCTTTCTTCTGAATTTATGCACAAGTATCAGTATTTCAAGCCTGTTGACTGCAGTCGTAGGCACCCATAAACAGCTTTGCCGTTCCCCAATTTCTTGTCTATCTCACCTTGCCTATGCCTGTAGGCACCTCAGCCCTGGTCTGCATGGCCAGGGACACCCTTGTCCCCCAGCACTCTCAAAAGCTTCACCCTGAACCCCTGGCACGTGGGATCAGCTTGAAGCTCCCCACCACAAGCAGCAGCATGTTCAAAAGCAAGAGTAGGAAACCTGGCCTCTTCCCAACTCAAACCCCTGCACAGAGCAAGACCAGATCCTCACCGCGCTCTAAGACAAGATTGTACGTTTGCAAGGAGCATCCAGAGCTCCAAGCATTAAACACCACAAACACACCTGCTGGAAGGGACACAGGTCCCCTTACCTTCTGGACTAAGCAGTTATCTACGAAGCAAGACCAAGGGATCCTTTCTCAGAGCTCAGCTGATCTGTCATTGCTTCTTTGGAGTTTATTTTCCTGGGCCAGTTATCAGTACACATCGACAAGGATGCTTGGTGGAGTTTTTTTAAATGATGAGAAGCCATTTGTCAGAGAAAAAACCAAAAACATTTAAACAAAAAAAACCCCAAGCAACTACCAACTCC
Source organism: Microhierax caerulescens (assembly GCA_035590215.1). Lineage (NCBI taxonomy): Eukaryota > Metazoa > Chordata > Aves > Falconiformes > Falconidae > Microhierax > Microhierax caerulescens. The sequence continues at coordinate 115,023,215 of JAVJGJ010000001.1, read as the reverse complement.
TCCAACAACAAAGTGCTGGCCCGAAGCTTTGACAGTCAATTTAAGCAATAACCAATTTAAGTGAGGTGCAGCTTCCCCTCCTCCAGCTACACATCCTTGCCTCCCAGGAGGTGCTGTGGTCCTGTCCCTCCCTGCACAGCAGGTGAGATGGTGATCTGCCTCGGCTGAGGTGACCCTGGGAAGGGAGAGGTAATTCTCAGCCAGGCCAGGTCAACTGACATGGGCTGAACTGCTCCCCAGACCTCATCCATAGGTCCATTTAATACCCAGGTAATTCCAGCACCTTCACTGCTGTCCTCCTGGATCTCCACCAGCGTGGCCAAGTCAGAGCCACATGTCCACTGCTGCAGGGTTTGGAGAAGGCAGCACACCGTGTCTCCAAGTTTTTTTTAAAAATTGCATGCATTGACATGCTTCAGGAGGAGTTGGTGTGGAGCTAACCCCAGGAGGGTTCTGCCCTCCCAGCTTCATCATCCCTGATATGGAAACCAGGGCTGCCAGGATCGTGAAATGGCCAATTCCCCCCCGGGTCATGATTTGCTCTCCATCCGAACCTATGGGTAATAGGTTTTGGTTAAGGAGGACAGTATTAGATTATTACTCTTATTAAATGTTGGCAGAAGCTTGCAAAAATCTGACTTCATTCCAGTCACTTTGTAAAGGGCAAAGAAACCCCATTACTAGTGAAATGAAGAACTTAAAAAAACCCACAACAACCAACTAAAAAAATGTTTATGTTCTCAAATCTCTCAAATTATGGGCCACTCCTGATCTCACTTGCACTGGTATAAATCCAGTTCAATTCCACTGATGCAAATTGACTTATGGCTTATTTACTCCAACTAACTGAGATGTCTATTTGACCTGTATGTGAAATGTTTAAAATAAGGAATGACATCTCAATGCAAAACATTTTGGTAAGCCCCAACTACCTTTCTTTAGTCACTTTTACTTGCAGAGCGGTATTTGGCCTAGAAAGAGGAACGTGGAGTCCCAGATGGGATTGGGTCACAGGAGATCCAGGTTCTGCTCCAGTTTTGGTCCCCTCTCTGCGGTTTGAGCTGTAGAGCACTGTGGTGTGACATTTCCCACTTCATCGTCCTACTCCCACTGCAAACTCCTTGGGGTCCAGGTACAGACAGCCTTTGTATCCCTCTTGGTGTGATGCTGTCACCCTCCAGCAGCACCATGGACCCAGAAACAGGGCACAGCCATGGATCTGCCCACAGAACGCAGCCATCTGTACTCTGAAATTAATACCATGGGTCCCCCAAAACGGTTTTGGCTGGGCCAAAAATTCCCCAGATGTAGAGCACGGCAGGACCTGGAGCATCGCCCCTGCACGAATGACTGCGCGGATGACCAAAGGACGTGTCAGCAGCTCAGCCCCTTCGGCTGGAGGTAGCGCTGCTCTCACCCACAAACCACTTAAGTCCCAGCCCCCCCTGTGCTGCGCACCCCTTCCGTGCAGCAGCATTCTACCCGCAGACGGGGCTGCAGAAGCAGCCTGAGAGTCAGAGGAGATCATCTCAGTTGCCCAAGGCAGAGGGACCGAGCAGCTGTTGGCAGGGTGTACATTAACGCTGCCTTTGCACAGAGATCTCTCTTCAGAGATGCTCTCTACAGGGCACCTAACGGAGCTTTTCCATCTGTTTTGTTTTATTTTTTAAAGGATTCACAGGTCTAGCAAGCCTTGTGCACCGCACCCCCTTGCTCACAGGCTGTATCACACCCTGCTCGCACCAGGACACGTGCCAGCACAAGAGGTGCTGCTGCATGGACCTTCTGCTGCAGCAGACCCATGCCCTCCTCTCACACTGCAGTACCCCCCTATCACACCCCCAGATCTCACCCCTTGGAATAAACCTCTGCCCTGCCTGAGGCAAAGCTCCTGCCACAGCACCAGAGCTGAGGGATGAAAAAGGAGCTCACCCAGAGCCACCCAGCCCAGGGGGGTGTCACACCTCTCCTTCCCCATCACCACTGAAGGAGGAAGCAGCCTCCAGCGAAGACCCAGGGGCTCAGCAAGCAGACTGCCCACGTAAGGACTGAACATGTTGCCTTTCCAGAAAAGCCAACGGCACCAGTTCTCCACTGGCTCATCACTGATTTCGTCAGAAACCTGCTTTACCTTCTCAGAGGAAACCATGCATCAAGGACCAACCCAATGATCCCACAACTGGTTACTGTAGGTACCTCCCCCCAGGAGCTATTGCCGTGCTTGCCAAGGGTTTTTTCGCTCACCCCGAGCAAAGCAAAGGTGACCTCCTATCAAATACTGAGGAACAGCCAGATTGCTTCTCCCTGGGTGCTGAGGGACTCCTGCCTTCCCATCCTCCCCGAGAAGGGGTGCTTGGAGCCATCCCTGGGGATAAGCACCGGGGAGATGGGCGTCTTTGAAGGGGAGTGACAAGCGATTTCCTGCGCAGGACGCAGCCATGATTGGCATTTCCAAAGGTGGAGGAGCATGCTGTGACTGCTCCCAGCAGCGTCTGGCGCGGCTGGTGACAAGCTGCTTGTTGTGTCACTCGGAGATGAGAGGCTGCAGCGTCAAAAGCGACCCTCTGAACACCAACGCCACGGCACAAAAGCAGCAGTTCAAAGCCCCCAGCTTCCCTCCTAGGGAGACAGCTCGGCTGGTTGTGACACTAATTTATTGTCAGATATATTTCTTTCTTTTTGAAATTATAGTCAAAGGGGTTGTATTTGAAACCCTTTGGCTGGATTGATAATGGCACTACATCTTACCGGAGAGGTAATGAACGATAACAAAAAAAAAAAAAAAAAAAAAAAAAAAGAAAAGCAGCTTCTAATGTAAAGTTTGGGCCTTACAACTTACTCTCCTGGCAACGGGCCAGATTAATTCAGGGTGTAATTTCATGGACTTCTGAATTTCATCAAGCTGAGAGGTTGTCTGTATAAAACAGTTGACAGGTATCAGTGGAGGGGTGTTCCTAGGTCAGCCCTCACCATCAATAGAGACACCCCCTGAGGCTCCTCACAGCACATTCCTCTACCCCAGCCCCGTCTGCAGAGGCGCTTGTGTTGTCTTTGATGTTCTGCCCTGAAATCACAGCGCTGCAGGAACTTTATCTTGCAGTGCACGCGTTTACCTACAGGAACTGGATGAGCTGAAAGACCAGTAAAGAATTACAGTGGTGATCCTTAGATGTTCCCCTGAAACCCAGTAATCTGGTGGCTTGTCAAAGGAGGTGGGTGGTCTCAGTCCACTTTTCCACAGAAACACCATCTACATCGCAATTTCGGCAACACTGCTGGGGATCTTAGAGGCGAGTCAAGCATCACCTGAACTGCTGGTCTCAGATGCTTTTTCAAAGCTCAGACGTGCAACAGGCAGGCAGGAGATGCATTACGCTTGAGAAGCAGCTGGCCCAGCCCAGGCTTTGGTGTCTCCTTTGCTGCCAGCCAGAGGAGACGGATGGTGGTTTGGCTGGACTGTGTCCGTCTGCAATTTCTGAAGAGTTAACGGAGCTTTTTGGCTGAAATCTCAGGGTGATGTTACTGTTTATCCATATTACGGGCTTGTGTTTAAACATCGTAACGATCTTGGTTAATATGTTTCCAGCTGCTCACCACCCTGGATAGCCAGTTATTAAAAATAAACATGCATAAACACGACATTTCTTTTGCACAGCTCATCCATCTTGCCCGCATGCTCATGCTGAGAGGTCACCAAGCTCTGTTTGTCATATTCTTGTCTGGTCTGACGGGAATGACTTCCCTGCCACCAACAGACGATTGTGTCCCAGGGCTGTGGCCAGGTGGTGAAGAGGGAGATAGCACAGAAGGTGGCAGCGGACGCAAAAAGATTTTTTTGTGCACATACATTTCTTCTGTATCACTTAGGGAGACATTTTCTCCCCTGTACTGAACATTGATCTCCAGTTTGATGATGGGTTTCAACAGTTGGGCTGCTGCCTCCTGAACATCACTAAGAGTTCATTGGGTGAGGGGGGAATGGAGGAAGATTAATTAAAGTGATCTGAATGGTTAGTCTTGCTATTGGAAATGATTGTCTATGGAGTAGTATAGTAATATATCATTAATCTGGAAAGGTCAGTTATGAAGAAATATTGATTTCAGAAGTTTGGTTTGATTACATCGCTGTAAAGTGTGACATTAAAATCCCAGCTGTTTGTGTCTCTGGGCTGAGATCAATGGAAAATGTGGGCTTGGATTTGCTTCTCTTTTTTTTTTTTTCTTTAAAAGAAAAAAGACAAAGAAAAAGAAGAAAGTATTTCCAATGGCATTAACTACTGAGAGTAAATTGTTACTTGACTGGGGTTGACAGTTGGTTTCCATTAAAAGGATACTGTCAGAATGCTTAGGCCCAACATTTACAATCAAGCTGAAGGAATTTCCTGATGATTACAAACAAAATGTTTTGCACCAAGACGCTTCCCTGATGTCCATCAGCATCAGCTGGGCTGTGACCACCAGGACAAAGCTGCCTGCGGCACTGCTGGCACTGGGATGGTTTAGAGAGGTGGGTAGGCTTTCCAGGGTGTTACTTATAAGTATTTCAAGGAAACATTCGCAGACACTTCTCACTTTATGCAGCCAGTATCACAGTGTTATGATCGCTCCAGAGCTAAGCCCATTTCTAAACAAAGCCCCAGTGAAAGAGCATTATTCATTAACTGTTCAAGAGCAATCTTCTGCTAGGAGAAGGATTAGACTCGTCCTAATCCTCTCCTCTCTTTCAGTCCAGAGGCCAAGCACGCTCCAGCTCACACGCAGGGGGCACAGACCTGCAAGCACCAGCCCCACCTGCAGAAAGGTCCTCTCCCCAACACCCCAGGAGCCAGCAGGCCACCCCTGGGGACCTCAGCCCAGGGAGCAGGAGGGAAGCCCAGGCCGTGTGCCTGAGACTCCCACCCAAAACAAAGCTGCCCCAAGCACTGTGTGCTGGCCACCAGCTCGCCCAGGCGCTCGGAGGAGCCGCTGCGCTCCCCGACCTGCAGAGGCAGGTGCCTGTTTGCTCCCGGTGCATCAGCCACGCGTGTTTTCCATGGCACATGGTTTCACAGCACTGGGGGCCTGAGGGATGCACAGAACAAGGAATCCCTCTGTGCAGGCTTGTTCCTAGTTTAGCTATTGCTGACACTTGAATTTCACCAGCAGAACCCAGGACAAAGGCTGAGCTGGGAATGCAAAGGCACCAAAACCACCTCACGCACCTCCCGTTGGATTCAGCAAAACATGTCAGGCTGGTTTACCGTGCTGCAGCAGCGCGACAGCCCACAGGGAAAGCTCAGTTCTGAAAAGCATTTTGCAGGGGAGCATTTATCAAGTGAGGCAAGGTGAAGGGCGAGGCAGAGCCAGGGGTGTGTGACCAGGGATGAGAGCTGCCCTCCCTGGAAAACTGGGGATGGAAACCTGAGCAGGCAAACCCCATCCCTGGTATCATCCTGCCAAAAACCCTGGAGCAGATATCGCCAAGTTACTGCTGAGTGTTTAATCGTGGTTGTTTCACAGGGTGAATGCATTTTCCTACTGTTTATTATTCTGCTTTTGCCATGTAACCTGCTTTGCTAAAAGCTTTAAATGAAACAACTGCCATTAAAAAACCATCAAACAGGATTTTATAGTTCTCCCCTTTGCTGTGAGGACCTAACAACTTATAAAAATTTATTTTGTGCTGTGCTCTGTTCCATTAAAAGGCTACTGGGGTTTATTTTTAGGTTTTATCTCAGCACTGAGTTACCTAGCTTGTAACAGTCAAGGTTTTGTTTTGTCACCTCAAGGCCTAATCATAGCGGGATTTGCTGACATTAAGAGTCAGCAAATATATCTACAGGCATCAACTATGTAGAAATGCTTTCAACTGACAGGGGGTATACAAAGGGAAAGAGGATTGCACGCTCTTTTCTGGTGCAAACGCTAGGAAAGGAGTAATTATCTCGCATCAACATCCTAATTTCCAGCACTTTGATCAGAACACTTTGAATTGTAAATACTGCAAAAAAGTGTCACCTATCAGTTTTAATGAAAGGGATTGTTGCTCACCAAACGCCATGTGCTAGACCAGAGAGGTCTGAAGTCATCTCCTGGCTGGCCCCGAGAGGCTTTGAATGCTCCTTCAAAGCGGAGGCTGTTGTCAACGGGAGCCCAGATCACAGGGGTGAGGCACCGGGGGCTGCCACTGCTGGGAAGCGTGAACTGCAGCCCAAGCCCTGCTCTTGCCAGAAAAGCACACGCCCAGCTTTGGAAGATGTGTCTGAGCCCCACCGAAGCCAGCGGGGCTGAGGCATCGCCTGCGGAGCCAGGCTGCTGGGCACCAGGGAGGGCTCTGCTGACAGCCACGTGTGGCACGGCCACAAAACGAAGCCGAGGTGTTTGTGGCATGGGCAGGCGTACCCAGCCGGGCTTCAGGCTACTGGAGGGGTAACAGTGAAAGTGGAGATGCTACCGCAGGACGCAAAATAAGGCTGTGCATCCCAAGTCCCCAAAGGTCATCTGCACAAGGTGATCAAGGGGTAAAATTAAAGATGTAAAACCAAGTCCCAAGTGTTTTTCAGCATTGATATGTATTTTATACAAGTCATCTTCGTTTGCATGGTGGGGGGAGAAGCAGCTCTGGAGCACCTGGCACAGGGAACGCAGGTCCAGGGCTACTCCCGCTACACAGCGCTGCTGCCAGCACCACCCAGTGCACATTGCCACAAAAACCTGCACGGTGGGGACTGAAAAGTGGGGACACTCAAAAAGGAAAGTTTCTACACTGGCTGGGGTAGCATGACTGTTCTGCTCACCCATGAGTGATTCAAAGGCTTGTTCACCGACTTTGGGGTCTCCCAGCAGGCAGGGATAGCCCAGATTCGTGCAGTGCCAGGCTTGGGTTTGGGCAAGTAAGTTCTGTGGCAGAGTGTTTCTGAAGGAGCACCATGCACATGCCCTCTCCCTCCTACCCTTCCTAAGCATCCATCACCAGCCACTGCAGAAGACAGTCCAGTCTTGCCTATCCTGGGATCACCACCACAGCTAACAACAAATGGTGCCCTTAAACAGAAAACCTGGTCCACGCCAGGAGCAGAATAATGCCTTCAGACATGTTTGTCAAAATGTGGTATTTTGCAAGTTTTCCTACATTCTTCTGGGCACACACATGGCCAAGATATACAACCCTGATACCATGGCAACCTTGCTCAGATGTTTACTTGACATACGAATTATGCAAACAGCTAAGGTTTTAATTCATCTTCATTGCATATTTGTCTGTCACTGCAACATCCCCAAGCCTCCACAGCCAGTCTGACCCAGGGCTCTGCAGTGGGGACCAGTGATGCTCCTTTGGCTGCCAACAAGGAACATCCACACTGCAGGAGCCGCTCGCTGCCTCCCCAGGTAGAAAGGCCAGTGCTTTGAGCACAGCCTGGTTTGTAGTGTGGGTTTTTTTGGTTTTGGTTTTTTTTTTTCCCCCCATGAAGCTGTGTTAATTAAAAAGATTAAAGCCACATGTTAAAACATTGGCTGACAGGTATAGTCCCCATCCCCCCAGCTCCCTTGACATGATCTCAAAGTGTTAACAGCAGACATCAGTCCTAGAAGACTGTAAAAATTATCATCTTGGAGCTATTAATACAGCACAGTGGTTGGGGGGGGCTCTTTAAAGAGTATATAGCATTAAACCTCCAGCTAGATATTAAGGGGATTTCTTAACCTGTAAAATTATAGTTATGTGCAAAAGAGGGGAGGGAGGGAGGGGGGCTTAATTAAAAATCCATATTTAGCTGGCGCAACACTGTACTTAAGGGCTCTAGAAGAAGCCATTTAAACAGGTAAAATACTGCCCCAAATGCAGAGATGTCTCCTGGATAAAGAGGCCTTTTGTATCTTTGATGTCCTGTAAGTGCCATTCTCTTTAATTTTCTCTTCCCTAACAGCCATAAAGGATATTTTAAATGCATGAGGGACGCTCAAGCCACAGCAGCTATGGTCTAGCCATCCAGCACAGTGAAACGTTCCTGGAACGGACTCTGACAAGGGCAGTGGCCATTCAAAAGTCAAAGGAGCCTGTAGAGATCCCAGAGGGGACGGATACCTAAATAGTTTTGTTTCCTACTGGCAGTAGGATGCCACCTGTGAGACCACAGGCGAGGAACCTCTTTTCCTAAAGGCTCTGCAAAAGGATGGTCTGTATGAAAAAGCAACGCCTGTCCCGAATAGCTTGCAGCAAGAGGTATGTATGCTATAGGGAAGCCCTGCCTGTATAGCTATGGCTCTCCAAGGGGAATGCAGAGTCTGCTGGCAGAGGAGCAGCAGTACAACCCAGCAGCATCAGATGGGGGAAAATATTCAGTCTGGGCTGGGTTAGAAGTTACCTTTCTCGAGTGCAGCCCCCGGTTGTAACAACACACTCCCCCTCAAGCCTCAGCAAAACAGGCAAAAGCAACAAAACCAGCAACGCTAGATTTAAGTGTTGAATTAAGGGTCTGAGCAAATGCAATTTTCTTGTTATTGCAGCAGGCAAGGCGTGTGCTAATCGTGAGTTACCAGCTCAAAGCTGAGCTACTATCTCTTCCTTCTGCCCCAGGAGCCCTGCCAGCACAGCAGTGTTAGGCAGGACGTGCGTTTTCCGATGCTCTTTGCTGATGTAACAGCATCAGCAGTTTAGGCCAGGTTGATACGTAAGGTGGCACGGTAGGCGAATATACTCAAACACAGGAAAACAAGGGAACGCCAATGTCTTCCTGACTGGCACAGTCCAAACATATGGTAGCAGAAGCTGTAGGACCAAATATAGCTTCTCAGCCAGACTTGGATACAGCAGTTTCTACCAGCAGAAGGTCTCATGCCTCCTACTCTGCTCAAGGTGCAAGCGTGTATGACCCAGCTTACAAAGGAATTCCACTCATTCATTTATTCTTTGGAAGTGGATATAACCAGCTCATAAATTATGCATAGCTTCTAAAACAGTTTGGTTTGAACTGAGAGGGAACACATTCAAATGGAAACCCATGACTTCAACTTCAAAAGATGGGACTAATTACAAGAAACAATAAACAACATGATTCACACGAGACTGCCCAGGCTGGTGCAGGATGGGAATCACCAAATCCAGAAGCGATCCCCGGAGACAGAGAGACTGCCTTCCTCTGACTCAGACGCCTGGGCAAAGCTGGCAAACTTTAGAGCTGAGATTTCTTCTGGTCTAATGAAAATCAGGTTATGGCCTCATTTACACGGGCTGCTCCATATAACAGAGGTCCTCATTACCATCTGCACAGCTCTGGGCCTTAGAGAGTGGCCAACGGCTGTACCTAGGGAGAGGTTGTCATCTACTCTGACCCACACCAGCACAGCACCAAGAGGGCTTTATCTAGCAGCGCACAAGAGGAGATGGGGGTACCGCAGGCAGTAGGAGGGCAGCACGCACTCACACCACTCTTCAAATGTACCTTTGCTCCAGTGCAAGAGTCAGGGTGGGCTCTCCATCACCCCGTGCCATGCACAGTCATTTCTGTGGGCGCAGACAGACCAGGTCAGAAGACACCCACATGGCCTTATGCAATGGTACGAGCGGTGCTTTGAAAGGTTTCTGCTGCTAACACATAACAGTCCCCATAAACAGAGAGAGCAAGCTCTCCGTGGGAAACGCCTCATTTTAGATAGCAAAAGGTAAGAGCAGGAATTAGGCTTGTGAGGCACAAGAGGAATCATGAAACCTAGTCCCATTCCTGCCCTTGTAATTGCCTTTCAGAAGGATCTTGAGCAGATGCTTTAACCTCTGTATCCTATAAACTGGGGTAATAACGATGCTGTCGTATCCTGGAGGTGCCCAGAGACCACAAGGGCGAAAGGCATGGGAGCTGGGGAGAGCTTTTCTCATTACCTCCAGCCTCAACAACATATCATAAAGCAGTCATTTGCTCTCAGTCTTCAGAGACTGCCTCTGGCATCGTTTTCCTTGCAAGTCATTGCCCCTACCCTCCCGGCACAGAGCCCAACAAGGGGTACCAGCGGACACCTTTGCCAGGTGCTTGTACACCCTCCTGAAGCTGTCAGCTTCACAAAGCATAGTCTGGCCATGTAAATAATATGAGAAATGGCAGGGGAAATGCCACCAGACAAAATACAGCATACGTCAAGGTATTAGAAATCCTAGAAAAAAACGTCCTCACGGTTTAATAGAGAAGGTCAGACAGAAGTTATGTTTGTGTTTTTCAGCATGATTGGATTATAAATATAGTCAGCAGAGGCTTAGGACACTGGGAGCTCCAGACTGTGTTTGGATGTGTCACTTCTGACTCTGGCAGGTGATGCCTTCATAAACCTGGCTCAGCTGTCACAAGCCACGGCAGCACGCAGCAGAAGTGCAGTGAGAGCAGGCAGAGGATAAAAGACAGGAGTCTGCAGGGGAGCCAAGGGCCAGGCAAAGCAATTACCAAGTTATATATGTTTGGTTTTATCCTGTGTTTTACTCCAATAGCTAAACAAAGTTAGATTGTGTCATTAAGCTACACCCATGACAGAAATGGGGGAAGAGCTGCCAGCTCAAGCAATTTCATGAGGTCACGACGCAGCCAATACATCTTTGATGTGCACAGGATACATCTGCTCTCTGCAGCCAACAAACCTGTATTTTCTGCTCAACAACTCTGGAAAAGATTTTCAAAAGTATTTAGGGTATTTAGGGGATTTATGGCCACATACTCCTTCAAAATGAGCTCTCTGCCCACATACGGCAGGCAGGTTGTTGTGTTCTGCCGAAGGTATTGGCACCTTGTGTGGGTTTTTGCCCATCAGTCAGCTGGATTTATGCTCCTAAAGCTCTTAGGGGCACATGCATCTTCTGCAGAGTAAGCCCTGATCTTGTGGTCAGATCCATGTCGGGAAGTCATGCAGAGTCTCAGAAGTCAGTAAGACTTTGCATCCCATGAATGCTCTATTAGCTCAACATTGATGCAGAGAAGGGGATTAATTTAATAGCAATTCAAGCAGTTTACATTTTCTAACAAGTCTGTAACATCAGGGAATAGTGTTTAAGTGACTTTACAGAATATTTGACCTATTAACAGCAAAAGTACTAATAGCTATGCCATGAGTGATCCATTTTCTGCTTTCAAGTCATCACCCATCACCATTTACCCTTTTCTGAGGAAAAATACTGCAGCTCTAACAGAAGGACGATTTACTCTGAGGTGGATAGATTAGATAGAGGGAGAGGCAGTGCGTGTAGAAAGAAGAAACTAGTTAGTTTAGTTAATGTGTCACTTCTGGAAGACAGAAGTGGCTGGATACTGTCCCCCTACCTCTCACACATCCTGAGACTACAGCAGGGCTCAGAGCTGGGGCAGTGGAGATGTGGTGATGAGACATGAGCAGCTGGTCCCTGCACTCACCATACTGCAGCAGTCCCCAGCCGCACAGCTGGGTGACAGTGCAGCTGGTCCCTGTGACCTGGACAGCAGATCATGGAATCACAGTATCATTTGGCTTGGAAGGGACTTCAAAGACAATCTAGTTCCAGCCCGCCTGCCCTGGGCAGGGACAACCCCCACCAGCCCAGGGAGCTCCCAGCCCCGTCCAGCCTGGCCTTGGGCACTGCCAGGGATGGGGCACCCACAGCTGCTGCAGGCAGCCTGGTCCAGCACCTCACAGGGAAGAATTTCTCCCTAATATGCCATCTAAATCTACCACTTTTCATTTTAAAGCCATCACCCCCTCCCCCTATCCCTACATGCCCTTGTAAAACATCCCTCTCCAGCTTTCAGTGCCGCTGTCCCCTACCTGCCTCACCCTTGTCAGCTATGGAGCAGCGAGGGCTGGAGTGTTTTGCCCTTCCCTAGAGGAGACGTGTTCTAGATGTGTTGCAGAAGTACCCTTGCCATACAGAAACCTGAATTTTCTGCTATGACTCCCAACTGGCAGCCTTTCCTGTGTTGTGACTAATAATTAGGAAGCAGAAGTTTGAGGAGAAATCAGGAAAAAGAAAACTGACAGTATTCCCAATATGGGAAGAAGTTTCTTGCACTCACACAAAACTTAAAGTTCAATTACTTGCTCATTATTGAACAGGACAACACATCCTTAATCCACTTTATGGCTCCCAGTAATAAATTAAATTAATTCTTAGCCTGTTGTCATAAGACTATTCTAGTAAGGGTAGAGTTAAAACACTTTTTTTAAACAGTAATACAGAAAATTTTGGAATAGCCCAACATTTTGATTCACAGTAAATCCCACTTGCAAACCAACAAACCAATCTCAGACCAGCAGCTCAGAGAGACCCAACGCCCACAGACACATGGAGATAACTGTGAAATCAGTGAAGCCACCATATAGCCATAGAGCACATTCAGGTGCCGAATGCCCTGTTGTTTGACTTTCACTAATATTGTTTAATTATATTGCTACAAGGCAAGAATTCCCATTTGTCGGCAACTGGGAAAGTGCTTAAGGTGATGATATTGTTCTGCTTGGGTGGCCTGTGCCTGAAGGTAATCTTTCAAAAGCAGCTGCTTTAAGTGTTAGTTAAATGGTACCAAGGGATTCGTTTGACATAGGTGTCATGTTTAATCTTATTCATATATCAATAAAACTGGTACCATATGTGCAGGTTGGTTGGTAGCACTGAACCTCTGAGACAATCAATATTTCCATTAACAGACTCATCCTCTCTGGTCAGACCCACTGCAGGCTCCCAACTTCAGGCATTCCCAGCCCACCTGCCCCTAACCTCTGCTTTCCAATCTACTCCACAAAAGTTTCTTCTCCAGAGAACACACCATAGGCACCTCAGTATTGCAGTTTTATTTGTGCTTCCCCCAAACATACATTAACACGTAGCAGGGAACTGGTGGCAGTCCGGGTTGAAGTGGATGCTGTTCCCGCAGTACGTTTCTCCCATGCTTTTCAGCAGAGGCGCCCAGAGCACTTTGCAACCTGCTCTGTCACTGCAGGCACAGGCAAGTCAATGGTGGCTGTGACGACAAAGTCACTGCCCCTGGCATGTCAAGGATGGCCAGAGGACAGCCTGGAAACGCTGATGCTCAGCAGATGGCAACACAAGTTAGCACGGGTACGATGGGCAGCGCGTGCGTGCAGCTCGCTGCCCGTGCCACAGCAGCTGCTCAGGCACACACCGTGCCCGGGAAGGCGAGGTGGCTTCTGCCAGTTCTGCTTTCCCCAGGATAAAGCTCTGCTCTTTGCAGGAGGACTGTTTTTGTTTTGGGGTTTTTTTTTTTGTTTGGTTGGTTTTTTTAATATAGCCATTATGAGTCTGTCTGAACCTCATTCTAATACCCAAACATCTAAAGTTGGGAAACATCCCCTTTCTGTTTGTCACACATCAGCCTGCTCCCGGCTAGGAGCAGTGACGTGGACAGCACAGGGTGCACAAATACATCTTTGATTTGGATACCATGGGGGCAATAACAAGAGCCACTGCTTTTCTGACATACTAATTTAAAATTAGGCTTAACTACTCTGGAAGAATCCAATCCAATGCCTTACTGACTGATTTACCCAGCAGCAACAGTTCCTCATCAAGCAGAACAGCGTGGCCTGAATAAGCCAGGACAAAAATAGCAGGAATGCTAATGGCAGCGCATTGGCAGAGCCGCCTGTGAGAAGTTAACACAAAATCCCTTTTTTTAGCAGAGACTGCTTCTCACTTAGGTGAGTACAGAAATTTACAGCTTAAAAATACACTTTATAAGGTTATTCTCCTTGGCCCCTGCATTTGTTTCACTTGGAGCACAGGGCGCTCCTTCCATGGCAGGGAAGCAACTGGGCAGGGGAAGACGCGCTGGTGGATGTGTGCTTGGATGGGATTCATCTCCAGACAAGTCACCTGACACATCCAATCCCTAACTTAGCACGAGAGACAGATTTAACACTCCCAAATGAAATGTTAATGCAGGAACAATCCCCTATAACATCCGCACCGTAAATAATTTACTTTCCTTCCAAGCGCAGAGGAAGATTAATAGACAGATTTTTCAAAAAAAAAAAAAAAAAAAAAAAAAAGAATCAAGTTAAAACATTTGCAGGCCGCAGTGTCATTGCAATAACAGGCAGCATGTGTAAACACTATGAGAACTGGATCCATTTGGGAGACCACACAGTGCACAAGAGGCACCGATGAGCAGTGCTGCCCTTTCTATTGAGGGGCCACTTTGAGTTTCCATTTGGAGCCAGGAGAGGTGGGGGATGCACTGGCCAGGTTTGAGGCACCAGTTATTTGTTATGATGAACTCTGAGACAAAGAGATTAAAATAAATCCAAAGTGTTTCTCTGACAAATGCTAAACGTCACCCACAAGATTTATAGCACTTCTGTTCCCCCTCCAAAAGCTTTTAGTTCAGTGGCAGAGGTTACAGAGGGCTTGTCCACTGGCTGCCAGCTTTATAGTTTTAGCACTGGCCAGAGAGTAATCCTAAGTTTCAATAATGAGTAATAGCACTTTTAGCTCCCCATCATCATTTGTCCTACATCCATTATTGTCCTGAGAGACCAATCTTGCTGATGTAAATGGTGCTGGCAGCTGGTGTGTCAGCATTTCACACCTCCACAGCTGCCGGGCTGCACTGGCAGAGCTCCGCTCCCTGTGCAAGCCTCCCCACACTGCCCAGGCACCGCTCCGCACACAGGGACAGAGCCCAGGCCACGGCCTCACCGGCGTCGCTGGTGGTGGAAGGCTTGGAAGGGGTGGTCTTGCTTGAATATATTCTTTCAAGAGGGTTTCTGCTCTCCCCTTGAGACCACCGTGCTGCAGTGCGATGGAAATGGTTGCTCTCTCCCTGTGAGTGTTGCTGCCATACCTCGAAAAAAAACATTGCCTCCTCTTTCCATCCTTTCTGCCCCTAGTCCCTCTCCTTGCTCTTCTCCCCTCCTCCCAGGGGGCAGGAAGGATAAGACCAGTAGGAGCTCATTTGTGAGGAGTGTGCCCGGGAAACTGGGCAGCCATGCTCAGGTCTGCTCCCAGGGCTGGAGAGAGCTGGTGGGATGGAGGGGTGGGATGAGGGCTGCTGAAACCCACCACACCAGGATACAGCCCCTCAGAGCCACAGCACTAGGCGTGCTGCTGCCCTGGCAGGGGTCCTTCCGCCCTGCTCCCCCTAAACCCACATATGCTGCAAGCTCCCCCACCCTGATCACACACAGCCTCACAGTTCTGCTCTCCAGTGGATAATCTAACTGTATGTAAAAAAAAAATTAAAAAATCTTAATTTTCTTTCCTTTCTTCACTTTTTAAGGAGACTGTAGCTGTTCAGAAGAACATCAAACAGTCCATGCTGCAAGACCATATCTGGCTTTATGCACCCAGTGATGCTCCAGCTGCCTGCCAAAGGGACAGCAGGGACAGAAAAACAGGGTTACGCAGGGTACAACAGATATTTCAAAGTGCAAAGGGAGGTGCCAGGCTTCCCTAGGCATGGCTGATTTCTGGAATTACCCAGCTAGCTGGAATTTCATCCACTCCTCAGTTAACGTGTCCTCATGCCTGCTGCATGAGTTGTCCTTATGTTTGCCTCAGTTTGCAGCTGTAATTCCACTCTGAGTATTCTCACACCCCCTTTTTCTTTTCTCTGTACTCATGCAGGTCAGGGTGATACAGCCCAAACACACATTCAGCAGAGCAATCAAACAATAACAAGCTACCACAAGCAGCAAACAGACCAGGCTGATCTACAGGTACAAACAGCTTCAGGTGATGAACCAGCTTTCCAAAAATCATTAGAAAAATGAGTCCTCACAGCATAAATTACCAGCCTCCCAGCTACCACAGGGCTGGCTGGACACTAACAGGTCAGCTCTGTTTCCCAGATGGAAAACTTAATCACCCCACTACTATCCTGTGTAACTACAACAGTTATGAATCTTACTCTTTACCAACTTCTTTTAAATCCAGACCCTGGATTTGATTTCCTAACCTTATCAGTACACAGCCCTGCCAGACACCGTGGTAGGTAATATATTTTTTTTAAACCAAGCAGTAAATCAGGTAATTGCTTTGAGTACAACTCAAAAGCTTGACTCTACTAAGAGCAGGTAAAGACCCTCTGCCCAGTACTGCTGACCCTGGAGTCAAGCCAAGACAAAGCTGGTACTTCTAAATTAGCATAAATTTGGGAGCAAGTTTATCTTCTTCCAGACAGTGCACTTGAACATCCCTTTTAGCTTTCCTCTTCTTCTAGGAGAATTAGAAAGAGCAGAGATGCTCACATGCCCACAGGACCCCAGGAACCAGGGCTTTAAGCAAAGTGAGTTGAGAACTTCAGACAGCTAAAAAGCCGTATTACAAAGTCTGCGTTGGACCTTACTGACCAGGGACAGAAAGCCCTTTCAATTACTGAAAAAAAAGATACCCTTGCACAAGGTATGTCTTAGCACATCTTTGAGATCCTGAGTTAACATGGTTAGAAGTCTGGATTTTTCCCCCTTTAAGTGATCTGGGATCACTCAGCTGTTTGAAAGCCACCTAGCAGTAGGTGAACAGGACTCCCTGGTCAGAAGGGACTGCATATCTCCATGTGACTATCAGAAGCCAAAGTATCTTGAATTAGAAATTAGTCTTCAAAATTAGTAATTTTGGGTAATCTGTCTTCACTTGTATTTAAACAAGAAAACATTAGGAGGAATAATAAGAGTTACACATCTCCTGCCACACCAGGACCTTTCCACACAAGGTGTTGCATACAAGCCCTTCCCAGTACAGAGTTTAAGTTTTAAGACATCTGAACACAATAGTAATAACCTTTTGGCTCTGAGGCTGCAGATACCCCAGTCATACTGGGGAAACCAGCCTTCAGCAAGGGCTCACAGCCTTGTGGCTGTGCACGCGTACACACCATTCCATCCATCTTTGCACCACAACTTAAATCCCTTTAGGTATTCACCCCTGCAAGGCAGCACTCTCCCACACTGATAAGCAGATGAAGAACCTAACACCACGGAAGGTAAACATGAATGTGAATGAGATACACACAGCAAGCTCAGGCCATAGGCAGCTTATCCTATATTGCTTTGCTTGCTGGAGTTAGGTTTGATTTAATTTCTCTCTGCACCATTCACCCCTGTTCCTGGGGGCCAGCATTGAGGCATACCTGGATCACCACAGTTTGCTAGGCTGAGCCATCCCCTGAAGGCTCATCTTATGGTCCCATGTGCCACCAAGTAGCTCCTAACATTCCAGCCACATCAGGTGATGCTGGTCTCAGGGGTGCAACCCCCCCAGTGCTGCTTGCCATGGAGCAAAGGGAGAGAGTAAATAGCTAGGTTTTGTGTAACCATCCCCAAACCTGGTGCTTCAGGTGGGAACCTGCTCAACTAATCAAGACCACCTGGGACAACAACTGAAAGGACAGGGATAATCTCCCATAACCATTTGCTCAGACCACTGCTACAAGGTGCTTTCAAGTGAGACAAAAGATACAGCAGAAGATTAATTGTACGTGCAGGTTACAAATACAGGTCCAGGCTGAAGCCACAGGGCTTGGAAAGGGAGAGGAATTTCACAAAGAAGAGTGATGTAAGGCAACAAGGTTTGTATTTGAAAGGAGGTGTGCAGATTCACACCAGTGAGTGATTCAGCCTATCTGAAGTACTTGACCACAGCATAAATGTATTCCTTTCTATGGCATGACCAGGACACAAACACTGCAAGAAAAACCTTTGGAAGTTAGCTGAGACAAATCCAGGCTAAAACAGCTCTAAGATCCTAAAAGATCTACCGAGAGAAGAATCCCTTCCTGCTCAAGGAGATACTTTGGAGAGTCAGTGCCCTGCTTTGCTGCCAGGTACCTGTGTGACCCTGCTCCGTGCGATTCTGTCATCCCCAGAGGGAAAACGTGCCCCAGAAAGCAACCAAGTCACTGCAGGCAAACCTCATCAGCTAAACCACAACAGCAACACAGGGCAGTGGCCAGACGGTGGGCTATGTCCCTGGATAAAGCAAATCAAAGCAGCAGCTACTGTAACACTTCCCAATTACCCCTCCCAAGTCTTCCCCTTTGCTCATCAGCTGTGTGCTTACAAGTATCTGTGATGCCACTGTACGCAAGTCCAAATGCAAAGGAAAGTTCCCATTGAAGTAAATTAAATGTGAGTTAAACCACACATGAGCTGCAGAATGTGCTGGGATTGCAGATTGCAAACCACACTGCATAGCTGACTACACTGTTCCCAGCGGATCCCTTGTAAATCCACCATCTATCAATTTCTCCTGCTTGAAGAAATCTAATCCCAGGCCTGGAATCAACAAGTCCTTCCCTCCCTTCCTCCCTAGGCCACCTTTTTCCACTAAGTGAGATAAATTTTTCCCAGCTGTAATATTGCCAAAGACAGTAGGGTTATAGTGGGGAAAAGCTTCATCCCAGAAAGCATTGCAGGTTAGTGCATCAGTAAATCAGAGAATAAAAAGATAGACCTTCCTCTTCTATATGATGCATGTTTCCTCATATCTCTTGATGAGACTGGGAGGAAAGGTTAACAGGGAGCAGACAGAGCTAATGATTTAGTGAGGAGGCTCATTAGCTAACTAGCAGCAGAGCTGAAATAGCTCACAGCTACAGCCATCCACAGCTGAGATACTCATCCAGACTCACATGGTCCCCATGGTCTCCCACCTCCAGCTGTACCAGGGCTTGGCGAGGCAGGGGCTTTTCCCTAGAGCTGGTCAGGACATTCCAGGATTTTGGTGCAAAGAGATAGAACATGGTTGCAAATACAAGGTTGCATGGCAGTCATGGGGATGGCACGAGATCCCATACTTATGAGCACCAGGGAGCAGGCTTCAGTGACTCATGAGGTGGTGGGTTTAACCCCAGCCCTGCCAGGGTCTCACAATGCTGTGGCTTGGTGCACCCTTTGCCAATAGGCACCAACCTTAACCCTGGCAGTATAAACTAGAAAACAGTTTGTGCCAATTGCCTCATCCAGGAACACTTTATTTTACAGAAAAGCATCTTTTTCAGCACATTTTTTGTTTTTTTAAAGCAAAAGTTCCTTTTTATCACCTCACTGTAACACTAAAGACCAGGTTTCCTGCTTGCTCTGGTTCTTAGAGCAGTGCATCCAAACTTCCCTAGATTTAGCTTTCCCCTCTCCAAGCCCCAGTCACTATCTCAGTTCCTACAGCCCACCAGCACATACAGCTTCCCAGGGGATTCACCCCAGCACCCACTTTCAAATCCCCCTTCAAGCCTGCAGCACCAGCCGTGCTCTGCAGGGCCCAGAGACTGGCCAAGGGCTGCAGCACTTACCCTGTGATCCCCTGGTGATGCCTTCAATCTCAGCCACGGCAGCTGAAGAACTTCATCAGGTGAAAGCAGAACAAGGCAGACTTTCCTGTGCACAAGCTTCACACATTCGTTAAAAATATCAGAATACATTAAATACTCCTGTGTAAATACAAAATGCATATTTAGAGGCAAGATATAGCAAATGCTGGGTAACCTCACTAAGATTCTAAAGTGAAAGAGGCATAGTCCTGCCTAAGGACTTTTCTAGAAGGCTTGTTACTGAAGGGTCTCAGCTGGGGGCAGGGAGGCACCCTCAGCTATTAAAGCTGAGTTAGAGCCCCTACTCCTCTCTTAGGGGTACCTAAGACTTGCCTTAGACTTGCTATGAACTCTCCTTGTGTGGATTTTTGTTTTTTGTTTTTTTTTTTAATTATTATTTTATTTTTTATTTTCTAGGCTCTTTACATCCTTGTATTGAATGCAATCAAGCCTACACATGTTGTAAATGTTGCCACTTTAGAGCTCTTTCTATACTGAGCTCCCAGTTCTGTTTCTACTGGTGTCACTACCCATAGATCTATGCAGTATTGCAGGAACTTGGCTGTCCGTTGGGTTTCTGGACCTGTGGCAGGTGTTTCAGGGGCTTCCCTGCTGCTCTCGGGTGCTGCGTGGTGTTCGGGAGCTGCTCCAAGCACAATGTGCTGTCTTGATAACAGTTGTTATTTTATAAGGTCAGCTATCGTACCCTCCATCTGTAGGGCCCAAATGGCTCTGGGGGTACCTGGCTGCACTGGCCAGGGGCTGTGCAGGGGGTCTGCCCTAGTGGTGCTGTTTGCTATGCCTCCCCTGCTGCCCAGCACCACCCAGCCCCAGAGCATGTGCTCGCCTGGCAAGCAGGCAGCTGGCCACACAGCACCTAGGGCTTCCCAAGGCATTCTGGAATAGAAGAAAAATCAGGCTGAGATGCTCAAATAAGGATCAGCCTTAGAAGATAAGGGTTTGTATCTGAACGCAGCACCCCTTGAGCATTTTCCCTGCTCCATGCTGCCAGCGTGTCCTTCCCGTTGCTGGGCCCCTTGCCTGACTCTGCGCTCAGAGCAGGAGAGGAGGGCTGGGAGCTCGAGTTCTTTAATTCCCGCTCTGTTGCGCTTCTGTTTCTGCGGAGCATGGTACTCCCTTCCCTGGGGCACACCAGGCTGCCTCATGCCACTGCGCCCTGCCTTCACCTGGTGTCCGGGCCAAGGGGGGGGTGAAAATGAGCTTGAGGGTGAGGAGGGGCGTGGGTGATGGCTCGATGCACCTGCCAGCTCCTTTCACAGCCCTCTGTCTATAAGCCAGAGCTACTCCAAACTTATCAACGGCACTACAGAACCAGCGACTAAGCTGACAACAAACTGGAACCAGATGACAAAAGAACAGTGATGGGATGGGGTGAGGTGACTAGGAAAGCGCAAGGGAAGGGATTTGATGGGACCTGCTCAGTTTGGCCTCTTGAGGATGCACCCAAGCAGGCACCAAAGCATCGAGCCATGCGCCTTTCCCACTGCGTGCTCCTGACCTTGTATTTGCTGGGTGTCAATGATAGACCCTTGTGATGTTACAGCGTAGTTTATTGAAAACTGTAGATTCTGCAGCAATAGGCACCATGGTCTGTGTTAACATCCAAGGCCATTTAGCTGGTGTGGTTCCTCCAGGTCGCTGTGTCAACCTGCAGCTGCTTTGCTGGGAGAGGAGGGGCAGGGCAGGAGGGTGACCTGCAGGTGAGATGAGGCTGATGCCTCCTAACAAGCAGCAGCTGATGTGGAGTTTGTGCTTCTCTTGCCCAGGTGCAGAGTGTGTTGCAAGATGCGAGATGGTAAATTCAGAAGAGCCAACACCTGAACCAGCAGCCAAGCTGACCCCATTAACCAGGACCTCTCCAAGATGAAACTGCAGCAAGACAGCACCTCATGGCTCCCCAACTTCTGGCCTTCACCCACTGCCACCGTCTGACACTGCGTGCCCCGGCCAGGTAACGCTGCGTTTATTTCTCTTACTAGTGGATGTCATAATGCGTTGATCCAGGATAGACAGGAGAGAACTAACGATAGCGTTAACCTTTTCTCACAATAAAATAACCTTTTAAAATGTGCATTATTTAAAAGGGTGATATTAAAAGCCTGGCATCCCGCTGGAAGTAAATCTTCCCATAATAACTTGCCCCACTGGACTCAGTTCTAAGGAAATGCTGCGTTTTCAGGAAAAGCTTGTCTAAAGGTTATTCTTTCTTTATGTGCCTGCCTAACTTACGGCTTTTGCCCATGTCCCCTCTCCATAAAGATCATGGTGACATGCTTTAATGGGGAGAGACGTGAACGCTCGTTGATGGAGCCCCTGCCGGGTCTCCCCCAGCCGGCTGCGGTGGTCACGGGCAGTGCCGGGGCACAGGACGCTGTGGGAGAGCTGCGTCTGGAGGGTGGAGCTGTTTTACTGCTGCATGTGCAAAGAGCTCATGGACAAGGTGCCAGTAGATGGGGCTGAAGAATATGTTCTTTAGATCCCAGGCTTCATAGGTGCAGTAAGACCACAGTGGAGAGACTTAGGCTGTTCTTTCTTGGTGGTGTTTAATGTTATAATCTAATAAAAATGTGCTTTGTTCTTAACTTTCTGGCGTTGTTGATGAGAGGTGCTGAGGTGTATGGGATGCAGGTTGGGCTCCCTCTGCAGTGATGAGGGATATCTGGGTTTTGGCTGAGATGTTGGCAGTGGGTAATGCTGCAGGTTCCCCGGAGATGATGGCAATCCCTGCTGTGGGTTGTGGCTGCACCCAGCTGGGGAAGCAGTGGTGGCACTGCCAGAATCACCCATTGCTTCGTGCATATATCTGCACAGGGAAAACAGCCCAGCAGCATGCTGCTGCCTTAACCTTGAGCTCTGGCTATGTGGTAAACTGCAGGGCTTTTGTTTTCAGCATTAAAACTGGGTACTGAGAGACAGCTATTTCCCAGCTCATCCTTCCTGTGGCAAGGGCAGACTCCAGCGTGGGGTCCCCCGTCCTGCTACCTGCAGTATGTAGCTGCCCATTAAGAAGTTTTGGATGACATGTAATCTTGTCGGCACATTCTGGCTAAAACCTGTGTAACTGTTACCATGTGTTGGAGAGCTAACTTGACTGCTCTTCCCCTCCCACGTGTCTCCCCTGCTGTGTGATGGTCCTTCTGTGACAAGCTTTGGCTTCTCTCGGTGGTGGAGGCGGCAGGTTGGATGGTGTGGTTTCATGGGGTAGTCTGGTCCATGGATGCCATTTGACCACTCTGGACCACGTTCCTCTATTGGACAGAGACCACACTTTTTATGTGTAAGATAATGGGATGTAACATTGCATGGGTTTAAAAGCATTACCTTAACACCAGCAAAGGCTGGAGGAGGCTGTCCTGGCTGTGTTGTGCCTCTGGGCACAGCTCGCTGCCCTTAAAGAATCCCCCTAGCATCCCCACCTGTTATGAGTTCCAGAGAAAATAAATTATATTTAAAATAGATCTCAATTGAGATCCAGAGGCACAGGCATCTGCAGCCTGTTAGGAGTAAAGGCCTGTTACTCCTCAAACTTCTCATCAGAGTCATGTTTCACAAGCAGATTTATAACCTTGCTGGAAAAGCTGACAAGACAAACTCCAGCTTCATCCAGTAACGTCTTACTAAATTGAAGAAGTCATAAACCACTTTAAAAAATGAAAGTTAGGAGTAAAGGTTTGAGTGCAAGTGACTAAAAGCTCAGAAGAGCATCATGAGGGAGACAGAGGAGCAGACTTGGGAAGGGATGGAGCTCGGTGCCTCAGAGTGATATAAGACCGAGAAATGGCACTGGAGATTAATTTATTACAAGGATAAAAGCAGATACCCAGAGACTGTGAAATAGGGAGGACTGAATAAAAAGAAATGAGACTGAAACTAAGGCAGGCAGTAGATCTACCTGCTGTAGGAACTGGGGAAATGATCCAGGCAAGCATGTAGCGCGTGGCTGCTCTGTGCGGGAGGGGCAGCTGTATCCAGCCCCTCTTCAGGAAAAAGAGACTGACTGGGAACAGCAAAACCCAATGGGAATTCTCCCAAGGAAGGGGGAAAGTACTGTCAGTGCTTCAGCCTGGGAACATGAAAAAGTGGTAGATGAGAGAGCCCAGAGTCAGCCTGAAAACTCCCGAGATCAGCTTTAAAATGCAAATATGTATTTTTAGACACAATAAGTTTGTGGGTTTTCATTTATACTTGCTTTCTGAGCATTTAGGATGGGCTCGTTTCCTGTGGGTGCTCTTCTTTCAAACCGCAAGGGACAGGAGCATGTAATTCCATTTTAAATAAGATAATGCTCTTGTGCAATTCAGCCAATGCAGCATCTGGAGTTTTAAAAGCAGTAAATACCAGACTATGCTGTAATTAATATTCAGAACCAGTTGTACCATTTTGATTTTCACAGTATGTTGTTCAGGAAACAAAAGGCAGAGCAGTTATGTGGAGAAGTTCACTAAGGAGATTCTTTCAACTTGCAAAACCAAACCAGGGCTTAATCTTCTCCAAATACCCCAAATGCCCAAAATGACTGTTTGGTGTGACTGTGGCATAAGTGTCACCCACAGCCCTGACTCCCCTGCGAGGGGTCTCACCAAAAGGCAACCCTATGTACTTGCCCTTGGCTATCATGGATCAAGCATCCTCTCCATCGGTGTGTAGGAATAAATGCAACCTCAGAAAACACACTGTGCTTTTAAGAAATGCAAACCTCCAAGCAGTGTAAGTGTTCAGCCACCAAATCCCAAGCTTCCACCTGACACGTTTTTGCTACGGGGGATGCTGCGCTGAGGGATGGGGGCTTCAGCCCTACGGCTGCATGTGCCGGCAGAACTAAACTCTGAGGGTTTCTCTTGCTCAGAGGAAACGGTGTGAGCAGCCTGTGTCAGGCTGCAACAGGAGCAGACCAGCCTGGTGGAAGAGCTTTTCAGAGAAATCGGGTTGCGAAAAGTAGTGACAGTTGTAATAATCCCTTTCTTGTGCCATGGATTCCCCTGAGCTGAGCTGCGTGTCACGGCAGGCGCACGCAGGCGCTGGGCTGCTTGCACCTCGCCAAAATGATTCCAAGTCACAAATTTAGACAGAATAGGAATAAAGCTGGATGTTCTTCACCACTTTTCAGATTTCCTCCTCCCCTGCTTGATAGCTGTTTGGTCATTGCTTTCTGAATGTCACTTTTGGGGGATCAGGGGAAGAACAAAGGATTTTGCCACCCAGTTTTCCTTTGCCTGCAGACAGGGTCAGGAGGCAGCAGCAGCAATCTGAAGCCTTTCACAGACCTGTGCATTCATTTGGGGGGGGGGGGGGGGCGAAAAAAAAAAAAGCGGGTTTTGAAGGTGTGGGCGCGCTGCAGCCGAAA
>JAVJGJ010000001.1:114972699-114998500 GCA_035590215.1 Microhierax caerulescens | reverse complement strand
GGGGAGAAAAAAAAAAAAGCAGGTTTTGAAGCTGTCTGCTAGCTGCAGCATAAAAAGACCTGCCTGATTAAACCTTCAGTAAATACTTCAACAAAGTCCTAGCAATCAGGAACACTCATAACAATTTTCTGGCTTCAAAAGAACTCAGACCATTGTCTCAGAGGCAAAAACTGCTCCAGCTGTGCCGTGGCAGCAGGTAAGATGGGACTGCCAGACAGCAGCGTACCCCGGTTCTGCCTGCAAGGCAGGGACATGCGTATATGCCAATAAATCTGTGTACACTGGCACGCAGAGCAGCAGCTCCTTCCTTGCAGTAATGTTCAGCTTCTTCCCAACAGCTCTGAACACTAATTCTACATTTGCAACAGTGGCATAAATGATAAATTTGTGGGGTGTAACTGTTATCTGAAAAAAAATGAATGCTTAGTCAGCTGAAATAATTCTTCCATTCAGGTCAAATTCATCAAATCATTTCCTAGCCCATTCCCCTTCTCATAGGGAGAAAACAAAATTTAAGAAAGTCAGAATGCTTCATTTTAACTTTTCCCAGAGTATTTTGTTTCAAACTGACATTTCTGTTTGAAATGTCATCTACAAATAACTTTAAGAAATGAGAACAAAATGCTGCAGTTCAGGTGAAACCACGTTTTGGTGTCTATGATGTGAATGTGTTTTGTTTTTTTTTTTTTTTTTCTTATTCAACCAGTGAACTGAAAAATTAATGAGTCACTAATTAACATAGCTCTGGTGTTGACTAATTTGTGTCCAAGAAACTAGATTATGGGGTGCAGTGATGGGCAGGGGAAACTGGCCCATCTGTCTCAGCAGCACCAGCAGAAGCAGAAAGGGGAGCGGGATGGAGGCACCTGCAGGCTGCAGGGCAGCGAAGGAGCCCAGAGGGGTTTGTTTGGAGGGTGCATGGAGGTGGAATGCTGCTGATGCAGCTGCCTCTGGCCTTGCTCTCTGCCTTCACAGCCATTTGGCTTTCCTGCAGTATTGAAGGAGGTGGAGGTAACTACAGGGTAAGGGCGACATTAGGGATTTGAGCTCTTACAGAGAGCATGAGTGGGATTTTTCTGCAAAGTCACGGGCAGAGTGAGAGCAGCACGGTGGGGAATTTCCTATTTGGTTTCAGAAACGCTCAGGGTCTCGGACATGGTCACCCTGGAGAAGACAGCCCACAGCCCATCCTGGCTATTAGCTGTTTGGCAAAAGACCCCCCCGATTTGGAGGGAGGGAGGTTTGGGCTGGAGAGGTCAGTGCTGGGCTCAGTACCAGCATCCCTGGCAGGATAGCCGGTGACATGCCAGCCATGTTCACCCTGACCCCCGACAGGTCCCAGGCTCCTGGGCTGACCCTGCCCAGTCCTTCCTCAGTGTGTTCAGCTGCTCGTTGCAGCAATAAAACCACACGAATTCCTCTGCCGTTTCCCCTGGAGCAGATTTGCGCCCATCTCGGTGAAGCACGGCGTGTGTGTCTGGGCATGCCTCTGGGCTGCAATTAGGCTCTGTAATCACAGGGGCAGAGACGTCTGCATGGGACCTACCACAGAGGCTGCCTGGTCCTGGACGTGGGGGACGAGCCTGGGAGAGATGAATCATTCAGTGCCTGGTGGTTATTTTAGCTTCTCCCTGATGTGGCAGCATTCCTTGGGCAAAAATGGGAATTATCTTCGGAAGCCACACCTTGTGCATCCTGTGCACGGTGTAATTTTTGCACAGGAGGCAAAATGCCACAAGAAAAGTCAGTGACAGTGGTGATGTGAACCCCAGGCTCCCAAATGTGTGCTGAAGGCTCCCTTCCTCCTGGGGCAGGGATAAAAAAACTTTGCCGTGTTTTTGCACAAGAGGGCACCATCAAATCCCACACCACATCCCTCCTGCGGTGGGTGCCCTGGCCCTGCTGGCTGCCACCCTCGCAAGCTGGGTCTGCCAGGGTTCACCAGAGTTTGTCCCTTGCAAGCAAAGATGCAAACAAGGAACTTTGCAGTTTTGGGATGTGAGTGTCAGAGTATTTTGTCAACATTTATTCGCTGTTTGGCTCAGAAGTGTTAGTGACAGTGTGGAGCTGCTGCTGATTAAAGCAGCAGACAGATTTGCTTAACTCCATCAAGATGCACCATGGCTGGTGGGAAGAGGGAGTCTCCCTGGCGAAGGGTAATTAGCATGTTCCTTGCAAATGAGAGCAGTACCACAGCATTCAGAAGAGCCACCAGGAGGACTGCGTTATTTATTGTATCAATCTTCCTTCCTGTACACATAACTCGCTCCTTAAGAGCATGACATCTTATATTAATTGTGGGAATAGCTCGGTGGGGGGATCGCGTGATTAACTCGGTGAATCAGCCTGCTGAGGGCAGGGGTTCGGAGGGTTTTTTGAGGGTTTTTTGAGGGTTTTTGGAGCTACTCACTCTGCTCTGGTGGGGACACAGGGGCAGGCACAGGCAAACCCAGTGGTGGTAGTATGGTGCTTGTCCTGATGTTTAATGAGGCCAGCACGCCTCTTGTGTAGCTGCAGGCTCTCAGCTGTGTATTCGTGGTTTGTACTTGTGCATGCAAAAAAGGAAAAGAGGAAAGGTTGGTCCTTTGTTTTTGTACCAGCTGAGCCCCTGGAGCTGCCTTTGCTTCTGGGGAGAGGAAAAAAAATGCTGCAGTTTGGCCCATGTAGGTGCACCAGCTGCCTGGCCAGAGCTGGCGTGATGGAGGGACCAGGACTGGTCCTGTTCCCATCAGCTCCACCAGCAGCGGGTGCTCTGGCGGTTCAGAGAAATACTCCAGGGAAAAGATGCTTTTGTTGGTGATGTGTGCTGGGTGCTCTGCCATGGGCTGCCTTGCAGAGAAGGTGTGCAGAAAGGGGGGAGCGTGGGGCTGGACTCCCAGAGGAGCCCGCAGTCTGTGACATTCAAACTGTGTGTTGAAGATTTAGCCTAGAAACTACATGATGCTGGGGTTTTCACAGTATTTTCCTCATGAGGTAAGACATTGTGAGGATCTGCAATGACTGCAAAACCTATTTTTTTGGCTGCAAATCTTGCAAACTTGCCATTTCTGAAATATTTCCAAATTAGCGCGAGTGCTTTCAATGCCTTCACAGTTCCAGCATGCTCACACCTGGGTACGTACACATGCCCAGCCACCAGTTCTTGGGCTGCTTTCCCTGACAGGACACTTTTGCTTATTTTCTCTTTTATGGCTGTACTTCTCCAGTGAGTTATCTGCTGTTCAGGAGCTGGGAGCTGTGGCTCAATCCTGCTGGTAGCCTGGCACATATGGATACAGCACTGCAGTGGACGTGGCAGCTTCTCCATCTCCTGGTCCTGGAGCCTGAATACTTCCCTTCTTTAAGAAACATTCAAAACTCATATCAACTGATTAACTACTTGACACCAGCTGCACAGGACTGTTAGCTTATTTGGTCTTTTTTGAGTTACATGATGACATTGATAATTAATGTTCTGGTAGTGAATGATCTGGATCAATAAAAGGAAAAAAATAGTGGCCAAAAATTTAATCATGTAATGCTAATACTGCCAGGTCAGGAAACTCAGCAGTTGGTTTTAGCTTGCAGTGCTGTGGGTCTGCCTACATAGACAGTGTAGATAACAGGCAGTGTGTTTGAGAATATTTTATTTCATATATAAAAAGCTTTCATGGGAGTTTTTCCTCCTTTAAACTTGCACCTCCAATATGTTTTATTTCCAAAGGCAAAATAGAAAACTTCTGCTTCATCATTCATAAAAATATATATGTATCTGAAAACTGTGGATGTGCCAGTGGAGGGCATGGTTTTCTTCTTTCAGGATAAAATCTCCATGGCTTAAGTGGGCACAAAGGCAAGTAATATTTAACCTCTTGGTCTCCGCAGGGAGGAATGTGCCTTGATCACCCTTGTACCGTGCTTGGTATCATTGGAGGGCAGAGTTAAGTTGTCTGGAGATTGTAATTACATATTTTCACATCTTGTTCTCTTTGGACTCATTGAAGTGCTACTTTGTCTGAAGTTCTGGCTTTCTTTAATACCTGGGTTTGCAACAATTATTTATCCTTCTGTTACATTTGATCTGATACTTAGTTGATGAAAATGGTGTAGGTGTGTATGTAGTTTGGTTTGTCTGGGCTTAAATTAAGTATTTCAATGCTTTGAGTTTTATTTCCTTTGTTCCCCGTGCCTCACGACAGTGCAGCCCGTGCATGCTGTATGCGTTGCGGAGCTGCCATTAACACCTGCCTTGCACAACCAGTACCCTGTGCTGGATGGAGCAGAGGTGGGAAATGGTTTTCCATAAAACACAGTGGGAGTTTCCCTCCAAACAAACATAAGCATCACCATAATGTCCTGGCACACCTGAACTCTGCGTGCACCTGTAGAGAGGCCCCTGAATGAGTTTGTGATTGTTTCTCTGTTAGGGTTTGGTATCGGAAATTGTGTTTTGCGGTAGAAGTGCTGATGTCTCAAAAGCAGCTGTGCCAGCAAAGCCCCAGGGAATGCTCTGCGCAGAAGCACTGTGGGATGCAGAAAGGCTTTCAGGCTTTTTGGCAATGCCCCTTCAGTAACAGGGTCTGGGGGGGCGCAGGGGATGCTCAGCGCTGCCTGCAGTGTTGCCCAGATTGTTGCTGAACAGGGATCTGTGCTGGTGGCAGTAGCAGCAGCAGACAGGATCTCAGCACCCCCTGCTTCTTGGGGGATCTGGCTAGTGCCAGACACTGCTAAAATCCTTAATTAATCTGATCCTTTACTGCAAAGGCACCTGATGCCCTTCCCCGCTGGTCCACCAGGTGCAGAGGAGAGCTGACCCCAGGGCTGCAGGACCCCAGCGTGGCATGGGGGACCCAACCTGGCTCGGTGGTTTCAGGATATGGCAGGACCAGGCTCGAGGAAGGCAAGGAGCTGCTTTCTCTGGGTTAAACCCACCAGCACGAGTCCTTGGCAGGCAGCCTCCCAGCTGATGGGGGGACTGGGGCTGTGTGAGCTGGCGCAGCCCTGTTAGCTGAGCTGTTTGGATGCTCAGTTTTGCAGGTTGGAGCTCTGCTGGTGTTAAAACCACAGTTTACCAGAGGGAGAGGCTCTGTGCAGAGCCAAAGCCCCCTGGGAGCCAAAGCATTTATGCGTGGGGAGGAGATATTTCAATGCCTAATTGCTAGCAGAATTAAGTATGGTTTCGGATCTCAGCTCCCAGGAGTGGTAAGCACTAACGCCTCCTTGTCCTGCCTCCAGAACCAGTGGGCTCTGGCATGCTGGCTTGGGGTAGCACATCTCTGCCAGGCTTGGTGAGCCCTGTGCTGTGATAACGGGTGATATTTGGGGCACAGCACTGGCTAGCAAAGGCCAGTGTGCACCCTTGCCCCATCACAGCTGCCCCCTGCTCCTGGTGCTTCACCATGGATGGCTTTGCTTGCAGCAATCTTAAGCGAGCAATTCTATGGGCAGAACGATTTTGCAAAAATGCTGTTAAACCTCCCAGCCATTCCTGTAAAGAAGGATGTGTATGTGCAAGCAGGGAATGGTCCCTATGTCCCTGCTGGATGTCAGAAGCAAATAACAGTCCAGCCAGTTTTCAACTGCAGATTCACATGTAAAATGTGATCCTTTCTGATTGCACTGCGTTTGGTTAATTAAGCCCAGCTATGGCTACAAAACTCTTCATGTGCTCAGCCTGGGCTGTGCACGCAGATTCACTTTCCAGCTGTGGGCTGCCCGGGGGGGTGGGGGTGTTGGCTGTGGCTGGGCAGAGATGTGCTGTCCCAACTGAAGGCTGTGTGCAGGTCCCTGTCTCAGTCTGGCATCCTGTGGCAGGGGGCTGAACAGAAGCAATCTCCAGACAACCTGCACAACCCTGGGGGTCCCACGGAAGCATGGGTAGGAGTAGATTAATGCATTGCCCTTCAACCTTAAACCCATTCAAACTTACAAGGGCAATGTATTTTCCCATCAGTACAAACCAACTTACCTCATCCCCCAAAAAAAGTAATCCAAAACCAAGTGAAAAATATTTGGTGCTGAAGACATTCCTGGTAGGATGCCTAATGTGCCCCTTGGCAAGAGATATAACTGCTCACCTAATGCCCTGTGATGGAAACATATTCCTGATCAAGCAGAGGGCAGCTGCACCAGAGTGGGGAATCTGCTGTACCTGGCATTGTACCTGGCAATGAAATGCCTTGCAGAGGTGAGAAGTAGCGATGGGGGAAAACAGCAGGGAGGCAATCCTGTCTGTGGGTGACAGTTTCTGAGCTGACACATGGGTGGTTTGGGTGGTGCTTCTTGAACCCATGCTGGGAGCAGGAGCGGTGGCCGCAACAGGGCTAAGCCGGTGCCGTGCTGTGCACTGGTTTGGGATGCAGGATTTGGGCTTGATTCTGTGTCAGGATGTAGAAAATTCCTCGCAGCACTTAACCACATGAAGGTACTGAGTTGGATAGCTGCAGAAGTGGCTGCTGCTTCATACTCCATGGCTGGTTCCCAGTTGTTGTGCTGAGGGACCTGCACAGCGCCAGGAGTGGTAGCCCAGCTCTGGGGTGGCTGCAGGCATTACTGCACCCCTGGCTGTGGTTGCAGTGAGCTCCTGTCGTGTCCTTTCTTCTGCCCAGTCCCTCCCTGGGCTTGCAGCAACCTGGATGCTCTGGGAGGGTTGAGGTGTTTGGGCTGGAAAATGAGAAACAAACTCAAGATTGCAGAAATCACCTTGATGGGAAGAACAGGAAGAACTGGGTAGGTAAATCAGCTCATTAATTAACTGGTTCCCTAATTAGCTTTCAAGGGACCTTGAGACTGCTATTTTTGAAATGCATGTACAAAAATAAATGGCCACTTGGAACAAACGCCCGTGGCACACTCACAGGTCGAGCCAGATATGTGCTCATGCCGCATGTGTGCAATTGCTCTGAGAGCAGCTGGTAAGTGTGGTGTCAGATGAAGCCTGGGCAGGGGACAACCTTTGCAGGAGTGACCTCTTCACGGCTGCAGACAGCCTTGCTTCTTTCACCCCCGGGGGTAGCACTCATGCTTACAAGCCCCACGGCTCCCAAATTTGGGTGAAGAGATAGGGCACGCATGTACACTTGCTGATCAAGGCTTCTTCTCTCTTGCCAGAGCAGTTTTCAACCATCCTCTGCAGCTTTCTTGGGTTTTCTTGCATGGCTCAAGGCGTTTTTGGGTAACACGAGAGTGGGGCTGGCGGAGTTAGCCTGGCGGCTGTGCTCAGCATCCCTTTAGCAGGTGCTGAGTGGCAGCACAGCGCTGTAGCTGAGGCGCTGGAGCGGATTCAGCCTCCAGCAGGACGGGGAAGGCAGCGCGCAGCGGCTTGCTGAGCCACCCCTTCCCCTCTGCAAATATTGATGCTTAAAGGCCTAATTGGAGTCTAGGTGAGCTGGCACACTAGAAGAGAGCCTAATAGAGACATTGCAGTGCTATTAGCACAGATGGTTGTCATATGTATGCAAATGAGGAGCAAATTGAATTTGGTGTCCCCTCTCACCAGCTGTCCTATCAGCACTGGCTCCTGCAGCAGCAAAAGACACTGCCACTGCTCTGCTAATCTGTCATCGCAGATTAATTACAACTAACACATTAATCATCATTTGTTTCCCGGTACAAAGGAAGTATCTTGTTCTTTCAAGTGCATTCTGGTGGGATGGGGTGCTCCAACCAGGGAAAAGAAAAGAGAAAGGGAATGAGGGCCAGGCAGCTTCATTAGTGCCAGTGCCCGGGGCTGGTGATGCAGAAGCCTCGCTGGGACTCATGCTCCTTCTGGCAAGCCAGACCTCACTGGTGGGACTGGGAGCCCCAGCCGCCTGCCAGGAGCTCCTGGGACATCCACTTTGCTCCATGATCCTGCCTGGGACACGTTTCTCTGCTTGGCTTCATCCTAAAATGATGGTGTCACTCCTTTGCCAAGCTGGCAGCTTCTGAGAGGGTCACAGACCTTAGCTGGTCCCTGATAAATCAGCTGTAATGGGTGGGCTGGGCAAGGAGGCCCTTCTGGATGCTGCCACCCTTCAGGCAGCAGCCTTGAGTGAGAAGAGAAACAGTCATTTTAGTCTCACCACTAATTTTGACCTCTTGATGAAAAGCAAAATAATTCCTTCTCCTTTTTTTTTTTTTTTTTTTTTTTCCTCTCCCAAGTGACAATGTTGCAGCTGAAACGTTTTCCAGACCTCTGGAGTAAGGTCCCAGTATGTTTTTGGATAGAAGTCTATTATCTAACATTTTTCCTGGTTTGTGCTATTTATTGGAGTAACCCATCTTCTCCTTAGTTCCCCATTAGCTTAGTGTTTGGGCTGTTGCCTCTGCTCCACATGTGGTCTCTAATACCATGATCTGAAGTGTACTGATGACAAATGTTAATGATGTCTATTTAATCAGCCTGTAGAAGTGCAAATCTCTTGTATCCCGAGGGCTGGAGAGATGCTGAAGGAGCCAGTGTGAACAGCTTCCAGCAGCTGCAGACAGCTAGGCACTCTATTACTGGGACCAGTAACAGGGCCAAACAAGCACTTTCAGCCATCCTGGGGGTGGTTTCATGTGTCCTTATGATGCCTGAAGCTATTCCCCTTGCTGGGCTGCTCTTCTGTGTCATTGTCCAGGATTTACTATCCCCTTTCAGGGCATCTTCCAGAATCTCTTACCCCGGTCCTGTAACAGCACAGAGACCTGGTTATTGCTCTGCCCCAGCTCTGCATGTCCTCTGCTCTAAGAGCCACCTGAGCATCCCCATCCTGGAGAGGATTTCTGCTTATTTTTGGACCACGAAGCTACTGCTGTTAAGGCAGGAGGCACCTTCACACCTCACACAACACTGGCTTTATTCTCTGCCTTCCTATCCAGCATTTATGTTAAGTTTGGTAGAAGTAACACTAGCACTGGGACGATTCTGCACCAGGGATCATCTGTCAAGGTTATAAACCCAGCTGCAGAGAAATTCCCAGTCAAGAAAACCCAGGAAGGTGGAGCTGCAGGTGGGGGAGTGGGTCAGGAACTTGTGAGTAATAATCATTACCAAAGTGTAATTATTCCTAACCAGGCATAACCAACAGCAGGCATTCAAAGACACAGCACACAGTCACCCTTTCCGTTCATCCAGTGTGAGCCGTGTAACCTTCAGGAGGAAGCAAAACCCACCCCTGTGATTACCTGTGGCAGAGGGTTAGCAAGGAAGGAAATAGCCATAGAATTTGGCAACAGAAATAAGTGGAACATACACTTTTATTCAGTTCTAAAATTTAATGTTTTCTTTGGTTTTGCACATACTTGATCTGATGTCTCCATCCTTAAGCCATCAGAAATAGTGTTTGGGGCCGTTCTGGTTGGCATGCCTTGTTCTGTGTTCCTGGGGAGGCTGGGCTGTGCTGGGGGGCGAGGGGAGGGAGGGGAGCTGTGTGGGGAAAATTGCTGTCAGCTGGAGAAGGCAAGCCCAGAGACTCGGCAACTCTGCCCTTCAATAGCTCTTTTATGGGAAAGCTGAAGAAAACTGTAGGTTTCCAAGAAATGGAAAATTCTAGTATCTAAACCTCTTTTTTTTTATACATCTATAAAGATTTTCCATAATACCCAACATACAAAGTTTGTTCTGAACACTGAAACTGTACGTTAGTTTGCCCAAAGCACAGTCATGTCTCCTGTGCTGGATTGATTCTCTGTTGTTTGTCCCCCGGGATGAGCAGTTCCATACCACGGTGGCCGGGGGGCCCAGCTGGCCCCATCCCTGAACCCCCAAATCCCGAGAGCCCTATGCTGTGCTGCTGCATGGGGCAGAGCAAAGGGGCCGTGATATGGGGAGCCCAGCCAAGGTCTGGGGACAGGGACACTTCTGGTCTTTATCAGGCAATGCAGATTAATGCATTTGTGAATGCCTCTTGATGAGGGTAACAATGCATTTTGCATTGAGTTGGCCAGGAATGGAGGATTTTAAGTTGATTTCTGGCCAGGGCACAGATTTTTTTTTAATTTTTTTTTTCCCCTTGCATAAAGCTCTGTGCATCCCAATACCAGGATGGCCGGGGCAGCCTGCTTCTGCCCCAGCCTCCCACTGCAGGCAAGCAGTGCCTGGCTGTGCCGTGGAGCGGAACAGGGGCGAAGGAGCTGCGTGGGGTGGGATGTGTGCAGGAGGAGTCACACCGACCCAAGTGTGGATGCTCCAGCATTTGTGGTGTCACCAAGGGCGGTCTGTGGGGCAACGTGGCCCTGCCTATGGCATGTATATTGAAAAAAGATGGGTGAATGCATGGTGTAGTGCAGCTTAGTGTCTTCAAGGGTACCCTGTGCACGTGGTTGCAGCAGTTTTGCAGCATCTCATAGCTGAAGTTTGTGGTGTTCTGTATTAAACATGACTGACACTGACATTTCTTTAAAAGCCGTGCTTAACTCCAGATTTGTATTAATTTTCAGAGAAGTCATCCCATCCTCAGAGGAATGGCTTCTGCAGTTGAAACCTGGGGTCAGTGTAAAGCCAACTGAGGCATAGCTGTGCTTCAGGAGCTCTGCCATGAGCAGCCGTGCCCTGTGTCCGTGACCAGGTTAGGTCGGTGCAAAGAAACCTCAGACCTGTCTGGCAGTTAAACCTTTGCTCCCGATGAGCCTGTCTGCCACCTGCCAGCTCCTGTGCTACCTGCGCCCGCCTTCAGACTGGTGATCCAGTTTCTTGCAGATGACTGATAATGGGATCAGTGCCTCCTCCACCCAGAGCAGGACAATTGGAACCACATCAGCTGCTTTGTCCTTAAAGAAATGCTTGTCACCATTCCTTGTGACATGTTTAGTTCTGTAAGGCTGAGCTGTTTATCTGTGCAGGGTCCTCCAGCTGATAAAGTACTGCCACATCATGTGAAACCCGTGCAGGCATAAATAAATAAAAGGACAAGGTGTGCAGTGGCAGGGATGCCTTTGAATAGCTAAAGTGGATGTTTCCAGTAGGTTTCTTGCACAACAGATTACACATCAGGCTGCTGTGGCTGCTGCAAGTAAACTGTCACTTTTTGGCTGTTCCCTGGGAAGTGCTTTCCTCCAACATAGAACCACAGAATCATTTAGGTTGGAAAAGACCTTTAAGATCATCAAGTCCAACTGCTAAGCCAGGACTGACAAGTCCACCACTAAACCACATCCCTGAGTACTGCACCTATGCTTTTTTTTTTTTAAACAGCTCAAGAGATAGTGACTCCAACACCTCCCTTGGCAGCTTGTTCCAATGCCTGACCACCCTTTCAGTGAAGACATTTTTCCTAATACTCACTCTAAACCTCCCCTGGCACAACTTGAGGATATTTTCTTTTGTCCTGTTGCCTTTTACCTGGGAGGAGAGACTGATTCCCCCTTCCTACAGCCCCTGTCAGACAGCCGTAGGGAGTGAGAAGGTCTCCCCAAGCCTCCATTTCAGGCTGAACTGCCTCAGCCGCCCCCATCAGACCAGTGCCCCAGCCCCTTCCCCAGCCCTTTGCCCATCTCTGGACATGCTCCAGCCCCTCTGCAACCCTCTGGCAGCAAGGGGACCAATGGTGAGCCCAGGGATCGAGGGGTGGCCACACCAGTGCCCAGCACAGGGGGACAGACCCTGCCCTGGCCATGCTGTTTGGGATACAATCCAGGAGGCTGCTGGCCACCTTGGCCACCTGGGCACACTGCTGGCTCATGCCCAGCTAGCTGTTATCCAGCACTCCCAGGTCTCTTTCCACTAGGAAGCTTCCCAGCTGCTCTGCCCCAGCCTGTAGCCTGGGGTTGTTGTGACCCACGTGCAGGACCCGGCTCTGAGCCTTGCTGAACCCAATCATACGTGGTGCTTTCCCTGGTCATGACATGAGAACTCAGATATTCCTTCTGGCTGGCTGGTTTTGAAACTGTCTGAAGGTGGGAGCATTTTTGTTAACTTCAGTCTTTGTACCCAGCCCTTAGTTTGTGCTGGGCTGGCAGGATGCATGGGGGGGTGCCTGGGGTGAAGGCAGGATTCAGGGGTGTCCCTGAAGTTTGTATATTTTGCACTGAAGTTTGCTGTGGGAAGAAAGGTTTTTGGGGTGTGATGCTTAAACGGATCTTTGAATAGTTCTGCTCAATACTCTGTAAGCTGCGGTAAGGTTTATGTTAAAAAAGTATCCCTTTTTAGGTCAAATGTGTTTCTACACAGCAAAGTCTTAGTTGCAGCTGAAATGTTTCTCTCCTGACCTCATGAAAACATACCAATGCCTTTAAAACATCGTGCTTCTGTTGAAAAATGCTTTCTGCTCTAGAGTTTTAAGCAACACCTGAGCATCACTGCCAGTGGAAAAACAGAGGCAAAACGCAGTTGTCTGGTTTTCCAGGGCAGTTTTGGGCAGCATACGTGGGGCATCATCAGCTTTTACCAGAGGCAGTCTTCTAGCTTGCTCTTTACAGTGAACCAGATTTCATGTAAGAGCATCCTCTCCTTCCCTGAGGGGAGGGCAGGTACCCGATTACTCTCCATCATTCTGCTCCTGCAGCGACCTGTAGCTCTGGCAAAGCCCCTGGCAGACCTTCCTCCACCCTGCTACATGCTGCAGATCTCTCATGGCAGGGAGAGAGCTGTTCCGACGTTCATCCCTTTCCTGCTTTTGTTTGCATAGGCAAAGAAATGCAAAATACATCCCAGCAAGGCAATAGTGCGTCTGGTGGCACCCCTGGCACACAGCTTTCCAGGTGACAAGGTTATTGCAGCCGGCATCGGCAGCACCCTGTCTTTGTCCCAAAGTTGGCCTCGGTGCTTCATTTCCATCCCAGCCACAACCCCAGGGCTGCTTTTACCGCTTGAAATATATTTGGATGCGAGCACGCATGCAAGTTGCCGCCGCTGGTGCCCAAGCCCTGCTGTCTGGATAAACAAAAATCTATTTTGGTTCCAAGTCCCCCTGCGTCTGCTGTGTGTGTGCCTGTTTGTAAGTGAGCAGTGCGCTGAGGGGAGCAGGCTGTAAATTCCAGGCAGACCCTTTTCAGTGATCCACCAGCAGTGTCTGGATGCTACCCAAATCTCTGCTAATTGGCCTCAGGAGACCCCCCCCATTCACTGCACCCTCATCAGTTTTCTAAGCCTGAGGGGGGATAAAATCCCTAGGCAGTGTGCATGGGGGGCAGCGCTTTGTATACACATAAAAATATCACAGGTCTGGATATGAGCTAGCCCCTTCTGTAACTAAAGAGCCCACCTGGTGCTGACACCACCAGGAACACCCAGTTTGCCCCAGCATGAACAAAAGGATGGGACCTGCACCTCCGGCTGGGTTTTGCCCAGGGTTTTCCAGGCAGAGCTGGAAATGGGGAGCAGGTGGGAGGAATTGAAACTGGTCCAGGGTATTTTTGACAGCGGGTAATAAAGGATTACAGTTTGAAAGAGTGAGATTTGGGGCTTTCATGCTGTTAGCATAATGAACTGCCAGCCCCAAGGTAGGCGAGATGACCTGCAAGTCTGGTCTTCCAGGAAGCGATATCAATCACTCCTGAGCTCCTCGACCCCGTCCCTAATTTGCCACAAAGTCAACGGCTCTGCCAGCAGTACTGGGGGAGGCAGCAGGGAGGAGGTTTCCCACAGGATTTAGCTCCCCCTCCAGCCTCGGGAGCAGAAGCCAGCCAAAAAAAAGGCAGTTTCTGTACAGTGAAGG
Organism: Microhierax caerulescens; assembly: GCA_035590215.1. Taxonomy (NCBI): domain Eukaryota; kingdom Metazoa; phylum Chordata; class Aves; order Falconiformes; family Falconidae; genus Microhierax; species Microhierax caerulescens. The sequence goes on along the minus strand of JAVJGJ010000001.1, from coordinate 114,984,902 downwards.
TTGGAACTGAAGGTCTTCTCTCGCCGGCTGCTTCTTCCCATGAACAATTTGATTTGGGCCCCTGTGCCACTGTCCCGACAGCATCTCTCCTTTCTCCATCTGGTGCTTGATGAAGTTCTGGTTGGCTTCTCCTATGGGTTTGTGTCAGCTGAGTCCATCTCCGCTGCCTTTGCTTTCTACCATTTTGTAGGTTATCAAAATTTTACTAGCAGAAGCAACCTCACTTAGAGCAAATGTTGTAGACCACGACTATGCAAACAGCTGACTTCATTTCACGGGATAACCATCTTCCCAAGATAAGATTCATTCTGAGTTTATCTTGAAATTTGCTTCCCACAGGAAAACTGTAAATATTTTTTTTTTTCCCCCCAAGGTTTTTTTTGGGGTCAGGAAAACATTTCATTTTTCTCAGAATGCAGTGCTTGTTTCTCTTTCCTCCTTTTTATTTATTAAATATGGTTATATCCTGAAACAGCTTTGTTTCCAAATGAAATGTCAGAAATATTTTACTTGAAAATATCATGGAAAAAGCGTTTTGATGTTTCATTTATTTTCCTGATTTTGTTGCCAAACAACCCAATTAATTTAATGTGAGTTTGCTATTAGTTTCAGTCAATTGCAATATCAGGGTTTTTTAAGGAAGAAATGTTTTCCCTTGAAAATTCCAAACCGTTTGTCCGAGGATGGAGGGCTGCTTGGTAACACACACAGCAACCTACTGTAGGTGCTGTCTAGGCGCAGGAGCAGATTTCCATTGCTGCACAGAGCCCATAGCCAGTGGATAAAAGCAAAGGTTGGCTTTCCCGTGGTGTGGCAGGGAGCAGAGGCAGAAGGTGAAAAGCAACAAAGGATGCTCGTGGCAGAGCAGCTTTTGAGTGTCTTGCTCTGGCAGTGCAGCACGGTTTATGGGAGATGGAAACTAGAGTTGTAAATATGAAAACTCTTATTTCTAACCTGGCAACAATGGTTTCTCTCAGGCAAATTGTGGAGATCTTACCAAGACCCCAGGAAGTAGCTGGAAACATTCCCACAACATAAATACACTTGACATCTGCCGTTGAACAGTCTGTTGTGTGAAATGAAGTAAAATTCAATGAATCTTGTATCTGCTTTCTGCTTTGTGATGGTCTAAGTTCACTTGCTGTACTTTCCCATTTTTTAAGGCATTTTTTGCATCTTTGCTCCAGTTGGTCCTACAGTGACCTTGTGTCCCAAGAAAGGGTGCTGTTGCCATAAGGGCTGGGATGGGGAGTTTTGGCAAGGCTGTTGGATGCTGCCAAGCTATTTTGTCTCTGCTGCCTCTCAGAAGGACAAATAGCTCTCCAAAGCCTCACAGCACCTTCTGTGCCCTAGCCAGGGAGTTGGGGATGTGGCTCCTTCTGATGCAGATGTGAAAGGACATCCCCAGAGCCTCCGCTCAGACTTCAAACTTGAGGTTTTTCAATTGTCTATTATTTTCTGGTTTGTGCATTTGTGCCGAGTGCCTGGTATCTAGAAAATATGCTTTGAAGGACAAATAGGTTATCTAGTTCATGATAATAGTCATAAATTACTCTAGCCATGGGAATTGCTCCCAAATACCCTGGGGGAGCCCACTGCCCATCTTCTATTTTAGCCAGACCCTCGGTTCATGGCAGGTACCCTGCAGGTTTTGGTGCTTTGCGTGTCCCTCTCTTCCATGGGGCTGCGTGGGATGGAGGCAGAAGCTCGGTGTGGGCAGCCACTTCGCCCACAAGCCTCACTGCCCCAGCAGCTCCCAGGGAAGAGCCAGCAGGTCCCCAGCAGCTGTGGTGTGGTTGGTGGAGATGGGACCCAGCAGCTATGGAGAAACTGGGGTGGTGTGAGCATGAACTGGTCCCACCAGGGCTTGGCTGCTGGTTTCTGCAGGAGCTGGATGGAGATCAGTGAAGGTCATCCTTCTGGAAGGGGTAAGTGACAGACCCAAACATCACTTCCACCCCACTTTATCTGCCTATAAATGACACCTGAAGCCAGCCAGCTTGGGTTTTTCTACTTCCAGTGAGTGCAAAAAGTAAATAAAGGAACTAAATAACAGAGCAGAGAGCAGTGTTGCCAATTCAAGTGACTGAGAACTGTGAGCCGGGGGAAAAAAAATATCTTAAAAATCGTGTTATTTTGGGGAGAACTGATAACAGGAGATTTCCATTTGCCTCTTGTCTTTTGAGCCTGTTCAGCTTGGCTTTTTTGTTCAACCTGGCTAGAAACCCATTATTTTCTTTAAATGAAAGATGATCCTGATACATGGCTGAAGAAGCAGTTGAAAAGCAATCCTACCAGCTTGTGTAAAAGAATTGCAACACTGGGGAAGAGCAGCTCAGAAGTTAAAAATTCTTTCACATCTAATAACCCAAAGTTGTTATTAAGCACCCGCAGGTAAGAGGAAAAGCAGTACACAGCTCTCACTTCAAAAGTGACTCTTGAATAGGAATGCTTTTACCATAAAACTTTGCATATTCAGTAATTCATTCTTTGTGCACAGAAACCTCATTAAACTATGGTCAGCTACCTGTCAGACTTGTTATTTGCTGCAAGCTCCTGCCTTGCTGGGACAATTTCAGGAAGCATTTGCCAGACGACTGGTTTACTACATCAAGGTGCCTGCTCTGGGCAAGGTTCGGTCTCTGTGGTGGGTGGGTGTAAGTGAGAAAGAGGAGCAAGAGAAAGAGATATCACCTGTCTTGTGGAGGCAGAATCAAGTCTGGATAAAAGCAGTGGAGGGTAAATGAGACCACTTGGCTCTCCTGCTCTGGGTTCCCTAGGAGCATTTTCTTTTAATTGAGTGGACCATTGTTTGCTGAGCATAACCTCTTGCTTCCCCTTGTAAGTATGCTACCCACTTTAATTAAGGGGGATGAAAATGGAATATTTCATCTTGCAGAGGGGGCAGGAAGGGGCGCAGCTGAGGCTGCTCTCCTGCATACGGCACTGCTTGACATAATCAACTGTCATCATTCATACTCACTTTGCAGCATAATATGGGATGGGCAGCATCAGCATCAGCTTAAAATAGCCCAAAATTGGCACTTTCTGTGAGGCAGGGTTCCTCTGGGCTGCAGAAGCCCAGATCAGGTCGTACCCTAGCTCTCAGATGCAGAGGGACCTGACACCCTCATGGTGCACACTGCCTGGATCCACCGAGAAAGCCAACACGGAGCTGGGCATCAGCTTGGGGCTGTGGGACTGCGAGTGGGGCCGCTGGCCACCCGTCTGGCTGGGGCAGCTGGGTGATGGGTTGAAAAGCAGAGACAAGAGATGCAAGCTTTAATGCTTAAATAAGGAGGATGCTGCCCATCCTGTACTGGGGTGAAACCCTGAGCAGCGCACCTGCAACAAGGGGGGGGCAAAGGGATGTGGGGCAAACACAGAGACCAGGGCACGTGTCAGCCCTTCGGTCCTACAGGCATTTGCAGTGGTGTGCACTAAATAGTTAACTGCCTGTGTCACCGAGTGTTTCCGTGAGGATTGATGTGTTTGGCACATGCACACCTCCCTCCAGATAGCACACAAAAACAGCGAGCTGCTTTGTGTGCCTGTACGTGTGCGCCGTGGATTAAAGTCACCTTTGTGCTGAGGGTGAACATATGGTTTATGTATTTCAGAGAAGGGACCATGAGATGGTAGCATGATGTGTGCTGCGCAGGGCTGAAACCATTTGAGTTGCTGGTTCTCCAGAGCTTGGAAGAAATGGGGAGATGGGTTAAATTGGATGATTTCCAATGTCACTGGTGCTGCCTGCCTTTGTTATATTTTGTCATGGTGTTGGCAGGAAGGATCTCAGGCAGGGAAAGGATCAAAAACCTTGTTGGGGCTTGGCAGGACTTCACCTTTGAGTCATGCCCATGTTAAACCCTGAAAGTTCGAGTGACCACCAAGCAGATGGCTTCCCACCACTGCACCCAGTGAGAACCTTCCCTCTTGCAGAAGCTGAGGGGACAGGCATCCTGCGGGAAAAGGAAGGGGGTAGGAAGCTACTTGGGGTCTGGGTTTCTGTTCAGTTCCTGTTGTTTTAAGCACCAGGTCCAGAAAATAGAGTCAAGGTTCCTATTGACGTGAATGGACTTTTAAACCCAATTGTGATTTCACTTAAAAAGCAACTCTCAGGGCAGGAGTTAATGTGGACTTTATACGACAGGCAGGACGTTTTCACTAATATTGATGGGTGACATGCCAAATTCATTGTTTTGGGGCTTTGGAAAACAAACCTACATATGTACAAATACCTGGACCTGGAAAGGAGCTTTTCTCCTTCCTACTGCCCCATGCTTCCTACTGTGGCATTTCCACGAGATGTTGCAGAAACCATAGGGGAGATGCAGGTGGGGAAGACTGGCAGTCTCCAGGAATAGTATAGTTTTGCTGTCCCGGACTCTGAGGATTGCAGTAGATCTTCAGGACAGTACCAGATACAGCTTTGGCCTTTGTATTTTTAATTAGTTCTCTGATGGCCTTTCAAAGGGAAGAAAGACTCTGAAAATGGGCTGTACAAATACTCTATTTTCCATCTGGAGAGAGGAAGTGGTAATTTTTTTTTATGCCTGTGATTAGTCTGCAGTAATTTGTTTGCCTGTTTGCTTTTTTCTCCCCAAAGTGAAAATCCAGAAAATCGTGTTTTGCTGCAGCCTGAAACCTTTTGCTTTCATGCCTTAGTAACTGAAGGTTTAAGTTATTGCTGCTACAGCCTTTTCCCCAACATTAAACCAGTAATTAATGCTCACTTGCCCAAATGTTAGGGGATTTGAGCTCCGGTCTATAGGAGAGTTTCTTGATCACCATGCAAGAGAGAGACAGACCCCTTGGTCCCTTCGACTGCGGCATTTCCCTTGCATGGGCTGTTTCAGTATCCACTCAGCTAGAAAGTGAGCATACGGCAGATTCTCCAGCCTGGTGGTTAGGGCATGCATTTGGGAGAGAGAATCGCTCAGTTCCAGTCCTTGCTTCAATGAACCTGACATTGAAAAGCTGACAATGGAGCTTTATTAATATTGCCAGCTCGGAATGTTCAAAAATCATGTGTCAATCTCCTAGATGTTGAGATAGTAGGAAATACATCTGTGTCTTCAGCTTCTTTTTATTTCCCTTTTGGGTTGTAGCTTTTGTGGGACAAGTTTTCAGACTTTATCTTATGACCGTGAGCAGGGCTAGGAAAAGCTGTGTGCACAAACCCTTCCTCTCTCCTTACAATAATCCCCTTGGAGGGAGTTTTTCCTTCTTATTTTAATTTAGCTACACCTTTGTGCCTCTCAGCAGAGGAAACAACCTTTTAGTGAAGGTGCTTCCGACTCCATGGCAAAAGAACCATCTCCTCCCCAAAATCCTTGCCTCCAAAGGGGATATTCATACCTCCCTTTTACTCCAGTACTGAATTCAACTCACTGATTTGAAAAGAAATAACCTTGAAATGTCTTTTATGTCTTTAGCATTACTTCAGATTGAAGTGATTGCTGATGTTTAGTCTGCAGCAAAGCCTGACCAGATTTGCTCCCAGCGACCCCCTTTGAGCATCACAGTCAGGTTATTTTTTCTGCTTTCTCTCTATGTATTGATATTGAACAAACAACTTGCCATTAAGCTAACAGGTCCCTGTTATCTTGAATTTAAATTTCAACCTTAACCCATTGTTTGGAAGGATCCAGTGGCACTTCTCAGTACCAAAGCAAAATGTGAAGATGATGAAAGAGTATCAAAGCCTACAGGGATACCCCAGGGCAGCCCAAAACAAAAGACAGAGCTGCCATGGGACAGTTTGGGCACTGTGTGTTAGGTGGTCAGATAACAAAGGCTGGGATCAGTTTTAGCTTTCGGCTCTACCTGCTGCTGCTGGGTAACCTTACCCCACATTAACAGCACCAACCGGTAGCTGCTCATGCATAATGCACCTTTACTAACCTGCAGTGAAAGGCACTGAAGTGTAATACATGTGAGCGAGGTAAGGGAGGGAGCAGAGGGAAGAGTTATCCTCCGCTGAGGGTAGCTGACCTGACTCGCTCTTGAAGTCTCCCAGGGATGCTCTGGCCACGTACTGGCAAGTGCAGACATGGGAGTGGGGTTTCTTCAGGCTCTTCTTTCTCACAGCCCCTGCCTCAGACACCTGGTCTGAGCCTGAGAACATCACCTGGGGCTTTGTGCAGTGTGCGTGGGCTCATCGCTGCGCCGGGGACGGGTGATGTGCTGTGGGGAAGGTGCTGTCTTGCTCATTCCCCGGTTCTGCCATTAATGTTAGAGGAATAGGGTCTCCGAGGCAGTTAAGCTAGCATTGTTCTAATTTATAAACAAAATAACCATCCTTTCCAAAAGCAGCAAGGCATCTCCATTTATTTAGAAAGAATATGTGAAATGCAAGAAGCCTTCCCTTTGCATCTCATGGTGCCAAAATAACGAGCTGAATTGGGTTAGAAGAGCGAAGTAGTTAAAAGTAATGTTGCTTTTAAATTCACCACATTTGAAGAAGTCCTTAAAGAATTCCTGCAGACGCCTTAGTGACTGATTTCAAACCAGCTTGAGTTCAAAACATAACATACTCTGACATGATCCCAAGAGAGACCAACATCATTTGTTCTTATTTCGAGTTATTATGCATAAGATCATGTTCCATGCATAAGACCACTCTAAGATGCATGGCTTACGATTTTAGAAAATAATTCCCTTTCCTACACTGAATTTTTCATTTTTTTGCAAGCTCATAAGAGCTGAAGAAAATGAAATAGCCTTTAAGTAGCAGCCATATGCTCACCTGTGGTTTCCTATGTCCCCAGCTGTAACCTTCACAACATTTAACTGTTATCCCTTACTTGGATATTTTAAAGGTTGGTCATGCCCGTTAATATCTTTGTTCCAGCCCCATGTCTTGCTGAATGGCGTGATATGATACAAACTGTGATTCATAAAAGTTTCTTGAAAGCAACTCAAGAGAGATTTGGGATTTTCAAACAGGTTTTTTTAAATGTTCATTGCTGTTTAAGAGCAACAACAAGCAGTTTCAGCTGGGGATGGTTGAGTTGAAAAGGTTCTTAAAGCAAGTTAGTAGGAGTCAGAGAGACTCAGGGAAAATAGAAAAACTGGTGTTTTGCTAAAACAGTTAAAAGTGAGAATTGTAGCTTCTTTAGAAAGAAAAAAATATTCCAGTAGATTAAAAAATACTTTCAAAACCAGCTAATTTCTTGAGACCAGAAATTTTCCAAAGTAACCTGCTTGCACACAAGCAGGATGGGGGCAGCAGCTGGAGATGCTCCAGCTTTATCCCTGTGATAAAGGGAGGTTCAGCCATGGTCGCGCCGCCTCTGGGAGTGCCGTCATGGCTCTGGTAGAAAAGAGGGGTTGCATTTGTATATCCAGCTGCTTGCGGGGCTACTGGGTTGCAGTGAAGTCCAGGGTCCCAGCGTGCAGGAGCTAGAAAGGCTGAGTTCGTGTTGGGGAGAGGGTTTGGCTTCTCACTCGAGGCCTTGGGCAAGTCACTTCATCCATGACATGGGGCTTATTAGGTTTCTTGTCTGAGAGTTGCAAAGTTAGGCACATTAAGAATCAAAAAACTGAATAAAGGTATTTATAATAACAGACCTATATAGACTATCAACCTATATGCAATAATAGATCTTTAGGAATGATATTCTTGACCTGGTTAGCTTTGTGTATTTTCAAGTGCTTTGTCCTAACCCAGGATATAGTTCCAGCTAGCTCACATAATGCGTCCTCATGTCCCAGTCTAGAAGAAGCTTTCTGATTCTATCAGGGAAAGCCTGATTCCTTCACTTAGTTTGAAAATAAAAAGATCATCTGATTTAGGAAAACTGACAGGAACTGCCTGTGTAGATGTAAATGATTTTTCAAAAGGTGTCATTGGCTTTCCCCTGTTCACCACCACCGCCCTTAGCTGGAAGGGCACCTGGGCCGTGTTTCTCATCATAAAGTTGGCCTTGCAACCCTGGAGAGCGAGCTGGGGGTGAAGGGCTGAATCCTGAGTGTTGGCGGTGGGTGCGGCTGCGGAGGGGGGTCACGGAGGAGAGACCTGGCCCTGAAGGCAGCTGGTGTCAGGCAGACGGGCCCGTGGCTGCAGGGCAGCCCCCCCCTTCCCTCCGAGAAGGGCGCTTTGCTCGGTCGTGCGTACCTGGCGCGCGGTGTATCGCCAGCCCGGCAGGAGATACTGCAGCAATAATCTTACGAGTGGCCAAGACTGAGCTGTAAAGCTTTCCAAGGCCACCGCTGCATAAATAACACATGGCAAAGGCTCGATTTAAAGCCCAGAGAGGCGTAGATGCTCCACAAGGCCAGAAAGCAAGGAGAGGCAAGGCTGGGGCACTGTTTATTTCACAAGTGTAGGAACCGGGAAGTCTGGGCTGTATTTACCCAGCTGGAAGCCGGCTTCACTTGTATTTATTCCTAGGTTTTGCCTCAGGTGCATACACTCCCATTAGGGCTAAGTAGCTGGAAAAGGCCAAATACATCTGAGGTCACTTTTGGCTAATTAACATGGCAACAAGTGCTGATTAATTAGTTTGGGCATGAAATTAGCTGAGATAATTTTTGCAACGGCATAGACCATAGATTTATGAGTGCTTCTTCTCCAAGACAAACAATACCCTGAAAACATTGTTTGTGCAGAAACCTTCGTTCACCCTGTAAATTAATACCTGGATTTCTCACAACTTTAAGAGTAACTGTTTTGTTTCAGTTAAATGCATGGTTTTATTTCTTTTTACCCAATGGAAAAACTTACCTTACATGGCATCCAGTGGTGCTCGCTTGCCTTATCATGAACCACTCTGCTTAACGTCTTCCAGTGTGTTAGCACAAGTTAAAAAACCTTTGGAGACTGAGGTCTGGATTTTCGTGACTGTTGAACGTCACAGCAGGTAAAAGGTGTTGAGGTCTCCATGAAAAACCTGATGTCCACCAGTCATCAGCATGCTTAATACACAGACTTGCTGACTGTAACAACTTGGTCAGTGTACTACCAATTTTGGTGACGATTTGCTACTGTACTAGTGTGGGTTGTGGTGCACCTGACTTCTGGATATCCAGCAAAAATCATGGAGAAATTCCCATTATGCCTGCACAGAGCAGCTCTGTTCTTTGCAGCATATACGCTGTAGTTGTGTCCCAACTGATAATAATAATGCTGATGTATGCATGAACAGTGACGTTTAAGAAATATTGTACTTTCTGCTTTAAGACATGCTAACACCACCAGGTTAGAAAGTGTGCAACAGAGAAGGCTCTGCTAATGCTAGGAGACGTGTGCCTATGTTAATACACTATACAAGACCTCCCTGCACTGCAGGTACCCTTCTGCACCCACGTGTCCTTCTGCTGGAAATCCATCAGGCCACGTGCAGCTTTCTGCTTAGCCTTTGGCATTTTGGTGTGCAGCTGATGAGCAGCAAAATGTCCTGTTTCTGGTCATCTCCCCACCCAGGGCACCCCGTGGCTGGGGTATCTCATTTGCAGACTGCCTTAGCAGAAGGGCCCACCAGCATGTCTGGATCAGGTGTTCCCTTTGCAAGAGATTTACTTTGTGTTTGGTTTTTGTTTTCCATCTGACTGACCATTTTTGAAATATAAACTTGCAAATGGGAGTAGCTGCCTATGCCATACTGAGGGACCAGCTCGGCTGCTGTCACAGCAGGTAAGAAGCAAGATTTGTTTTTATGGGACTCTTTTAGTGTTAATTTTACTTGTGGTCCAAAACAGGTTGAAACCATTAATGTTCACCTTTCTTATGAGCTGGAGGTTGTCTGCAGAGATGCACAATGAAGAAAACATCTGCTAACAAAATAAAAATTCACAGAGTAGCTATAAGTGGCTGCCAGTTCTCAAGCACAGAACTGACCCATAATGTCCTTGGGACAAGAGGGGTACCCACAGAAGGAAAGATGACTACCATGGTTTAACCCCAGGCAGCAACTAAGTACCACCCAGCCATTCACTCACTCCCCCCCACTCCAGTGGGATGGGGAGGAGAATCAGAAAAAGGTAAAACCCATGAGTTAAGAATAGTTTAATAATTGAAATAAAGTAAAATATAATAATAATTGTAATGAAAAGGGAGGTAACAAGAAGAGGGAGGAATAAAACCCAGGAGAAACAAGTGATGCCCAACACAATCATTCACCACCCGCTGACCGATGCCCGGGTCGTCCCTGAGCAGTGACCGGCACCTCCTGGCCAGCTGCCCTGGTTTATATACCAAGTGTGACGTTCTGTGGTATGGAATATCCCTTCGGCTGGTTCGGGTCAGCTGTCCTGGCTGTGTCCCCTCCCAGCTCCTTGTGCGCCTTCTCACTGGCAGAGCACAGGAAAGTGAAAAGTCCTTGATTTGGGGTAAGCACGACTTAGCGACTAAAACATCAGTGCGCTATCAACATATTCTGAAACGAAATCCAAACCACAGTACTGTGCCGGCTACTGGGAAGAAAATCAACTCTGTCCCAGCTGAAACCAGGACAATCTCTCAGGTCTTAATGTGCTGTAAACCCAGCAAACCCCCTCAGACCCAAGAAGTTTTAAATGAGGTGTTTAGGGCTCGGTGACAAGCAGGTGCAGTTGTGTCACTTTGCCATCGCATCAGCAGTGTTTTGTAACCCAGCGCTCCCTCCGTCCCTTGAAACTCTCCCTCTTGGCTGCTTTTGGCTGGACCACCTTGCAGGGCTGTGGTCCTTGTGCCAGGCAGGGTGGCCCCACTGGGTGCCAGGTACGATAACCAGCTGCTTTGGGGAGTTAGAAAGCTTCAGCTCCCTACAGAGGTTTGCACATAGGAGCAGACAGTGTGAACCAGCACAGAGCTGCCAGGCTGCTCTCTTGTACAGCCATCAGCCACCTCTGATGGAGACATGGAAATCACGTCCAGGGTGGCTCAATGGGGCTCTTTGGGTTTCACTTCAGCCCACCCAGCACCAAAGTGAAAGCAGAGAATATCTTCCCTCACCATGTGCATATCTGAACTACATTAAACCTTGATGATGATGATTATATATAACCCATCTCATGCAATTTTTTCCTTATTCAGCTTTTCCCTTTTGCCAGTTTAATAGGATTTTTTTTGTAAGTGATTATCAGATTTTAACAAGTGCTGTCCAGAGGGACCCCATAAAAGTTCATCTGAAGTACATTTTTGCCACTAAATTCTCTTTAGTTGCAAGTTTTTCTCCCCCTCCTCTTTCTCTTTTGCTTTGTGCTGAAAGGAGCTGTCAGAGCTGGCTGCTGCCCAGAGCCAAGAGCCATTGGAACCAGTCTGGCAGGAGGCTTCTCTTCCTTGATGGGACTCTTCTCAAATTAAAATGTGAATTTGCAGGGCCTTCATTAAGTGAGTCACACAGTCAATGGAAAGGTGTGTTGCAAAGGGTCTGTTTACTCCAGTGGAGACAGAAGCCAGGGTCCCATAGCTGTCACACAGAAGCGATTCTACAGCAGATGATGCTGACACAGATGCAAACCACAGAGAAGACTCCCCAACCCCAGGTCCTTTGGATTTTTATGCCGAAGACAAGGTCACTAACACTGATACATCATTCCATTTATTTCCATTTTATTTTCAATTCCTGGCCATGTGCAGTCATCAGTGTTCCCACCAGGACAGCCTGTGCAGGACAGCAGTCACATGCTGTGAGTCCGTGCTCTCCAGACAGTTATAGCTGGGTGTCTTAGTCCACTCCACAGCCTGCTCAGATCCTTTCTGCACCCTTGTCACGTGCTGCTAAACAGCTGCCTCATGTCCTACTCCAAAAGGAATGAGTAACACAGATCCTCAGACTTCAGGGCATTGTATTAAGTCTGTTATTGGGATCTAACACAGACTAAAGTCTTCTGGATTTCCCTTGTCGTGTGATTGCTCCAACATCCAGGTTACGCTTTGTAATCCTGTTATCCCAGAGCTGCTTCATAACATCTTGTCTCATGCTTCTCCTCCTAACCCATGTTCTTGCAGCTTGTCAAGCTTTTCTTTGCCACTTTCTCCTACGACATCTTTTCCCTTTTTGCGATTTTCTCTCTGAGCTTTTACATGTAACTACAACTAAATCCTTCTCAGGTTTCATCATCCATTCTGCTGCTTCTGCTCTATTTCCAGTGAGCTCTGAGCTGGTTTTTGCACTATGCATGAGTGTATGGTCCAAGTGTTTAGTAGCACCTAATGCATTTTCTTCTCAGTTGCATACTTGAGTGAAACCCTTAAATGTCAAGCTCGCTCTCCA
>JAVJGJ010000001.1:114953012-114972689 GCA_035590215.1 Microhierax caerulescens | reverse complement strand
AAAATAAAAATGGTTGTAAAAAACTGACTTTTTGCATTTTTGGGACCCAAACTGGCCTGTGCCGCTTAGCAGAGCTGGTGGAGTCAGGTGGTCATATAATTTCCCTCAGTTGCTAGTGAAAAGGGATCTCTGGAGAGCAATTTACCCCAAATATTTTAGGTTTGGATTAACCACTTTTTGAAAAGTGCTTGTTTCTCTTTGGCTTCTGCTATTTTCAGCTTCCTGGGACTTAAAAATTTAGTGTAGTCTTCAGACACTGACACCTCTATTTGACATACTCAGGCACATCATAAATTGCATGTTGAACAGTGATATTAATAGTGATAGACCTTTGCTAACTCTTAATTAAGATTAGATAAGGTAGCAGGCATGAATTTAGGCTGATCACAAGCTGATCTGTACAGCTGATCATATGAATTGAGGCTGGTCAGATCACAAGATCAGGCTTTTGAGAGAGATGGAAAGTCACATTGTGTGGTAGGCACTTGTTCCCTGGTTCCACCACAGCGAATTCAGAACCAAACCACCAGCATATCTGTATGTATTTGACATTCACATTCAGTCATTAAAATGGATTTTAAGCCCTCAATGGCTCTTTAGACCCGAAGCGCTGCTTGCTGCACCAGCTAGGCGTTTGTCAGTGGAAAGCCCTTCAGCAGCCTCTGGACTCCACACCTTGTGTGCAAGATGTAGCAGTAATAGCAGATAGCTGCACGTTTTGCTTGGTTTGTGGTTAATACACAGCGGAACTGGGAAATTAAACAGACCTATAAATAGCAGGTCTTATATATACACCTGAGCCTCCTGAGGATTGGACCTCCTGCAGGGAAACCAGAGCTGGAGCTGAACACCTCCAGCCCTGCCGAGGGGACACTGTGAGCAGGACAAAACGGTCAGACCTCCCCGTCCCTGCCCCATCCAAAAAAAGGGCTGCAGGTGCCAGGCAGGCTGCGTGGGCAGGCAGGAGCTGGGTGGTGCCAGTCGGGATACAGCTACTGGCAGCATCCTCCAGCCAGGAGGAGGGTGCACGCGTGGCTGTGCAGAGGCTCAGAAGTGGCTAAGTGACTGCCAGCCCCTGCGGCTGCCTCTGGGGTGTCAGTCCCACCGTGATGCTCTAGAGCAGTTTTGGTTTGCCCCAACCTGCCATCTTGCTACAACCCCCTCGGTGGAGCAGGAGTGGACCTGTAGGCTGGGATAGGCAGGGAGCTCTCCTGCATCAGCCCTGTCCCTGTGCTACTCCCAAACTGGGGACAGAAGTAGAAACCAAGGGTTAGCTGAAATCAGCATCTCCTGGGTGGAAGTCAGAGGCTACGGTCATTCTGAACTGGGAGAACAGGAGCTGTCTGAGCTGCAGACAAAAGCCTGAGCAGAGCCCCGTGCAAGCAGCCCCTTGGTACCCAGGTGGCCGTGGTCACCCCCATCACACAGTAGTAAAGGGGAGACAAGAAGAGGGGTTTGGATGGAAGGTTGAAAGCCAGTAATTAACGTGCCAAGTGGGAGGAGGAAATTGAGTTTGCTGGGAAGGAGGAAGAGCAAATATAACAAAGGTGAGGGGATGTCAGCAGCTGGTCCTCAGAGCACCAGGGCTCAGGGCACGTGCTGTTCTATGGCTCCGTGGAGATGGAGGGACTTCAGCAAGCTCTGCGCTTGCCAGGTCCCTACCAGCTGTGCTCCCCTGTCCCTACAAGCCTGGGGTTCACTTTAATCTGGTTCCCTCTGGAAGGAAGTTCCCTGAATGCAGTTTGGATGGTGATGGGCTGGAGATAGACAAGGGACAGATCACCACAGCTGTGTGTACACGTGCTTTGGTTCATAAGGAGATGCAGGCTCCAAGTGAAGCCCTCTGGAGCATCTCTTCCATGGCAGCTCTCTGCAAGGAGAGCTGAGCTCCTCTTTGCATGCTTTCCTCTCCAACGTGGCCACCTGGTTTGGCAGGACTGGTAGGAGCTGTGTACCTGGAGCAGCAATGTCTTGGTCCAGTCTGGCACAGGCAATGGGCCAGAAGTGGGAAGGAGACATTCACAAACGTGCATGTGCCCACGCACATCAGCTCTCATGAGCTTCATCCTCTTAAGCAACTGAGATGAAGAGGCATGGAGGAAAGGTTTAAATGGTGGCTCTGGTAATGTTGCTTCATAGGAGTGAGTACATAATACTGCATACTTACATGTTTAAATCAGTCACAGCCCCTCTGCTTTCTCCACATGTAGATCCGATCAATAGCAGCTTTATGCAGGCAGGAACATAACCTGGGGACTCGAGCACCAACACGGTGTCAGGGGAAGTTAGTGCAAATTGCTCCATCGGCTGGACATTAAAGCAAGGAGTGATATCACTCTTAAAATAAGAAACCTAACGTAATGTGCTTTAATAGCTGAATAATTGCTACAAGCAAAGAAGGAGGCTTTTGTGAAAGAGGATCAGTGAAAGCCAGGAGCGAGTGCTCATGACATCACGGCAATGCACAAGAGAAACTTTATTCTCACGGCTCTGCAAAAATGGCTTGTCAAGCTGCCAGTCCCAGATAACTTGGTGGGAGACGTTAGAGAAGAGTTAATAAGATGATTGATTTACAGCTGGAAAAAATTAACGAGTCTGAAAATTGACAGACTGACATTGTTTGAAAGACTTGCAAGAAGCCTCCCCCACTTCTTTCAAAAAGAAGGTCAAATGCTTCCATCAGACTTTTGCACCCAAATTTGGAGCTTGCAGCATTTCAACAGGTATTTTGGGGGACTCACTGTCAGTTCCCCTTTGTGGGAAACAGTTGTGAAACTATTATCATCCTAATTTAGCTATGTAAAAATAGATCTTTAAGGTCTGTACCTTCTTAAGGGAAGAAGTGGGTTTAAGATATTTTATTTTAATTTACCAGCTGTGGATCAGATCCAAAATCTTTATGAAACTTCTGCATTTCTTATTGCTGGATTTGAGCTCAGTGTGTTTTCTTTACTTGTTAGGAAAAATTGTCAACTTCGTCTCAACTCTGTATATATTTTTACGGTGGTTTGCTAGCACAAGGGAAACTAAGGGTTCTTTCACAACTTTTGGAGCTGGTCCATCATATTTTTTAAGAATTTACTTTGTAAAAATACTTGTTAAGATGGAAACACATGATTTACTGTTGATAGAAACAAAATCCCATGGACACCGTATTGTGTCTTTGCAAAGAAACAACTTTTATTCTCAGAGTGGAATTTCTCAGGCACAATAGTAGTCGGCTCCAGTGGCCATTTGCACCTCGGTTGTGTTCAGCAAACGGCAAACGCAATAATTGAAAGCAATTATTGGGAGACCACACTTTTCAGTTTTCAATCTTCAACCACCCATCAGAGTTGTTTAAGAACAGGGTTTTATTTTTAGTATCATTATGTTTGATCCTCAGTTATACAGCTAGAAAGGGATGTCTGGCTCTCAGAAATCTTTCATGGGTTTCCAAAGACATAAAACGACTTGCTTCAAACTGAATTTGATTCAGACTACACATGGAAAAAAAACACCCTCACATATGTGTGTGCAAGCTGAGAATAATGATGTAAGATGTAATGAACAGAAATAAGAAGGATATGACGTTTCAAATGAATAGGAAAGAAAGGGACATAAGGCCAAGCATCAGCAATATACACTTTGAGGTAACAAAAATTACAGTAATGTTATGTCGATTACTCAACTCTGTTATTGGAGGCACTTAGGAAACTGAGTGTCTGGAATAACAGAAACATAATTGATGAACTTAACTCACTCTCTCTCAAAAAAAGGTACACTGTTATCTTTCACATGATTTTAAGTATCGAGCTGTTTGGATTTTGGAGATATATGGAAAGGACCAAGTTAAACTATAGAGGGAGAGCAGCTGAAGTGGTTTGCTGAAAACTTGCCGGTGTTTGACAGACTTTGAAGCCAGCTGAGTTTTACCAAGAACTTACCTCTTTATTTAAGATATATTTAGATCTTATCTTCATCAGACTCATTAGTATATCAACAGTCTGTTGAGTTACCCCAGCTTTTGGAGTCTTGTGGAGTAGATGTACTTAAAGAATGGTGCTCTGCGCTAAACCCCTCCAAAACAGCCCAATATCAATTCTCCCATGCTAAACATACCCCTCAGTTTCACCTAAATGTATGCTGACATGTCAAATTGATTTCATTTCCTTTTCTGGAATAAAAGCCAAGTGATACGTGTGATGGCTTTTGAGTAAGGAGGCTTTTGACAGTGTTTGGGTTGATGCTGTCATAACTTAGGACAGTGCTGTCTGGAGGAAATCACTGCCTGGAAGATGCAATATGGACATACACTTGGTTGAAAACACCTTATCAGAACAAAAATTAGCTTAACAAGTCAAGTACCTGATTAGGAATCTAGCGATGTAACATTCAGCAAAAACTGTAAAATGGTATGTTTAAGAAGAATACAAATGTGCAAGTACCACATCAAAATTATTTGAGCGAAGAACAGTATGGCGTAAAAGTGGATCACAAGCTAAACATAGACCAGTATTGCAATATAATGCCACTTCTCAGTCAAATCTCATTTGGGGATGCGTGAAGCCGATTTCTTTGCTTTCTTAACACATTTGAGGTCTTGTCCAACCACGTCCCACTTTGAATCGGGTACTGTCAAAAAAGACGGAGGCAAGTTAGAGGCTGGAGGTCAGCAGTGATGTGAAGCGCAGGCAGGAGCGGCTGCAGAGAGCAGCTGAGGAAGGCCAAGGAGCTGGGTGGGGAAGAGAGGGGCGGGAGGTGACTTGGTGACAGCAAAAAGACCAGTGAACAGTGACCAGCTGCTGCCTTTGCACTGCAGGAAGCAAACCCAGCGCCGTCACTGGGGTGTCCGCAGCCCGGCAGAGGAGTTGTGAAATGAGTCGCTGACACTCCTCCCTTTCTCTAGAAAACTTCGTAGAAAACCCAATTATGAAGTTTATCAGAAGTGCCATTTCCCAGGTGGGCAGCAGCGGGGAGGTGTGGGGGGGCTGGTCCTGGCTCTGGCCCCAGCAGCAGCGAGGTGTCACCAGCAGCGAGGGACACAGCTCCACAGCTGCCCAGTGCCACCCAGAGCAGCAGAGAAAGGGCAATCCCAGCACCATCCTGGCCCATCTCTGGAAGAAAAAAAAATGGTGCTATGGAAAGAGGTACATGCCTGATGTCACAACCCAATTCCTGATTGTAGAGCATCCCTATGCTTCGTGCGGTGTTCATAATACCGATTTATTTCTAGTGCAAACATTTTTATCATTCTCATCATATTATTTCTTATTGAACAGTTTGTAACCACTGTGAAACTTCTGCTCTCCTTGCATCCTGCTTGGTTTTTAGTGTTTCACGATTCTGGGGAGGTGAGGTATGATCACTAGTGGAGCAGGCAGGTCTTTCAAATGCCAGACTGATCATTTTTTCTAAAGTAAAAGCCCAGCTAAAACAGAAATCAGCTCAGGGGTGGGAAGCACAGAGAGATTATTGCTAAGAAGAGCAAAACAGGGGGATAAAATGTCTCGCTTTTGAAAAGTCCTTTCCGTAATGACACAGTTCTCCCTGTTCACAGATGACAGAATAAATTAAAAAATATTCCTGCCAGCCTTAAAGATACTGCTTTAGGAAATCTAAGGTTGCCTAATGGACTGGAATATAATCTCCATGTTTTCAGTTTCTTCCTCCATTTTACCCAAATCATTCACTTCAATAATTAAAGGATAATGAGCCGAACAGTTTTCCCCTTTATAACTAACCCTCTCTGGATAGAGATTCAAAATAATAATTAAAAAAAAAAAAAAAAAAAAAGAAAAGAATCCTGTCTACTGAACATGCCTGCAGATAATAGGGATATCCTTCACTTTCCCTCTCCTGGGGTTTCCTAGCTGCCACCTATCAGTCAGCTGCCGTGCCGTGGGGATGCTGTTAGGGGCCAACGGAGAGGCTGCCCGGGTACAGGATGATCCATCAAAACCCACGTTCCACAGAGAGTTACAGTCTCCCTCCTAGGAAATGGGTTCCTATGCATCCATGTAGAGAACCTCATTGATTAGATAGAAAGAAAAATGGGCTAATCCTAATTGCGGCACTTCTTAAACTTTTCCTGACCTCTCCCTGACACCGTCACCTCTTGGAGCCTTTCCCTTGCCCAGCCTGTAATGAGGACCAGGGAAAGGCAGGGCTGGCACTGGCCAAGTGGGGCAGGAAGGATTTTTTTTTTTTTTTCACAAAAGCTGCCTTTTCTGCATTTTTAAAAATCTAGTGGAAAAGCAAGAGCGGCATAAGAAGTTCAAGAGGGAAAACATCCCTGAATCTTTATGTTCAAATGCACACGGGTGGATCCCCACCACCTCAGTGCAGGCACATCCCTGGGGAACCCAAGGCGATGGCTGTGACCATCGGTCCTGGCCCCAGTAGGGGCACGTAGGTGCCACCAGCAGGTAACTCAGGGATTTTCCAGGAACACCTACTCCATGACCAGCGCTCAGCTTCTCAAAAGGAGCCTGAGCTCCTTCAAGCACCTTACTGACAAGGGCTGGGCTTTCACAGGATCTGGATTTTAACAAGTGGCTTGTGTAGCAGGGTGTCAATAAAGACAGGCCAGCAACTGATATTTTTAAGGGAGCAAAATTCATTCTTTCTGCTTTTCTTCTAAAAACTTCCCAATGCCCATCCCCTCCCCTCATCACAGGCTGCTGCCCTGACCACCGGGGGCATAAATAAATTAGTTATGAGTTTTTCCAAGCAATAAACTTTTTTTTTTTTTTTTTTTTTTTTTTTTTTTAAGGAAACACAGCAGTATCTAACAGCTTTCTGTGCTGGAGTTTGGGAGCTTTTCAGATCCATAAAATATTTATTTTAGTTTTTTTTTCCATTAGGTCTTAATTCTCAATATTTTATAAGAAGTTAAATTATCCAGGAGAACTGAGCTTTCAGTTTTGGGGAAAAAAAAGCAAAAAGCATTTGCTCAATTAGAAAATGACCATCAAGCCCAGAGTGCAGAGAACATTTCTTAAGGAGAGAACTGAGCACATAAGGAACCAAGCACAAACGTTAACAATCCAGAACTGTTTATTTTTCCTTCAGAGAGGATCAGTTTTAAGAACTGAACAGATTGAGATTCATTTACATTTGCTTATCTTACACCCCCAAGGCAAAACAAGGATTCTTATTCTCTCCTTTCCGTACCACTTTCTTTTCTGGACCATTTGCTGGGCTGAGCCCCGCTTGGCTCCTGCCTGCTCCCAGGGCAAACAAAAACATGAGGATGCAAATTCAAACTGCAGTCCTAGGACTATCTACTCAAAGCCTGCTGGCCCCCAAATGCCCTTATTTAAAAATGTAAAAGCTCTGAAGTCCTTCTGACTGTGCTAGAGCATCCAGGCCTCTGGCCCAGGTCCCATGGAGGTCTCAGGGTCGCTTGGATCAGCCAAGAGGGAGGGGAAGGGGGACTGGGAGGAAGGGGACACGTTTTATCGGAGCAAAGCCACCGATAAAACAAAGGAAAAAACAATTCTAGGTGTCTTCTCGTACAACAAGTAAGTTTGGCCAGTGCACAGAGCAGTCTGCCTTGCTGCGAGTATAATAATCCATGGGCAAACAAGAGGCAGAAATTCGCTCCCAGGAAAAGAGCAGGAGCAAGAAATGGCCCTGTAATGTGGCCAGATATGTCATATAGGGGACACCAAGTGAATGGTGACACAAGTGGGAGGAGGTGGCCCATGGGCACCCACGTGCACAGTCCTTGTGGGAATGAACAGATTTGCACCAGTTTGCTCCAGACTGAACACCAGCACGGGAACTCCGCTTTGGTGTATTTCAGACCCACAGAATCACAGAAAAATTCTCCCATGGCCCACTTCTGTATCAGGACTAGTCAGCCTCTCTGCTGACACATGTAGAGCATCACAGTGCCATGAGATGTCACCCAATTGTCCCCACGGAGGCAGCTTTCTGCCTCCCCCTTTGCCTATGCAGAGGCTGGAAGGGAGCTACAGCCCTGGGAGCAGCACCCAGCACACGTGGTTAATGACCAATGAACACCACTATTGTGTCACGGGGGGGTGAGGTGGGTGGTTAAAATTTGCCATCACCTTCCTCATTAATGACATGCAGTTAAAGGTTATTAATTATGAACCCTCTTGTCGATATTCAACTATTTTACTGTCCAAGAGGCAAAGCTGGGGTGGATGCAACGAGCTGGAGGTTCATCCTTCCCTCTGATGAACCAGTCACCCTCTCACCCCACCACCTCCATCCCCACTCCTGCCTCATCCCCCAGTTTGGGAAATTTGCATTCTTCCTCTGAAAGCATTAATTGAGAGGAGAACAAACGGAGTCCCAGGCAATTTGAACAAGCCTCATTACTGACTGAGGTCTTGTTTTGAATCAGCGTCCGTCAAAACAACAATTGCAACGCCCTGGCCCAGCACCAAAATTGTACTGGGAAGGCTGGTGGGAGAGACAGGGCTTTTGTTCTCTGGGAGCCAGTTGTGCACCTTTAATGATGGCTGTTGTGGCCAGCTCCTGGCTGATTGCTGCACAGCCCAGTGCGTCCTTTCCCGCATTAAGCCCTTATTACCCAGCAGCAGGACGAAAACCAGGGGCAGGGACACGCCGCCCCTCCGCGCTGCTGCCCACCGTGCAGCGGGGCTCCCAGGCGATGTCACGCTTCTGTGGCTGGAGACCACCCGCAGCAGGAGATGCCACTTGCAATTAGGACACATTTGTTTTCTGCTTTGCCCGACTTTGCCCCAGCTGAAGGAGAGCTCCAGCCCGGGCCAGGGCGAGATGTAAGCGCTTTGCAGAGAGCCTTGGCCGAAAGGGGTGAAGTGCCTTCTGCTCCTCTGCACGGGAGGACAGGCAGCTGCTTGGGGGCTGCACAGGTTTTCAGCCAGGCTCTGCAACAGCTCCTGGTGCATGGGGTTTTTTCCCTCTTTCTTCTTGCTTCTCTCCTTTTCTTTTGGCTGCAACCACCTCTAGCTCGATGGATGGGATGACCTCATCTAGCTTCAGGCGTGTTAGATGGCTAAGCCAGGTACAGAAGTCAGTGTGGGGAGACAGGAGTCTAAGACAGGGCTAAAGATGTGCCGCCTTTCTCCATTACTTTTATGGAGATCAACCCATTGACTTTCTCTCCCTCCTTGCTAACTCACTACATTAAATTGTTGCATTATCCTAAGCTGGCTGGTAATTCTTGAACGAGTGAGAAGGATGTTAAGGGAAGGAAGGAGAAGAGCATGTTTTGCAGCAGCATCTAAGGCTGCTTGAACGAGGAGGTTTTGCTTTCAGCCCACCTCTGCTTTCTTCCAGCTACTAATACAAAGCTGGTAAGAGAAAGGGAGCCAGGGATCAGTATAAGGGCTAAGGCTGCTGCCAGCAGGGCCAGCAGACCTTTCCCCCAATGCTGGACCAGCTCTGTGGGATGATCATTGAATTTGGAAGTAGCTTAGGGATATTCTTGTTAGAGGTAAGAGCAATCATTTCAACAGCTTACTTTGTGCCTGCTCTTTGTAACCTAGGCTGCCATACCTTGAGCATACATAAGAGCAAAGGAGCTGTGCCTAGCACACTTTGGGATAAAGGCTCTGATAGCCTGGGCTGTGCATGCACAGCTCATCACCACTGCAGTTCTCATACCAGCACCCAGCTGATAGAAAGTGGTCCTCCAAACAGCCTCATTGTAGCTGTTTTCTCTAAACATTTACAACCAACAAAACGTGCATGTGTATGTTCAGCAGAGGGCCAAGGAGAAAAACAGCAGCTGCTCCCCGCATTCCTGCTGGAGCTTGTATATATTCCAGTGCTTTTTAAAGCATCTATTTACATTTGCATTTTGGATCCCTCTTCACTTCCTGAGGAGACTTGGCCAAATCCACTCCTGGTGCAAAGGGGGTGCATTGCCCCAACATCAGCACAGCTGCACTCCCCTCCACTGGGCAGGGGGATGACCTGTTTTCTTTTACCATGATACACACAAGGGTCTCCTGCTTTGCTTGTCCTTACATCTTTGAATTCTTTGCAAGATAAATACTTTTTTATAGTTTATGGAAACCGGTGCTGGCACTTGCTGGAGTGCCTGGGCCACCGCCCATGCTGGGGGACCCTGTCAGGCTGGTGTCTTGTGGCCACACACGCACCAGCTCACTGTCCCCGGGGGCTTCCCCACCCCTTGGCCAAGCCGGCAGGGATGCTGCTGAGCAAATGCTGCCCTGAGCACATCACATAAGTCAGGGCAGCTCATGGCTGGCAGCGGTGGGAAACCACGCTGGATGTCCCAGCTTCACCTGCAAGTGGCCATGGCAGCACTGTAGCTCCTCGGCTTTTAAACTGGAGCAAAACTACTCATGGGAAGATAGGAATCTTTTATAGCTGGATAAATTGTGTTGGCTTCAGCAATGAGCACAGAGCCACCACGGAAGGGCCGCAGGAGACAGCCTGGCTTTCTGCTCAGCAGGAGCCATGGCTCAGCTCTTACCAACTTCTGAGAAGTAATGAAGCAGCTACCAAACGTAGGCTGTGAGGACAGAAAGTGCCATCCGGTGGCTTCGCGTTGGGCTCTGGAGAACAGTATTTTTATCAGACAGCATGTGATAATTTCAGTCTTCCCTGCTTAATGTTGTCTCAGAGCAGCAGAAACCCCATCTCATTCCCTACTAACTGTTCATTCAGATGAAGTCTTATTGCCCACAGAAGCAATTTTGCTGAGGAGGAAAAAAAGACAGGCAGTTGTGAGCATCCTCTTGGGGTAACACTCACCTCGAGAAGGCTGCACACCACCAGGATGCGTGTCCCTGCTCTCCCCCATGGGACATTGCAGAGCAAGGTGCCCCCAGCCATCTCGCTCCTCCAGCATCAGGTGGACTTTTGCATTAAAATTGCCCATGGGTCTGCTGGATGGAGAGACAGAGCAGGAGCATCCCTTCTCTTGGGAAGCGCTGTTGGACAGGCTGGTCTGTGCTCTGCTGAAACGTGGGGACTGAAGGGCTTTCAGAGCATGATGCCCAGAGCAGCAGGATCCCCAGCTGCATCCCAAGGGGTGCAGCCCCTGCTGGAGCAGGAGGTGCAAAGGGACGGATGTGACCCGACGGCTGGCAGTGTCTCGTGGGGCTTTGAAGGGAAATTCCACTGAGACCCAATCTGTGGTGCTGCCTCGTGTCATGGATTAAATTCCTTCTGAAAGGCAAAACCAAAGCTCGTGGATGTGGATTACAGAGAGGCATGAATGCTGCCCGCTGTTCAAAGGTGAACACTTTTCTCTTTACAAAATATAAAATGCGTGAGGCTGCCGAGAGGGGTTTCAGGACCCCAGCACTTTCTGATTGTTGCTAACAACATGTCTGGAAGCTGCAGGTATTTGAGAAACCTGGTCAGGGGAAAAGGGCACTCTGCTGCTATGTCTGATGACTATCCTTCCATCCTTGCTCTTTTCCCTACTTTTGCATGGGGAGGAACCTCAAAGCAGAGGGCATACATTTACATTTCTGGTTCATTCCAGATGTTTTTCTTTTGGATGGGAAGATAAAAAGCCCTTACTATACAGTGAGATGCTTAATGATCTTACATATTAAACAAAAAAAGCTGCAGGGAGATGTATTTAAGGCCAAATCCCTCCAGGGTGCATTTTCAGAGCATTGCCCTGGGACCAGGAGGGGATTGGAATATCCTGTGCAATGTGTTAAAATATTCTATATCTCCTTCTGCAGAGGCATAACCCCATAAACCCGGGTGTTGCCCTGGTGCAGCGCAGGGACCTGCTCCTCTCTCCCCCAAGCTGCCTCCCATTCACTTTAATTACCTGGTGCACCACAGCAGGTATCTTGCATGGTTGGTCACCTTTAATGGCTCTTCAACAGTAGAGATTTAATTAAATTAGCAGGTTCAAAAACAAACGTGGAAATGAAGAGAAAATAGGCCTGGCGTGTTAAGCATAAAAAAATTCATTATTTAACAGAGACATTAACAAATGATGTTCATTACTTATTTTCCAAATGACCAAGCCTGATCTCTGATGGAGATGTAGGGAATTCCAGTAATTCTCTTTTAATCATTTCACTTTGCGTGATGGAAGATGGGAACCACTCACCAGTAACATGGTGCTGGGCTGAAAAGGAGACACAATTCTTTATGAAAGATGAGCGCATGTTTTGTCTTGGCACAGCATCAATATGACCAGAGACTGAGACAGAGGGAGAGCAAAGTGCAGCGGCGCTTTAATCAGAGAGCAGGTTTTAATTCACAGGCTCAGAGGAGCCTGCTGATCAGCTTTGCTTCCATGTGGCAGCACCTCCAGAGAGGAAATAAAGAACTGAATGGTGTCAAACAGTGTAATTTCATAGCAGTTAACAGCAAGAGACCAAAAAAGCTACGTTGCTTTTTGCTTTAGTCCCCCTTGAAGATCCATCCTTTTTGTGCCTATGTGAATCTCTGATGAATTCCTAAAAACCACGAGTTTATTTATATTTCTGTGTTGCTCGTTGCTGTTTGCCTGTGTTAACTGCCACCATCTGGTTTCACCTGTGTGGGTTGCGCTGCGCATCCCGTATGGGACCCTGCCTTCATCCCCAGATTTCATAAATAAACTTTGCAAAAAAAGGAGATGGGAACTGATGCCAACTACAATGTCTCACTCCATCCATGTTTGATGTGGAGGAGTTTAAGCGCTGCTATAGCGGCTTTATTTTGTTCTTGCTCATCTTTTGAAGCCACTGTCCCCGTGTGTGTTTCCGTACACAGAAGTGTTTGTGGCTGATTCAGTGCCTGCAGAGGTGTTTGCTTTTGTCAGCAGATGTGCCCTTGGGAGAACGTGCATGTGCGTTTGTGTGGGATGTGACAGGACACAGCGTACCACAGCCCGAATGCCAAACAGTGCGTGGCGCTTGGTTTCGCCTGGTTTTGTGTTGTTATTGCTGCGGGGGCTGGATGACACGTGCCCTGTACAATGCAGGGATCAGATCCCACAGTGGCACATGTCCCTCCCTGTCCTGCAGTCTTCACCTCTGCATCACAGTGCTGACTTCACGCTGCTCAGGCAGGGATGGTTTTTAGGCACTGCTAATGAATATAAGTGTGCATCGATATCGCCTCTAACAGACCTTGTCCTCCTAAGTCCTCTACATCTGAAAAAGGCAGCCTCTGCTCCAAAGAGCTTGCAGCAATATCTGACAGTGCCTTCCTGCAGTGGTTACAAACAGATTAACCTGCGCCAGGCAGTTTGTTAGTGCATCACACATCTCAAGCCAGTGACAGCTTGTATTGCTTTGCAAGTACAGACACACCTGTAATACGCTTCTGAGACTGTAAATAGCACTCCAGGCATGAGGGGTGGATTCGCATGCCTGTTTCCCATGGTGTTATATATGGATTTGTGCCTTTTCCTGCTGGAAATTAGAGCGTCTCTCTATCACCCAGTTGTATTTTGCAGTTGTATGAGCAGGCTGAGTCCGCAGCAGGGTCTGTCACCTGGGTGCAGGAGCTGCTGCCAGCCCGAGCCCGGCAGGTCCCTCTCACTGCCCCGCGGTGGGGATGTCACGCTGAGCGGGTGATTACACCGTTTATTATGATGTTTACGCCACTTCTGTGCAGCATGTGTGGGAGCTGCCCTAACTGCTCCAACCCCCAGCAGTGATTT
Source organism: Microhierax caerulescens (assembly GCA_035590215.1). Taxonomy (NCBI): domain Eukaryota; kingdom Metazoa; phylum Chordata; class Aves; order Falconiformes; family Falconidae; genus Microhierax; species Microhierax caerulescens. The sequence goes on along the minus strand of JAVJGJ010000001.1, from coordinate 114,959,092 downwards.
CTTGTCCTTGTCATATCAGAGTGTTGTTTCTTCAGCAGTTTGGAGGGGAGCAGGAGTGGGGCTGTTAACACCGGGGTGTGTGTGTGTGTGTGTGGGGTGTAAGTTTTCGTAACGTACTGAAGATAGGCAGATGTATTTTAGATAGCCTGTTCTGGCTGAGCTAAGAAGAGAAACCGATATGGAGTTGATTGAAATCCACGGCGATTTCTGTGCTGTTCCGGACACCACGTTCAGCTCTGCTACAGCGAGCTGTTACTGCAAAAACCTCCCAGCCCTCTTGCGAAGGACTCAGCAGCGGATGGGCATTAAAGGCCAGGCGCCCATCCCCTTTGATGCTGCTGGGAACCCAGCCTCCCAACTCAGTGGATTATGTCTGCATTTGGCTTAGCAGAAATGGTGTGGGAGTACTAGCAGAGCTCTCCTAATGTGCTATTCCGGTCCAGCTACGCTTCGTGCTTGTGCAGTCAAACCACTCCCTGCGATGTAAGGGACCATATGGGAACGGCAGCTTTGGCGGTATAGCCGCCTGTGTGCTGGGACTTGGGTGGACACAGTCCTGTCGGTCACGTTGGTCTGGCCATCAGCAAAAGGCTGATGGGTTCCTGTGGTGTGAGGCTGAAAAACCTCAGTTGTGTCCCCCTTCTCCTTCCTGTGAGCTCTGGGGAGAAGAAACAGATTTTGGGAGAGGGCAAAGAGTGCCAATCACACTCTTGCTGGTGTCGTGACTGCTGGGCAGCTGAAAGGTTGTTTATAGAAAATGTGACACATGGCAGTGTCCTAGCACCAAATAATCCTAGAGGATTTTCCTTTGGGATGTAGTAAAATACCTTTGTGCTCTCCAGCCAGACTGGCTGCTGTGCTCCCTCCAGGTCCATGCAATTATCTCGGCTCTATGTGAGGGAAACTGAGGTAGGGCTATGGCAAACCCAGACTGCAGAACACACCAGTCCATGCAGCTTGGAGTGTCCCCAGGCAACAACCCCCAGATGATTTAAATTGAGGAACATGCAGTTAGACTGTCTGGTTTTCCAAAGGAGAGGCGTCCGTGGTGTACCCAGGTGGCAAGGACACCATCACTTTGCTTTCTTTGCCAGGACTCAGGGACATGCCTGGCAAACCCAGAAACTCCCAAAAGGTCCTGGGCTCCCCATGGAGAAGTCAATGGGCTCTTGGCTACCATGGATTTACCAGGCAGGCACTGGGATGACCCCTCGTGAACATTAACCATGAACAAGCAGGAGCTAGCTGCCTGCTCCTCAAGCTGATGTCACTTCTGTCCCCAGCGCCAGGAAGGTCTGTGTCACAGCAGGACCTACTGGTGACCTTCATAGATGGAAACACCAGCTCCGCTCCCCCGTGGGGTCCGTGCTGCTGCCTGCAGTGGGGCTGGCAGGGCAGGCACCCCCCGTGCCGGGTGTGCGGCTCAGCCCGGCTGCACCGACACTGCACAAAGCCCTGGCGCTGGTCATGAGAGGGTCCGTTTCTGCTCAAAGCTTCAGCTTGATTTAGTTTAGGTTTCAGAGGCAACATATAAACATTCCCAGTGAAGACCCTTCTTCCAAGGGGCTCAGCCAAGTGGGGTTTCCTTCTCCGTGTTTATGGGAAAGCATTTTGTTTAGATAGAAAAGCAAACGAGCAGATCCCCACATTCCTCCCCGGCACATCTCAGCCAGATCGCTGGCCTCTGGGATGGGAGATTTAGCACAAACTCGAGGGAAATTTGCATTAAAAGTCCTTTTTTAAAATCTCAGCAGTGTGCCTGTGGGGCATGAGGCACCACAGGCTGGCTTGGGAGCTGGGAGAGGGTTGGAGGCACTGACAGTAATGCAGCCTGCAAATCAAGAGTTACCCTGAGATTCATTACAGCGGATAAATTCTTCTCCTGAGGACTCTTCTAGCCCATGACTCAATACCACAGTCTGCTTGCAGCCCAGGAAGGTTAGAAAACATGGCATTGCTTGTACTGTGTTCTTGGGAACTAGGAAAGAAGACATGGTTTGGGTTTTGCCCTTCAGGGCTACAACTAGGTTGAAAACCCACCTCTGTACAAACACCAGAAGAAAGATTCACACCCCTGAAGTACTGCTCAAAATAGGCTTTAAGTGAGAATTAATTGGTATCTATACTGCTGAACAGGGTGAATTTCCCCTGGGCCTGAATAAGTTCTGCCTGAGCTTTTCATGGAGTTGTTATTTCTTTCGTTAAAGGGGGAGAAAAAGGGATGAAAATCTCCACTGAGAACAGCTGGCTAATTTTTGCTCTTTCTTTCTAACGAACTCAGGCCAAGATCTGGTTGCTGGCAAGCACAGACCCAACATCTGCAGGAGGAGAGGCCAGTGGCCTCCCCAGCTCACTGGAATTTTCCAGCTGATTTGAAATATTTCCCAAGTTAATGACAGTGTCTGTCGAGGCACGGATGGGGTAGCCAGGTGGTCATTTTTGATGCATAGCTGGGTATCACAGAGCAAGTGACTGAAGATAAACCCAACCTTGTGCAGAGCTGGACTCCTCAACCATACTCCAAGGGTTCAGGTTTTCTGTCTGAGGCTGCTCTGAGGAACCTCATCTCATGTTGACCTTGTCCATTTTGCTCCTCGATTTGGGGGACCAGTATTAGAGAAGGTCTAATAGCACTCCTGTGTCACCACTGACCTCAAAAGATCCACCACCAGTCTCCTTAGCACAGATACCATGGTCTCCTCAGCAGCACATTTCCAAGAGCTTTACACTGAAGGTCAATAAAGCTGTTTATCCCCACACACACCTTGGGAAAATGAGGTCCAGTGCTGAGAAGTGACTTCCCAAGCTCGCCCGTCCAGCAGCACCATCAGCCTCCTAAGGGCCATGGCCATGGCCTTGCTGGAAGGGCTGCTCGTTCACCTCCTGTACCTTTGTGATTTGACTCCAGATGCTTCCAAAAGTCCTTTTATGGCTGATTGATGGGTTCTGCATGAAACGAGACAGCAGGACGCACCCAGGGTACTGCAGAGCAGCGAGTGCATTTCCATTGGCATTCACAGGACTGGCACTGAGGGAAGAGGTGAAAAGTGAAAGCATCAGGACCGATCTCACCTTTAATTCTGATCAAGCTGAAATCCCCAGACAGAGGCATGGGAAGGCCCCAAATTAGCCAGCATCAGTCTTAGGGACTAAGTGCCCTGGAGCAGTGATCCGGCAAGTCTCACCTCTGAGCCCCTGAACCCCCTCCATCCTCCTAAACGTTCAACCACCAAAGGGAGCCAGTTCCTGAGCGGTGACATGCTGGGCATCCCCAGGAAGGAGGCAGCTCAGGGGTTAAGGCTTTTGGCAGCATTTCAGTTGTACAATGCAATAAAATATTTTATGACATTTTTACAATATTGTGCAATGGGATTTCAAGACCTCAAAAGGAAACACTAAGTTAAAGTAAGATGCAGCTGAGGAGAGCAAGCCCAGCAGGTATGAGTTTTATCTCTTTTCCTCCCCTCTCTTCCCTTCTCCCACTGCCCTCGCTGTGGGCAGGATCACTTGTTCCCCACGCCACAAGCCAGCCCAGCTTCCCTGGTGCTTCTCAGCACATCTGTGCCGGGTTTATGTGCATGCCACATACTTCCACAGTGAGCACATATTACATGTTGCTACAAACAGCCCCAATAAATGTGGGAGCCAAGTGTGCCTAAATATTACAATGTATTAAACACCTTTTAGCCTGATCCATAACCTTGTAATTGGTATAAAAATAACAAGACTTGTCTTTAAATGGGATTCCATGGTTGCCATTGTCCATTTGTTGCGTGACATTGTGGCTTGGGACACTGATGGCAGGGCCAGGACAGGCAGGTTTGCAGGGATCAGCTAAAATCCTTTAGGTCACCAGCTTGGTGGCCCTCAAAACTAACTCAAGTGATTCTGAATCAAGGAAAATCACTTATCTTGAAAGGCTAGGGGGTGTTTCATTTTACAGTGAGACGTGGAAAAAGGGCAGATGTCTGAAAGCAAGCGCTGCAGTGAGTTCATCAGAAATAAAGCTTATCCCAGTGGTTCAGTATCTTCCCAACTTGGTTGAGGTCATCCTCATTGCAGAAGACCAAGCTGACCTCTGGGCTGTCCTTACCCTGCCGTAACAGCTGCAGCAAAGAGCCTTCAGCAGACGTGGGACTGTCCCTCAGATAGGCTGAGCACAGTTGTAGCTGTCATTGCACCGTTGGTCCTTGTAGGCGATGGGCTAAGGTGAAAGCTCAGGCTGTGTCTGAGCCAGAGGTCACTGAGGCTGCAAGAACGTCCTGAGGAAGTGCCACTGACCCAGGGACAGGACACTGGGCTAGTTCAGCCTGGTCAGGACCAGCAGGGTTGTTTTTATGATCTTCTGTTACCACTCTAGAAATGAGGTTTCTCTTTGAATGCACTCGATCATAGAAAATTTGTCTGCAGTTCCAAGATAAATTTGACCAGGACAGTCCCAGATGCTCGGAGATCGGAGATCACTACTTAAAACACGCAGGAACTTTAACCCAAAGCTGGGTGGTGGAAGAGGAGTCCTTAGCTCCCCTTTGTATGATCTTTTTTCCCTGTTTCAACTGTTCTGGTAACAATATGGGACAGGAATGTACCTTCATAAATGAGGCAGCAATGGGGTTCTTCTGTAATCACTTTATTCCAGGAACCGATAGTCTAAGGAAAATCCCAAATATCACAAGGCTTGGCATAAAATCGTACAAATTGGCAACACTACACTCCGAGTGAGGCAAGCTAAGAAAAGCCTAATCCAATCTTATGCTTTGGAGTAGCGGCACCGCGGCAGCAGATCGCCTGGGGTGGCTGGGAAAGAAGCGCTTGTCCCAGCATGGGACATGTCCAGGCTCTCAGTGGAGCAGAGGGGGGGGTCTCCAAAGAAGCCCCAGCATTTGCACTTCTGCAAGCAGACATCCAACGTCACGGCTTAATTTGTCTGATCAAACAGAGCAAATCCCTCACTCTGATCCTGCTGATGGCTCTAAATTGCTTTAACCGTTGTGAAATGAACCACACAATATATTTTCAATGTAAGCAATTTTTTTTTTTCTTTTTAACAGCTCTTTGGCCTGACTTCAGTAGGTTGTTCAGCTCCCTTGGAAAGTGCTGCTGAGAAACCGGTGTACGTGAAGACTCACCTGAACTGGTTTTGCTCTTTTGTTTCCTCCTGCTGACTATTAATGTGGGTTTTATTACGTGGCTCCAGCCATGCCCAGAGCTTCCTTGCAGTGGATGCTGTACATGCTCACACGAAGGCACCTCTGTTCGGAAATGTGTAATTACAGCCTAATTAGGCAAGAGGGAGAAGGCTGACCTGCACGGGCTCAGCCACCAAGCTGAGGCTGGACACGAGCCGCCTGGCCCCCCAGCAGTGGGGCAGCCCTGGCTCTTCCCAAAGCCGGTCCCCCTTGGCTCCCCTGTGGAAGTGCCTGGGAGGAGTGGTCGCCCATCCCACTGATCCCGGCTGCCTCAGGTCCCCCTGCCCTGTGGCACCGCTTCCCGGTGCCCAAGACACCCCATGGGTAGAAGCAACAAGGCAAGCTGTACGTTGAATTGCACTCAAACGCTGGCACATTTGCTGCTCTGTTACCCAGAGTTTTCCTCCTGTGCCTCGCAGGCTCCACCTTTTTTTGCAGTACTTTTGGAACTGGGTCAAACCTGGTAAAAATTTAAGTATCAAAAGTTCAAGCAAAGCCAACACCATGTGTCAATCACAAGGAATCTTTTGCTGCTGGGAAAGGTATTATTTGAAAGCCCCAAATTTTCTCACAGTGTGAATTTTCCAGCCAAATGAAGTTGGTCGGGAATGTGGAAAGGAGATTTTTATTTTTTCTTCTGTATGACAAACTTGCTCCTTGCATCTGTGGGCAAAATCCTGGAGAGATTTTCTGCTGAAAAACACCATCCTCCCCAGCAGAGGTGATTCCCAATGTGACACCTTAAGCTGTGACACCTCACAAGGCAAGGAACCACTTCTCTGGGGAGCTGACTGATGTTGTTTTACTGGGGAACCTGGGCATTAGTGCTTATCCACCCTTAGCACAACCTGCCTCTCACCTTGGTACTTTCGGGGGGGGGGGGGGGGGGGG
>JAVJGJ010000001.1:114940250-114952912 GCA_035590215.1 Microhierax caerulescens | reverse complement strand
CAGGTATCTCCAGTTTTCAGGAGGCCATGTACAATGGGGTAATTAGGTCAACATCTAATCATGAGACAGATGCCTGTCATTTAAATATTGCCTGTTTCAAAGGAAGGCAGTTCAAAGGAAAGAATTTGTATAAACACCTTGTTTCTAAGTAATTTGACCAAAGAGTTATGCAGGTAGAGCAAAAACTTACAACAGACTTCTATGAAGACATCCATCTAAACACTTCCAGAGCCACAGAAAAAAATCCATCTTGCATCAGGAGAGGCTCCTTGAAGAGCTTAGGATGGGAAGCAGGAACTCTACAAAGGGACAGGCTGTGTGCCAAAGCTCAGCTGCATGAGGGTGTGGGACACTGCTAGGTGGTGACAGAAGGTGACAAATGTCCTTACCATGAAGGGAGCTCTTCCTTGGGCTGCTTCTGCCCTGCCTGCAAAGCTTTATCAAGTCACAAGCCTCAAACCCTTAAAAACCTTAAAGGAAACAAGAAAAAACTTTGGCTCGGAGGAAACAAAGGGGTTTTTACAAGTATGGGAGGAGGGGAAATTGTGGCTCCTCTGAAGCAGCTGGACATCTCCACCACTGGGCATCTCCACGCTCATAATGAGGGATCTCCACAAGAGGTGTCACCTTCAGCTCATATAATCCCAGTGAGTGGAAAACCCTTCCCATCTGCCTGCGTATTTATCCAGGTCTCCCTCCATCGTCTCACAGAGTGCCCACCATCACCTCTCGGTAGTTTTTCCCACTCCAGGCTCTTTTAAGATATGGGGGTTTGGTGCCCCAGCTCGGGCACCCAAAGCACCTGCAAATTATCTTGAAGACTTCTTCTCTCGGGGATCCTTGCAAGCACCTGCAGGTGGCAGGGGCTGTCCCAGGAGAGCTGAGAGTGTGCCTGGACCCTCCCCGGGCGCCCTGGCTGCCGGGCCAGCTGCTGTCAATGGCATCAGAACTTGGATTACATCGATTCTTGTGACACTGCCCAACTGAAACCCTGCTCCCCAAGGGAGGCTCGGCTTAATTGACTGTGGTTATTAATATTGTATTATCAGCAGCCAGATGGTCCAGAGACAGGCAGTTTTCATACATTTTACTAATGTCCTTCAGTCGAAAATTATTTCTACTTATCTTTTGTCCTCACATACTTCAGGTAGAATGACGTGTTAACAACTTCCACCACGAGCAAAGTCACCACGAGGAAGTGTCTGGCTGGAGAGCAGATGTGAAAAGGTGTCTCTGCGGGCTTTAATTAAAACAGCTCTGTGGAATGGCTGGAGTGTAGATGGAGGTGGTGGGTCCTTCCTACCAAACCTGGAAAACACCCAAAGCAGCTTTGCTGGAAAGGCTCTCCCCTTTGCCCTTTTTATTTCGCTCTTTCTGACTGATACTCAGGAGAGCTTGCAGTGGTGGATGCTCAGAATGCAACACCACCCCCACCCCCCGAGGCATTGCCAGACACTTTCCAGGTAAAGCCTCCACATGCAGGCATGCAGGATCTGCACAAGTCCCTGGGCTCATCAAAACCTAAAACTCATACGTGGATAAAGCTCAGGAGTGAGGGGAAGAGCATCTTTAACAGCACGGTCCTGTGTAGAAAAGTGACCATGGAGAGATACTTCAGGGAGGTCTTTAACCAAGGGGTTTTCTGGCCCTCAGGGGGGATTCAGGCCAAGAAATAGCCAGATGGTTCCTCTTCGTAGGTCACTTCACTTGATCCTAGTTCCAGCACTGTCCATTTGCTCCTTCTACACTTGACATGCAAATGACAGTTGAGATAAACAGAAGACACTGGGCCTGGTATTGCCAGAAGAAATTGCCCTGCACTGCTCCGCACGCCCCGTGGGTGAGGGGTTGCCCCACCTGAGCTCCCCGAGCTGAGCACAGTCCTGCCTCTGACACCAGCTCACCCCACGGCCCTTGGCATGTCCCAGCAGTGCCTTGGTGCCCACACTGGTACCCCAGCACCCACCTCCCCCACACACTTGCAGCGCTGCAGGGTCTGCCAGGGCTTGTCCTGCAGGAAAGCATCTCTCCAAGGCATGGTGGTGACGGGGTTTTCCTGTGACAAGCTTACACCTCCCTCAAAGTGTCACCAGCATGTCAGATCGGGAGCGCAGACCTCTGTCGTTAACCCCCCTCCCAATGAGTATTGCTGCTGACAGCTCCAGCATGACCTCAGGGAAGGTTTGAGGGGGGGGTGGAGGCTCAGGGGATGCAAGTGGGGTCTCAGGAGAAAGTGCTGGTGGTACCAAGAGCTCTGGGGACCGAGCTGCACTCAGACTCATGATATAAATACAACCACCCTGCTATTCCTGTGCAAATTACAGCTTCAGCACAGCCTCTGTTTTCTCCTTGCAGTGGGAAGGGTGTAATTTGGGGGATTTGCTAGGCTTGTGCCCAGCCGTGTGCCCAGCCAGCCTCCCGGCTGGGCAGTCCTTTAGCCCTGTGAGCGTGGCTATCAGGGCACAGCATGCATTCAGCCTGCCTCCCTGGCCAGAGCACAGATCCCCCCTCCCCCGCCATCCCCTCCCCACAACGCACCGAGTGTCGGGTCGGAGCTTGCACCGGTGGCTCGGCTAAAGCCCGTGGTCACACGTGGGCTTTGTGGGAACGAGGGGGCTGGTGGATTCAAAGGGTGCTGGGGAGGCAGGACCATGGGGGGATCCTGACAGCACAGCTCTGGCCCACTCTGGGCAGCTGCCAGTTATCTCCTGATGGACAGGCCATCAAAGAATAGGTAGAAAGCCTTTGAGCAGGCAGAGGATATCTAACATTGATAAACTATATGGGAAACTGTGGCTCCTACTGAGCGTTGCAGGAGTCGGCTGTACCCTGGGGAAGTTGTGGGGAGCACAACTCCCCACAGAGAAACAGGTATCTGGGGTGTCTGTCCCATCTCAGGCATAGGTTTAGGTGCAGGTTGCTCACTGCAGACAGTAGAGGAAGGGCAGGTCAATAAATAACCTATTTTGGGGTTTTGGTGAAGTGCTCAAAACAAGGTGAGCTGCATCTTCTCTAAGTGATAACGGTCAAACAATCTCGATGACATTTTTGGGGCATTGGATGTTTCAAGGCATTTTGTGATTTGCTGTGGAGACTTCTACTCTGTGGCCAGCGAGGTGATTTGGCTGAGCGCAGCAGAGATGCAGCATCTCCTCCACAGCTGCTCCTTGCTTGGCCCATGCTGTACTATCCCCAGCGATGGGTCGAGCTCCTATAGGCACAGGGTCCAACCACCCCTTGCCCTTGCCCAGGTCACCCACTGTACATGGGAACACGGGGCACAAATTTGTGCTGGCAGCATAACTGTCATTTCTGGCCCAAACACTTTGGTACTTGGCTATGCTGTTTCACCACTTTGGCCAAACCTTAAGCAGGTGGTCCTTCAAGTGTTTGCTTCTTGGATTAACTTTCCCCTCCTCCTAGAGCCATCCAATGAACAGACACATCTGACACAGAAACAGAAGTAGAGCTACTCAAAGGCATATTGCTGCAAAGGAACATGGGCTGGAGCCCCAGTGTCCCCAATGCTGCCTGCTGAGCCTCAGACACATCATCCTGGGTGATGCTTCTGCAGCTGCACATGGCTGGACCAGCCCAGGGCCATGTTCACACACAGCAGCCGGGACCTGCTCCAGGATGGAGTGGCTGAGCTGGTTTAGTTTATTTTCCTGCTGATCCACAAGCGAGGGCTCATCTGATGCCCACACTGCCAGGACCAGCATGTGCTCCCCAGGCTGGCCGCTTGCTGGGAACATCACCAGCAAAATAGCAAACAGATGTCATCCAAGATCGTTCATAAATATTTCATAGGGGCCTGTGAGCCACCCAGTGAAAGACAGAGACCTCAGTGCCAGCTCTAAGCTTATTACTGAATTCCAGCAAATGCTTCTAATTGGATCGGTGGCAATGACAATATTATTGACAGCAACAGAGAGAACAACCCGCTACAGTTTATTTGTTTTGCTGCGGGTACCCATGCTAATAAATGTAAATTGAGGGTGATGGATAAGACTTTCTGGAGACCTTCTTCTCTGTCTTGTTAGATTAACACAGAAACCTAAACAAAGAGGGAGATGTTAGGGAATGAGGAGAAGCCTGCAAAGATGAGCGCTGCTCTGAGGTGCAGGCAGAAGAGCAAAGGGAGTCACTTGGCATTAAGGCATTCGGTGTTTTCAGTCAGCTGCACCCAGACTGCAGCCATGGAGCGGGGAGGGCAGAGGAACACTTCCCAGAAATCCAACCTATTTGCCATTGGATTGAACAGGAATCCTAAAACTCCACCATGCTGCACGTGGATGCTGCTAACAGGGCGTTCTCCCGAAGGGCTCCTACTGCAATCAGAGCAAAAATCCCATTTCCTTAACAGTCTTCTAGTGACAGAGGTCTCAGAAAATAGGAGAAATGAAATGAAGTGTGAGAGGGTGCAGGATTCAGACTTCTGGTTTCTGTTCCCAGTTCTGCCATGTATTTGCCACACACCACTTATTTCCCAGAGGCTGTCCCTGTGTCACCAGGGATGATGTGACACTTGATCTGTTGCTGTTTCCAGAGCATTTTGAGGTCTTTGCTTGAAAGGAGCTTTTATTAAGGTTTCTGCATGCTAAGAATGGCCTAGGACTAATAAACATGGTTTAAGAAAAGTAATTTGGGGACATGACAGCAGCTTGGTTCTTTGTGCTTTTGGATGTGTAATCGTGTGTGTGCGTGTGTGTGTACGAGTGCATGTACTTCACAAATTCTCCTGAGATCCCCTTTCCATTTGGAGGCAAAAGACTGCCGTATGAACATAAGTGTTGGTACGGAAATATTTTATATGTAAGTATTAATCCTTTTTTTAAGCAGCCCGTTTATTAAAACTCGGCAAGTTTCAATTTTTGAAGCTGGTTTCTTGAGATGTCATTATCCTCCTGCTGGAGCAGATTAGCGGATTGCTAGAAGGATGCAATTTGAGCTCAATTAATTCTGCTTCAAGTCCCAATTCAGTGTTGCTAAATAGCTCTCAAACCCTCTCATCAGGTTATCCAGCACTCGGCTGCCTGCTGAGGCTGCCTTGGGACCGCATTTCTGCTGGGGCAGTCCTGCCCGCGCTGCCTGACGCCAGCCCCCTGGCACTGCTGGCACCGCTCCGTTTGCACCGCCGCTCTCTCTGTTCTAGAGGGCTTTGACAAGATTTTCTGCTCAGTTACTCTAAACTATCTTGCGTCCAGGGAGAAAACGCTGGACTGGTCTTGCGAAAATACCAACCCCAGCGTTCAATTTTTCTTCTCTTTTGTATCGCTTCTATTAAATCAGTTAAACCATTGCAGCAATCATTTTCTTGTCTGCTTGAATGCAGCAATAAGAGGGAACGGCAAAGCAAAGCAGATAAAATATAAAGCACGGAATAAAAATAGGCAGTTCACAGGCCAAGGTTTGGGTAGTTTTTTTTCCTTGGGTAAGACTTGCCTTGACTGTCATAAGTGGGATTAAACCAGAGCCTTGACTTAACCTGCTGAGCCCAGAGCCTGCAAATCCTCACTCATGTGGTTAGGTTTATGTGGGTGGAAATTGGGCTCCTGGCGTGTGTAAAGTGAAGACTGTGTAAATCACTGCCAGAGCAGAGCCACGGACTGCTCGTTCTTCCAGGCAGGAATTGTCTTTTCTTTATATGCATTTGCAAAACCTGTAAAATTGGGCCCAGAGCCAAGGCTATCCAAATCATTATTAATCTTGACCTAGTTTACAAACAGGTATCAAGTCCATTTCCTTCGTTCCTGTCCTTCCTCTCTTCCTTCCTTGCTCTCCCTCTTGTGCTCACAAGTATATACTGCACGTCCTCTTTCCTGCTTCCAGCCAGCATCAGTTACAACGAACCTACCTTATTTATTTTTTTAATTTAAAACAGACCTTATCATGATATTCAGCAACTTCCCAGCCTGCCATATCTGCTCTCACTGGATGCTCCAGAGAGGGGAGTTCGGGTACTGGAAGGCCACATAAGGCATCACTGTCAGCATGAACGTGGAGTAGATGACTCTTGTAGCTGCTTCTACTACTTTTATTTCAAGACAAGGAAGACTTCTGAAATGCAGGCTCTCTGAGAGAGAAATAACTGGCCCGGGGTTGGGGGATGAAGCTTTTTTCTTGGCAAAGGAGATGCGATGCAAGGGGTGTTCCCAGCAGTTGTGCAGAGAGAGGTAAAGACCCATGACAGCTGCAGCCTCATCACCCACAGCCTCCTCTCGCCACACGTCTAAGCTGCGAAGTGTCAAAACAGCACTGAATTGCCAGGTGGGACCACAGAGCCCAAACAATAAATGCACTTATCCTGAGCTCTAAGAGACTGGTGGAAATGTCCACGTTGCTGTCTTCTAAATGTCTCAGGGACTTGCTTTCGTACTGCCATACACCTGCCCACGTCCTTTTGAGCATCACCCCAGGGCCGCTACACCGAGAAGGTTCAGTCCCGTGGCATTGCTGCAAGCACAACACAGACTCTCCCATGCCCTGAGCTTGATGCTATTACTTATGCCCAAGTAAGCACGCACACAAACTTTTGGAGCTGGCAGCATTTTGCACATGAGCTGAGGACTGTCCAAGGCACTGGCAGTGCAGATGAGCCTTTCCGAATACATTTCTCCAACAAAAGGCAGAAAACATGGCTGGCTGAGAAATGTCAGCTTCAAAGGGATTCCCCTGGCACATTCCAGACCCTTGGCCCCATCAGGCAGCAGCCTGAAAAAATACTTGGTCCTTAAAGGTCAGCATGTGTCGCAGCAGTGGCCAGCTGGGGAGTGAAGGGCACAGCTGAGGGATGTGCTGGGAAGGTCCAGCCACCAGCCACAGGTGCCACATGCCAGCAGTCCCTCCCCAAACTGCCTCTGCTGCCTCGGTGTACTTCGTTTTCTTTCCCCTGTGCATCTGAGCTGGAAGAAAAAGCCCTGCCCCTGGCCATGCTGCATCCCTGCAGTTGCCAGCAGCACCCACCCTGAGAGTAGAGTGGGCTCCAAGCGTGGCAGTGCTGATGGCAGCGAGACCGTGCTCCCTGTGACAGATGGCAAAACCCTGGGAGAGATGCCACCGTCCCTGCGGCTGATGTCTGAGTGCCATGGACCTGCTCACCCGAACCCTGGGGGTGGACCATGGCAGCACGAGGGCAGCCAGCACCTTCTGCACTTGATGAGCCCCAGCAGGCACAAGGAGGTGACCTGTGTCCCTGTGCTGTCCCTTCCCACTTACACAGCCAGCAAGCCTATGCCCTCTTCCCAAATTTTCTCCTTCCCTGCTAGGAAGCTTGTGGGGTCAGTGCCAATTGCCCTCTCGCCTGGCCCACATCTTAGTTGAATGCACAGGCAGATCGCTTGGCTTTCCTGATGCTGCCCTTCATACAAGGCAATGCTGGAGTGTGGGAGTGCTCACAGGGACCTATGTTAGCGTGTATGGCCCCAAGGATTTGCTCTGATCCAGCTGTGCCCTATGGAGATGATAGCCGAGCAGGGAAATCTGCGCTACCCTCCACGCCCCACAGCACAAGCCCTGGCTCTGCTGGTCTGCACAGCCCCAACAGCACTGGGGCAGGCAGCTCTGTGTGGTGGCAGAGAAGCCGGGTCTGTGCTCCATCTCTTCTCAGACCACCACTGTCAGGGTGGTGGAGGTGCTCCCAGGAGTGCTGAAGGCATCCTTCTCTGCTGCCAGCCACCCCTGAACTGGCAGGTACTGGGGCTGCTGGTGTTACCATGCCCTACCATCGCCCTAGGGCAGCACATCCACAGCTGCTGGCCAGGGGAAACCATGGACATGGCAGCACTGGCAGAGCATGGGGGACCAGCACAGTGCCAGTCCTTCAGCTGTTGTTGGTTCTACCACTGGTGTGCAGGGTGGATAAATGCAGCCCTTTGTCCTGCTAAAATGCCTCTACCATGGACTGGAGGTCGAGGTGGGCACAAAAGTGAGTGTGCATTAATCAGATGGGCCAACTGCATCCAGCCCACCCTGACGGGGCTGAGGCTCAGCCTCATGGTATATGGTAGCCATGGGGTTTGCTACCGTCTAATGCAGCTGCCCCCAGGCCAGCCCGCTCTCAATAATGCTGATCAGCCCTTCCTGCTTGCAAGGACTTTGCTGCACCTGTGGGGGTTTTCAGGTATTGACTGAAGGGAGATGGATTGGTACACAGTCTGTATTGCCTTTGTGGTAGGGAATCCTGCAAAACACGGTGAAATGCTCGGACAGGTCTAAAGGAAGATGTTGCAGCTGGGGATCATGACTCCAGCAGATGCCTGCTCCTGTGGGGTCAACCCTGTCTTTCCCAAATATGCCCATGGGGTGATTCCCAGCTCATGTGAGCAACTGTGAAGCGCACAGGCAGGGCTCAGATGCCAGCACATGCATCTCACCCTACTTGAGGCAGGACAGCCTCGTGCACAGACCTAGCGGGCTGGACTCAATAACTACCACCTAGAATAACTTCATCTTGGAGCATGATTCCAAGCTTGAAGCCTTTCAGGTGCACAAGCACCCCAGGAGGCCTGAAAGCACTAAGCCATCCAACATCCCCCATGCCAAGGCTGAGCTGCCCTTGCCAGGGCTGTACAGAGCTGCTTGGAGGTGGGACCCACAGCCCTAAACGCGAGAGTCCCTGAAGACTGCAGTGCCTTAAAAACTTCTCTCTACACATTAATTTTCCCGGGAGTATGTCACAGCTTGGAGAGTTAATAAGAGCATCAGCTAAATGGGGAGGGAGATGGATGGCATGGAGGGGCTTCACTGCTACACTTCCCTGCTACAATTTCCAATGCATTTTTGCCAGCTTACGTCGGCAACTTAAGTCTTTCATCCACTGCTGTGTCAGTCAACCAGCAGCTCATAATGCCCAGTCGGGCTGGAAAGAGAACAAGCCGCTTCCAAAAATCACAGCCCCAAGTCTCGCCGCCAGCCCTAGTGCTCAGCGCAGGGGCAGGAGCAGAACAGGCCTGGAGAAGCAGCAGGGCAGGGGATGCAGGGGAAGAGCAGGCAGGAAGAAGATGCTTTTGGCAAGTCGAAAAAGAGGAAAATAGTGGAGATTTTGTTATCTTTTTTTTTTAAAATGGGAACTCCCTCTGAAACATGGGCATATTTTTCAAGGAAGTTTCCAAGTGGTGCTATATAACTGGAGATGACCTCCGAGTAAAATTACCATTATTGATTCATTAAACAGAAATTGTCCCCACCTTAAGCCTAACCTTCCTTGGTAACTTGGTGACAGTGGTGTCAGCAAACTAGAACGCTGCCACCAAGCCCCTTAAACGGGAGGTTCAAAAGGGTTGAGCCAAGGGTGAGGATCAGCACTACAACACCATCCAGAAAGAAAAATCACCCGACATATCTCTAGAGCAATTAGATCCCGAAGGAAGGTGATTTGTTAACACCGTGAGTCTGGCTCTTTTGTGCAGAGCCCAGACATCTGGCAGAAGCACGAGGGGCTGGTGGTGGCCGGCTCCAACCCCACTGCCAGCCAGCGAGCTGTGCTCATTGAAACACTGACCGTGATTCTCATGCAAATGGCTGGATGGCGAGAACAGATGTGAAACATTTGGTTCTGTTCTTGTTGGCTTGTAAAGAAATAATGCAACTGGAAGGGGGAAAAAAGGGGCCAAACAGGGTGCAGGGGGAGAAAGTTTATAACAATGGTTCTCCCTTGGTGGCCCGAAGTGATGGAGTTTATGTCAGGCTGTGCCAAATTCATATCTCTAAGTGAATGGGACCAGCCTTGTCAAGCTTTGAGGTAGGAGCAATACACAAATATTATAAATACAGGAAAGTGTAGAAGCTATGTCATGTCCAGTGTGGAACTATCAATCATCTCCTTCCCGTCCTAAGTTTATAAAGTGGTTTCTGATGGTACTTAGACAGTTTATGCCGGCCGTGTGGACTGGCTGGAAAAGCTGACTGCATGCTCCAAGTATGTCGCATTTGCTCTCACGGAGCTCCAGTGATGAGGTGCCCTGGCAGGTTTTGTTGATATTAGCAGAAGGAAAGAAAAAAATCCATGGGTGCAAAGAAACGGGCAAGCCGAAAACACAAGCCATGCTCCAGCTGACCCCCGCCTGGAAGGAGCATGGGGTGTCCATCACCTCCCTTCCCACACCCTTGGTCAGCACACGGGATGGGGAGACAGGGCTGGTGGGAGAGTAAATTTAGTAGCGACATGGATGCACAATGATGCTACTTCTCTGTCATTTCTCATCATGGCTCTGTAACTACAGAGTTACCACTGTCTGTCAGCATGGGACACCCATCCAGAAATAGATGTGTCTCCAGAAATGTGTATGAGGCCCTTTTTCTGTGGGCATCCATGCAGCAAAACCTATGAGGACACACATCCCTCAGTGAAAAATCCACGTGACGTGCAGATGCACAAAGCTTGCACGTTGCAAACATGCAGATGCCTCCCACAGCCGTATGCATGCCCATGCCTCCATCTGCTACACAACATGCAATGCAAATGCTTATACACAGACAAGAGCATCCCTTGCACGCACACACACTGGACTGTGTATGCTTGGCTTTTCCCTTCTTTATCTGGATGCTTCTGAGCTGGGACACAAGCCCACAAAATGAAGGGGAAGCTGGCAGCTGAGCTTGTCCTGCCTTCAGTAGTGCCTGAGCCCTCCCAGCACGTTGCTGCAGGTGCCTCTGACAGCTCCCAGGAGGGAGGGAAGGGCTCACGGGTGAACAAGGAGGCCAGGAAGGGAGTAGAAAGAGTGGGAAGGGGGAGCATGAGGACTGGGAGGCTGAGAATTGACAGATCTGGTTCGTGCATGGTGGCTGTAGAGGCCAAGAAGAGCCATTGCTGGCTATCAACGTGTTCAGACTAACCTGGCCTCATCTCGGCCCTCTTCCCTGGTAGAGGAGGTGACCACATCTCCCTGGGCATGTCTGGTTGTGGCTGTCTAACCGGCTAGTCCTGTCTAACCTCCACCCAACCCCACCGCTCCTCTTAGCCCAACCTCACAGGCAGCTGCTTATGTTTTGTGAAGCACTGAAGACCATGTTTTGAACCAGCCGAGCTGACGACTGCCTGCTCAGCTCAGCAATTACACACTCTGCTCTGTGCTGTACATGCAAATTAGGCCTAAAATGACACTGGGATGTTGTGCTCCCAAGTTGTCAAAATCTTGTTCCTGGGATCGCCTCCAAAGCCCTCCAGCGCCTGGGATGCACTTGCCAGCCCAGTGCTGCCCAGGAGAGCTGGCTCTGGGGGTGACGAGTCACACCCCACTCCGGTCATACCCAGATCTCATCACAGTGGGGCAGGGGGCTTATCTGTGAGCTGATGTGAGGGTGTGAATCCTCATAAACACCCCAGGGTGTGCCGGCAGGTGGGTGCAGACACGCTGCCAAACGCACAGCAGGGCAGGTTTCCCCCTCCCTGGGCTTCTTCTGGGGGGTTTAGCGCAGCCATCGCTGCTGTTCAGCCATGGCCCAGCCCGATCTCGAAGCCTTGGTGAGTTATCCAGGCATGACTTCACCCACGGCTGAAGCACAACCATCTCAGAGCTGGCAGTGGGGTTTAGCATCGCCTAGCAGGAGCGCGGGATGTCTGAGGATGGGATGCTAAGAATACAGTATTCAGCCCAAACTCCTGGGGTGATGCAAGGAGGCCAGATTTCCCATACAAGGCAGGAATGTGCATCTCTCATTCCCCCTTCCAGCAGGAACTAATGCTATGTTACTGCTTTGCTTCCTTTTAAAGTGCTCTCTCCAGCCCAGCAAAGCCAATAAGCAGATCTGTCACCAGCTCCGCTCAGCCAGGACGGAGCGGGAGCAGCAGCGCAGGGTCTCCCGGGGAGGGGGGCAAAGCCCACACCCTTCCCTGCAGCAGCTCCCTGGGGATTTGCCAGCTCTGACGCTGGTTTGCGGGGGGACATCGTTGCCCCTCTCTGCCTGCTGGTTACACCATAGGGCTCAGTGTTTTCTGGGTGTTACAAACACTCTGGGAGCACTGTGGGGCTTTGGGCTCAGGTCCTGTCACTGGGCCAGTTGTTTCCAGCTGTGATTTCAGCTCTCCTGGGGAGGGGGGTATTTAAAAGGGATCACATGGCAAGTGCAAGCCATGAGGCTCGAATCAGTGCCTCCACTTTCAACCCCCACAAGTACCACAAAGTACCATTGCTGTACAAAGGGCAAATTATCCCTTAAAACCTGCTGTGAAGGGAGAAGCTCATGGGATTTACAGCCAGCCCTTCGTCAGTGGTTCTCTGGCTCTGCTGTCCAGCATCTCTGCCCTGTCCCAGCCCTTTAGGAGCCTAATTCAGCCCTTGATGCTCTCTAAGCATTGCTTGATATCCAATAAAATCAATTAAAAAGGCTGCCCTTAACTTCAGAGCCACTCGGTTAAGCCTTTGCAGAGAGCCAAGGCTTTGTATGCTCTCTCATGAGGAACAAAGTGACCCAGGATGCAAGCAAGGGCAGCTCCCACCCCACATAGGGCAGACCTTGTCTCCAATCTGGTCCTTATGGTCATTTTCTCCAGCTGGTGCGTCCATCCTGGGCTGGAGAAACCTTACCAAGTGTATCTTCGTCAAAGCCAACCCTTCTCACAACAACACAAAACCACAAAACCCACAAAAAAACACTTTCCCCAAAAGCACATTTTTAACAAAGAAAAAAAGTTGTCTCAACAGTTTGAAACCAGCCTTCCC
>JAVJGJ010000001.1:114912554-114928933 GCA_035590215.1 Microhierax caerulescens | reverse complement strand
CCCCCCCCCCCCCCCCCCCCCCCCCCCCCCCCCCCCCCCCCCCCAGGCTGACAGCAGCTGGGAGCAGCTGTGTCCCACCTTGTGCTGCCTCCCATCCTCTGTGCCTGAAATCAAGGTGCAGTCGGAGCCCTGGGGATGGAGGAGTCGGGCCACTCCGGCAGCAGCAGATGGCCTGGAGGTCCGTGGGGGTTTGTGGTCACCATATTCAGCAGCGCAGCCTGCAAGTGCTGTGAAGGCATGGAAGTGGGGATGGGAGCGTAGGTGTGGGGGGCAGGAGCACGTGGATGATGCCAGGGGAGACTTCAAGGGAGCGAGTACAATCCGCACAAGGTGGAACAGGACCAGATGGCCATCAGGAGGAAAAGACCTTGTTGCAAAACCCCCTGCGGGAGGGAGATGCTGTAGCACTAGTTGCCTTAAACTGATCTTCTCCCCCACCTTTCTTCAGCCATCCTTGCAGCCTCTGCAAGAAACACCAGGTCATCAACTGCGTTCAGGGTGTGCCCAGGCCAGAACGTGGGTTGTGCCGTTGGACATCGAGTGTGAGCCAGTTGGAGTGTTCCACTCCCTGGTGTTGTGCACTCCTGCTTGTAGGAGGGTCTGGTTTGGCAGCGCCTGCTCCTTGCCCTGGGAACATCTCATCTGCCAAATACATCTGAATTACTAATAGCATCAAGTGCAGCCTGCAGCAGTGTCTGTGGAAATTGCAGCCTTGGACAAGCTCATGCTGAAGAGGATCAAGGTCCTTGTTTATTTATTAGCTGTGTAATCAGAGACCTCCCTGTGCTGAGCCCATGGTGCCAGGTGCTGTATGAAAAGGGAACAAAAGCTGCTCTTGGCCCCAAAGCCCTGGTAATTCACTGCAGAGAACAGGTGGGGAAAGGCTGGGACAGGCACAAAAACGGTGGAGAGTGTGTTGGCTGGGCAGCGTGGGTCTCCTGGCCAAGGAGTCATTGGAGATGGAGTGTGGGGTGGGTTTATGGGTGGCTGAAGGCACCTCTCCTTGCTGGGGGAGAGCAAGGGGGAGGAGGAGCTCATGGAAATGCTGGTGAGGGCTGGGGTCGTGGAGTCTGTTACACAAAGACACTAACTGGTGCCGGTACTCATGTGCTTTGCTGCCTTTGGCATGATCTGGGCTCAGAAACTCCAAAGCATTTTGGTAAAGATTGGAAACAGTTTGACATTTGGCACCCTCCTGCTGGGGCGGCATCTCAGTGTGCCTCAGTTTGTGATGTGGGAGGGAGGTCGCTGCCCGGGGCTGCAGCGGTGGAGCAGCAGGGCTGTGACTCTGACATCTCTCTCTGGCACAGACATGGGGATGTATAATGGAGCCTGAGCTTGTTGGGCTCATGCCGTGGGTTAAACAGCACCCAAAGCTGGTGAGCCCACCGGAGCTGCTGGCAGAGATCCTGCAGCCTTGGCACAGCTCCGGCTCGCCACCCTCTCATGGCAGGGTGCCACCTAGTTTGCACACCTGAGGGACAGCACCCACGGAGGTGGCACCGTCCAGACACACGCTCCTAGCAAGATCTAACTGCAAAGGGCTGGGGCTGGGCTTTTTTCCCTCTTACTCCTTAAACAAACCCCAACGGGTTATTTTTTTAGGTGGTTCTTTTAAGGATTTTGCATCTATACGTATCACTTCTGTTTTCTGTTAATGGAGAAGTTCAGATCCAGGTTCGTGTTCGTTCCTGATGATGGGGTGAGTGCCTGAGCTGGCGTATAAGGAGACATCAACCCTGTTCCTGTTAGAAAGCATCAAAATAAATACTTAGGATTTTATTGGACTCTTCTCTCAGCAGATCCTGTGGTATTCACGGGGATATACCAGGGAGGCTCAGAAGTCAGTAGACCCCATCCTCCTCTTCAGTACCGCTTCTTGTCCCAGTCCCTGAGGCATGGGGGGCTGGAGGGGTTCAGCACCTTCCCCAGCCACCCCATGGCTCTGCCTGGGGCTGGGCTGCTTGAAACCAGGGCTCCCCTGGCCCTGCTGCTGCTGCTGAGCAATCTTGAAAATATGGCCTCGACTGTCCAAGATTTTGTCAGTTAAATTCATAGAGCTGGGTCTCATGAAAAGCAGCACAAAGCTCCAGCTGGCTGGGGTGGGAGCCCATTTATGGCGAAAGTTGTGATACTCTCCTAGAGAAGCAGCAGATTCACCCCTTAAGCCACTAGTCCTCCTTTAAGGTAGATCTTGCAAATCCTCACCTATGCACGTAGGCTGTCTTCCTGCCATCGACTGCTGCCTTCGGGGGGGGGGGGCTCCTGGAAGTAATTACATTGAGTCTGGGGTCCGGGGCCGTGCTCTGGCTGCACTATCACCACCGATACGTTTGTTGGCTGCAGCCGAGCTAGGATTTCACCCCGACCTTTTGAAGTCTATAATAAGAGCAGTTAGGTCTGGGGAGGGGGAAGGGAGCTGGTGCCTTTCCAGAGAGTTCAGAACGAACAACAAGTGATCAGAAAACCTGAGAATAACCCCCCATGAGCCCCCTCCCTGACATAGGCATTAAAACCCCTGAGCTGCTAATTATGCTTTTCCCCTGGAGAATATTGAGGTAACCCAAACTGCTTTTGCAATGAAACAGCAGAGGCTGGCAAGGGGGAGCAGGGGCGGTTGTTGTGGCCATAAATCTTTGCAAATTCTCATTACATGCAGGTATTATGGACGGGAAGTGGATTAGGTTGCAGTTAAAGTTGCATCGCTGGAGTTGGACACTGGGGTCATACCCCCTTAGAAAGCCCCATGTGGGTCACTGGGGATGCCCGTGCAAGGTCTGTAGGACTGGGGCCATCCTGGGCACTCTGACAGTGGCCAGTGTCTCTGCCTGCCTCCTGTGTAATCCATCTCCTGCGAACTTTGGTTTTTCATGGTTTGGAGTTAAACATGTTAACCTCCAGTCTGCGTCTTCCTGAGCCCTTGTGACTCCCCGGAGGGATGTGTGAGCAGGACAGTGCCTGCAGTGAGAATATAAATAGAGTTGCTCAAGGAAGTGAATTACTCTTGGCATTTCTTTCATTGAATGATGTGATTCTGCAGGAGGAAATCTTTCAGCAAAAGAAATCACCGGTTCCCTTCATGCATGGCAAGACCATCCTTCTTGCTTCCTGGAAGCGAGGAGATTTTTAACATGCTCTTGGTGTTGCAACACCATCTGTTGCAGAGATAGAAAGATCCTCGCTCAAACTCCCCCAGGCTCGAGGCTGCTGCTGGGTACATCTCTGGTGGGAGATAGAGTGGGAACTTCCCGTCACGGCCCTGGCAGAGCTTTGGAAACCTCGTGTGGTTGTTTTCCCCACTGTCAAGCAGCTGTGCCCAAGCGATGCGTAAGAAAATCCCACCTGTGCAACTCTAGGTATCTGGGCACCTTCCTTGCGCAAACCTGTTTAGATTGTGGATGCCAGCACACAGCTTCAGCAGGATCCTGCCTAGCTCCCGGCTGCGAGCAGGAGATGGAGCAGCCTCCCCTGCCCCAGCCACACCACTCAGCTCCACTTCCCAAGTGCAGCCAGTGGCTGGAAACTGGGATGTGAACAGTTGGATCAGGTCTGACCACAGTTGCTCTTCCCACACCTTCCCCTGGTGGGAGATGTGCAGGTTCCAGTGCCTATTTCTATCCTCTAGTGGGATCTTTTTTTGCTGAAAATTTCAAAATACCAGGCTTATTTGTTCTGACATCGCCCGTTGGAAAAGGGGCTCCCTCCCGCAGCCCATGCTCTCTGGGGAAGCCTTTTATGGGAAAATATCAAATCCAATTGTTTTGACTTCCATGTTTATCTGATGGTTTGTGTGTGTGTGCACGCTCACGTGTGCATCTTTGGGCTCTCAAGTGTTGCATTTTGTCATTAACATTCCATTTCTGCTTTCATAGTATTATATCATAAAGTTAAGTACCATATACCAGCATCTTTTGATGTAATTTGAACACTTTTGCGCTGTCTGGACTGTTTGGGAAACCCATTTGGGGGGAAAATTCCCAAGTGTTGGCATGTTCCAGCTCAGAATAAAACAGGTGAGGAAACATCTGGATGTCCTACCCGGGGGAAGCTCTGTGTCCTGACCCCTCTGGCACAGGGTTAGCAAGTGAAAGGCAGGAGATGCGATGGCTCAGAAGTGGTGTGCAGAGCTCAAGGAGGTGGCCTGGCTCAGCTGCGACCTCCAAAAACACGTTCGAGGATCAGTGAGCCCACGGTGCTGATGTGCTCTGAGCCCTTGTAATGTGCCAGCTGGAGAGGTCGCTTTCCCCATTTTGCATCTGGACTTCGTTGGCTCCAGAGTCCTTCCCCCAACTGGAAATTTGCTCCTTACATCCTTTTGGTCTCAAAACATTGCTGGACTCCGGGTTGTGCCTTGCCAAAATTTGCTTTAAGCCTCAATAACAAGGTGTTTGGGAGGACGCTGGGTCACCTGGTGCAGCAAGGTATGGCTTTCCCCTGCTCCTGCTGGACCTCTGCCCATGGGGGCTCCGTAGGCATGGATGGGGGGAGCAGTGGGTTACCTGGGTGCAATTAGTCTTGTGCCATTAATGTGTTGTGATTTGCAGAGGTAAAACTGATGGCAGCAGAGCGAGGCTGTATGGTGTTCCAAAGCCAGAAGCAGGGGGAGATCTTTCTCCTCTGAGACACAAACGCTGGGTCAGTGGCCTCGGCCATAGTGTTTTTCACTTTGCACACCCACGCTGTCAGGAGGTGCCGGTAGAGCCACGTCACAGCCATTCCCCCGCGGCTGGCACCTGGTCCCTGAGTTAGTGCAGTGCCGTGGCCGTCAGCAGCATCGGTGGAATGGAGGATGCTCCACTCCACCAGTGGGGAAACAGGCACAAACGCGCCCAGGGCCTCTGGCAGAGCAAGGCTCAGCACATGGAACCTCTTGGCATCTAGCTCCACACTGCTGTTGGTCTCCTCTAACTGTGGTAGGAAGGGAGGTTGTCCGACACCGGCATTGGCAATGGGTGTTCAGTGTGTACTGAGCTTCCCTTGGCATCAGCTGCGTCCCTCCCAGTGCTGCTGGGCTCCTCAGCCTGCTCCTTGTGCTGAAGGTCACGGAAAGTTCCCCTGACTCCTCTCATGAGGGCTGAGGGTGCTAATCCCTGCATTCGGGCTGACTTCCAGCTCAGGTAATTCTAGTCTCTGCCCCTAAAAATTAACTCTGCAGTTTCAGCTGGCTCCAGTTGCCTTTGTTCCCCATCCACAGACCTGCTGTGCTACTGGCAGACACCCCCAACAGGGCTCAGGGCTGGTGGCTTTTGATGACTGGGAAGTGGTCTTTCTCGTCTGCAAGATGATTTGGGGTTTTCTCTGTGCAAAAGCTGTGTGTCATGGCAAGGGTTAAAGCTAATGTTGTGCAATAATCCTGCCCTCTTGCACGGCTGAATTGTGCTGTGTGAATATTAATATTTGCTTATAAATGTTTGCCTGGGTTTTATCAGGCTTGTACCTGTGTGACAATGGTTGTTAGCTCCTTCGGCATCTCTGAAGAAGGAAAAAACCAAACCCCAGATCTCAGTGCACGCAGGGTGACGTGCAGAGCTGGGTGAGCGGAGCATTGTTCAGCCGCCTCCGGTGCAGGGCTTGGTGAGACCCCACTTGTGCATGTTGGTTCCACCAACACCTGCTGCCCTGTGTGCCCTGTCCCAACCAGCCTCTCAGCAGGGCAGGGCCACGTGGAGGAAGAGGAAGATGCTGAGCGCAGGCATGTGTGCACATGGATGCACTGGTGCCCAGCTGCGTTAGGGGCAGGGGGGGGCAGTGACCAGCTCTCCCCACAGCCTTAGCTTATTGGGGCTTTACTGGGTTTCTTGCTCCACTGATGCCTTAGAGGTGCCACAGCTTTGCCACGTGCTGGGAGAGTCCTTTCCACCTGCTTCTGGGCTGGAGGCCATCGCTCCTCCAGCTCCCTTGTCACAGGGTTGACTACACCCACAAGTCCACTTAGTTGCACCTTTATCTCCTTGGGTGCTCATCATACCATCCACCAGACTTTTCCTCCTCCCCTGCACTCCTGTGCTGGATCGTCGAGTGGCTGTGAGCTGGGGGACTCTCCCAGGAAGGGAGATCTCGAGCTTTGCTAAAGACTCTCCCTGCAGCCTGAGTCCAGAAGCTGCTGAGAGGGAGATTTTGTGGTGTGGCTGAGACATCAGTGGGTGTCCCTCTTGTGCCTCCAT
Source organism: Microhierax caerulescens (assembly GCA_035590215.1). Classification (NCBI taxonomy): domain Eukaryota; kingdom Metazoa; phylum Chordata; class Aves; order Falconiformes; family Falconidae; genus Microhierax; species Microhierax caerulescens. Next base: position 114,922,769 of record JAVJGJ010000001.1, on the reverse strand, counting down.
CTGTACTGTCAGCAACAGGTTGGAAAGAAGCAGAAATAGGGACTTTTTAAAACAGTGTGAGATTAAATAGTGAGACTGGCTGCCACAGAAGATTTTGGCTAAAAGACTCTAAAAGGGCTCCAGAAATGCTTAGCAAAGGAAGATGCATCAGGAGCTTTAAGCATGAGGGTCCAGAAGCTAAGTCCAGTGGAGGGGTTCCCCGAGCCGTGGCTGGGGAGGGGCCCAGGGGTTTACTGCTGCTGCTGGCACAGGATTCAGCTCAGGGGGCAGGGGGACCCCAGGGAGACCTAGGGAGGCTCATCTTCCCGTAACTGTTACCAGGGGAAAATACGATTGGTGTTATTTGGTTAGAAATGCACTTTCTGGAAGGGGGTGAATGTTCCAGTTGGCATCAAGTGGCCAGTGGTTGATAGCGAAGAAGGGAGCATTGCACTTTGCACCCCTGGGTACGCCTGCACCCCGTCAGCTCTTGTGCTGAAGAGTCTGTGTGTGTGTGTAACTATGTTGGTTCATACCAGATGCAAAGAAAAATAGAAAGATTCCCCTTACCATTTACAGGCTAGTGAGAACTGGGTAAGCATCCCTTTGGATTTCTGTGCTTCTTAAGGTACCCAAGGCTGCTCCCTCTGAGCAGCGCAGCAGGCAGCGGCTGGTAGCAACCCGGCCCCGTGGGCTGAGCTGCTGCAGCCCCGCCGGGACCGATGCTTGCTTTGTGAACATTTGGAGGTTTAAGGTCTGACTTTCACCTCAGCTCTATTTCTGGCTGTCTGCTGGGTGATTTTGCTGCCCTGATGGAGCACATGAGCCCCGTTTCTCTGCCCTGTGCAAACCTGCCTGGGGTTAAAGGGCTGCTGGAGGTCCCTGAGCAAGCACAAACCCACCAGCTCATCTGTGTCTTGATCCATGAGTGTCTTGCCCAGCTGCTCCTTGTTGCGCTGGGGTGGCCGGTTCCCACCTTGCTGTTCCCCAGGGTCTGGCTCGGACTGGACTCTCCTTAGGGCAGGAGATGGGATTTTGTTGTGCACCTGCGATGACAGGAGAGCTGTGCTCCTGGGGACAGCATGGGCATCACCGTGGCACAGACAGCACGTGTTGCCTGTCTCCTGTGTCATGTCCAGGGCAGCTGGGGAGACTTGGGGACATACTCAGCCTGGTTGGGTGTTAGTGAGCAAGGGCTTGTTCTGTCCCCTGCCTCAGTTTCCCCATCCGTGAAATGGGGTTGTGCTGATAAGCTCACTCATAAAATACTAAGGTCATTGCTGAGGGTGCACCTGGCGGGGCTGGGACTTGGCTTTCCTGCAGCTGGTGAGCACCGGGGTCCATCCCTCCAGCATCGCCCTCGCCGGGTTGCATTTTCTCTGACCACGGGCAGATGCAGAGGGTTGCACACAGGGTCACGTCGGGTTTAAATGTCATTTCCACATGCACGGGGGGTGATCCCTGCTCAGCCCAGCACAGGAGCCAGGCGGGGTGCAGTGGTGCTCAGCCCCCAGCCCTGCCGTCCTAATGAGTCGTGATGCCGCTCCGCCTGCTCGCTCCCGGCTCTGCCACCCTCCCCTCCAGCAGCAGCAAATCCTCTGGAAGAGCCTCAGAAAGAAAGAATTGCATAGGACACGCAGGCGGTTAGCCCGGGAGCCTCCGAAGGGGCCGAGCCGGGGGAAGGACTTTGTGGCCTGACCCAGATGCAGTCACAGCATTTAATTGAGTTTGACCAGCGCCGCTGGCGTGGGTCAGGGTCAGCCCCAGTGGCAAAGCCCACTCAGGCACTGGGGTCGCTTTGTGCGGTACTGGGACGGGTTGAGCTCTGCCTTGCCTGCTGGGGGTCCGTGGCCGTCTGTCACATCACGGGGACCCGCTGCCCCCATGGTGCGGCAGGGTGGGCGAGCCTGCCTGTGAGCTGTGTGTTTCAAGGGGGCTGCACCGCAGAGCGTTACCGCTTCACCCGCCTGTTGCTCCCTAATCGCAGCTGAGTTGTCTGGCCAAGTGACAGCAAACTGCCAGGTCACAGCTGACCATAGAACCATAGAATTGTTTAGGTTGGAAAAAAACATCAGGGTCATTGAGTCCAACCATTAACCTAACGCTCCTAAGGCACCTGGATGTGTCCCTCTTTCTGGTGCTCCCATCCCTGCAGCCCAGCTATTCAAGAGGCTTTATGACAGTAAAATCCAGCATTTATTGCCCTCCCTTCCAGCCTGCCCCAAAACGGAGATGGGATGAAGAAATTGGTGTTTCTTCATCACAGCCTGCCTCTGCCAGGCCGTGCAGGGGGGCAGCAGCTCGTCTCCCCAGCCACTGGAGCCAGGCACTAGCATCGCAGGCGGTTTCTTGCAGCAGAAGCTGTGCAGCAGAAGAGGAGAAGCCGTGGGCTTTGTTTATCTGTCAGGACCCACCAGCTTTCCCAGGCCAGATGTAAAACCTCTGGTTTCCTAGTGTAACTGTGGATTCTTTGGCACATGAGAAATATGCTGTTATAGCACTGAAGTTTTAAATTATTATCTATTTTTGGGCAATATAAGCATCTCCCCAGCACACGATTCTGCTGCTGCTTTCTCGGCTCTCACCCCACAGCAATCCCCCCAGCCCCACTCTCGGAAGCTGCCTGGGCTCGGTCACATTATAGCCCTGGGAAGGTAGAGGAGAATCAGGAGTGGGGACTGTAGAGGAGAGGAAGGAATTTGGGTGTGTTTCCTCCGGAGTAAATCTGGCTTAAAGTTATGAGTGACTCTGAATTTTATTAAAGCCCTGAAAGCAGCGCTTGGTTCTGTTGGGCAAATCGAGGAGCATTGTAAAAGCTGGTGTAAGATGAAGGAACTGAAGCCTGGGTGACCTGCAGAGCCATGCTCAGCCCTGGCTGCTCCCAGGAGCTTTCTTGGCCGTGGAGATATCCAGGGGTGGAGTGGTCCAGACCCTGACTGGAGCCCAGCATGGATGGGGTATGCATCTTTCTTCTTCCTTCCATCCCTGAGAATTTCTGCTGAACAGCCCGTGGTCGTGGGTGCCCTGGTGGGTCTAGTCTCTGCTCATGGTCACCTTTGTGGGCACCTTGGTTGCTGGGAGCCAGCTCTCCCTGGAGCCTCCTTGCACATCCCCAGTACAAAGCCAGATTTACCAGAGCGGTGGTTTTGCACTAGCAGCTGAGCTTGCTCTCCTGGGAGTCTGTCTGCGTGGACTGTGCTCTTGCCCAGCACCCCTGGATCCGTGGGCGGCTCTGCCCAGTGTGGGGGGTTGTTTGGCCCCTTGGCTTCCCAAAGATGTGTCAGCATAGGGGGTTCAGAGGAAGCTCTGTCCTGCCTGACCTCCTAAGCCAGGCGTCACATGCCCGGCATACCCGAGGAAGGGGCTCAGAAAGGAGGTGCACCACGTGCTGGAAGCCATCCTGTCCCTGCACTGTCCTCGGGGAGAGGGCACTCACCCAACCCCCGCACTTAGGAGTGGAGCCCTGAGGTGGTCCCATCCTGCCCTGCCCAACCTTTCCCACCCTGCTCCAAGCCCTCAGGTCCCTAAAGCCATGAAACATATTCCAGCAGGATGCTGGGGGTGAGCAGGAGAGACCGGGTGCTCTCCCTCCCGCTCCCTGCAGGCACCCCCGGCAGAACCAGGAGGCACAGCCCCTGCCGGGGGCTGCGGGCCATGGGGCTCCCAGGGGAGAGGAGTGGGGAGGGAGCTTTAAGGAGTAATGAACGGCCTCAGCCGCTGCAGGGCCATGGGTCAAAGAGGCCCAATTATTTCCTGGTGATGTTTCTGCTGGAGGGGGCGATAAGCCGACACAGCAGATACAGGTCCACCTGACCCCCGGCTTTGGAGCAAAGCGAGGGCAGGGACAATGGGGACATCCCCTGAGTGCCACCCATGCTCTCCTCAGAAGGACTTTCAGACACAAGCCCGTGGGTCACCCCGACATTGGTGACTCGGGCATGGTCCCCCCTCCCAGCACAGATTTCCAGGAATGCCGTCTTTAATGTCTCCCGCTAGGCAAATCATAGCCATCATATGTTTAGGGGAAAAATTGGATTTGCCTTGTAATCAAATCAATGTTAAATAACAGTAATTCTAACTCCGAGGCTCTGTGTTTAAAGTGCTGTTGGTCTCTAGGGATCATTGGAGTTATTTAATCTAATGAAATCACCATTACTGTCTAATGAGGGTGCACCACGGGGATGTCTTTCCTGGGAAGGAAAGCAATGGTTAAATAATTGGCACTCAGGGCCAAATTTTCGGGGGTGGGTGGGTGGTGGTGGGGTAAACAGGCAGAGTGCAGTAAGCTGAAGGTTTCACCCAGAGCTCTTTGGCTGTGTCTTGCTAATGGTGGCTGTCATTGCTCAAGGCATGTGGGTGGTGAGCACGTGCCGGGGCTCTTCCCATCACCTCCCTGGGCAGACTGGACCTCACTGGTCCCACCTTGTCCCTTTTTCTGGCCCAAGCAGGAGTTACGTTTTCTAACCCATCTCAGTGCTCCATCCCGTGTCACGACTTGCTGGGCTACCTCCGGTGGGTTGTTCTCTGCCTTGGCTTCCCCTGTGCTCACCTGGGCTGTGCTGTCTGCTGGTTGTTAAGCTGTTTTCCCCCAAACCTGCTGTACTTTTTTTCATTTTCATTAAGCACTTTTTCCTTATCTCCTTTTTAGAGGGAGATAGGACCTGTTCCAGTTCACATTTTCCGTGCTGGCTTCACAGCAATTTCTGAGCCTCCAGTCAATTCAGTCATTATGGAGCAAGCCAAGCCGTATTGAGCCGGCTGTTTTCATAGAATCATAGAATCATTTAGGCTGGAAAAGACCTTTAAGATCATTGAGTCCAACCATTAACCGAGCACTGCCAAGTCCACCACTAAACCATGTCCCTAAGTGCCACATCTACACATCTTATAAATACCTGCAGGGTTGGTGACTCAGCCTCTTCCCTGGGCAGCCTGTTCCAGGGTTGACAGCCCTTTCCTACGCGCTGAACTTACTGCATTCAAATATATTGGAGTTATATCAGCACTAGGCAGGGACAACCTTTTCTTGACAACCCTTTCCTACGCGCTGAACTTATTGTATTCAAATAGATTGGAGTTCTATCAGCAGCAGGCAGGGATTCTGCTGCTGTCAAATACCAGCACAGCTGTATCCCATGTAATGGGGGAGTGTTCCTTCCCTGTAGCGTGCACGCTCTAGTTTCCCATTATTATTTCTTTAATAAGACTGATACTTACTGTACATCACTCATTTGCTGCTAAAATTGGAGCCATTAGAGCAGTAAGTGGCAATTACCTTCTAAGCGGTGTGGTGTGTGAGCCCAGCGCGGTGCCTCCCCAAAGGAGGAGGCTGAAACCTGCCTTTTGGGAGCAAGTGCCCGTGAGCAGCAGCCTACAGCTGCCGAACGCTGCGTAGGGAGGGCTGGGATGGCTGTCCAGAGCCCAGCAGCCTCCACAGGGAGGGTTGCACCCACAGGTACTGGGAGAAGATACATCTGGCTTGATGTCCCTGGATGATGAGGGTGAGAGTTGTTACCTCGTGCTGCTGAGTTATCTCAGGACGTGTTACCCACCCAGTGGCCAGGCTGCTCTGAGCAGCCCCAAGTGCTTTCTCCCCTGGAACACCATCTCCATGCTGAAAAAAAATCTAAAAAGGAACACGTCTGGTAATCTAATCATATTAAGTGCTCCTGAAATCACGTCTACACTGCACAACAGCATGCCAGAGGTCTCTGGAAGAGCAGATGAGAGCAGGGCTGGTGAGGATGAGGTGCAGAGACTTGAGGCAAAGGAGGGATTTCTGGAGGAGGGAGGGTGAGATGTGCCAGCAGCCCAGTCTGAGAGCCCCATCCTCCATGACCACAGCCTGGCCAGCACTGCAGGACTCCAGCCCTTGTCCCCATAGGGGCAACACTCTGTCCTCAGCGCTGGTGCAGTTGAGCCATGGCACGGGTCCCCTTGGCACAGCATGGGAGCGCAGGCCATGCCCTGCATGCTAACGAGGAGGTCTGGGAGCTGCTGCTGGTGGGGACGGTCCCTATGGGCACCTCCTCAGCGACAGCCGGGATGTCTGTGTTCATTATGCACATCCCTTTCATGCCGCCTTCATTATTCGCATGCTATCTAGTGTCATTAAGATATCAAGTTCATTTAGGTACATCCACATTGGCAGTTTAATTATGTCTGGGTACTAGTCTGTATTTTATTCATGGACTATCTGGGGGCGGTTGTCAAACACAAGACCAGGAGATAAAGGTTTGGTGGCTGCAGAATGCTAATGTCCTGCTGGTTCCCTTTTGACAAATACACATGCCAGTTATTACCAAACTGATTATTTCATTCATTAACGCCACATACATCAGCTCCCTTCACCCGGTATTATTGTATACATTCATCTTTTCATAAACAATTACCTGACAAGGTTGGGAAAAGCAAGTACTGGGGAATTAATGCTCTGATGGGAAGTTCCTGGCATGGGTTAGTAACAAGGTGCTGGGTGTGTGTGGAATGCCCCGTTAGTGTGATCGCTTCATTAATCAAATTAGGGACAATAGCACGTCACATGTGTGCCATGTTTCCTGACAATACCGAACCCGCTTGCATTGTGCCGGGGCTGGGCGGATGGGGCTCCCCACCCAGTCTGGGGTGCTGGGGGAGATGGACTGAAAGCCGGGGACCCGGCGGGAAGGCTTGGGAAGCATTCACAGTGGCTGGACCATGGTGTGCATTTCTCATCTGCCCTTTTATTTTTTATTATTATCATGATTATTATTATTATTATTGTTGTTGTGAAGAACATTTGCATGAGAACAGGTTCTTTGTGCCTTTTTTCCCGCTTCCTCGTATTGCTTTCCTGGAGCTGTAACCCTCCACGATATCATTAGCAGTGGCGGTGGGAATGATTAAGACACCATGAACATGCAGCCATCTGGGGAACAACACACACACACACACACACACACACACACCAGGACTTCTTTCTACATTTTTTAACTGTAAAAGGCTGGTGATGGAGGAAGAAAAAAGTACAGGGAGACATGAACAGGGAAGAATAACCAAACTCATGAAATAAGTGATTCCTGCAGCTTTCTTAGAGATCATGATGAAACCCACCGGGGAGGAGTAGTGATGCTGCTCACCCAGCTGGAGGTCACCCCTGCAGTCTGCTGGATCTGCTGTGAGTAGCATCTTCCAGCACTTGATGTCCAGGATGAACCCCTGTGGAAAGAATCAGACCTGGAGCTGCTCTCAGCCCTTTCCCTCAAACACGCAGCCCACACGGTTTCAGTGTGTTTCTTGCTGGTCCCTTATTTGTTTCTCTAAATACATTGTACCCTCAACTGTTCCCACCAGCCAGCTCACTCGCTCTGATGGGGAGGAGGAGCAGCTGCAGGAGGCCACCAACACAGCCAGAATCAATTCAGCTTTTCACTCAAGCAGACAAGCTCGGAGAGTAATGCTTCAGGGGTCACACTTCTGCACTACTCCAGCCCAGGATTTGCAAACTAAATAAAGGATCCGAGTGAGATTTAAGTGCCTAACTCCCTTAGGCCCCTTTGAAAAAAGCCCCGCTGGAATAACTTAAGAACCTTTCACTGTGCTTTTGCAAAAGCATTAATCCTCCTTGCTATCTCCACAAGTCTCTTTGATCACACTTCAAAATCTTCCTCTCCAGGGGTCCTGTCTGGGCTTTCCAAAGTGGCTTAAGAGCAGACATCTCACTACTTCTTGGGGAGACCTGGGCTCCCAAGACACAGAGTTACTTTTCAAAGCCCCTCCACCCCCACCCACCCACCCCACCCCTGGCTCTCCTTACTGGAATAGAAGATCAGATCATGCCAAGGGTCTCAGCGGTGCTGCTGCCCTGCAAGGTGAGACCCCATGCCCTGACCACAGGGAGATGCCCGGCTGTTGTGGTAGGAAAGGTGTCACCATGGATTTGAACCCCCTGCTGCAGTTAAGAGTATCAGTGTGGGCTGAGACAGTTTCTCCTGCATTGTCTTTACATTTTTCCAGGGCAGGGCAATGAAAGAGGGAGTACACTCAGGCTGGGTTTTCTCCTCTTCATGGATGCTGAGAAATGAAGGGGGAAGGAGGGTTGGTCTTGCTAAGCAAGGCAACCCCAGAAAATGAGAGGCAGGGGGTCATCTTTGGGAGTGGATCTGAAACCTCCAACCCGTGCCAGCTCAGTGCTGAGTGAGGAAGATGAGGTTTTATTGGCCTGGATCCAAATGACTCAAGTTGGCTCATGAAGCTGAGGTCACTAATTGGTTTTTTTGTTTCATCCCTTCATATTCTGGAGAGCACTTTTCTTTCTTTTTGTCATTATTATTTTTTTTTTTAATATTAATGAGCTGGATTCACTCTTAGAAACCTTGGTGTTATGCTAATGGCCAAGCAACAGCCTCCGCTGTCCCCACTGCATCCCCTGTGCAGTGACGGGAAGGTGAGCGTGGTACAGCAGACCTGAGCTAGATGCTGTAGATTTACTCATAAAATTTAGGTCTGCTATCAACTGAAACTTCCTGAAATATGTCAGATGACTGATACTGGGTTAGACAGCGATGCCTTCCCCGGGAGGAGGTGGAATAGCTGAGCACGGAGTAGAGCTCCTGATGTGCGACCTTGTGAGCTGTGGCTAAAATCCCTTAATTGACTGTGGGGCTGGAGGAGGCCAGCTTCTTCAGCACTAGCCCTTGCCTTGCCCAGAACTTGCAAATTAAGCTAGAAGGAATCTTTTTAAGCTTTCTATTTTCTGGAGACTTTTGCCCTCTCTGCACTTGACTGCTTTGCTCCAGGAATGAAAATAGGGAGCCCTTTCCCAGCCATTACAGTTTCATTTAGCAAAAGGACAAAGAATTGGCATGGGAAGGATGAAGAATGACTCCAAGGGTAAACTTGTGTGACTCCATATATTTTAGATCGTAGCCTGAGGTCAGGCTCCCTTTTTTGTAATACAGATAAAGGATTTTTTGGCCTTGCAGCAGGAGGAAATGTGTAGTGATATATAAAGAAGTCACTTCTCAGCATAATTTAAGGAACAACCTCTGTTCTCAAAAGGAGGGGGGTCCTTTGAGGTGTCCGTCTCTTCCATAAAGCTCTCTGCTGATGTGCACACACACACAGACACAAGCACACGTGAAGCATCTGCAGCAGTACAGTCACAGGATTTCCCAAACCTTAATCATCTCTGTTGAATTGTTTAGGACTCCACAACAAGAAAGCCCATGTCCTTGCTCCCAACAAATCCCAGCAGTCGGTCCATTAACCTGCAGGGACACCAGGGTGTCCAGAACTCCCCGAGAGTGACTGTGTGGCCCAAGTGCTTCTCAGCCTGCTGCGCCCGCTGCCCATTTCCAATATTATTTCCGTACTTCTGGCTTCAGCTGCTGTAATTTAGCTACTTTAGTTCCTGCATTCACAAGGTCCAGATTTTTGGTCTCTGAGATCTGGCGGGATTTTGCCTTCTCAGAGGGAAGGAGGATGGAGGAACACCTTTTTTTCCGAACCGCCTCCATTCAGCAGTTTCCTGTGTCCTTCCAATTTCCAGACAAGCTTTTGTTCCCCTTCATGTTGCCCGCAGCTTCTCACCCACTGCCCCTCTCTCTGGCTACAGTTCCCATCCTCCTCTCCCATCTTTCTCCTCTTCTTCCACCAGAGGAACGCGTGCACTGCGGTGAGTGTGCATGGCTGAAGGTGCGCCTCTGTTTGTGCCTAAGAAAAATGGGGCAGGCATGGAAAACACGTAAATCACATTATGTATTGCAGGCAATAACGTAGCTCCCAGGGGACAGAGATAATACAGTGAGAGACAAAGGAACAATAGACTTTGCTGGCCTGAGCGCTCACTTGATTGTGGCTTTTCTGGAATTATTCTTGGCTTCCTCTGTGTGAGTGGTGAATCGGGCCTCCGAGCTGATAAGAAATCAGGATGCGGTCGGGGGCTGTGGCGGGGATGCACATCATTTTGTACAGGAGCCTGGTACAGATTGCTCTTAGGGGGAGACTCTCGCTCTGCACAGGAGCCCCGCAGCACCAAGGATGGGGATTATTTTCAAGCTGGCTGTGATTTCTGTGGTTTGGAAAAACACCGCACTGTCTGAGGGACTTTCTCCAGAGAACTGTGTTGATTTGTGTTCCCATTTAGCGGCGGGTGCTGTGGCAGGGGGGCAGGTGTGCCATTGGTGGGGGACAGGGGGGAGCAGTGGATGTTCCCTGAGTTTAAGATTCAGAGAAGAGGCATCAGGATGAAACCAC
>JAVJGJ010000001.1:114898562-114912482 GCA_035590215.1 Microhierax caerulescens | reverse complement strand
GCGGGGGGGGGGGGGGGGGGGGGGGGGGGGGGCACAAGGGCAGGTTAAGGCAGGGGCTGTTGGGGTGCATGATGGGGGTGGCTTTCCTCACCAACCCAGGTGGCGAGGAGCCTTCTAAACCGAAGCACTGCTGGCTTTTGGAAAAATCCCAGCTGGGATGCTCTCTTGGGAGCTCCCCAAAGGTCCTTCTACAGAGGCAAGCAGTGCTTTGAGGTGTGCTTCAGAATTTCCTTCTTCTTTCCTTCTTTCCTTCCTTTTGTCCTTTCTTCTTTTTTCTTCTTCTCCTTCCTTCTCTTTTTTCTTTCTGTTCTTTCTTCTTTCCATTTTCATCTTTTTCTTTCTTTTTCTTTCTTTTTCTTTCTCTCCATCTTCTTTTTCTTTCTCTCTTCTGCTTTTTTTGTCTGTCTGTCTTTTCACCTTTCGTAGACCTCAGCAAATTCCAGGAAGGCATCAGTTGTCTTTAACACCCAAAGGAAAAATCGAAGGGAAGGGTTCAATTACTTGCATGAAAAATGAGTCTCCTAACCGAGGTCTATCCATTTGCTATTTGTGCTTGTTTTAAAACTGAATTATAGAGACTGCACATTTTTCTGGAGACAAATTCATTAATTTTTCTCAAAACAGACAAGAGCGAAGCAGAGGGAAAATAAGATAATCAGAGTTTCCACAGTGATTTATATGCCTTTGTGAAAAATAATGGGGGCAGATGGCAGCACGCACCGGCAGCCCATGGGGGAAGGGGCAGGGGGGTGGCAGGGACGACTGCAAGGAAAACTGCCAGAAGTCCAAGTACGATTGTTGGTTTTAGATGATATAAGATCACTTTATGTCTCTGACTGGCTTGAAAAATCTCTCTTTCTCCCTCTCTATATACACACATAAAATATATACCATATGATGCACTTAGAATCAGCACAGGCTATAGTGTTTATACAGGAAAGGATTGTGTTTCTTGCCGACCTCTTCCCAGCCCTCCTTCTTCTGCCGAAGGATAAACTGGGACCTTTAGAAAACAAAGTGGTGGCTACAATTTTTAACGGATTTGTTCTTGCATGTATTTATATAGGGCAGGCAAGCCCTTCCCCAGGGCCAGCTGCCTGCGCTCTTGGGCAAAAACCAGGGGGGTTGAGTTTATTTTTTTTTCATCTGTTCACTTTGGTTTGATTTATATGCTAAAAGAGATATTTTTATTATGGTGCATAGTAAATTGGGTTTCTTTATTGCTCATGAGAGCTGTTTTCCAAAATTGGACTATTTATATAGTACACTGATTGCAATGTATTTCTGATCTTAACTTCTAACTGTAGGGAATAAAAAAAATTATATTGAATCGTATTTTTTTAAAAAAAACTGCAACTGCTTTTGAAAGAAGATGAAATGGGTAACTTTTTCTTGAGAAGATGTTGTGGCACTCAGCAGCTCCCAGGAAATCATCTCATTTTAGCAAGTAAAGGCTGTCAGTGGGAACTGGAGACTCAGGAAGGTTTTGGAGCAGTTTTGTGGTTTGCCCATTGGTGTAATGCACGGGAAACACGTCCAGGAGGCCAAAGGCCACCGGGGCTCCAGTACCTATGCTGATGTTTCTCTCCAATTACTTATGGGAATGATTCAGTGAATTTATTCCCTGTTGGTTTCTGAGTAGAAAATCCTACGGCGTTTAGATGGATATGAGAGCAGAGGGAGGCTGGAAGTGATGCTTTAAAGCAAAACCTAAATCTGTTCCAGGGCAGATGGTTAATTGTGTGGTTCAATTTATTTGCCTAATGCAAATCACATCCCATTTGCCCATGGCACCAGGGGAACCAGATTCCTGTTTGTTTTGTTGAAAACCGGGCTGTGATTTCACTGCATGTTCTGCAGCTCCCACGTGAAGCTCCACTGCAGTGAGAAGGCTTTGTGGTCCACAGCGGAGGATCTCCGTATCTCCAGGGCTGGTGGAGAGGAGAAACATCAGCTCCCATGGAGAAGGGCTGGGCTGGGGATGAGCTGCCATCTCCGTGCTGGTTTGCTGGATTCAACCTCCCAGCTTCGTAGCACCAGGCTTGCGGAGGTGCTTTAGTGGGTGGCAGCATCTCCTTCTCCCATCCCAAACCCTGGCGCTGGGGGGTGTCTGGGGGTCTGGGCCCCCCAGGTCCTCTCCAGCCTTGGACCAGGAGGGTATTTTGGGGGGTTCCCAACTTCCCAAATGGGCCTAATTGAAGTCTAAAGAGATTTTTTACAGATTCATGGCTTTTCAAAGGAGAAATTTGCATATTAATAAGAAGCTGTTCAGACTGATTGGCTTAATGTGTTTGGGGTAAGTATAATTAAATGTCAAGGGAAATATATCATGAAGTAATGAAGCTGAAGCTAATTTATCAAAAAATGAGTCCTAGAGAGGGAGACATTTCCAATAATAAACAGTTCTTTAACCTTCCTCTTCAAGATGATTTGCTTAGTCAGGGCTGAAATGTGCAGTCTTGAAGATCCTCGAGTGAGAGAGGCATGGGGCAGTTATTGGTTTGGTAGTGGAGGTGTTCCCATCCCCTCGGTGGTGCTCCCCAGTATAAACCCCTCTGCTCTGGGACCCCGAGGCTGAGCCTATCAAGAGGGTTGACCCAGGTCCGGGTGGGAGAAGGTACAGCTCTGGTCCCTCCAAGGCCACCAGCAGCACCTGGGAGGACATCTGGGGGTGGGTGGGGTGTGTACAGGTGTAAGACTTTAGGGGTGCCATTAAGGAAGAAAAACAGGCCTGAGGTTTAATTATATCAGATGCTGGGTCACTTACACCATTCTTTTTCTCGTCTCTCAGCCTTTTTTCTTTACTCTGTAGCTTTTCAGAGCACAAGCCATCTCCTGCATTGTTCATGTACCAGCCAGGGATAAAGACCAACCCCTATAAGCACATCTTTAATAAGAACAAAAAAATGCAGGGCACATTCAGAATTGTGATGCAGGCCCCAAACTGGGTATTTTAACATCCTAACTGGGGAGGTGGAGGCTGAGGTTCAGGCTGAAGGCTGTGACTCCCCTGAACCCTTCTGTGTGACGGAAAGTGGCTGCGAGCTCCTTCCCATAGTGCAGCCGCGCAGCGGGCAGACGGACACGTGCTTCTCAGCAAACCGCTGCTTTGGGTGAGCGCTGGGTTCGTAGGATTCATTTCCAGCCACGCACTGACTGTCCTCTGCCATCCACCTGCAGCGGTGACATACTGCCATGAGTGGTGGGAGCGGGGCTGGGAGCGCTCGACTTGCACTTCATGCCCTTGCAAGGGAGAAAGGCAGGGCGCAAGGCTGTGAAAGGATTGTGCCCATCATCACAGCTGGGAAATCCTCCTTTGGCATAACGTAGCGTAGAAGGGAATCGGCAGGTTGCAGAATAATAGAGGCATCTGTAGAAGAGAGCAGAAGTAGTGTCTATTTTCATTAAAAGCCAACAGTTACAATAAAAAACAGCACCAAAAAGCCAACAGAAGCATTCACCAGAAGCCTGAATTTACCCAAGCAAATGCACTGGGAAATGAGGAATCACTTTTCATTTGGGAGCTACATTGGAAATATGATGAAATCACTGTGGGCCTGATTTCCGCCCCTGTAAGAATTAGCTGGTGCTGCAGGGAGTTGGCAAACAGCTCGTGCCTTATGCCTGGAGCCCCAGCAACTGCTGGGGTTAAGCTCTCACTGGGGAAGGTACATGGTGCTGGAGAGGCCACTGAGGTGTAAAAACATGGGGGGATCAAAAAATGCATGTGGCCACTGCTGGAGGTGATGCGTGCTGGGTCCAGATCTGAGGAGGAAGGGCAGGGTTTGCACTCCCCGGTTCATGGCACGTTGCAGAACTGAAGCTGCTGGAGTGCCTGGAGAGGAGCGCTAAGACTGGGTTAAGGATCATGTTAAGGGAAAGGCAGGCTGAGGGGGAACCACCGCAGGACTCCTTGATGGCAGAGATGGCTGATGAACCCATCCCCAACCCCAGCAGAGAAAGCTCCTTTAGTTGATGCCTGGTGGTGTCTCCAGTCCAGTACAAAGGATGGAGATGTGGTAAAGGTGGCTATGGTCAAGGGCTCTGGAGCTCTTCGTCTTCTCCTGGTAGGCAGATGGCTGGGATTTACCAGCAGTGCCACCAGGCAGGACTCAGCATATTCCCAGATGGGTGCAGAAATGCGCCATGGTGACTTGGCTTTTTAACCGTTGGAAAGAAAACAACTACAAAACGGCCCTTTTGCAAACCCCAGCTGGTCAGCCCGGAGGAAGTGGCGGTGCCACCCATGGTTGCCTCAGCTCTGATGAGTTTCTTGTTCCAGCAAAGAAAATCAATGGCTTGCACGGCTAATGGCATCAGAGAGTTTCTGCTTGTCGATAGCACTTAGGCACTGGTGGTCTCTGGGAGATGCCCAGATGTGCTTCCCAGCACAGCAGATTTTTGAGAGCCTCTCAGAACAGCTCTGTCTCCCAAACTAGTCACAGGGTGCCAGGACAGCAGCATTGCCTCTTGTCACTGGCATCACCTTCACCTGGAGCTAGGAGGCCACCAGGCACCTCCCTGAGCACAGGAGACCCCACTTACCTGCTGCCTCAAAGCAGCAGCTCTACCTGTCAATAATTAATCAGAGCAATTAGGCAGAGGGCTTGCATGCTGTAATTAGCTCAGTGCAATGCAACTTCCCTTCCTGGGAGGGGGGGACAAAGAGGCAGGAGCTGAGCACCGAAAGCACAGTAGGGGGATGGTGCTGTTAAGCAAAGACCCTCTTGGTGTGCAGATGCCCCCCCTGCCCCTTAGCATCCCACAGCCCCATCACGCCGGGGCTGGGGAAGCCGATGTGATGTTCGCGTGTGCCTGCTCGTGCGGAGGTCTTGGGGGCAGAATGAGCCCCTTATCTTGGGGACAGTGCTGCTTCCTGTGGGGTCACCTTGTCCTGGGGTCTGCAGGGCTCTGCTGCCCTGCCCTGGGCCTGGGATTGTTCCTGCTCTTCCTGAACAAGGTCATGGCCCTGAGATCCGGAAAGGGAGCATCCACCCACAGAGTTATCAGCAACAGCCCGTGCAGACACGCTGTTTTCTCCATGGCATTTCTTTGATGGGATTCCCAGCTCCTGGGGAAGGAGAAGGCTTCCTGGCTGTGGCCTTGGGATGGGGTGACAGTGGCTTTTAGCTCCCTGAATGTGACGCTGGGAGCTCCGTGTCCAAGTCCCTGTTTTGGAGGCAGTGAGGTTGATGGAGTGTTACGTCTTAAATGCTGAAGTGGTTAAACCCGCTGGTGGCCGGGAGCAGAGCTGCCCAGGGCACTTAACATGCAGCGGGGGTGCAGCTGGGCAGGGGGTGTCTGCTGCAGACCCCTGAGAGGCTGGCACAGCCCTTGGGTGGATTTGCAGATGCCTTTGCCAGGATGCCCTTGCGGTGGGCACGGTGTGGATGAACAGGTGGGCACAGCCGCCTGCCTTGTCCTTCTGTCTCACCCTGCCCTGGACAGACCCTGCATGCTGGGTTTGGGATGGGGATGAATGGCTTTGGCTGCTTCTGGGGGTCTGGATGGGGACAGGGCAGACATCTGGGGGTCCCTGTGGCCTTGTGGGCTGGAGTTTAGGTGGAGGGTTGCACCACGGGTGCTGACTGCATCCTGTGTTGGGCTGTCAGCCATCTCCTAAACTTCAGAGAGAGCTTAATTGGAAGGAGAGGAGGAAGGGCCGGGAAGGCAGCTCCACTGATAAGATGCTACTTGACAGATACAGTGTGGAAACAGATGCTATGGGCTGCAGATGTAATGAGATACATAAATACTGAGACTTGGTCAAATAAACGCCAGCATCCGCTGTAAGGATGAGCCTGGGAGCTCCTGACGCCAAGAACTGTGCGGCAGCAGCAAGTGCAGAGGAGTCAGATTTGTGGGGTGGGGGAAGGAGGGGCCCGGTCTGCCAGAGCCTTGTGTTGGGGACGGTGGCATATTAATGGTGTGCTGCATCTGTCCCCTGCAGCGATGCCTACGGGCAGGGCTGTGCCCACAGCACCAGCAGCGACTGTCCCTGCACCCTGCAGGTGACGGTGCCTTCGCTCAGGGCCAGCTGCCTGCCACCAGCTGTGGGGTTTGGGGTATTTCCAAAGTGCCTAAAAGTGACGATATGCCCTGTGTGCTTTGCGACCTGCCCTTTCATCCCAGCACACAGCTCAATGAAGGAAGCCCAGTTTTCATGTATGCTTTGAATTTTTAAACCACTCTGGAGTATTGGGGATAGTAAAAAACCTGTGTCCTGGGAGGGACCTCGCGGAGCTGGGCACAGGGAGGGCGCGGGGGTGGCAGGAGGCTCCTCTGCACGTCTCGGGGAGCAAATAACCCAGGGACCATTACCTGCTGACCCAAATGAAGCAGTCCTGCTGGACAGCTTTCCAACCACGGCCCAGGGGACAGACCAGGAATCTCCCAGCAGGTGATGCACTCATCCTGCGTGGATCGCAGTGGTTCAGTGGGACAGAAGAGCAGAGCCACGAGAAAACCCAAGGCCCCTGACTCTACCACAGCTGCTTCTCAAGGGTGCAGGTGTCCTCTGGGAGATGATGGTTGTGCTGTAGGTCCTCCCAGTAACGCCTAGATTTCCCCGAGTGCTGCCTTTACCCAGAGAAAATGCCTTGGCAGCAGGATGGGTAGGGCTGGAAGAGACCCATGGTCACTGTTGTCCTTTCCCAGGACTATTCCTGCCTCTTATTTTGCTCCATCCTCAAACCAATCCATTCTCCATTAAAGCCAATGGCAAGGGTGTCCTTTTAGGTATCAATGTCAGTTGGCTTGGATTTTACATCTAGCAACACAATGAGTGATTCTCCTTTTTCCTTGCAGACCTCTCTGATCTCTTGCTACTCCCCTTTCAGCTTCCTCAGTCCCACAGCTTTTCTTGCAGGTTGTTTTTTTTATTATTATTATTTTTATCAGCTTCCTGAAATGCATCTTTCCATTTATTGATTTCACCTGACATCTAAAGGAAGGCGAATTGGAAGGCTCAACTAACTCCGACGTTCCCTCGCAGCTCATCAAAGCAAATTTAGGGCCTGCCAGAGCTGCCAGGGCAGCACAGCCCCTGGGCTGAGACACTGGCCTCATAGGAGGGACGCATCCATCTCTTTAGGCAGCATTTTTTAATTTTATATATATGTACACACTACTGGTTACATCAAGCTATCACTCTTTCTTTTCAGTCGTCTCCTGTTCACACTGTGATGGTACTTCTGGGAGTGCGGGCTCCGGGGTGGGGGAAAGGCAAGCGCTTGTGGTAGCAAGTTTTGATGTTTCTTAATACATTTCTGTTGTAGAGTCACTAAAAATAATTTAGAAGAAGAGAATAGTGGTAGGGGGAGGAGAAGACAACTTGCTGGTGGGTGCAGTAGCACAGGGAGCAATGCCCACCGCTTCGGGGGAATAAGGCTGCATCAAAGCCCAGTGCTTGCTGTGCCTCAGTTTCCCCATCCTCCTCGTTCAACAGCTTCATGCTGGAGAAGGCTCCATGTTTCCCCAGGATGGCCAGCTGTCTTACATGCCCATCATCATGGTGTCTGGCCCCTCCCTGGAGGCAAATTCTGGCAGCATTTCTATAGGGAAGTGAGAGGGGAAGTAAGCCCCCCCACCCCCAGCGGTTTGTTTCCCCTCTCTGTGATGCTCTCCCAGCCCTGCCACAGCACCCACCGTCATGCCAGTCAATGCCTGACTTTTAGAAGGCTGCACACAAGTGAGAGAGGCAGAGAAATGCTGCCAGGTGGGACTACAGGGCACAAGGTGCCAGTGCCCATCTCACCTCAGCTCTGCCTGGAGTTTCAGGTGGCTGATGGGGGGTGGGGTGGATTTCCCTCAAGCCTTGAACGCTGCTGGCTCCCAGAGATGAAAGGAAGGCATTTTTCCTCCTTCTTCTCTCCTTCCTCCCATAGACAAAGACCAGATAATCCTCCACGAACAAGCCAAATGATTTTTTTTAACCATGCTGTCACTTTGCGCTGCAAAGGCAGGACTCAGGACGGGTGTTTGCTGGTGGGAGAGTGTCCGACCCTCCCCGTGACCCCGTGTTACATTTCTGGGAGCAGATTCGGCTCTTCCTTGCCGGAAAGGCTCTTCTGTGGGACTCAAGGTCCCACAGCTGATTGCAGAACTGTTGGGCTCTTTTGAAAAGAGCAGCATTTCTTTGATACGTTTTCCCTATGATGACCTCTTTGGTGGCACTTCCTTAAAAACAGCCCTTGCCACCACCAGGACTTCCTTTCCCACTGCTGCTGCGGGCTGGGGCGTTCCAAAATCCCAGCCAGACCCCGGCCATCGGAGCTGGAGCAGAACCAAACTGCAGCTGCTTTAAGCTGAGCAGGGCAAAAAGTAACAGAGGGCAGATTTTTTTTTTTTTTTTTTAAGATTGATCTCAAGTGTTTATTGTCTTGTTCATTGACAACTCATCTCAAGCCGTGGAAAGAGGGAGGTTCCTTGGATGCTCTAACACCTGCCTGGGGGGTTTCCTTCCCCACAGTTGCATTGCATGTATCCCACTGCTTGCACCAGTGGCTCAGGCTAGTGGCAAAGAAGGAAAAAGCACCTGGAGGCTGAAACACAGGTGTCTTGGGGTGCAGTGCAGGGGTAAGCAGTGTCCTGCTGTGTCACATAACCCCGCTGCAACTTGCAGGCTGTGTAATGGAAAGGTCCCGATAGCTGAAGTCACCAGCACCTTTGGGAAAGCCCGGCTCTGTGTAAACAGGCTGTGTGCGACTCCGGCTTCATGTTTCTGCTTCGCTCCCATCCTTTATCCAGCAGATAGCTCCCAGCCGGCGTGCCCTTTCGGGGCTGCGGGCAGGTCAGTGGGAATGCAGCCAGAGATAAAGGGAGACGTTGGCGTGCGGAGAAGGGGGCTTTGCAGCTGCAGCTCTCCCTTTGCTGCCACTGCTGCTGCTGCAAACAGCTGGGGAGAGCACTGCACTGGCCCAGCAGCATGCTAGAGGGGTGCAGGGACACAGTGTCCCCGAACTGCCACTGCCATGCAGATGCCCCAGCTGCGGGTTTTTCTGTATCTCAGCACTTGGTCGATGGTGGTTTTGCACTTTCAGCTGTGTTCGCTGACCCGTGCTGCTTGCCCCTCTTGCATTAAGCAAAGCCATGATTGACCCAGCACAGCAGAGGCTGTTGGGGTGAGCGTGTGTCCACATCTCAGTCACCCCCAGTTTGCTGGCACTGGGACCACATCATCAGGTTTTGGTGAGCAGGGACTGATCTTTCTTGTTTGCTGCTCATCTGCCCTGGGTTGTTCCCTGCTCTGGCACCAAGGAGCTGCATTGCTGCAAGCTGCAAACCCCAGAGCTGGTTCAAACCCACTCTCTGCATCCTCCTCCTCCTCAGTTATATTGCAATTGCCATTTGCCATTTCAGGCAGTGCACAAACTCACTTTGCTGCTGCGGGTGAGCTTGAGGTAGACCTGGCCGTGCACTCAGACACAGAAGGGTGTGCAGCTGAGGCGCTGCTTTGGTACAGGGCAGTGCTGACCCTGGGAGCACGGGGTGGGGGGATGACACTATCCTTCCTCCCCATGGCAGCAGGCTTGGCACACCTTATTCTGGATGATCCTTTCAATCCATCCAGCCTGACTGCTGATGTCAGAGCCCGGGCTCTGACAGGCTGATGATTTTTAAAAGGTCATACCAGGACTGCCAGGGAGAAGGAACTCACCTTTTGGGGCTAAGAGAAGATGAGTCCTGCCCTTAGCCCATGACTGGGGCAGGCTTTACTAGAGGCCAGGGAGCATGTGGGGCCGATCGCTGTAATTGCAGCAGCTTTATTACCGCTCTGCATTGAGACCTTGTGAAGAGCTGCCCTTATCTGCCGACGTCAGCCTCCTTTCAAGAGAGATCTGGACTAGATTTATGTGGGAAAGGTTTGCAGCAAGTCCAGCCACAGCTGCTTTTAATGCTTCACATGCTGCTGAGGAGCCCAGGAGGTCCTGAGCAGGACGTGGCTTGGTCTAGCTGGGAGCAAAGCAGCAGCTGGACTTCGAACAGCAAACACACCTCGAGTTTTCTGGACCCAATGACCAAGTGCTGCTCCCACCTCTATGGGAAACAGCAGCACAGGGCTGTTCTTCCTACATGAAACAGGCTGTCCCATCCCAAAAATCACATTTCTGGAACAACCAGTGTTTTCTTGGTAATCACCAGCTTCTCCTGCTGCTTCAAGGTGGCGGGACAGCAGCACAGGTCAACTGAGGCAAAGCAGTTGTTTGAACTCATTTTCTGGCCCCTGATGGAGCTGAGGTGGGTACCCAGCATGGGCTGGCAGCAAACACCAGCAACAAGTACCATTGCATCTGTTCCTCCGAGCTGAATTTCCAGAAACACAACCCTTAGGTGCCCAGTCTTGTGAGGAGGGATCCTGATATGTTATTCTGGCTTCTTGACATGAAGTGATGCTTTCTTCCTCAGAGTTGTGCTCTCGCTAAGAACAGGGACTTGAGATCGGGTGACATCTCTGTGGACTCTGGTCTCCAAGATGGGGGTCAAGCCAACACCCTACTTGCCCTGGGAAACTGAAAAGTCAAGCATTTTAAAGGCATCATTGTACAGTCCGTAAAGGGCTACAAAAGCCATAATAAACATGTCAGCAGCAATCAGATCCCGCACCAGGAGTGTCTGAGGGTTGGGAGCCTGTTACTGGGGCGTCTTAATGTGACCCCAGCACTAAAGTGCCGATGTCAAGGACTGGCACACCAGGGTGGGTCAGGAAATCCCAGAGCAGCACCATGTGCATCTCTGGGACCTGTAACCACCTGGTACTCAGCCCCTGCACAGCATCTCCCCCTGCCCAGCCCTCCGGGGCAGCTGCCTCTGCAGCTGGCCTGGTGCTGGAGGGTTTGCTGCAGCAGCTCCAAGGGAAGGCAGATCCAAACCGTTGCATTGCCAAAGTGAAGTCCTGCAAAGCCACTGGCGTGGGGAAGGGGCCACAAGCCCCCTGTGAGCAGCAGCCCCGTCAGATGCCTTCAGGGCTTTGGCCAGACACGGAACGGCCGTCTCAGATGCCACTGCTGAGAAGAAAGTGTGGACCTGGAAAAGGCCAGATATGAATATGCATGCGTAGTCGAAATGCTCCCTTTGAGGAAAGTCTTCCTCCCCTATTAAGTAATTAAATAAAGCTCCAAGCTCTACTAAAATTAAAATAACAGAACCCATTTATTCTGGCAGGGCTCACTGGTGGCTGTTCTTGCCAAAAACATTTTTGTGGTTCTTGTCTTTTCAAGTGGCTCTTTTGCAATAAAACCCAGATGCCATTAGTCCAAGGAGGCCTCCAGGCAACTGTTTATGTCCATGAAAGATGCCCTTTGTAATTAATTAATCTCCCAAAAGCTGTGGTAGCACATTCCCTGTGGCTCCTGGCGTGTCCCTGCCCGCCAGCCCTGGCAGCGGAGGTGCATGCTCATTCCTGGGCGCTGAAGAAAGCTTTTGTGTGTTGCAGCCTCGCCATGAAAGGGGTTAATCTCCTCCTTGGGAAGACACAGCAGAGATTTCAACACTTATCAAAACACAAACAGCAGTCAGCCTGCCTTCCTGCTGCCCTTGCCCTGCTGCTGGTGCAGCCGTTCCTGCTCTTGCTCAACAGCGACTTACAGTTGCTGTGTTATAGGGGCAGGGACCAGCCGGGGAGCAAGCTGGCAGGCAGTGGGGAAGGGGGGTCGACCTATTTTTTTCACCCTTTTGGGGGTTCAGGTGCTTTCAGATGACTCGGTTGTCACAGGGTTTCCAAAGCAGAGGGCAATGCCACCACAGCTGAGAAATGTGGGCTTGGTACACATGGGGGGAAAAAGGTGATTCGTGAGGTTGCCAAGAGCATATTCACCTTATGACCAGCTGCGCTGGGCCAGAGCAAAGAGCCATCCCACCCAGTACCTCCTTCCAGACGGTGCCTGGTACCAGTATTTGCAGCTAAGTATATGAAAGCTGGTGGTTTGTAGGGCTCTTTCTCCTGTTATCTCCTCCCATTGATTGAGGGCAATCAAGGCTGGAGGCTCCCCGTGGCTGAAAGTGGCTCTGGGACTCTTACATTTCATTGCCACCAATTTATTTCATCCACCATGAATCTGGCTGGTCTGTTGCTGAACCATTTATAATTTTGGCTTTTGCAGCATCAGGGGATGGCAAATTCCACCGCAGAATTATGTCCCCGCTTGGCAGAGGCCACCCTTAGTGTCAGCAGCAATTGCCTTTATGTCTTCACATCCTTCAGGATGCATGAGAGCTCTCTCATACCCCTCAGCTTGTTTCATCTCCAGCCTGAATGTCCCAAACTCATGGAGTTTCCCCCAAAGAGGAACACAGCAAAGACCAGCAAAGATTTGGGTTCTCTAGGACCGTGTCTGCTCAGTGTCTATGTAATGTGGTTGCAAGCAGAAAGAATTGCTTTAGGAAGGGTCAGTCCTCGCTGCCTCATTTGTAACGTAACGACTCAGCCTGGGGTTTGGTTGTTATTGGTGTTTTTAGCTGTTGTTGGCTTTTCATTGTTGCTTTTTTGATAGATGAGTTTAATTTTGCTGGCATATTGCACAGGTTTGCAAACCAGATGTTGCTGCTGCAAGACGGCAACAATAACGCGGGCAGGGAGCAGTTCATCACGGCACACGGGTGTCACAACCACAGCAAGGTCAAAAACGAGGGGTCAGGGCATGAGGGGGATGCGGGTCCCTGTTCCCGGGGACACAGGGCTGCAGTTGCCATGAGAACTGCTGGTGGCACGGCGGTGAATGTCGCAGGCACTGCAGCCACCTCCCATCCATCTCCCATTCCCCCCAGGAAGGACTGGACTGTTGGAAGGAGACCAAGCTGTGGGGAGGGAAGCTCTGCTGGGAGCCTGGCTGGAGGGCTGGGTCTGTGTAACCCACTGATGACAGTGTGAATCACTGGTGTGACTCCTGTCTGGGGGTGACACAGATCGTGATGAGAAGGCGAGGGGATGGCAAGAGGTATAGCAGGCAAGGGGGAGCAAGGAGAGGAGCTGGAAGCACCCAGGAGCAAACAGCTGCTCACGTGGTTACTGCACCCTCCTGGCTTGCCTTGTTTAACATGGAGGAGCTCAGGTTATCCCACGGTCCTTTAGCAAATCACACCCAATGCCTGGCCCTGGAGGGTTTAAACTCTCAGGGCAACCATGGAGCAGGATGGACCCTGGCCCAAGCCCCCAGCCCCTTCCCACTCCCAGCTGGGAGAGCCCGCAAAGCAGCCTGCGTGTAGTATTTCTTTGGGTGGAAGAAGGAAATCACTAAGGTCAGGGGGCTGATATTGCACATTTTTATGTGACATCAGCTTGCTGCCACCTTTAAAATACCAAAAGATAAGAGTCTTACAGCCTGGCCCTTGAAAATCCCACGTGCCCTGCAGGAAGGGAGTGTGTTACGCCAGAAATTCACTGTTATTCCAGGGAATTTAAGCCAATGTACAGGAAACCCCAGCATGGAGTGGGAGGAATTTAAAGGGATAGGGCGTTAGGATTGTAGAGATGTGCTGTGTTCTTGCAGTACCGTTGCAAGAAGGGAGGTGGGATCCCCTTCAAGAAGCCCCTTGGAAGCCTTGAATATGCAAAATGGATTTAGGGCTAATTCTGAGTAAATAGGCAGCCAAAGGCAGTGGGGAGTCAGGAGTGTGTTTAGGTGCTTTGCTGCATCAGAGCACTATGGGCCTCACAAGGAGGAAGGAAAGCTGGGCTGGAGGCGTGAGGCTCAGGAGCATCCTGCCCCTGGTACCCAGGGCATCCCCAGAGCGCTGCCTGCCCTCAGCGCCCCCCACCCCTCCTGGAGGCATTCGGCTCTAATGTCTCCCTCTCTCCCCCTCTCTCAGGGACCTCATGCCCAGGACCCTGGAGGGGCAGATCACCATGGAGAAGACCCCCAGCTACTTCGTCACCAAGGAGGCCCCCGCCCGCATCTCCTCCATGTCCAAGGGCACAAAGCT
>JAVJGJ010000001.1:114867238-114895160 GCA_035590215.1 Microhierax caerulescens | reverse complement strand
ATCCCTTGGGCCAGTGTCCCCCCCAGCTCCCTGTGCCCCCAGCCCGCTCGCTGTGGGATGGCTGAGGAGCAGCAAAGTCCTGGGCGCTGTGTGAGCGCTGCTCGGCAGTAACGAGAACCCCCCTGTGTTATCAGCGCTGCTTCCAGCACAAACCCAAATCGCAGCCCCCTACCAGCTACTGGGAGGAGTATTAACTGTACCCCAGCCCAAACCAGCACACAAGTATAAATATCACTTAAGAGTATGATTTAAAAAAACCCGTAATTATATTGCTATTGTCTCTCATACAGTCACATTTAGACTAGTTTAAGGCAGCTTTATGGCACTACAGACTGTTCCTCCCTTACCCAGCCAGCTATAGCAATACTCAGCACTTTCATACAAATGAGTTTCCATAACTGCCACCAAACCGCAACATTAAACCCATGTAGCTTCAGTGTGCACACAAACCTGTCGTATGTGCCTTGGAAAACCTCTTTGCAGCACATTGAATGTAGCTGCATATGCCTACTTCCCCCCAAATGCTCAAATGTTTTACTTCCACTCATTTCTGAGGGTTTGAATCCCTTGCTGCACACCTAGTAAAACTATTTAGGGATCTGAGACTGTAATTGATTTTTTTTTGATCTGGGCCATAAGTATTTTTGAAAATCCCTCCATGTATGAACAATGGCTTTTAAAAAGAGGTCATGCAACCAAATTGCTTTGAACTCTAATAACATTTAAGCCTCTAAACTCTTTAGGCTTATTTTAAAATGCAGCCATGAAGTTTAGATTATTTTAACCTAAGAAGAATTGGAAGTAAACTATTGAAAACCGCACCCTTCCTAGTACTGAGCACATATATTAAGAGTAAAAGCAGCTATAAATAAAAAAGTGACCTATAATGTTTGATTTTTTTTAAGCAGAAAAATCAATACATTAATGACGAGTAACTAATTAGGTGTATTAATATTCTTCTGGTTTCAATAATCAAATGTGCCATCAGGCACTGATGAAGTTTAGGCTTATACACCATGCAACATTTAGATTTTACGTTTTAAGGGGGAAAACCCCAAACCCATTATAAAGCAGCCAATCAAGGTCAAGTGCCAAATTCATCATAAGGAAGACGTTTTCATGCTGAGGGTGGTGAGGCACTGGCACAGGTTGCCCAGAGAGGTGGCGGGTGCCTCATCCCTGCAAACATTCAAGGCCAGGTTGGATGGGGCTGTGAGCAAGCTGATCCAGTGGAAGATGTCCCTGTTCATGGCAGGGTGTTGGACTAGATGGGCTTTAAATGTCCCTTCCAACCCAAACCACTCTGTGATTCTATGATCTCTGAGCAGACAAACCTCTCCCTCACCCCCCTCCTTGCAGCACTGCGCAGGCAACTTGGGCAACGGGCAATGGACCTGTGGGTTTGCCCAGCACCTTGCCCAGCCCCACGAACCAGGCACCACAGCCCCGGTGCAAAGAAACCACCAGGCACAGGGGTGCTGAGCACGAGTATTTCCCCCAGTCTTCAAAAATCAAGCTGTTTTTTATCCACTGGTGGTGACATGCCTTGGCACAGGCTTGTAGAGCCCGATGTAGAAAGGCAGTTGAACGTGAGACCTCCCTTCAGCCCACCGCAGCGGCGGCTCCTAGCCAGGCCTGAACTGTGGGAAGGCTCTTTGCGCTGTGTTTCAACTGGCCACACCTGGAAAATTTCAGAGAAATGGGTTTTTTTGCTTTTACCAGCGAGCTTTGGCAAGACAAAAATTGGCCCCTCTGCTGCTGCGATTCACGTTGCTTCGATTTCTGGAAGGGCAAGGCCCGGGCTGCTCAGTCCACGTTGTAGTTGGCGCCGATTTTGTGCCGTGGGGAATTTAATCAACTCCTAAGGAAATGCTGCCACCCAATAATTTACACAGTTAAAAGGAATATAAACACCAATGTGCCATGAAGATCAGCGTACGAGACTCCTCTACGTGGCATTCGGGGTGGTCTTTGGGGTGCAGCACTATGAAGTCAAATTTCCAGCAACGATTTGGCCATGCCTACCCTGCACTGAGTGATTTTGACTAATACTGATCCTTAGCCTCCTCAGTTCTCCAACAGACACACTAGCATACACAATGTTAGGTCTCCAGATTAGGAAAAAAAAATTGCCCATTTTCTTAACCATTAAAAAAATTCTTATTTGTATGTAACGGTTTCTGGGTTTTCTCTCCTCCCTCCCCTTTGCTTGCTGATACTGTCATCCTTCTCCCTTTGGTGCTATTTCAGTATGAAACAGACTGATTTCAATTTAATTTAAGAACGAAAAAGCACACATTTAATAAAGTTTACGGGTACTGAGAGGCTGTGCTCTCTTTTTGCTGGCAGCAGCAACCTGGAAAGAATGGGCAGGTTTATGAAAAAAAGGGGAAAACACAGAATTACTCACTTGTGTCTGATTTTAGTCTCCTAAACCTAACACACTCCAAAGCAGCTGGGGGGGCTCTGCCTGCTGGGAACTCCCCAGTGGCCTTGTTGGCATCGTTTCCATGACCTCTTATCTCCCACTTCATGTTTCTCCAGCAACCTTCATGTCATGCTCCTTTCTTTAGATTGGGGGGAAAAAAAAAAACCCACATGCAAAATCAGGTCTTCGCAGCTCCCCACACCATCCCGCCCTTAGCTGCTGCTGGCCCCACCACGTCCCCAGCGTTTCGCCACCAAGTCTGATGAATTCCTGCTTCCCCCGACCTGGCGGGAGAGGAACGAGCCCAACTCACGGTGCCTTGCATGAAACCCGAGGTGGAAGCAGTTCACCAAGAAATATATACAGCGGAGCAGCCTCCAGATATCAGGTTTTCTGTGTGGTCAAGTAAAGTGATATTCTATTTACTTTTTTAGATGTATAAACAGATTAAGTCCCAGGGAAAATATGCTCCCAAACTTCATAATATTTTATTAAACCGCTGAAGTTTAATATAATCTTTTGGCTTCCACAGAAAAATTTTCCATTTCTTTTCTGAGCACCTTTGATTTTATTTTCTTTTAATTACCGTTATCCGGAGTTAACAATGTGGGTTTTGCACTCCACCCAGCAAGGACTATCCAGATTAGAAGTGGGGGATTTTGCTGAAATACAGAAATATCTATGTGGTGGTAAGAAGTCAACGACGCCTGGGTGGAAAACTCTGGAGAAACCAATGTGCAGAATGAATTCCCCTCCACCAGGCAATAACAAGGCTGCATTCCTCAATTCATAGTATTTATTACCTAAGACATTGGCCAGCCGTGGCTTTTGAAAAAAAAAAAAAAAAAATTATACCTCCTTCATCTTTCGCCTGTCCACACCGCTGCGCAGGGGCTGGCGCTGCTCAAGCTCGCTCCATCCCAGAGGCAGCGCAGCTCATTGCTCCGTGGGGAAAGCTCTCATTCATTCAGGTCTGACACTGCCCTCGGGCTCAGTACCACACCACAGGAATGCAGCCTCGGATGCGTCATCCATCCGGGTGGGAAGTTGCTAGCAAAGTCCGATGCCGTGCTGCGCCTCGAGCACACTGCTTAGCCTGGGATCTTCCAAATTGGATGCCCAAGAGATGCCCTACGGACAGCCCAGCTCATGGTGAAAGCAGCTGGAGCCACACAGAGCTCTTCAGGAAGGACTCAGCACCTGCGTTTCAGCATTGTTAAGCAGGAATAACAACAATAATCATAATCTCACAGTTTGCGGGACAACAGTGTAACTTCTGGAGGCCAAATTTGGTGGGGCATGCTACCCGAGGTCCTCAGTGCAGCAGAGGAACTTTGGATGCAGCTTATCAGCTACAAGGATGTCTCCCTTGCCAAACCGCTGCTATTTCCCCTCCTGCAACTCGGAACAGTCCTGGTGATGGGGGGTCCTTCTTCAGACACACCAGCATCTGGCCTCTGCGATTCCTCCAATATTGCCGGGGCAATGGTGATGCTGTAGACAGGATTAGACCTGCTTGGCCACGGTTTCTCCAGCTCGTTTCTTTTGTTCTTTTCACCAACAGCTGTGATTTAGGGCATGTAAGCAACATCTAAAGGAAATGACTGAGAGGTATTGGCTGGGGAGCACTTACCTTCCCCTGTACAGGGCTTATGGAACAGAATCAATAGATTTTCTATACTGCTCACTGCTGGAGACCCCCCATGGCTGGGTACAGAAGAGATGGCAATGGAGTGAAAAAATTCTCCTGAGAAAGGCAAGTTTAAGAGCACAGAGGAAAGCAGCCGAATGCATCTTATTGACAGGGCAAATGCAGGCAGGAATCTAATTACCTGCCTCTGCGCACGCTGCCTCATCAACAGCTCACTGGGCTCTGCCGGGGCCCCACTGGCTTCCCGGGTCCCAGGGCTCCAGGGTGCGCGGAGGCGTGTGTGCTCCCACCCCGGCTCCCCTGTCACCCACCAGGACAGGCTCCAGCAAGGGGCAGGGCTGGGGGGCAGGGGAGGGCACCCGTATCGGTGCGGCATCGGTTCCGCAGCATCAGGGGATTTGCTGAACTGCCAGGAGCCATTTCCTACTGTTTTGTGTTTGTTTTTTTTAATCAGCTCTTCTGACTAAAAGAGCCTATCTGCTAAGCTCGGAGAGGGTCTGCTGTCCAAGGTGAAGCCGCAGCCCAGGAGCCCGATTCAGGGGCACATCAGACACACTCCAGCCACCTGCCATGGGAACTCTGAAGATAGAACCAACGACATCACTACAGAACGATTTAAAACACCTCACTGTGGTTCCCTGTAAATCAAAACCAGTATTGGCCTGAGACCGAACTCCTCCATTTTCCACAATGAGAAGATTCAAGGTTAAATGAATAAAGTATTTTTGTGGCTACCCATGTGAGCTGCTTGGCAGGGCTGGGGCTCAGGACATGGCCAGCTCTGCCCCTGTAAACTGGACATTGCCCCTGTAGGTCCTGGTGAGCAAGAGGTGCTGTGTGAGCCTGCCCTGGTCCGCAGTTACCCTGGCTGGCACAAGCTGTGCCACCTGGAGCAGACGCTCATGTAAGAGGCATCTGGAAGATGTTGCTGGTGTAGTAATTGACTGCGCATATTCATCATCACATCTGCCACCGGGATCATACCTGGGCTTTTACTGCCACAGAAAAGCTTATTAGTGGAAGATTTGAAAAGTGTCCAGCCAGAGCCCAGTCCTGGCTGCAGCACCTTGCACGGCCAGATCGGGTATGATCCTGCCTCCCTGAAACAGAAGCCATGGCTCATTTTCCAGGCAGTGTGGGAATGTCCATCCAAAGGCAGAGTCTCATGCTTCAACCACCTAAACCCCTCTCAGACACAACATGCCCCAGAGCTGGGGTGCTCAGGGGGAGCTCACGGGGTCCGTGCTGCACACTGGACCCTCAGCGCTCCAGAGGGAAATGCCGTGGAGCCTGCCCAGACACAGCCACTGCCTGGCCAAACTGGCCAGGAGAATTCATCCTGACGTGACACCCACTATTTTACCAGCTTTACTGAAGAGAAAATTGTCATATGCTTCTACTTTTCAAGGAGCTGAGTCCTTTAGATAGCAGCTGACAGCATAAATATACATAAGAAACAGGTTTTAGTTCCTGAAAAATGTCTAAAAATTGTAAACAATTCTCAAGTCATATGGGGATAAACAGTCAGAATTGCAATATTATTTATAGATTAACAAACCAAGTCATTTGAGTTCAGTCAAGCCAAGCATTTTGGATAGATAGTTTTTAAACATTTGGTTTCAGTTCTCCCAAACCTTTAGCAAAGAAGCCCCATTCATGTTATACTTAGCTTACAATTCCAAATGAAAACTATTATGGGCTAGAAAACTGGATCTTTCCATTTTCAAAAAAGAAATGGCCTCAGATATTGGACCGTCTTGGAAGACTCTTTTAGAAAAAGAAAAATCAAAAACATTCAGTCAAGAAGTTTATCAAAGCTGATCTTCTCCTGCCTAAAGTTTCTGTTTTGTTGAATAATTAGTTCGTTTTGCTTAACAAACAAGAATACTCTATAAAAAAAGAAAAAACCCATAATTGTGACAAGTAGCATTTGTCAGCCTGAGAGCAAAAGCATTCCTCCCTGGCCCAGCCCTTTGCCCAGCAGCATGCACTGCAGCATCCCTCCCCAGCACCAGCCCCGCTCCCCACGCAGACGCCCTGCAACTGGGCATAGTGGAAAACAGAGTTCTTTAATTTCCTTTTTGCATTAGAGTTCATTAGGAAAAATCCAGAGGCCCCTCATTGAGCAATGTCTGCATTTGCATGTCTTCTGTGGATTTTAAATTATATTTTCCTGTAGGGTTGTTTTTGTTGTTGGTTTTTTTTTCCTTCTCATGCGTCTTTCCTGCACCACTGATGCTGGACTCCGTCTCTGCTCACAATTAATTCCTGATATAATTTTTTTCACTGCTGTCACTGTCTCTCAGCTGGATGGCTCACAGGAATATAATTTGCTAGTTCTGTTGTTAGGAAATTATCCATTTAAGCTATTTGTTGGTATTAGTGATTACTCAGTCAAATTACATGGCAGTACTCCCATTCCCAGGCTGGATAAGACATCTCTCAGGAGGAAAGAAGGAGAAAATAGTTACTGAGAAACTTGCATTTTGGATGCTTCACTGCCCCTCATAAAATGATTGGATAGTTTCTTAAGCCAGTATTTACTGTTAACCATTTGTAAACACCAAATTCTACTTTGTGATTGCATCCATGGAAATATCTGCAGATCTGGAATTTAAAATATTTTGAACTCACCTCTGTAACCATTCTTAAGTACACCACCAAAGGCTGGGATAAATAATGCAAAGACTAGGAAGAGAAAGAAACGCAAAGACTAAACCATACAACATTCAGATAAGAGGTTTGCAACTTCTGCCTCAAATCTGCCCTGAAATCCATGGCTGTCCCTGCCTGGTGGCAGAGGCTCACTGTTACTGATGGTTTCACAAGAGTAGAATTCAGAGACCATGACCAAAACTGAAGCCAAGTTTTGTATGAGCCTGTCCTTGGCATCCAGTCCTTGCCCTCTGAATGCACAAAGACGGAATTCTGCACTTTTCTTCCTGAATGTCCCAAAAGAAAACAAAATCGGGCACTCACAGTGCGGCGAAGCACCCAGCAGCCAGGGAACCCTGCGCGAGGCACCCCATCCCTGCCAGACTGAAGAAGGTTCCATCAACACTTTTATCAGCCTTTGGACAAGAAAATAAAGAGTTAAACCCCACCTCCAGGCCTGTGGTGCCTGTTAAAGTACCTGATTTCCAACAAAGTACGAGTGGGAATTGAATCATTTTTCACTGCTGTGTAGGGGGCCAGTGTGTCCCAAACGCCCAGCTATGGGAAGGGGCTCGGAGGGCTCACGGGCCCACCTGCCTGTCCTCCACCATCATGGCCTAACATGCCCTAAGCATGCTCCAGATCTCGACCCTGCCTTTTCCTTCCTCCCGCAAGGGCCCTCTCTCCCCATTCGCTTCCCAGGAGCATCCAGCTTCCCTGCCTGAGTACTGGCTGTCAGGAATGTTTCTGCTTATCTCCACCCCTACAAGCCCTCGG
Organism: Microhierax caerulescens; assembly: GCA_035590215.1. Lineage (NCBI taxonomy): Eukaryota > Metazoa > Chordata > Aves > Falconiformes > Falconidae > Microhierax > Microhierax caerulescens. The sequence goes on along the minus strand of JAVJGJ010000001.1, from coordinate 114,887,649 downwards.
TAGCTTGTGCACCCACCAGGAAAACCCACCACAAACAAGCTGTTAGTACTGCACAGCCCTTGAGCAGTGCTGGCTGTTCCCAGCCCAGAGCCATGCCGCTCACGGGGAGAGCAGGACTGCATATTCCCAGCCCTTGCAAAGCTGCCCACTGCCTGAGACCATCCAGGAGGCAGATGGGAAAGCAAATTAATTGGCAGACTGTGGGGCATCACCGGTGAACAGCAAGGGAGGCCAACTGCACCTGGCCTGGATCCGTTTCCTTCTCGCAGGAGTATTTTGGCTTGTCTTCCTTTATCTACTGGCTGCAGCTTTAGACTCAGGGGAGGATGCAGGAGAAGCAGGAGAAGGACAAGACCTGAGTCAGTCATCCCCAGCCCCTTCTGCCCTGGAACGGCAGCGCTGAGGCTGAACAAAGAGCCAAACAGAACAGCCTACTACTTGTTTTCCTCCAAAGGACCTCAGGGTCTCACAGGCAACATATTACTTCAGGATATAGTCACTGTCCTCTGATCCAGATTTCCTAGACAGACATGGGCGTGAGTTTGTGCACATGCAGGGGTGTTCGTGTGGGAGACTGGAGCACTCTGAGCTTTGGCAAGCCCTCTGCACATCAGAGAGTTACTGCTCTGAAATACAAGGGAGGCAACTGAAAAAAAAAAGACTGCCAGATGTTGCACTTGACTTTCTATCAGGCTCTTTGCTACCTGTGTGGCCCTGGCAGAGCACCGGGGCTTCTTGGACGTGAGCTCCCGTGCTCCTGTTGGATCCATCCCGAGATAGGGAGCTGGCTGGTGGTCAGAGAGGAGAAGCCAAGCTGCAGCTATTCCCTCCCTCCGTTCCCAACCCATGGGCTGTGCTCCAGTACCTCTGCTGAGAGAAGGAAAGAAGTTTTTTACTGATTAAATGAAATAAAGTTTTAAGGGATGAAACGGAAGATTCAAGGGAGCTGCAGGTGGGGAGACACTGAGTAACTAGAGTGCAGAAGATACTTGTATGAGGCTTGCTGTTGCAGAAATGTTATTTGTCTTTCGCACCCTTTCTCTGCTCCATCCCCAGCTTGGTCTTGGAGCACTGTGGCTTTTCCACCCTCTTCTCCCTCTTAGCCCTTCTCCCCCAGGCACACCCACAGCATCTCTGGGCACTGGCAAGCAGCAGCCATCACGCTCGGCATGTTGCTCGCTCAGAGCTGCCCGCACACACTGCTCAGTTATGGAAAGCGAATAGTTCTCCCAGACATGGGTTTTGGGGATTTTTGTGCTCAGCCCTTGGCCACCATCCTTTCCTGTACCAACCACCCAAACCCAGAATTAAGCTAAAGAATGAGCTTCAGAACATAAGAATTACTCTCTGTCTGTATAATCCCAGTTCCAATTTATCAGCATAAAACTGATCAGTTTCCTTTGGCTAGTCCCTGTTGGAAACTCCTTTTCCAAGCTCTCCTTCCTTTCCAGCACCACCACACCCATCTCCAACCAGAAATGCCACCAAGAAGTCCTGCAACCATCCATACACACAGGATGTAGCTCCATCCTCAGCCTTAGCATTAGGCACTTTGCACCACGGTCAATTGGAAACAGCGAATTGAGAAATCATCCTCCTTTTCTTTTTATATTACATCCCACAAGCACTGAAATGCAGCCAAGTTTGGGAGGTATCGGTAGCTTGGTGGACAGCTGATCTCTGTGAAGCGATATGCAAGCCAGCTCAGGAGAATACTGTATTCCAAGGCAACTGAAGCATATTTCTGTTTTTACATCAAATTCTCTGCTACCTTTTGGCAGAAGGTTCTCTGTGCATAAGGTCTTGTTTGAAGATTCACGCTCTTGGCATCCTTGTGCTCTGGTTAGGTGCTGCAGAACTCTTTCAAGGCTGCAAGAGTTTGTATTTGTGCATCATCCACATCAAACTACATCAAGCATAGCAAGATCCTGGTCACTTCTGACCCACTCTCCATGCTATCAAGCAGAGCTGAGGCCTATCCCCGCCTCTCGCATTCAGCCGATAGTGTGCCTCAGGTGAGACACTGATAGTCACCAAAGCCCCATTTGTGCATCTCCAGAGGTTTCCCCAGTATTTGAGTACCTCCCAAAATCACACCAGTGTGCTCACTTCTAGGGACGGACACACACACAGACCAGGCACATTTACCACTCTGCTGTTTATCTGTATCCAACCCCTTTTGTCCCTCAGAACACACTCTGGTTATTACTACAGGAGTGCCATACCACTTCAAACCTCAAATGCCTTCTCCAATCCCAGGGGCTCCTAGGCATCCTCCCTCTTCTCAACTTTGCCAGCTTTAAAAGGGTTTTCAGCACTAGCCAGCAGTGGGTTTCACCACTAACCGTTGGGGTAGCTTCCCATACAAGGTATCCAGAATTTAGGTTGGGTCCCATCTGTAAGGTCCTAGACAGCTCCACACCTTGAGATGCAGGCTGAAAAGCTAAAAGAGGATTCAGAGAAGACCCATGCGAATGACTGAAGCCCTGGAAAGCCCCGGAAATCCTGCCATGAGTGAAGGAGCCAAGCAAAATCTACATAGCTTAACAGCAACCTTTTCTCAGTCTGTAAGAGAAGAAATCCAAGACCTACAACGATCTGAGCTTGGACCAGCGCCTTTGGTCACTTGTTTAGGTGCCTGAGTTTGATCATCTCAATCTGGGTTTAATCACCCTCTGTTGGCTAGCTGTGCTGTGGAGTATGAATTAATTCTTCTGTTTCTATTCCACAGTCTGAGACTTAATAGATGTAAATGACTTTACTCTGCAAAAAACACATGATGGGGGTACTGGGAGAATAATTCCCACCCATAGGCCCTAAGACTGCAAGACAGGCAGTCAAATAAAAGAGTAAATACAGCTTTTTGAAAAGAAATCTCAAAAAATAACTCTTGCCTCTAAGTCTCTGACTGTGGCATCATTTTACAGAGGGGATTCCTGCACGGGGTACTTAAAGCAGGCATTCCAGCAAGGATAACCGGGGGGACGATGAGGTAGTGGCACCGGGCCAGGGCCAGCCACCGGTGCCTTTCCTCCCGGAGTCCTGTGATGGTGCCAAAGCTGCGACCAGTGGGGATGGACAGAATTCCTTCACCATAATCTAACCCTTCTGGGCTCCTCCATCCACTGGGACCAGCCCTTCCCTCCTTGCCTTTGCACTCATTGAAAATGCTGTCCAGGATTGTACTCACCAAAGCTTTGGAGCTGAGGTCTGGTCCATGCCATGGATCGCTAACGGGATGCTCTCTGCAGGAACACTTGTTTCATCAGTTGTCAAAGCCCCAGATGTATCAAGTGAGTGTCATTATCTTCCTAAAGCCAATTGCCAAAACTTTTATCAGCCACCAACCTGAGAGGAACCAGAGGTATTTAAAGGCACCTTGGGATGACAGAGACAAGGCAGCACCCATTCACTCTGCACATCTCTGGGAACCTGAAAAAGCTTCTTTTTGTGTCTGGTTGTGGAAGGAGACAAAGGCAACGCTTCTGGCAGACAGTAACAGTCTGCCTCCCATCATGCACGGAGAGGAAGGGGGTCCCAGGCAACCATCAGTAGTGTATCAGGCCAAATACTCTCTCCTTGTTTTCATGCCTGTCAGTACCCATCTCCTACTCCTTCCCTTTAGCTTTTTGAGGCTCAGGACCTACAGCAACTGGATTTCAGCAACTGTTCCTTGGTTCTATCACAGTAGGAACCTTCATACCCGGAGGAGCTCAGTGTTCAGCTGCTCCATAGGGCTGGGACACAGTGCAGCTGGGATTTTCAGAGGGGCTGGTGGGACCGTGAGCTCCTGCTGACTCTGAAGAGGAAGGGCCAATCCCCTGGAAGGATTTCTGTTTCCACAGCGGGCTTTCAAAAACATTAGCAGCCACAGCCTAAGAATTAAAATGTCTATTTGTGGGTAATAAAGCCAGACAGATGCCTCGTGCACGCAAACAGCCAGTGCCTCTGAGACAAGAGGCTCTAAATAAATAATCAACAAATCCTAGAGCTGAATGCACAGTTGCTATTTGCATCATAAATAAATGAGGAGGCTTTTATTTACTCATTCTGGGGGCAGAGCACATAACAGAGGAGCTCCTCAGAGCTCCTATGCCAGAGATTGTCATTACTTCAGCACAACCATTTGGTTCCCACCAGCTATTGGCTTCCGTGCTGCTCCTCAGGAGTTGCACAGCTCACCAGTGAGAAGAACAAACACAAGGTCTCCATCACCACAGAGTGCTCAGCTCCCTGCTGCCCTCTCTCAGCGTGGCACTGGTGAGGTGGGGAGGACACAGAGCCAGTGCCCAGGGACACAGCTGAGCCACAACTGTCATGCTAGTCAGGGAGGTGGAGGCTGGAGGCTCCATCACACCAGGAAGGTCTCTAGATCCACCAAAAGACAGCCAGGTTTGTCAATATTAGAGAGATCTCACCTGACGATAAACCATCCTCCATTCACAGCTCCATGGGAGCACTCATACAAGAAATGTGTAGGTCCTTCTCACTACCAAAGCTAGAGGAAATAATTTTCCATCAGGAAGACATTGCACCATTTGAGAAGGCCATGCTTTGGGCAGCACTTGGACAAGGAGCAGCCCAAAAGAAAATCAGTTTTTCTGATCAAGATCCTACAGTGGTGGAGAAAGGCCAGTCAGTGGCCCAGAACTCCATGAAAGGTTTCAAGAAATAGCAAAACTCTACCAAAAAATATCAAACTGGAAAAATTCAGTTACCTGCTCAGTACCTCCTTTCTCCCCACAAATTTCACTTCGGAATGCAGCAAACCACCAGCTGCTCTTTCTCTGAAGCAAACAGCAAATCTTCTATCCACCATCACTCCTCAAGATCAAATCTGCCCATGGACAAGCAACTACAGTGAAATTTCACCAGCCTTGCAAAGAGGGGAAGGAGCCTGAGTACTGATAACCAGCATTCAGCGTATCAATCAACAAAAGCCAGATCAAACCAGAAAGAAGCAGGGAAGAGTTCCCATTTCTTTCCCTTAATGTTCCCAAAACAAGGAAAACAGTTAGTGCCATTTCCAAGGAGAAAAAACACCTTTTCAGCTACAAAATACACCCCTGGAGATCCAGCAAGCTGGGGCCTGGCTTGGTTTTATTTAGTTATGTATCAAGTGTTATTGATCCATTTGCTTCAAGCAAACCAGCAAGCAGTGAATCCTTTTGTGCTCTTTATGTCCTGAAAATTGTGTTTTTTCCTCTTTGGGTTTGGGGATGACAAACAGCCAGAGCTCAGGGAGGCTCAGATCATGCACATGCACTTTGACCCCATCCGTCAGCTGCAACAGCATCCAGAGCCTGCACTTCTCTTTTGGCTGATTAATAAAACACAACTGGGTTGTGTTTAATAAACACAATAATAAATAGATGTAATAAAACAGACACAGGGAGGTCCCATCCCTGGACACCACGGTGGCTCCATGCCTTTTTGCTGGCACAAGGAGGCCAACACGTGGGCAAGAGGATCTGTAGCACAGAGCCAGGAACGGAATTCAAGCCTTGCATCTGAAATGCAAGGTCGCCTTTCCCCACACATCACTGTCCTGCAACTTCACGTGCATCGTTGGTGACAGGAGGCGGCCAGTCCTGAGCAGATGCAACACAACATCATGTGTAAGCCCAAACCAGACCCTTTAGGAACAATTTATCTCCAAATAAGATTGTTATCTCATCACTAACCTAGCTGTCTATTCACACAGCTATTTTATCAGCCATCTGATAGCCAAAATGCGTTTCTATGCTTGAATGGTTCATTGCAGCATTTGTATTTCTAATGTAGCTGTGAGAAGACCACGGCTTTGTGCACTGATCCCACTGAGATGGTCTCCTCTCCTGCCTCCGCACAGGGGGTACCTTGGTCTACGTGGTCCCAGCAAGAAAGGCCCATTGCCAGCCTCAGATTTGGTGCTAGGATTTACACCTCTTTCCTACAGGAATGTGAGCTGCTCCAGCACTCATCGGGCTGGCACCAAACTGCTAATGCTGTTCAAGATTAAGGCTGGTAGAAAAACGTGTCATACAATTTATTTTGCAAAGGAAAAGTCATTTTTTAGTGTGGTGGGGTTTTTTTGGTTTTTGTTTTTTTGTTTTTTTTTTTAAGAAAGTTATTTCCTCTGCCCACACCACCATCACTCAATCTTCTCCCACCCCACTGAAATCATGTCTCATCTTGCAGAGGAAATTTTGATTTTTCATTGGAAAAAAGACCCAAACAACCCTAAGTGAATTATTTTGGCATGAAGCTGATGGATTTCAGCTCTAATATATTGCCACAACACCTCCAGCATTAAGTACCCCAACCAGGGAATGGCAGCAGGAATACAGCTGCCGTGAGGACAGGCAGCAGCACAGCCAAAGCAAACTGGTTTGGTTTTCCAGTAAAACAAGCCACTTTCCAGATTACAAAAAAGTTGGTTTACCTTCTTGTACATGCACATTAGTGTATAGCCTCTTGCTACAGAAGCAGGGTAGGTTTCCTATAGGACTTGGAGGGTTATTTATTGCCAAGGACAAGTAGATAATTCCACATGGTTAAGGCAAGGTGCTGCTGGCCCTACGGGATGGGGTCCTGCCTCTGCCACTGAGTCTCTTAGAGCTGCCTTCACCCCGACGTACCGTGACACAGCTCCTGCTGGCTGCAGGAGGGCAGTAGGGGCCCGCAGGGAAAGCAGCATGTACTCACGTGTGCAGCATGTACTCATGTGTGCAGCATGTACTTAGTGTGCCGCGTGTACTCACGTGTGCAGCATGTACTCACGTGTGCAGCATGCACTCAGTGTGCAGCATTTATTCACATGTGCAGCATGTACTCAGTGTGCAGCAGGTACTCAGTGTGCAGCATGCACTCAGTGTGCAGCATGTACTCACGTGTGCAGCATGTACTCAGTGTGTAGCATGCACTCAGTGTGCAGCATGTACTCACATGTGCAGCATGGCACAAGTGAGTGTTTCTCAGGCAGGAGGAAGGCTGGCTTGAACTCCGCCAAGGTGCAAGACTTCGCAGCGTTATCAATTGCAACCTTCAACACAGGCTGGGGTTTGTGCAGCTTCCTAGATGGTAACAAAAATCAAGAAAAAGCAAAATTTCACCTGGTGGCACTACCTGTCTCATGGATGGCACAAGGGTGATGCATTTCAACCTAAATATTAAAGTTTGGTTGTTCTATAAACAATTGTAAGGAACCACTGATAATGGGAAATGTCAGGAAACAGTAACAACAGAGATTAGCGCCCTGCCTATAGCACATTGTTGCTGCATGCAGCCAGCTTTTTATATATGTCAACAGCTATGTACAAGCTGTGAAATTTCCTATCTCCTCTAGCTCTGAGTTTCCAGGAACTTGACTGACTTCCCTAGAACTGTTTTGGATTTACACTGGCTCTGCTGAAATCAGACTTGAACAGCCAAAGCAGACTGAGGCAAGCCAGCCCCACCGCTTGGAAAGCAGAAGAGCCGTGTTGTTGCCTTATGCAATGGGAGGATGGAGGGAATGCACTTGGGATCTCTCTCTTTCCTTGGCAGAAATCTGCAACCCTCTTCCAGCTCGAGTAGAGCTGTGCTGATTTATGGTGGTGGGGCATCAGGTCCTCTGCCTGCGGCTCCACAGGGTGATGGAGACAGTGCCAATAGCAGAGACCCATCCCGTTTCTAATCCCAGGAAGAATTAACTGCCCAGTTTAAGCAGGAGCAATGGGTTGTTTTTTCCAAACTGGGTGGAAGATGAGCACACCACAAGCCAGCAGGTCAGACAAGGAGCATCTGCTAACAGGTACTGCCCACCCAGCCCCCACTAACCCACTTTTAGCTGTGGTCCGTGAAGGCAGAGGCGGTTAGCACATCACCAGCTGCATCACTGCCTCTTCCACTCACCTTCCCACCACCAAGTCACATCCCTGCCCTTGGCTCCAGGCCCAGCCTTCCCCATCAGGCATGGCATTCCCAAGGGCTCCTTGGGGCATTCCTTAAATCCCCACTAATGGATGGGATTTTGACAGCAACATCGCCTTAAAATCCTCCTGGGTCTCCAAATAATTGTCTATGGTGTTTAGGGCTGCTCTTTTGCATACGATATCTCTAAAAATACACAAAGAAACAAAAGAAATCTGCTCCCCAAACTTTTCAAACCAAAAAAATAAATGACGTGATTAATTATTCTGAAAAAGGCTGTTTATAGTTTGGACTCCATAAAACAGAATGCCTGATTTAATACACTATCTGAGAATGTGTTGTTTTTCATTTCAGCACAATCAAGACCTAAATCTGTGTCTCCCTCTCCCTCATCTAAGCTGGAAATGGTTTTATATTCCATCTTGCTTTAAATTATACACATCAAGTTTATAATGGGACACGGTCTATTTTGTTGCCAAAACCTGCTCTGTAAGATCATCTAATAAACTGTATTTATTTTTTATGACAAACAAGAAAAATGACAAAACTGCTACCAAGTGTCTGCTAATGAGGACCAAATGCCTCCCCAGCCACCGTTCTTATTACAGGCATCCACACAGGAGCTGCATTAACGTCCTCCCACCCACCAGCGATGGCCAAAGGAAGACACGGGGCTTTACAAACCCTGAGATCAGCCCCCAGGGGATTACGGCTCTTGCTGTCTGCACTGGGGTATGAGATCTGGGGTCAGGAGTTGTATCCCAGTGGGATGCAAACAAGGAAAGTCAGCTCTGCTGGAGGAGGAGAAAAACGATTTGAAATAAGGCTATGGTAGAGACCCTGACTGGTGTTCAGCCTCTTGTCTGGGATCAGGGCGTGGGAGAATAATTAAACCTGAGGCTCTGGAGATGGCAAGTGGGGAGCTGTCAGGGGCACAGGCTCCTCAGCCTGTTCAATCCTCCTCCTGGCATCCCCAGCTCCTGGGAATGAGACTCCCCCGAGTCCTGAGGGGGCTGTAGGGACTCCCAGCTGGAGCAAGCCATGGCTTTGAGTACTGATTCTGACCCCCAAGAAATTCTGGCCTAAAAAATTACCTTGAGGAGCACACTGAGCTTGCCAGATGAGCACTGGGCACAGGAAAATATCTTCTGCTCTCTAGGGTTCCACCAGACCCTTGAAACTCTTTTAGCAGCACAGACTTTAGGAAGGACCTTCTGCTACCCAAGAAGTCCACCCAAGCTGGGTGAAATCAAGCCATACATATCTCAAGATGTTGATCTTCACCCAACCAGCGGGATCTATTGGTCTGTAAATCAACATAAAGACAACCTAACAGTGTCCAACCTGCCTTGGTGCCCTGAAAAAGAGCATTAGGAACCGAGGCCCCAGGAAGTTACGGCGGCAGAGCCACGCAGGGTCGAGGGGGTCCCACCATGCTGCCCCTCCGCCGGCAGCACCACCCCAGTGTGCCCAGGAGTGTAACACCGGTGGGAGCCCATCTGAGCGAGGAGAGGGGTGCACAGGGCTCTGTGACAACATGTCAACATTTCAGGATCTAGGGCTTTATCAAATTTCTGAAGCTTTCCCTGGCGGCTACCAGAGTAATGCAGGAAGGAAGGACCATCTCCAGGGTTCACTGTTCCCTCTGACACACCATATCATCCTTTCTCTTAACTCATCACACTCCAGAACAGGTTTGTTTTTTTCTCTAAAATGCGCCCAGGCCCCTCCAGTTGTGATCAGCTTTCACCTCAACTGCTCATCAGCAGAGCAGATGTGACGTGGTCCCTCTCCACCCACCTGCTGCTCCTCCGTGCCAGCTCCCCACTGCCCTCCGCCACGGCCCCACAGCACCTTTGCATCCCACCACCAAGCGGGGCAGGGCCAAGGCCATCCCCAGCAGGGTATTCCTTCCTTCCTTCCTTCCTTCCTTCCTTCCTTCCTTCCTTCCTTCCTTCCACCCACCCCCACCCCCCCCAGTTTTTGCATGGCAAAGGAGGGAGACGCAGGTGAATGCAAAGGCAGCACTCCACCAGCGTGCTCCTCCACAAGTCACTGGCGCAGAGGATGTTGCTCTGACCCAACCGCCCTTAACCCCGGTCTAGAAACCAGCCCAGGCATCAAGGCAGACTCAGGCCCATCCATTTCTAATGTCCCTGGTTTATTGCTGGAGATGATGGCAACAAGATGACCCTCCAGCGACCAGTATAAACAGGCCTCCAGTAGTGTGGGGTGCATTATACAGGCACCAAGCTTTTCAGCTTTGAAGGAAAAAAGCAAACACTGTATGGAGAGTGGAAGACCTCTTGGAGAAATTCTTTCAGCCTGGTGTTTCATTTGCTTTGCCAAACACCAAAACAGTCCTGGGATTTTCCTTACGAGCGTTGACTTTGGAGGTTTCCCTTAGCTAAACGATTGCTTATTATGGCACTAAGCAACCGTCCTACCTGGCTCTTTGCCACCACCACGGCGGTGGCCACATTCAGCAGTGCTTTGTGTTCCCCCATTAGAGGAGAGCAAGCCTGCCCATGTTTCCTTGGCAGGAAAGCAGGCTATGACATGAGATCTGTGGCTAAAAATCACCAGAAACCCAATGCTAGTTTAAATGACAGCTCCGTTTATACTGCAGCGGTAATGTAGAAATCCTTCCCCTACCATCCTATTTGTTTATTTTTGCCATGCTAGTTGCGAGTGAGCACAACAGCAAGTACTTAATACCAGGCATGGGAAACCATCACATTACAATAAATTCCTTATGTATTGTATGAATAGCTAGATACATGAATAATTTAACCATGGTTTAATCAACATTAAACTAATGGTTTAATCAAGACCAACTATGTCATCTTTCCCTAAAAGAATTACAGACCAAGGCTCTGGCTCTGGTTTCGCAGCACAGGAAGAACACACATATCCTCAGTGACGTTTTAAACAAATTAATCATGCATTTTTTCATGGCACCAGCGAGGTGAGGGCTGGAGTGCATTAGCCATCCCTTCTCCTGCTCCACCCCAAAAGCGTTCTACACCCTTTCTGCTGGAACCACAGAGCGAGTTGGATGTGATGGAAAGGAGGTTGTGGAAGCAATGTTCCTGCCAGCCCCATTCTGTGCCAGGTTTGCACACGTGTGCCCGTGTCTGGGTGTCCCCATGTGTCTCCGTCTGGGGACATGTTTGCTGAATCGGGTCCGTACCAAGGACCTGAGAACATCACCCAGCTGCAGAATGCAGAGCAAAAGGACAGCTGGGCAGGAGCCTGGTGCTCCTGTGCTAAGCTTGCTGCAAAGATGGAAATACCACAGAAAATGCAAGAAAAAGGGATAGAGTAACTCAGCCAGTGGCTGAAAAGAGCATAACTTGGGCTAAGCAGAAAGCACTGGCATGAATGACCGTAAGCAGGAGGCAGGAAAATCACAGCCCTGGTGCAACCCCCGAGGCAATGGGAGGGACTGGATGAGCCAAACACAGAGAGGTTCATCCACGAACATTTGCTGGTCTCCAGAAAGGACCAGAGAACTATGACCCCCTCATTCTCTGCAGGAGCCCTCAGAGACTGGCAGAGCCCCAGCTCCTGCTGGGCACTGAGCCCACTGAGCTGGACCCAGTGGTCTCAGGGTTAAGCCAAGGAGATGCCCAACTAAAGCGCAGCTGTGGTGAGCCATGGAGAGGATGGTTTGGGTGCTCAGTCTCCCCTCCCCAGCCACATCATCTGGGATGCACAAGTAGCCTTTCACGAACAGGGGTGTGCGGTAACCACCAGGGAATGTTTCAGATGTAAGCCAGGACACCTGACCTGGGACAACACTCATGAAGCAGCAATAATTTTGGGTTGCCATTTTTAGAGCAGTAAAACTTGCCACAGAAAATACTGATGAAGCCAATAACTTCTACCATCACACCTCCAACATCCACAGTGGAAAACATGTGGCACACCCCGCGCATTTCCAGCATCGCCAATAACAGAGAAGGCAGCTACTGATATCCAGCCCCGCAACAAGCATCAGCCTCTTCAGCATTTGCCTTTTGTGAGAGTTGATGAGATTTCTGAAGGAGCAAAACCTGTTAGTTACAAGCTCAAACTTAATGGCAGCCAGTCGAATCCTCCCTCTCTGGACCTTTCAAGACACTTTCTAAAGCCCTTGTGAAGCCTAGATCTCACTCTGCCCATGTCCTGTGATTTATGAACTGTTTTAAAGTAGTTTATGGCTGTTGCTGCAGTCAGAGATCACTGAGAACTCTCAGCCTGCACTGCTGGCTTGGAGCTACATGTTTTTTCCTCTCCAAAATTCACAGCCACGCTGATTTTATTCCAGGCAGCTAGGGCATCCTACAGTCCAAATGGTTCATTATCTCTGGCTTTCTTTAAAAGGTCAAGAAATGCTCTCTGCTTGGCAGATGGACTAGTGCAGGAGTCGCAAAGTCTCAGGATTTGTAACATAACAAGGTTATTAAATTGTGAACTCAATCCCGAGCTGAGACAACACCAAAAGTTTGCCTCAAGTTTTGGTTGTGGTTTTTTTATTTTAAAAGGGGGGGGGTACATTTTGAGAATATTTTTTTTTCCATTTTCTTAAAAAAAAAAAAAAAAAAAGAGAGAGCCAAGTTGTATCTCAAAGCAAGTATCTCTGTTCTCCAAGTAATTCCATTTCTTATTCTTCTGGTATTTGTTTTCTAACCTGTTGCCTCCAGGCCCTTCCTCACTTTTCTTTATTTTTTTTTCCCCCCACTGCAGCTACTAGAGGAAAGAAGAAAAACACAAGAAAGGAGGAGGACCTCCCTCCCCCAAATAAACCACCAATTCAGCAGCTCTTCAGTTCCCACTGCCTTTAAGTTATATTGACAAATTCAAAGCTCATAAGCATCAGATAGGACCGGCAGCTGCGCGTGCAGGCAGCAGATCCTGGCGCACCCAGGGAGCACCTTTGGGGCCACAGCTGTTTTGGGCTGGGTGGTGCAGGTCAGCACCCGCACCCTGGGCTCACATCCCAGCTGGGCACCAAGGACGGGATCACACAAGCAGGGATGCCAGCGTGGCATCAGAAATCCATACCCCCTCTTCATCTCCGGAGTGCTTTGTTACCGAGGCTTGCTAACCTTTTAAACTAGAAGAGATCAAATGAAGACAAATGCACCGAGCACTTAATAACAATGAGCCTCTAAACCAGAAAACCTCCGGGAGCTTGCAGTGCCATCACAAAACATGGATCCGATCGTTGTGAAATCCTGCTGCTTGTCTGCAACAAAACGCCTTGGCTGGCACGCAAGAATGACTGTGCCTGTTTGGCTCTGACTTCCACATGAACTGGGGTGCTCAGGAGCTGTTCCCACACAACCCTGAGTCCTCGTTACCCTTTGCACCCCCACAGCTCTCCATGGACTCTTGGACAGCAATCATGAATGCCAGCCCCAAATTCCCAGCCTGGCAACACACAGCAAAACTCAGACTATAAACTCTACAGACCTTCACGGAGCCCAAGCTGAGTTTTATTAACTCCAGCAGCTGCCTGGACAAAGCATCCTGATAAACCCCATTAAGTTCCTGCTTTTTTAGCAAACACTTTTTCTTTCCACACTGTAACTATCTGTCAACCAAGCAGAAACCACACGATCGACAGGATCCACTCCCAGGGCTTATCACGCCTGTTCCTCTGTCACAGGTACACGTGTCACAGCGGCACAACCAGCCTGTTTTTGGAATCAGAAGAGTAAATGCAGAGGAAAGAGGAGTGCAGGGAGAGCTTGCAGGCTGGAAGAAGAGGAGCAGGGGAGGAGATGCTCTCTGGGGTGATGTTCCCCACTCCACTCCTGAATTTCTGTGCTACTCCCAGCAGCAGAAGCACTGGCTTGCCCAGAGCCTCTGCTTTGCCTGCTGCTGGAGCAAGTGGCTCAGAGGGTGAGGACACTGGTTGCAGAACCAGAAGTGCTGCTGCCAGGCGGGGGAAAGGAATGAGTGGGTTTGCCAGGCTGGGTGCAAATTGCTGTGTGTGGCTGTGCAGGCATTAGCAGCCCTGTACCCTGCAAAGGGCACTGGCGCTGCGTGCCCCGCTGCGGACTCAGCTTGGCCATGCAACCTCAGGCTTCCAGCTCCCAAAACGATGAGAGTTGGTGAGAGACAGCAGCCATGCCTGGTGCATCTGCAGTGCAGGAACATGCATCTTGCCAAGCTCCAGGGCATACAGGGCTTCACGTGGCTCCCAGAATGGAGACTCCCTCTTGGACTGAGACAATCTTCCTTTAGCATGCCTCGAAGCCTGCTGCTCTGCCCTGTGGCCAAGCTCTCTGCACCCATGAGGCCAACTTACACCAGCCGAGGATGGGTCCCCCAGCCCCCTGAGGCAGGACCCACGTGAGGCTGTGGCTGCAGCTCCGTCCTATTTTGTGTCACTCCCCGAAAGGCACCTGAGCGGCCAGTTCTGCTCAGCCCCGTACAACAAACCGTTGTACCTTTAAGGCACTGCTCCAGGAAGAAAAGGCCTTTCAGCGCAGTGAATAGCATCACTTCTCCTCCACGCACCATCTGTTTGCCAAGATGAAGAGCTCCAGGCTGGCGGAGGCTTAGTCATTTGGACAAGAATAGGTCCCACTGTACTTACACTTCCCAAAATAAAAACCACAGCAAGTCATTGACTTCGCTTACCCCATAGCGAGCACGGAGCTGGCACAAAGAAACACCTGACTCAGCTGTTATCTCCTTCTAACAGAACCAAAAGATGAACGCAGCCCTGGGCCCCCACGGTCAATGGTCCCTCTGAGCAGCCTTATCAAGTCTGGTTAATTTTTCAGAGCAAGAAGGGGAAATGCTGCTTCAGAGCATCCTCACAAATGTGTCTGACAACTCCGCCACACATAGACCAGTATTATCCCGCTCTGCAGGGAAAAAATACACAACAACCCAACAGCTGAGACTCGGTGTGTGTTGGGGCACCCAGAGGTGCCAGAAGATCCCACCAGGCTTTACGTGTCTCTGGGCACTGAAGCCTGTCCACGTGCCCATATTTCAACATCTGACTTCCCTTCTCAACTATCTCTGGAGACAATTTTATGGTTCTCTAAGCAAGGATATTTGAAGATAGAGGGGTGGGTTTGTCTTCTACAACTTGAAACCTCTAATTACAGAATCACAGAACGGCCAGGGCGGGAAGGCACCTCTGGAGCCCACCCAGCCCACCCCCGTGCTGAAGCAGCTCTCCTAGAGATGCTGCACAGAGCCACGTCTGGGTGGGTTTGAATGTCTCCAGCGAGGGAGACCCCACAGCCTCTCTGGGCAGCCTGTGCCAGGGCTCTGCCACCCTCAAGGTGAAGAAGTTCTTCCCCATATTCAGATGGAGCTTCCTGCACTGCAGTTTGTGCCTGTTGCCCCCTGTCCTGTCATGGGCACCACTGAAAAGAGCCCATCCCCATCCTCTTCACATCTCCCCTCACCTACCCAGCCAGTCATTCTACCATAGAGGGTTATCATGTTAGTCACAGGTAATTTCCCCTTGGTGAATCCACACTTGCTGCTCCTGATAACCTTCTCTTCCTCCACATGCCTCCAGTACCCCACACCCGGGGGTGTTAGGGCTCCCACCTTGCTGCAAGGGCTGGGGCAGGGCCCCGTGATGCAGCCAGCCCTGCACATACCGCTTTGCTGTTGTAGGGTTGCCCAAGGGCACAGTGCTATTCCCTACATGCATGAGAAACCTGGACCACCTCCAGCACCCTACCAGGGCCTGAGACACGGTGCAGTGCCACCTCCCCAGCGCTGGAGCAAAACAGGCATCTGTGTACCCCTGAAATGTCCTTCACTACATAAAGTTTCGATTCTGTTACTCACCCCTTCTGAAGTCTTGCCAGCCAGGGGAAGGAGGCAGCGGGTATAAGAATGAAGTTAATTTCCCATGTGGAAACTGGTTTTCCTCCAGGATCCCTTTGAGGCAGCTCCCCACAGCCCCATTTCGCTTGCTCTGCACCTCCAGCCATCTCTGTCTGGTATGTGCTGGAAGAGCCTCTGGCCCATTGAGCAGATGGTGCCGTCTGAACAAAACTGGAAATAGGTATTTAGCTAGCATCCCATGGGGAAGCATTTGGAGCTGTTGGGTAAATAACGCTCCACAGGCCAAATTCAATCCTCTGCACACTGCTGCAGGGAGCAGCGAGAGCACAGCCTGTGCTTACTGCTGCTCACCTGGGAGCCAAACGCACCAGCTGGCATCACCACCACTGCAGGGGCTTCTGCAGAGGTGCCCAGAGCCCCCCCGGCAGCATGTGGCCCCCTCTGCCCATGGCAGGCCAGCCAGGGCTGCTGCCCAGGTACCGGCTGGGCTGGGCTTGGTGGCAGCTAACCCAGCAACAGCAGCTGAAATTTCCACCCCTGTCTCATCATTTGTCATCCCTGTCTCATCCTTTGGAGACATCAAGAGAGTAGATCCCCTTCTCGAGCTCATACACCCATTGTTCCTCTGCCTGATTCCTGGGGGAAATCAGGTCTCAGCCCTCCATCACCTCTAAAAAGCCACATAGCCCCGTCACTCGGTGCCATGCCCAGGCTACGCAGCGACATTGCCTAGATGCTCTCCAAGAATTAATTTATAGGTGGCAGAAATATCATTATGTACTTAAGAACAGATGTCTCTGGGACCTTGACGTCCCTGTGGTAACCCATTTGTCCTCATGACTCCATTTGCCCTCTCATATTTACTACTCAGATATCCTGACATTCCCATAGTGCACAGCAGACCCCAGCCCTGGCTGCTCCTGTACCATAAATCTGCTTGGTTAAGATGGGGATGCAGTTATTCACCCTCAACCCTGAATCAAATCCACTTGTGCCCTTTCCTCTACATTGCACTTGTTATTCTCCGGGATGGGCATCTACGTCCCCCATCAGCCCGAAGAAGACCTCTGCCTGGGAGCAGGGGCTGGATGAGCCCAGGGAAACAGCCCAGGGAGCAGCTGACATTGCTCAGGAATTCCTGGCTTCTTTAACTCATGGTCCAACCTAAGTAGTATTTAAATATCATCTTCTTGCTCACCTCTCCCTTTCTTTTTGTCACCTGCAAATTTAGATTAACAAGGAGGTTTGACAAAGTGCTACTGTATATGTTAATAAACCCATTAGTGTCGGCCCGCCTGACATATAACCTGCAGAGCCTCCAATGTTTACTAATATGATTGTCAAAGCAGAGGAACATTACTTTTTAATGACATTTCATATCACTTCAGTTGAAGTAATATCCTGGGACATGATAATCAGAAAGCCATTTAGCCACAAAACTATGTGCTGAAGAGAGGCTGGTGCATGAAAGATTCTCATTTTGTCAGAATTAAAAAATTTGTGTTTGCTTCATAAGTTGTAAGCGCACTTGTGGAGAAGAAACATGTTGTGAAATATTTATTGGAAGCAGCTCAGTTCAGGTAAATGGGGCTTCAAAATGAAACGTTGGGAAAGGTTATTATTATATTTGCTGTATCTTTCTGCATGCAATACATCAATTGACAATTCATATGTATTGTATGCTTAATAAACCAACAAGATTTTAGAAGTTCTCTTTTAAAGAAAATTTCTGAAGTGGTACATCTGGCCGTTACTAGCCCAGCTGAATTTATTGCTGCTTTCAGAGTAGGGGAACAGCTGCAAGACAGACTGAGATAGAGTTTGATTTTATAGGGCAACTCTCTTGATCCAGGTGATTTCAAAATGCTTTATAAAGCAATGAGCATGGTACGAAGATAGTGGTGACACAGTGACTGCCAACAGCCCTGCTGCCCTTATTAACAGTTCTCTCCCCAGTTTGGCTCTCCAGGGCCATCCCAGAGCTTTGCACTGAGCTCAAGAGGCAGCAGATCAAGGAGCAGAGGATGCTCAGCCAGGGCAGAGGGAACGGAGGAACTCCCTGACACATCCTCCACAGCCTCTGTGCTGCACTGGGGTCATGGAATAAAACAAAGAAATGGTCCTGGGTCAGATAAAGATGCATAAATTAATAAATAATGTATCATTGTTTATTTATATATTTTGTATTATTTATAATATATTTATTATCATTTTTATATAATATATAAATTATAAAATAATATTTTCTCCTTTTTAAAGTAAAGAACCAACGGGATCCCTCCATCAATCTGGTCAGAACAACCTTTCTGATAGAAACTAGCAATTGATTTAGTTAAAGTCTCCTGTCAGATGGTGGATAGAGCTGATTAAAGCTGTGCATGCACTATTAATAGGAGCAGGATGCCTTTCTGTCATTATTATTAATTATGCTGCCATGATTACTATCTGTTCATCCATCCACCCATCCTCCCTTCTATAATCCCAGCACTGGCCAAGTATGTATGAACACAAATTCTTACTCTCTTTCTGTTCCCAGTTTTCCAGAGGAGGGGAAAAAAACCAAACCCACAAGACCAAAAAACTTAATTTACAGGATTTCTGATTAGTACGTGTGAGAGTGTGAGTGTGCCTGTGTGTGAGAAAGTGAGCAAGTGGGTGGTGGGAGATGAGTGGGTGCGATGCATGTGGGAGCATTCGTCTGTGAAAAATGCACAAAGGGGAAGTTAAGCCAAAGAAAGAGACTTTGCGTTTCATGTCGAACCCACCGGACTCCAGCGCCATCCTCCCTTCCGCAGAGGCAGCCCCACAGATGGGGTCTGGCCTGCTGGAAGCCCCTCTCCCACGCTCACAAGCACATCCTTACTTGGGAGTCCCGTTCTCCTGAACTCTCGGCCACTGGCCCCAAGACAGTCAGAAATTTTCCTTCACCAAATAATTAGACTGTGATAAGAGGAAACAAATGGGCCCTCGGAGCAGTGAGGGCTGCAATAAGAGATGAATTATTAGTCCAAGATGGAAATCTCTTTTGATAAATGACTGGCCCCAAGCAAGGAAGGATTCAGCAAAACACAACAACGTCCTTGTTGTGACATGAGGAAGGGGAAGGAACAACCTTATAAGGGGCAACAAAGCCTCCGCGTGACCACCTTGACCAATTGATTAATCAAGTGTATCCCACAACATCAATACGTTTCCCTCTTTGCATTAGTTACAGCACCTAAACGTGTAGGACAGCGATGGCGTGTCCAGTTCAGGACCCGTTTTGGAACCAGGGCTGAGGCTGCCCTGACAAGTACCGCGACCAGGAGAGAGGGCAGAGCAAAGCCTGCCCGTACGTCCCACGGAGCAGTGTCAAAAGCCAGCTGATCCATAGAGCACTTCAAAGCTAACACAAACCAGCACAGAGCCACAGTGGTCTGGGAACAAAAAAAGAAAAGGAAAACAAACCAGGTTTTCCCCTTTCTCCCATGTTGTGATGAGCCTGGGTCAGTGGGGTGGGGTGATGCCTCGCACTCCAAGTGAGAAGACCTGCCATTTACTAATCCTGGCCCAATTCCTGGTATTTTCAAAGCCTAGTTCAGAGGAGGGAAAAAGATCCGTTGGCATCACTGAAAATAAACCTGACAATGAGGCACTGGGCAAGGCACTGGAATCAGCAGGCTTTAACATCACAGCTCCTCCTGGACCTGGATGGTGGGGGGTCAGTAAGTCTAACTCCAAGCAAGGTACAAGAAGGACCCCGAGACCTCTGTGGATTAGCACCCAGCCACGAGCAATTACACTGCTGGAGTTCCTAAGTCCCTATAGCCTGGAATGCAGTTATCCCTGGGGACTGGTAACTGGGGCCTCTGGTACCACTATTTTTAGTGGGAGATTTAAGTAGAGACAGCAGAAACATATATATATATACGCATATAAATATAAATATATATATATATATGTGCTATGTATACGTATATATACACCTTTAAAAAATCTGACAGAAATGGCTGGGGCTGGAATTGCTAAACATATTTCTCTCTTTGTCCTCCCCCCAAACCCGCTACCAAAACATACCTCTCCATCTAATGAGATTAGCAAGGTACCATGCTAGATCTTTATTAGTTAAAGCTGACCATAGTGCAAAACTTGGCCTGAATCATAAATGAGCTGACTGCCAGAATGAGGAGTGCAGCCAGCAAGCAGATTTATTCCAAATGGGTCTACACTCGCTGCCTTGGGGAACATGCTTCCTTCTCTTTAACTCCCTGAAAACTGGTAGCCAACGTTCAGCTCCCTTAGTGCTCCCCAAAGCCAGCGGTACCACTGCTTCCCGCTGGCCTTATGCAGGCTTCATTCCACTGGCCTTGGTGATTTACATGAATACAAGGTAAGAGAAAAACAAACTTATATACTCTGATGGCTCACAGTAGGATTCAGCAGCACTGGGGACATTTATATATGGGAATGCCTGCCATCTGCACTTTACTTGACTGGCAGCTCAAAGGGGCCAAAATATCAAATATTAAGAGTGGAGCCCTCAATGTTGATATCAGCAGTACTTATTTTTACAGTCATCTTTGGCTCTCAGACAAGTTAGTTTGGCTCCCGGCATTTTTCTTTTGTAAAATGGGGCAGGGAGGAACAAGTGAGGAAGATAACTTCTATTATAAAATGAATGATGCTGGCCTACCCTCACATAGAGTGGCCGGTAGGAAATCTTT
>JAVJGJ010000001.1:114840771-114867138 GCA_035590215.1 Microhierax caerulescens | reverse complement strand
GGAAATCTTTCACGGGATCTGCACATTCCTTCCCTAGGTCATGCCCAGAACCTCCTTTTAAAGGTCTCAGGAGGACCAGCACATGCCTTGTGGAGAGGAACAGGGGCCAATGCATGGCCATGTATGAGCCTTTCGCTGCAAAAAAGTTCCTTGCTTTGGAGGAGAAATGGGAAGCATACGCAGAACAGATCTGGTTTCCATCAGCCCGTTATTTATAGCATTGGTTTCACACCATGGATTATACACACTCATGCTTGTTCTTTCAGGCTCTCTCAGCGCTCTGCCACACTTCCTTTTCACCTGAGCAATGAATCTGTGTCTTTTACCCTGCCATGATCAGGCTGTTCATGTCTCATTTAGTTGTGCATTCACTAAATATGCTCCACAGAGATTGGCTCCTCATTAAATGAGAGTTTGCAAGCGGAGTACCTCCAAAACATCTTTCTGAGCCTGGGGCTAAGGTGGTGAAGACAGCCTAGTTTACCAACAGCACGCAAGGGAGAGATCTCCTGGAGCCTTTGATTCACAGGCCCCGGAGGACCACCTACCTCCCTGCCTTTGGATCAATTGAAAACACCTTCGGCATGGAGAAAAAATATGGTGTCATGAAACAGCAAGATACTCTGCTCAGCTACTGCACTCTAACAGTGGTAAAGACGTGCTATGAAGTCCCACCTTGGCCAAGACATGAGAGGCTGCATCAAAGACCCGAACTAAACAGCAGAGCTCTCTAGCTGGGCCTGGAACAAGCTCCTACACAGCACCGTTCACAAGGAAATCTGCAGCCCATCCGCCTGCTGATTACTCACACAGGGCAGAGTGAGGGTGGTAGGTCCCATCTGGTGTGCCTGGAGTCATCCAGCGCTGGTCTAACTAGTAAGGTTAAACAATGGCTGTTTGGTCTCTGCTGTTGATTGAATGAGATTTGCTGTCCATAATAAAACTCCTGGCACATGATCAGTCATTGTATATAAACCCAAATTACACTAAGAAAAGCCAGAAGACTGTCAAACAGCTCTAAACCATCATCAAAACGGAGGCCATCCCCAGTCAATACGTTCTGAAGAGCCATGGAAAAACTGGCAGTGTCCTTCAGATTCCCCTCAGATAGGCATGAGGGTGGAGAACACGGCTGAGAGCTCTCCTTGGGAGTTCCCTGCCAGCGTCTGCGTCACAACACAAAAGACTGGAACAATTTCTAAGACACAAAGGACTGAACGACAGAGATGACACAACAGTGACGCTAAGGGCACAAAACCAGCACCAACAACCTCACCCTGCTAGATTTTACTGGCAAAGCAGGGCACAGCTCTGCACCACGAGTGTGGCATCCTCCCCCAAACCCACAGAAGAAATTGGCAGTAGCCTAGATAGTCTCCTTCAGAGACATGAGCTTACCAAGCTGCCCTCCAGCAGGACCTCACAGCCATTCCAGGGCTCCACAGTTGCTGCAATGGGCAGCAGAACAGGCACGTTACAGCACAGTCACCTTCTGGGCAACCGCAGCTTAGCGAGCATTGACTTAGTTACCAGAAAACCATATAAGTACTTTGACTGAGCAGGATGTACTCAGGAGACAAGGTGATATGTTTGCTCTACTGCTAGACCTGTACGTGCTTCAAGTTAGGGCAGACAGATCTTACTCCTTTCTTCTGGCATCTGGGGGTTCAGTTCAAGTGCCCAAGCGCAGATACCTGCATCTAGTGCCACTGCAGATCTGCCAGTTCCACATGGCTGTTTCAAATGGCACAACGGGCTTATCAGGGAACCAAACAGCACCCGAGCAGGAATTCAGGAGGGAACTGCAGTTCCAGCTTGGAGGGGAGCTGCTCACACTGAGAGACTTACGGTGCTTAATAATTTAGCTTATCAAAAAGAGGAGGTAGAAGTACTTTATTAACGATAAGGGGCACTTCCTAAGGAGGAGGTCTCTTACAGCAGAACTCTCTTTAACAGACAAAGCCATATCAACATCCAGTGGCAGGAAGCCAAAATTAGACAAATTCAAACTGCAAGAAAGGTGCCAGTTTGTAATTGAAAGAGTAATGAGCCGTTGGAATTACTCGCCCCGGGCTG
The DNA here is from genome assembly GCA_035590215.1 of Microhierax caerulescens. NCBI lineage: Eukaryota > Metazoa > Chordata > Aves > Falconiformes > Falconidae > Microhierax > Microhierax caerulescens. The sequence goes on along the minus strand of JAVJGJ010000001.1, from coordinate 114,865,062 downwards.
TGATGGATTCTCCACCATCTGAGGGGATGCTGTTCTAAAAAGTGCCACATTGCAGGCACATATTTCTGTGTTTGGGAATTATTGGTAAAGGTTTTCCAGCTTGTATGAGTTGTTTCTGCTCTAAAAAACAAACAAAAGAAGTATTATGCTGCTCAGTTAAAGACAGAGAAGGGAGGTAGAGTGAGTTTAAGCAGACAGACTGTGACAGTACTAGGAACAGGACGTAGGTCACCTCAATACTATCATTGCCCTGCCACCCTTCCACTCGCCAGAGCAGCCCACAGCCCCAAAACAGCCTGTATTTTCCTGACAGCACCCTCAGCGAGGTGATACCAGGCTCAGCAAGTAAACTCAGAGCCACAGGGCCAGGTCCAGATAAGAGACAGGGAATGGACCACATCAGCCAAGCACTGCTACTGGGATCACCTCTGGCAATGCCTGCAAAGCTGCTCCTTACAAGAAAACTGAGGAGAACAGGACAAAACCAGGTGAAGCATGGTTTTGCTGAGCTTTCTGCATTTCCAGTGAGAGCCCTCCCCAGCACCAGTCCGCCAGGACTCAGCTCTCTCCATGCTGTTGTCCAACAGAACCGTGCTCACGGAGCCCTCCAGCATACACCCATGTACTATGGATGGGTGCTCTGCAGATGACCTGCTCTTTCTGTCCCTTCCCAAGGTGAATTCCCATCTCTTGCACACAATATAGGACAAGTACACATGACAGGTACATTTTCATCTTATTTTCAGCAGGCAGGAAAAAGAGAAAACCACAGGGAAAACAGTCATCTGCCAAGACACCTCCATGCTGGGCCCATTGTATGGGAACACTTGCTGCCAGTCATTGTGGAAGAGCAATAAACACCCAGGCTCAGATACTCCCTCCCTGAGAAAGTCTACATTGCTGACTTCAAGACTACATAATAAAAATCAGCTGGAAGGGCAAGCAGAGGTAAAGGCACCGAAGGTTAGACTGACCCACTGTTGGGCTCTGGGAAAGAGCTAAACCCCAGAAACAGGTGAATAAATGAATTCTTTGCTTCACTGGTAAATATTTCAGGTTGCCCTGAACAAAAAGGCACAGAGATCAATTTACCTCACTTGAAATAAAAACAAGTTTTAAAGATGCTTAGACATCAAATAAAATAGTTCACCAATTTTGTCTAGTTTCATTTGGGGGCTGTGAAAAAGCCTTTTGAGAAATTAAATGTAGGTAGACTTCTAAGACACCTGTTTTGAAATAACCAAGAGAAGTATGCCAGCTTGGAAATGACAAAATGAAACCTTTTTGAGTTAGAACCATTAGAGATAGTCTTTCTTGGCTGAAAAGATGCAATAAATTTGTGGATGTTTTTTATAAAACCCCTGCAGATGCATTGGTAAGATTTCACATAGACCATAACCAGGAAGGACTCTGCAACACCCCAGCTCAGAACAGCCCAAACAGAGAAACTCTGTTCCTCCTCCTCTGCCCAGTCTTTGCCTGCAAACACATCACTACAGTTAACACACAAAACACCATTCATTATAGTCAGAATCCAGGAGCACAAAGTTAGCCCTCACACTGAGGCTGGGATCAAAACGCAGCAAAAATCTTAAAAAGCAAGGATGAAATACTGAGCTCTCTGAAAGTTCAAACAGAAAGAAATGTTACTGTTTCTTCAGGCAAATGCAAAAATATTATAAAAGTATCTTTAGTTTTATTCATTGGAGTTTACTCATTCACATCCAGCAAAGGTGCTCCAGATTTACATATGGTAGGGTGGCTCAGGGCAAAATTCAGCCCTCAGTGGTGACACTTTGGGTTCACACCACCACCGTGTACCCAACAGCCTGGGCTCAAAGTAGCCAGCTCTGCTCAATGTTCAGTCTCACTCTGCCTTGTGTCATGAGCAGCATGGCTTTGGTTCAAGAGCTGGGTTACCATGGGTCTGTATGGGGCTCCTGAACATCTACAGGGCTTCCAGAAGCTCTCTGTGATCTCAGTATCAATTATCAGGAATGGGTATGGCTCCAAGTAAACAGCTTCTTAATGACTAAGAAGCTACTGGAAATGTCCAGATGTTTGTTGAGAAACTGCGTAGCTAGGAATTACCCAAGCTGTTGTGGACATCAGAGGGATCTTTATTACAGCAATATCGTTTTTCAGGTGGGAACCTGACCACAGAGAGACTGAAACAACCCATGCAAAGGCACACAGGATGTCAACGCATCCTGATAAAGACAAAAAAAAATCAAACCAGATGTGGCCAAGACCAGCCCAGTAGCTTGCTGTTGCCTGTGACGGTCAACAGAATATTTCAGCAGGTGACACAGAGATGAATAATTTGGCTGGATGGGCCTAGGAAGTGGGACATGGGGGCTGAGTTTTAGGGAGAACCTCCCCCGTGCAAGCCTGGTTGAACAGGCTCCTGAAGGAACCATCTGGCTGAGGGAACTTTCCTTGGACTGAGTGAAACCCCACAAAATACACCCCATGCAACCCCTGGCACATGCCAGATGGGCTCCATCGGGCCATGGGCTGAGCAGGTATTTTCCACATCTCACCACAGAGCTCTGGTGTTTCTGCAGTGCATCACCCTCAGCCAGACTAACCCAGCCTATGCTGTAGCCTTTAGCTTTTTCAGCCCCATGTGCCTGGCCCTGCTGGAGAAGCTGTGGTCTCTACTAGCAGGACTGCCACAAGACCTTCTGCACCTTTTTTTTTATATGCCACTCTGCAAAAACAGTTGGTTTCACGAGTACCTGCAAGGGATCCAAGCCCCTGGATCTTTTCTGGCAAGACTTGTTTTGGTTTGTCTGCTAAGAAGAGTAGTGAGACTGCTAAGGATCACCTCCTGAACAGAAAGAATCTGGGATTCAGACATGAAAAAAAAGAAAATTAAAAAAATTGGAAGGTAATAAACACTGATCTGTTCATCCTTCCTGTTCCCAAACCTCAAGGTTTGCTCTCTTCTGAGACGACTGCCCAGGTTTAGATCAGCTCAGGGGTCCCAGGAGGCTGAATACACACAGCTACAGAGATCCCTTCCCTTGGAGCAGCAAGCACAACACTGCCCGAACCACAGGAAAAGCGGGACAGATGAAAAATCCTTCCCTCACAACGGGAAATACAGCAGTCAGGATACCAAGAGGGTGGTCTGCCTGTTAATTCAGGAGACAGAATTCAAACTGAAAGCTCCATGTGGAGCAAATTAGCAGAAACTAATTCTAATCCGTCCCACGCTGGCACAGAGGCACGTCAGCCCTGCTTAAAATTGCACCTCCCTTTAGATCTAGGCTGCCCCTTGTCCTACACAGAGAGAAAAAAGGATGGGGAGAGGCTGCATCGCAGCCTGTGTGCAGATGGTCCGTATTATTGAACCTCTGTGGAGTATCAGCCACTTGCCTCTGTGCCCCATGATAAATCACAGTCTCCTTCAGTGTTCTTGGGGAACAGCAACGCTCTCCCAGACTCTGATTGGGTTTAAAGTCTGATTAGTTAAGGAGATGTAAATACCGAGCCCCTATCAGGCTGTAATTGTCATCATCATCCTGTTTAGGGAACTGCACACATCTTTGAGCAGTTACTCCGTGTCTCCTCCACCCCGGGAGAAGGTCTGGAGCCCATTTCCGGCAGCCGGCAGCGAGCGGCTTTTCTGTAGGTGACACAAACAGAGTTTGTCAGCTTGTGCATCCTCGGTTTCTGCTTGGTTTAACGTTGCTGCACAATCCTCGGGAGCAGCTTCGCAGCTGGAAACAGAGAACTCACAACCCTCGACACAAAGGTGCCCATTCAGCAGCCGCCGGTCCCTCAGGTCCTGCCCAACAAGAGCATCCTCTGTGCGGTGGCCCTCAGGACGGCGTCCTCGGTCCCCGCCTGAGAGGGGGGAAGTGACACTTCCAGTGGCTCTCATGGAAGACAGAGCCAAAACGTGTGCATTCACTTTCTTCTGCAGACAGAAAACTGAAGAAACACCCTGCCGGGCCAAAATAAATACATTTGGCATCTTTCCTGCGTCTGCACCGGCACGTTCGTGGCGCTGAAACTGAAAACAGGCCTGAATCTTATTTACACTAAAGTCTCTTTCCATCACTTTGGCAGTAGGAAGGGGCTTAGTCTTGGTACATATTATATTTTCTTTTCAACGTGTGTAAATGAGGATCAAGCTTTTACATTGCTTTATGCTGTCAGAATGGTGTCAGGACGCCTTCCTGCAATAAAAAAAATCGGCCCCATTATGCTTTCGTATCATGCTCCATTCATTTAGTTTTAGTTCCCCAAACTCAGGCAACTCCCCTTGACCTTGGTGATCTGTGCCAAGATTTTACACAACTGGGACTAAAACCAGGGGCTGAAGATGGTGCATGAGCTCAGACAGAAACACATCGAAACCTTCACCCTAAACTGGACTTGAAGACCCACCTGGAAGACTCCTCGTCCTCAGCGGGCTCTAGGCCATCTGTGACAGGCTTATTCTTTCTATTAGTTGTTTTGAAGACTTTTTTTTAAGAAAAAAACAACTTTGTATATTCCAGTCCTCTTTACAAAACCATGAAAAGGAGAAAAAGCGAGGCAGGGAGCGAACAGCGAGGCACGCTGGGCTGCCATCAGGGCTTTGCTGCCTCACAGATGGATCTGCCACGCCTGCTGCTCAACACCAGGGGAAGCCACCACCGCGTATCCCCCCTGCCCCAGCCCCTGTTTGCTCTGTGCACAACAAAGGAGACCCTGACGAGAAAGGAACTGGCCCTCCTCAGAGCTCTACTATTAAATGCACAAATTTTCCTTGAAGAGAGGAGTGCTGACCGCACAGGCTGACAAATAAATGGCTGTAGGAGCTACATGAGTTTTTGGTGGTTAAGGGCAGAGATGTGATCCCCATCCTTTCTGATTAATGCGGAGGAGATGCACTCACCAGCAGGAGCTGACCAAGGAGTGGGCTCAGCCCAGACCCCCCAGCAGCCCAGGGAAGGGTCTCTCTGGCTGAGGCAGTCCGTGCCCTTTGGCTCAGTCCTGAAGAAAAGTGTCTCCAGGTACCACTGGGATGCAGAGCCCTGCTCTTCCACCCTTCTGTTGCTCTGTACAGCAAGTAAATTATTAGAGCCCTTAAAAGAATGTGATATATTTCCACACTGGTGTCTTTGGCCAGTGAGTAAGCTCTAGAGCCTAGAAGGGGTTGGCTGTTACCCTGATTAATTACTGTCGGTGCTCCTCACTGCCCAAACTGCCTTCTTGCCTTTCAGCTCCTACTTGTGGTGTGGACTACTGAAAGAGAAGGGCTTTCATCCCACCTTCTGGGCTATTACACCCAGATCCTCCCCACACTGCTGCAGCCCCAGCCTCTCCCTCCACCAAATACCGTCTGCTCACAGACTGCACCGCTCCTCTGGAGCCACCATCGCACGCAGAGACTTCCTGACAGGTCATCAACACCACCCGCCCCTAAGAGCTGGAGCAAGTGATACTCAACCCAACTGCAAAATAAGTTACTGGAATACGCTGGAGCTGTGTCAGCCCATCCCAACCCTGGAGCCACTCTGTGGGCACTGCCTGGCCCGGCACAGCAGTGAGACTTCGGGATAATGCAGCTGAAGGGCAGAACATTTACAGTAATCATTTTCTTTTTCCTTTCAGAAGAATGCACAAGGGATTGTCAACACTTTCCTTACCCACCCCTACCCCCCTCCTTTTCCTCCGTAAAATAACCCTCTCTGCAGCTTCGCCAGCTGAATGCTACTTCACGGCTTTTCTCCAGGAGCGGTTGCAATTGGAAACACCCAGACAAATCTTATCCAAGGGTTTATGAGGAACAGCTCAGAGGCACCCTGAAAACTGCAGCATGCTACCTAGAGCGCTGCAGATTATTGTTACTTTTTTAATCTCAGTATAGTTCTGGGTAAGATTTTAATTGGGCATTGTATTTCAAAGCCAGGGAGCAGGACCTATGCAAAGCACTGGATAGTTTCTGCATTAATTGACCATCAAATCCTTCCCCTTTGCATCTGCATTCTATTATTAGAGAATGTAAAGCAGTTTATAGGGCTTTTAACCTCTTCAAGCAAACACTCTGTGGAAGTTATGCTGCTGCAGGGACCACATTAGCTTTATAGACTTCGTTTCTAATCCAAGGAGAGGGGAAAAATGGAGAAGAGACAGAGCAAATGAATGATTTTTGATGGTATAAATTCAGCTGGTGTAAATCAACACAACTCCATTAAGTTTGGTAGAGTTATGTTGATTTATGCCAGCAAAAGACCAGACATTTGATCTGCAATGAGGTCCTCATTCCCTGAAGACCAAAATGGTACCAGACAAATCTTCACAGACCATTTATCAGCCTTCTCAACTACATTCTTCCCTGCTGCATGGAAAAGCCCTGATCAGATGCCAGGGAGCCATCTGGCAAACCGGGTACCATGGCATGCATGCACACCGTGCACTCAGTCACTTGGAGGAAAATCACCTTCCAGCACGTCACTTTTATGACCTCTGTGACGACCAGCCTGTCCACAGGGTTCCCATGATGATGGGTGTCAGCGAAAGGCAGGACCATGCTGTGGACTGGGAGACTAAAGTGAGTCTTGCAGTCTCTAGCTAAAGCTGCTGAGCTCTGCTTTTTCCAGGGTCTCATGGTTGGACTCCTCAGGGAGTAAGCACCATTCCCAGGTCAAGAGAATGGAGATGGAGGCAGCCCAGACTGTCATGGGTTCCTGCGTGCCAGGGAGATGTGGAGGCTGGGTATTATCACTAAGGTAGGAAAACAAGTATCAAGAAGTATTGCGGTAGCCCGGGCTGGCAGCCCCTCCTATGCATGAGGTGCTGGTTCCAAGCAGCACCAGATCAACCCTGTGGATCTCGTGGGACCTGCAGCAACTCACCAAGATGGCCCAACCATGCAGGGTGGTCACAGCTTCCAGTCAAAATAACACAAGAGCTCATACCTCATCCTGTTCCAGACCACAGCCAACATCTACCATTGCCACTCAACCTAAGATCAGAAGAATGAGCAAACCGTCACACCAAAGGTCCACCTAGCTCATTATCCTGTCTCCAACCCAACAAAGAGCAGATGCCTAGAGAAAACATCAGCACAGTACATATACGGTGCTTCCCTTAGCCAGATATTCCCTAACAGAGGAGTTTGACACCGTCAGACCTGAGTAACTGTTGCAGGAAGAGCGGGAAGCAAGCCCTGGTCCCAACCAAACCCACGGTAGTCGTGTGTCACCTCCTTCAGAAGAGTCACCTGAAGAACCAAGATGAAATCTATCCTTACAAAACCGGACAAGACAAGCACTGTTTGATCTCATAGCTCCGTGCAGCAGGATGAGAAGGAAAACTCATGTCCTCACTTGCCTTTGTTGCCTGTTTCCCTCACACAATTGTTCCACCACCCTGCAGCAGGTGGGATTCTCATTTTGCAAACCCCTACCTTATTTTTCATAGTAACCCCAAATGTTATTAGACAGAGCCCAGGACAGTGATTATGAGCATGCAAACAATGGTGTGAGGACCAGTATAATTATCTTGTTCCTAAGCACTCGACAATGCTTCCAAGTATCTTGTACTTAGTTACTTGGTAAAGTCCTGAATGTCTGGCTCTCAGGCACTATGGCTTTATTGCTACAGAATGAGCCAGAAAACATTCAAAAGCTTTAAAAGGTCTTTTTAAATAGTCAGAATGAATTTACAGTGTTGGCTGCCTGGCAAATGCAACAGGCATTTCAAGTGGAAAAGAACAGTCCTTTATTGCATCTGCTGTTGGCATTTAGGGTGCCCTGATCGCTAACAATTCCTCAGCTCTAACGCTCAGTATCCTGCAGGCTGCTGGCTGGGCAACACCGAGGGGAGCACTGGGCTGAGAAGAAAGGGTCTAGGTGAGAGAAAAGCCCGGGTTTAGGCAAGTTGTAAATTTTCATTACAATTCATCAGAAAATGATTGGTTTTCACTTAAAGTTTCAAAGAAATGACTGAGTTTCAAACACCTGCTAGTGAAACATAAGCTGGGCTCCACCAGCAGACCTTTCCCAGATCTGCCTGCCCAGGACATGTCCCACCTGCCTCTCTGTGTGCCACCTCATCTCAGGTGTCCAGGTCTGGCACCCTGGACTTCCCAGAAACCAGAGTTTTTGACAAGCTGCTCTGGAGTTGACTTCTGAATAGTGCTGGGTCCTTGAGCAACGCTGGTAAGAACATGAGGCTGAGACAGACCTTCAGCCAAGTGCAATCCTCCCTCCACCCAAGTTCATGGCTACTGCCACCCCACTCCTGCCACTTCTTGACACCACCATCACTGCCCCAGCTGGTGGCAGCCCACTGAGCCTCAAGCAGCGTGGGAGAGGGGAGGAACGGCAGATGCCTTTTTGCTGCTCTAAGAAGCCCAGAATAATTTGCTATTTCTTGTGACTGGGACAGATTAGAGGGACACGGAAGCAAGGGGTCCCTAAGACCTGTTCATGTCTGGGGTTACAAAGCTTTTGGACGAGCAGCTGGAACAGCCACTGTGTGTGGGGAGAGATGAATGAGGATTCGTACAGCTCTGGGGAAGGACTTCTCCTAACGTGCCTGCTCCATCTCTGCTGAGAATGAAGCCCACGGCACCTCTCACTGGTGACCGGTGCTCCTACTCCCCCCACGCTGCACCTACCAGGGTAGGCTGTGGGGTCTACCCACCTGCAGGGTCACCCATCCCAAGCTGAAACAGGTCTGTGCCCTCTCACGTGCCTGTGCAATACCCCAGCCCTGTCGATCTGGACTCCATCCTGCCGCACGATGAAAGCACAGCGAAGTGCCGTTACGTGGGGAATCCTCCGTACTTTCTGTTCCACTTGGCCCCTTCTCTCTGAGCAGATGTGAGCCAGGAGCTGAACTACAACCCCTTTGCAGGAGCTGGCCCCAACCTCTCATCTCAGGCCAGATGTGGTTACTGGTGTTCTGGCTCCTTTGTCTCCCCAGTCTGGGCACAAGAAGACCCAGCAAATTGTCTCTCCCCTCAACGAGCTGGTAAAGGCTGCTTAAGAAAAATATATAAATATCAGAGCCAATTCCCCTGTCCTTCCTTGGCATAACTTCTAGAGAATGCAGGTTTCCTCAGGACACTGAAGGAAGGCAATTAGCAAAGAAGATGATAGTCAGGCAAACATTTTAGAAAGGCCGAATGGAATAATTTAAAGGTATTGTTATTAATGATGGCAATTACAGTACTAGAAAGCTCAGTGGTTTTTTATACAGGACAGGAAAAGGAACAAAACCAAGCAACCTCTACAAGAATGCAAGAGAAGCAGGAACGAGCTGTGGAAACCAAACAAGATCAGCCTCGGGACAAGCAAGCCAAGTCCTCTGCTTCAGTAAACCAGCGGGGGTCCCCTGGAGTTCAGGGGCTGGGGGAGAACAAGGCTACCTCCCTCTGACCAGGGCAGAGGATATTAAAGCTGAGCTTTCCAAAGACTTTCGGGAAGCCAGCTCAAAGTCACTGCAATTAAATGAGCCAAGGAATTCCCCCGAGGCTGTGCAAGAACCTCTGCTCTGTTCTGCGGAGCCACTCTCCCAAGAGTCACCAGAGCAAGTGTCACCCACCTCTCACACCCCATTCTCCTACGGGCCATCAGGCCGTCAGCTTGGGGCTTTTTCTGAGGATCGTGCAAAAGCCATCAAGCCCACCAGTCATTAATTCTCAGGAAGCACCCACTGCCTCATTGGTAATCACTTAAATAAACTTCCCTTTCATGGTGTCTGAGGTCTTTTTTTCTGACACATCCCAATAAAGTTTTATTTAAGGTAAGATAACAGGAGGGTTCTGCACATGAGCTGGGCTGCACCTGACTAAACACGGGGCCCATCGTTGATGGCCGGATAGTTCGAGCAGGATTTCACCGCCTCACTCCTCTCCACAGCCAGCACAGCCCCTTCCAGCTCACAGCCCATGTACGATTTCCCCTTATATATGCAGCGTGTATCCTTCATGCAAATCTGTCTCATAAATCACTGCAGCCCAGGTGCACCATGGAGTAATTTGCAAGGAAAATACTGTTCCAACCGAAGGACCCAGCATACCACAGTGGTCTTTATGAGGGGTAATATCCAGGATAGGGGTGACTTGGAAACCTGCCAGCCTCCAAAAATGATTCATCCTGCCTGACCTTAAAACTTGGATCCTGACTATTGCGTACGGAGCTGCCTTCGCAGGCAGGAAGCATCAGTCACGGCCGTGTTCATATCCCCTCCTGCCCCTGGCTACAGGGTCCCAGGGGCACGTGAGAACCCCCAGCTTGAGAACTTGGCATTTGGGTTATGAACTACCCCAAGATAACCAAAATGAGCATCTCCAGAAACAGCAGCGTGAAGTGTCATTTGGCACCGGGCAGAACCAACCCTGGCATTTTGCTTCCTGCAACCTTGCTAACCAAGCCCGTGTTCACCTCACCTGCAGCGTTTTGAGAAAGAACTTATTGGTCTTAGTGATTTACTCATCTAACAGCTGAGAACCTGGTCCCAAAACTCCAAGAATTTCTTAAATTTTAAGACTTCTGCTCTGTCAAGTGATCGTTTTCTCTCTGATACAGAATTATACCCAGGCACCTGCTTGCTGCTGTTAACCCAACAATAATCCAAGCATCTCTAGTTCTCACATTTCCGCAGTATTTACTATACTCCCAAACAACTGATTCTTATTTACACATGTCAGGAACACGCTATGCTAACCAGACCTTTAATCCCCTTCCACGCAGAGCTGCAAGTTCCTGTAGAGTTACTTGCAAGCACAGGACTCATTTTTCAGAGAAAGAAGCATTAAGTTACCAAAGTAACGATCCATTTAAGTCAAAAGTTTAATGGTTTTGCTGTGGCAAGAGAAAAATCTCAGGATATCAAAGAGTCAAGGGAGGAATATTGTACTCAGCTGAGAAAATGGACAAGCAGTCAGACATAAAAGGCTTTCTACAGCTCTGACAAAGAAACAATAAACTCAAGCTCCTGTAGAGCTTAGCTTAAACCAAAAGGATAGAAAAAGGAGACAAAATATGGAATTAAGATATTTCCCCTCTATTTATATTAACTACAGTAATCAGGTGATATATAATGGCATAAGACATCTTTAATGTTCATAAGAAAAAATAATCTAGGAAGACAAATAGGTTGGGGATTTTCAATAACAACCTAGAAATTTTAGACCATTTAGATCACATCACAGGTGTTCGTGACTTCATCTGCGCTCACTACAGCCAGGACTAGCTGTCAGGCAAGAGCAGCGGACACAGGAGCCCAGAGTGGCTCCCAGCATGTCCCTGGCCCCACAACACCAGAGCTTAGCACTGCCCACAGGTATTTGTAACTCTGAGGACAGAGAGGTGGTTGAACAGGATCGATCAGGAGCAGGGACAAACAGCAACCTGGGTCTGCTCAAACACAGCCACCTAATAGCTGCTTTGGGACAGGGGCACGTGCCTCCTCCCGAGCAGCCTGTGGTTGGCACATGCTGCTGGCAGGAGGATTTCTATCCCTCCGTGCATTCAGTACTGCACCTCTCGATATGAGCCAGCTGATGTCCACCAGACAGCACTGCTGGTGATGGCATTCCCCAGAGAGGTCCTGGTGTGCTCTCGGGTTCCCTGTTAGGTCCAGACAGACACACAAATGTCTAGCCCAGAGGAGGTGCAGGAGGGAGCGGACATGTCCAAACACATGCTGGGGACAGGGCTCCCTGCCATTCCCCAAAATGCTTTGACCCCTGCCCTCCTGGAATGAAACAAGCCCCTCAAAACTACCAGCAGGAGGAACAGAAAATTGCAAATGACTTAAAGTGGGGTGGAAAACTCTGAGTTCGACGATCACAAGCTGAGGCCGCTAATCTTGTCATGGGAGCAGACTCACCCAGCAGAAGGGAATTCCTGCCTTTGACTGGACTAATTAAAGGCATCGAACTCTGCACCCATTATGGCTTGATGTGCCTTAATCCAATGTGACATTCGACATACGCAAGGAAGGCAGATGCAAACATACGGTTCTCATTGCTTAAAGGGGTTTGGCATCCGTGGGGGTATACCAGATGCAGCACGCCTCCTCCACTGGCCCCGCTGGGGTGAGCTGTGTGGGGCAGCAAAGTGGAGGATAATTACCCATCCTACCTCCGAGCCACTGACGGCCCTGGGTGGCTAGACACCCTGCGGAAGGTCCCACGTAGGGGAGAGGAGTGTGGCCTGACCCAGCGCTGAAAGGTTGTTTGAGAAGGTGGGGGCTGGACTGGGGTTCAGAGCTTTCCTCCAGCAAAATGCAAGTGGAAGCTGCTGAATGAGCAGTGCCCGTCTCTCCCATACAGGTACAGGAACAACCGGCTGCTGTGCCCTGGGAGCGCAGAAGATTTCCAAGCAAGACGGTACACTAGATCGTAAGCATCTCAAATCAGAAAGATTTATGACACAAGGTGAACCAACTGAGTATTTGGATAGAGTGATGTGAATCATGGATATTGCTTGTGCTCCTCACCTCCTGTCTGCAGCTGGCCTCTCTGAAGTCCAGGGATACGTCGCCACACTCCACCACACTCAGCAGAATCCTGAACCAGCCCTGGGAAGAAAACTTGCTTTAGACACTGGTGGGAAGGAGACAAACCTCCTCATACTTCAAAGCCAAAAGCCCCTTCTCCACCAAGCACAGCAGTGTCGGAAGCAGCGTAGCATGGCCAGCAGGGCACAGGGCCACCCGCGCAGCCTTCACCACAGAGCACCCACAGCACTGGCAGCGGCAGAGGAGGGAAGTCTGTGGCAGATGAGTCCATATGTCTGTGCCATGGGAGCATCTGACTCTGAAGACCTGGCTCGAGATGCAGGCCCTGAAAAACAACAAAGCTTTCTCAATGGCACTAGAAGATATCAACTTTCCTCTTCAATTATTGCTTTTTCTCTAAAAGATTAGAGTCCCATACCACTATTACTTGTACTGACAACTAAAAGTGTTGGTCTGCTAGGTCGCATAGCAGAAGGCACTGTGTTTACATCTGAAGGTCCCAAGTTCATTTCCAGTTAATGATCCATGAGAGGGACCGCTGCATTTCTCCCAGGAAGATTGCTTGGAAGCAACTGATAGACTGCTTAGGCTAAGATAGAAACAAAGCACTGAAAGATTGTCATGAGTCGTAAATCAGGCAAAGTCAGTGATGCTCTATGAGGAACAGTAACGTTTGGTGCACACTAGTACCAATAGCTGGTCAGTAAAAGCTCCTTCAGAGTTAAAAAAACCAAAAAGATGTGATTTCAGTACAACTTAAATGCAGAACATGTTCAAATTCATATTTAATAAAGCAATTATTGTTTATTATTGAAGTACCAATTGATTATTAAAAACACATTTATTGAGGCTGGACCACAAGGTAACGGATACTTACCTCAGGCATAGTTGAGAAACCTCAGTAAATAGCGATTATTAGAAACAGATTTATCGAGGCCTAACGATACCATAAGATGCGTATCAGTTACAGAGCTCTTAAAACCCGATCAGTATGTTCTTAAGCCATTTTTACTGAGGGTTTATAGCTCAGCAGTAGGGCTACATGTCTTCATTTAGTATTGTTAAGCCACATGGAATATCATCTTAATGCTCATTTGATATTTAATTAAGGTAGCATTTGCAGGGAAAAGACTACACAAACCATTGAGAACCAGGAAGAAAAACCCCAATCATTCTCCTGCTGCCAAAACCACTGATCAGAGCTGCTATTTGACCTGTTGTAGAATCTTTTCATTAACCTCTGAACCCCTCCTTAGATGGAGCGTGTGGACACGAACACGTGGCACAGAGTTGCATCCATCCTGGTGCGTGATGCCACAAGCAGAGCGTGTCCTGCCCGTAGCTCAAACCTCCATTCGGCTTCAAACAGCTCCCACTCAACGAGCCCCCGTGCCCCACGAGGGCCTTCGCCAAGGCTGTTGCAAACTGTAATCAAAGCTGCGATGATGCCAAAATTGGACAGAGACCGAATAGTGCCCAGGAGGAGAGTGCTGAGGAGGGCAAGAGCAGCGCTGGCCACAGACCATCAGTGCGGCAGGCGGAGGGCACCCCAGCTGTGCTGTCCTCACTTACTCACGGAGAACAAGTCCTGTCCCATTGCTCCCTTCACAAATGCTTAAACATTTGCCCGGCAAAGCCACTCTTCCTCCCGTCCTTCCCTGCCAGCCCCCACGGCACCCGCTTCTGCTGCCAGATCTGGCGTCTCCATCCCACACACGTGGGGTACCAGACTACAGCGCAGCCACTGGAGACTCCCCGTGCCGAGCGAGCCTTTCCCATGTCTCAGGATGAATACGGGAGACCATATCCCCAGAGGCACAGCCAGCAAAACAAAGAGGCAGTATGGAAACTATAGCCAGAGTGAAGGCAGCGATTTTGCCCAGATCATGCAGAACGGCTGGGGCAAAGCCCAGGGGAGGGGAGAGGTCTGCTCCTTCTCTTTCACCGTGCCTTAAGACCTCCCAGCCTCTCCACCAGAGAGGGAGGGGAGAAAGGAGCCCAGATTACTGAAGAAGTCCCCTAGCTCCAGCCTCCTCTGTTCAAATTTATATATTCCACTACAGGTGACATCATGATTGCTGGAGTCTGACAGGTGATGCTGTAAAATGCATGAAACCATAAAAATTTCAACAGCAGCAAGCTCCATTGCCGCTACATCTGACAGCACTTAGCTGCCCAGCTAACACAAATATTATAAAAGCACTCGGGAAAGAAATCCAACCTGCCTGACCTCAGTTTTGGACTAATAAACAGTACAGCATGACCAGATTTCACCCACATATAATAAACAGACAGCTTTTAAAGAAACCAAAGCAGGGTGTTGGTAGGTGTAAAGATCTAAGGGAAGAGACGAGTTAAAGGTGGGCAAAGTCACTGCTGAATGTGGAGGGCTCGGCTCCCAGCCCGCTCCGCTTTCTGCCACTCCGGCTCCCTACCAGGAGACCTGTCTTAGGGTCTGCATAGCTATAGCTGCAAAAAAAGCGCTCACTGGTGTTACACAGCCAGACCAGGGGTGGGTAATTGCCTAAACCGTGTCAGAGCACCTGATGTTCATCTCTGCCCTCTCCACAGGGAAAGGGTGAGTAATCTTGTCTCTGAAAGTTGGACAGTAAGTGAATCTAAAAGAATTATTGCCCTTTCTTTCATCACTCTCAGCACTCAATTTTAAAAGGCTGAGGATCTGCTTTCTATTTCTTTCTGCTGTGAAGTCCCGCTGGTCTCCCTGGAGGACAGCACCGTGCCTGGGCTCCGTGGAAAGCACTCTCTGAAGGAGGCGAAGGAGGATGCCCACGTGGGCAACAGCCTGCCCACACCACCACGGTGAGTCAGGTAGACACGGGCTGGGGGCTGCAGCCGGGGCAGGGATCTTCAACCAGACATGCTGAAATGGATCTTCGGCTTCTCCAGAGAGAACTGGTTTCCATGGGCTATTTTGGGATTAATCAGATAGATGGATAGGCAGAAGCAGCTTGTCACCTTCCAACTGGCCCACCCCAAAAGCTTTCCAAGCAGAGGTGGGGAGCCTTGGGAACCAGTGCTGGCTGTTCTTAGTCACCTCTCAGAGACCCTCAAGCTAACCCACAGGGTCCCATTTCCAACCCACCATGCACCCATGCACCAGCCACTGCCACCCCCAGTATAGCTCAGCCCAGGGACTGTCCCAGCATCCAGGGCACTGGAGGCTGTGCCCAGGAAGCAAACGGGTACCCAGCCCATTTAGCATCTGTGCCACAAAGCGCACCTGGAATCTGATTTGCTGTTAGATAGTAGTGACAGTCTATTGAGACAGGCGAGCAACCGAAGTTACTATAAATACATATATAGCTCCATTAAATCCCCCTTTATTCAAATGATTGGAGAGCTGTCTCTGAGCTCACTCGCTCGCACGAATGCGTATACAAGAGGGGGAGTGAGCGGCGCAGCAGGCACCAATGGGGCTGCCCTGCTCTGGAGCTGTGTTACCAGGCAAAACAAAAAGCGTAGTCAAAATCACATTATTATCCACACAGCTACAGTAATCAGCGATGATGGTTACCCTTCTAAGTATGGCTTTTGATACTAAAGCCAGACATATTTAAATGTCATTTTTCTCAACCAAAAGTAAAATGGTATTGCAAAATTCTACGATCTTTTTAATCCTAGGTTTCACAAAGCACTTCAGTGGAAAGTGTATAATCATTTTTTCACAAAATCGTTGCTGTTTTTTCACCATTACAGATCTCCTTTCTCTGTTGAACCAACTAGTGATAGATCCAGCAGATTTTTCAAACAATTTTTAGTTACTGGAAAAATATGAGTAATTAAAAATAAATGAAAAGTGCATTCACTGGACCGAGTTTAAATCTTTTTCACATAAATAGTTTCATATTTTAAAGTCATATTTATCAGAGTTGACATCAACTGATGGAAATTTTAATCACTGTTACAGGCAGTGATTAAAAGCACCTGATGCAGACCAACACAGGACAGTGATTCCTTGGTGAGGAACATTAGCCCTTACCGTACCGTGGGACAGGAGAAATTGCTACCAGGTTGGACTTCACCTTTCCTGCTCCAGTTCTTCTCCATCTCCAGTTCACCAGCCAGGTCCAGCTACAAAAACCCCAAATCACAGATCTTTACAAATACGATCAGACACTGAGTGTGGTCTTTGCAGTCACCTTCATGCAGGACCAGAAAGGTACTTAGGTGCCCAATTTCAGCTGAAATAAAAGGGATGTCCATTCATGCCCGTGGGAAGTTTCCTGCCTAATCCCTCCCTGGATCACATCCCACACCTCCCTGCTGCTTCTCCACTGCAGAATGCAGAGGAAAATGCTAATGGGACTTCCCAGGGCTGCATCACTTCCAACTTGGGATGCGCAAGGGCTCAGCTATCCTAATTAAAACAAAGCCATTACCAGGAAATAAGCACTCCCTAACTAGTGCGGGAGAGCAGCTCTGGATTAAGTGCTCCCATCTCCTGCTGCTGCCAACCTCTCTGGATAATCTCCTGGCCAGGACCAGCCTGGAGGGAGCAGGAGCAGCTTCCCGGGGCTCCCGCGGTGGGTGCGGAGCTGCGGGAGCCCCCGCTAATTCGCGGCAAGCCAGGAGATGGCACTCCGCAAGGCACAGAGCAACGCCCGGGCTTTGCGTGCCCCCCACCCTCCCGTGTGTGCTGCCAGCCGCTTTCTTCCACCAGCAGCAGCAGCCAGGCGAGCCCCCAGCTGCAGCACGCCTGGGCCAGCCCCGGGGGTTGACGGCCAGCAGTGAGAAGGGGACACGGGAGGTGACTGCCAGCAGCAACAAGGGGACAGGGGAGGTGATGGCCAGCAGTAAGAAGGGGACACAGGAGGTAACGGCCAGCAGTGAGAAGGGGACAGGGGAGGTGATGGCCAGCAGTGAGAAGGGGACACAGGAGGTGACAGCCAGCAGCAAGAAGGGGAAACGGCCACCAGCCCACCAGCCGCTGCTGGGCAGCTGTGCAGCCCCCTGCCCTACACCTGCAGCAATCCTGCAGCACCACCTGGCTCCCAGCAGCTCCAGTTTGCAACCTGAGGGTCTCTTTAATGCGATCTCCCTCTTTTTTATGGAATAGGCAAAAAAGTCATAATAACCAATCATAAAAAAATCAAAATCGTTTACCTTTCAGGAGGCAACCCAGCGCAGGCTATTACAGGGTAATTTGGTACATCATAAAGTTTCCTATTAGAACAGAAAATAGGGCTGCTTGCATGAGCTGCCAATTGGAAATAAAATAGTAGTGGGGCTGTGATCATTAGCACTGTTTTTTCTATTTCACCATTTGCTCTCCATTGGGCTGGGAAGAGGAGGGAGATTGAGATGCAGGTGAAAGCAGATGAGACAGTCTGCAAGGCAGGAGAGATGAACAGAGAGCAGCTCTTCATGTTCATGAAGGGTCTCTTCTTGCACCTATTGCATTTACGGTGCAGAGCCCCACCAAGTGATGGTGGCTGCAGGATGAGTCCCCAGACCACAGCGGGCTGTCCAGTCTCCCAAAGTACATGACAGCAACAGCAGAGCAGCTCAGAAGAGAGGCAGCTCATTTTGCACGACTTGGGAACATGGCATATGTTTGGGTTTTTTGGGGGGTTTTTTTGGGTGTTTTTTTTGGGGGGGTAGTTGCCTTTAAATAAATAAATTAATTAATAAATAAATTCCTGAAACTTCCATTAAAACAGGCCCAAATGAGAGCAAGATGGCCTGTTACACCAGTCACTGTTGTAAATAAAGGCCCCACAGAGCTGGCATTCACGTACAGTTCTCAGCACATTCCCCTTTGCTGCTGGCAATCTTTGACTGGTCCTGCGCCTCATGCTTCTCCGGTTACCAGCTACGTTACAGTGCACGCAAAACATTCAGCAAAGCCCAGTCTCCTGCCAGCTGCCTCACTGCCAGGAATCCTGTGCTGGGCGTGGCACACCAAAACACAGCCCACATCACAGCAGTGAAGTGACATGACCAAGGCCACAGAGGAGAGCAGTGGCAGAGGCAGGAATTCTGTTTGGGCTCTTGAGACTGCGCTCCCTAGGATGTCCTGAAGCTATTGTCCCAGTCCATAGGGAAAGTGGCACAGGAGGAAGGCTGAAGCATTTTGCTTCAGAAAAGCACCAGCAGAGCTGAAAGCTGCATAAATGATGCTTTTATTTCTGTGAAGGAGGAAAAAACCCTCTCCCCTCTGTTAGCAGTTTCATTATGCCAATGCTCATGCTAATGACATGCTTCCCTGGGTGCCGCCTTGGTGAGATGGAGGCACCAGCTTACCTCCACACTGCAGCACAGCAATGGATCCCCATCATGTAAACCACAGGCACCATCAAAGAAACTGGTCCATAGAAATCAGACGGCATCAGCTTATAGTTTGGGGCACAGAGGCCACGAAGGGCCATGGAGCCCAGGTCATGAACCAAGAGCAAGCAATAATAACATGACCTGTTTGTTAACATTCATCCCATGGTTCACATCAAAACCCTCACACCCACTTGAGAGCTCTGTCCTATTGGATTATTCCTTGCAATTTATTAAGACAAAGAGTTCCTGCACCACAGTTGGAAAGTAACTGAAACCAGCGGTGCTGTCTCCATCTCGTGGGGAACTGAAACCCGGCCAACACCATGTCACTGCTCGCTAAACAGATCTGTGGTTTTACTGCCTCCCTACTTCTTCCCTTGGCTTTTGGGTGGTTCGCCTCCCAGTTGCTCGTAACGTTCAATTCGCTCCTGTCCTGGCACTACAATCATCCCTGCAACCAACCCACGGCTTCACGCTCCCCAGCCACAGCAGGTGCTCCCCCGCCATGGGATGGCCACCCACAGGACAGGGGGAAGCCACCCAAAGCTGCTTATGGGAAGCCTTTGTTGCCAGCAGTAGCAGCATCTGCAGCAGGAGCCCTGCCACAGCCATACCCACGGGTCTCTCCCAGCCCCAACCCCCCCAGCAGACCTCACACAACCTCTGCGCCTCTCCAGTGGAGAGCACACAGGGCTTTTACGGCAGCAAGAGGGAGAGGGCACGCATGCTGGGCAAGCAGCACGACCTCTGACTTGGCTTTCATGTACCTTCACTTCTCCATGAAAAATCAGCAAAGGCTGGATTCCCTGCCAAGGCGCGATGTGTCTCGTGCGGGCATCACCTCCTCCGTCCCCTGGTGCGCTGCAAAGTGGCACCTTGCAGGAACATCCCGACACTTGCGACTGCGCAGACGTGGGAAACACAAGCCCAGCTCACAGCCAGACACGTACCGGGTGTTTCCAGCAAGCAAAGCGCTGTGAAGGTGAGTTGAGTTGCACAGGGAGAATTTTGGCAACTTCCTGGAAGAATAAAATGGAGAATCATTGACAAGGGCTTCTGCTGCCCCACAGCTACACTGCTCCCACCAGAACATGTGAAAATCCACCCTGCGCCCATAATCGTCGTGGCCCAAAGGCTGAAAAGCACCAGATACCCATCACAGCTGCTCTCCCTCACTTTTGCAAACCCCGTTAGATGACAACAAGAGCAATGTACTAGCAAATGCTACATGAAACTGCTCGTCCTGTGGCCACTGCAGCCGAAGAGCTGGGCTGTGTGCACCCCTTCTGCACACACACACGCACACACACACACAGGGCTCTGTGAGCCAAAAGCGGCTCCACCCCCCAAATACCAGCCGGCTGTGACACTTAGATGGGCCAACCTGTTGACACTAAAGCCAGAAAGGTCAGCGCAGAGGTTGAGCGCAGAGGTGAGTGTTTGATTAAACCGGGTGGGTGAGGGTTTTTCAGGGATCTGTTGGGGATGGAAGTGAAAGCTTTATGGAGTGCCGGTGGGTGCTCCTGACAGCGCTGGAGATGACATGGGTTTGGCACCGGCTGCAGCAGCGTTTTTCCCTCCCCATCCGACTTCCAAGCTCCAAAAGCCTTGGGGTGACTGACAACATTTTTGCTTTTATGTTCTGTTAGATCACAATGAGCTTTGACTCTCGTTCCTCACAAGGGGCTGTCCACATTTATTCTTAACATTTTCCTAAAAGATTTTGTTCCCATCAATTCACCATCACCCTCCCAGATTTGATGGCCCGTACCAGAGTTATTAGCCACTAGCAGGTACTCCATAATGCAACTTTCAGTCATAGCCATCTTTTACAACCACGACTCATTCCTTAAACCATTTCTTTTCCTTCTATCTTGCTTCGATTTTGGCTTTTCTTATTAATTAAATGGCAAGTTTCAATAGCCTAAGATTGAATTATAAGGCTTGTTTAGAGCAAGCAGAATGATCAGAGCAAAGGGCAGAAGCTATATATGTAATATATACATATACTTAAGATACAGAACTTTGCTTCCAGACGTTTGGAACAAATTAAATAGAGGATCAAATTAACTAGTGATTGAATTAAGCGGAAAGCATCTCATTACCTAAAAGATGGAAACATGTGTCATTTTAAAACAGCTAAAAATAAAGCAAGAATGGGTTGAAATGAAAAGCAGGAACCTTGCAAATGTCAGCCAAATTTGGGCTCTGTTGAGCCCTCCAAATGTGAAGGTTGTAAATAAGGTGGGTTTTGCTGCATAGTGGGAGCTGCTGGGAAATGATGGGCTTGGAAAACAGATGTTGCAAAAAGGAGCTGCTACACATTGCATTTCATACGTTTGCAACCAAGGAAACGTGTGCAGGGGGGAAGAGGTCTCATCTGCAGGCCACAGCTTAGCAGGAGGGTTGGGATGCCCAGGACATCGTCCTCATACACAGGCAGGCACCCTGGGCTTTGGGAGCTACTACTTGGTTGAAAACCCAGAGTAACTTTGCTTATTCTGCCAACTCGATGAACACTTTGCTGTCAGTCAACGACTTTAATTTGCTCCTGCTGCCCACTGCCTGGGGAGTTACTCAGATTTTCAGGTATTTCACAGAGAGGACCAAACCTGGTGACACAAACATACATTTTTAATCCAAGACTAAGGCATCTTGTTGCTGCTTTAATTCAGCCCCTTTATTCAAGGGCTCACTCTTCTGTTTTCCAGACACTTAATTTCCCTTGAAATAGATGGGAAAACCAGAGAGAGTGTTCAAGATCCAGTCTTTTGTTTCACCATGAAAGAATCGAGATCATTTCACGTGTTTCTTCCCTCCTGTGATATCAATGCTCATCTTCCTTCCTGCTCATCTGGACCTTACAAATTCCAGTCACTTCCCATTTTGACACAACACTACACTTCGCGATGCATCAGATGGAAATTGTACTGAGCTGCCACTGGGTGCAGAAAATCGCTTTTTCACTCCACCAAACTCCAGTCCCAAACTCAGGATGAGGAATAAGGCCTTAGCCCTCTCCCACTGAATGTCATATTTTTCCCTTTTGTTCCTTTTATGTACATTTTGACAAATGCAAGTGGCACTTCTCCAAGATAAATAACGTTATCTTTGCAGAACCCTACGGCATCCCATGGCAACTCATTATTTTTCAATTAAATATACTGTTCATTGGCAGTTGTTCTGCTTTAATTTTCTGCCATTTGTTTACTGAAGAACGAAATGCATAACACAAAGCCCTATAAAAGTCAGACTAAGTTAATTAAATGTGAAACTGGGAAACCCTAACTTTGCCTCCAGAGCAATTTTATCATGACATCTCCTTAAAAATGTCACTTTCTGCAGGAATTTATTTAGACATATGCGACCACTATGAATTAAATGTGCGGTCCCTTCACAACTCTCTCCAACAGACACTTAGCAGTATTTTGTAACCACTGATTGCAGAAACAAGAGTTTACAAGATGCATAAAGCCAGATGAAGACAATATTTTGCAGTCAGACCAATATTTTTAGATTCCTTACAGGTTTCTGAGTTATTTCAGCTGAGTGCAGGATACCTAAGTACCAGTTTGGAAACGATGCACCATATTATTTTCTTTCTGTTGTCAAGAAGACCTGATGTCATTCCTTTATAGGACCACGGGTTTGATTGATTGCAAAGCTGTCAAGTGCACAGGCTTTTATCAGCCATTTTACATACTAACAAAAATACTCTGATTAGGGTCCGCCACTAGCTGCACACTGCATGTCATGCGGAGCAAGAAGTGACTGCACAGTAGATGTCAAAAATTAATCAAGACACAAACCTTGGCTGATGATGCTCCTAGACAATGTCAGAAATAATTTTTAAGCAACAGTATTTGATATTGGCCCCTAACCATCTGAGCTAGACAGCCCAGATAAATCACATCTTACCAGTACCCATTTCTCTGCATGGGTTACAAAGACCTTGCAATCTTCTCAGATATGGATGTCTACACCGTAAATCATCGTATCTATTCATCTGAAATCCACCCTTGCAGCCTCAAAGTGGGGCATCTAACATAAACCCACCCCAGACACCTCTGCCAGCCACAGA
The DNA here is from genome assembly GCA_035590215.1 of Microhierax caerulescens. NCBI lineage: Eukaryota > Metazoa > Chordata > Aves > Falconiformes > Falconidae > Microhierax > Microhierax caerulescens. The sequence goes on along the minus strand of JAVJGJ010000001.1, from coordinate 114,842,210 downwards.
AACATACACTTTCATCCAGCCCTAAAACAGGTACATGAGATAAATCGCCACTTGGAAGTGCCAACTTCCTACCACTGTTTGCAGCAACGACCCATAAAATTTCCTTAGGTAAGTCACCAAATTTTAGGTTGAAAGCTGGAGGCAACTTATTCCAATCTAAGGGTAGAATTTGACATGTCAGAAGTAGTTTTCCAGTGTTAAAAGATTCCCATCTTGAAATTTGAAATTCCAGATTTATTTCTAAAACCATCACTCATTCTGATGAGGAAAGGAGAAGAGCAGTCTTTGCTGAGACACACAGATTAGAAACGACATGAATAATTAACAGAGGACTATGAAGCTGGATAAAAGTCTCCATTTAGGTATGCAAAAGTTAGTTGGAACAAAACTGAAGCCAAGGCTTCAACATTGTGTTGGGACAAATTACTTTGAAGGGGAGATGTACTGATTGCACCCATAAAAGTTTGGCCGAAGTTCTTATTGAGGGAATTAGCAACCCAGACTCCAGCTTGATGGGAAGAAGGTTTGTCCTGGTAGGAACAACACGTAGAGGTCTGGCCAGAGCATATTTCATGCATTGGACTGTGCACCTGACCTGTGCTACTGATCTGGGAGGCAGAGAGTGGTGCCTGAGACAGCAGCACCTCGGGTCAGGTGCAAGAGAAAGGCAGCGTGAAGGTGTTGAGGTGAGCTTTACATCTTATGCAAGGTGAGAGAAGCACAGTGTCAGCAGCTAATAAGTTTATAATGGGGTTTCTTACTCAAGCCAAATCCAGCCCAGATTTATAACTCCTCCATAACACTCTGAACCTTCTGACACTCCTCCTGAAACATTTCATTATTGCTCAATTACTGTCATGTTCTCTTAAGGACCTGGAGGCAGGGGGAGAAGGTCTCCATTTGGAGACCAGATGCCACTTCCATAGATACTCACAAAACTGCACTGCACAATAAATAATCCATTCATCCTTCAGAAGAAGGCTTTGAGGATATGATAAATTTTTTTTAAAAAAAAGGAAAAAAACTGTGACACATTCTATGTGTAAAGGAAACTAACCAGAAACTAAGATGCTGAGCTGGTGGCAGGGCACCTTTGGCTTGTAGCCAGGCCAGACTGTCTGACTTAGAGGCAACAAAAGTAGAAACCCTCCATAACCTCGGCATAGCACCAGCACCGCTCGCACTGTGAGATACCTGTATTGGGTTTGCGTGGAAGGTTTTAGTAGTGGGGGCTACAGGGGGGCTTCTGTGAGAAGCTGCCAGAAGCCTCGCCTGTGCTTAGCAGAGCCCAGGCCAGGTGGCTCCAAGAGGGACCTGCCGCTGGCCACAGCCGAGCCCAGCAGCCACGGGGGCAGCGCCTCAGGGTAACGGGTTTAAGAAGGGGAGAAAAATCTGTGCAACAAACTGCAGTGGGAGAGAGGAGTGAGAAGGTGCGAGAG
>JAVJGJ010000001.1:114829650-114840671 GCA_035590215.1 Microhierax caerulescens | reverse complement strand
CAGCAGCCCTGCAGGCACCGGGGCAGGGCAGGGGGCTCCAGGTGCCGGAGTGAGACTCCCCGGCAGCCCGTGGGCAGCCCCTGGGGAGGTGGGCTGTTACCCCCCCAGCCCATGCAGATACACGGGGGAGCAGACCTCCAACTGCAGCCTGGACAGGACCTCACGCTGGAACAGAGAAAGACAGTGAGGGGGAAGGAGCAGCAGAGAAAATGTGTGATGGACTGTCCACAGCCCCATCCCCATCCCCTGCACTGCGCAGCAGGAGGAGGGAGAGAAATTTGGAGTGAAGTTGAGCCTGGGAAGAAGGGAGGGGTGGGGGAAAGGAGCTTTAAAATTTTGGGTTTATAACTTATCTATAACCTACTCTGATTTGATAGGCAATAAATAATCATTTTTTCCCAGGCTGAGTCTATTTTGCCCGTGACGGTAACTGCTGAGCGATCCCCGTCCTTATCTCGACCCACGAGCCTTTGTTACATCTTCTCTCCCCTGCCCAGCTGGGGAGAGCAGTGACAGAGCCGCTTTGGTGGGCACCTGGCCTCCAGCCAGGGTCAGCCCCCCACGACACCGAACAGCAGCGCTGCCAACCCAGCACCAGGGGACATGCCCAAAGCAGGGCCACAGCAGCCAGGCACAGCAGCTTGTCCCAGGTACAGGCGCTGGGCTGGCCCCAGCGCAGGACCGTGCACCAGGCTAAGAGTGAGGGCACAAACCTGAGCCCATCTCCAGGACGCACTTGCCACCCACGCACAAGTGGGCACTCCGCACCCACCTAAAGCTGAGCTCTGGAAACTGAGAAACAAAGTGCCTTGTAGATCTAAAAGCAGGTTTGACCTCTTGCTCATCATCTCTGGGAAGAGCGGACTTGTGGCATAACAGCCCGCTCCAGCACGGAATGTCTTAAATTCCACATCCTTCACCAGGAGGCACAGGGTTCCTGGATCCTGCTGGGCTTAAAAGCCACCCTTGAGCTCGTCTCTGTCTTAGGATTTGTGAATCAACTGACGCTTTCATGCATTCACAGGTTAGACACTTCCACAGCACATTATCAACCAAAACGTTCTTTCTGCTTTGATACTTGTAACAAGTCTCTGTTTGTACATATGGAAAGCACATTATATATTCCAGATGGAAATTCATACTCTATTTCAGAGAAGGAAAAGAGAGCTATTTCATACTAGATGCATAATTTGTTGTGTGAATATGAAATACGTGACTGCCTCACATGTTATGTTGTGAGCTAATCATAAAAAAAAATATAATGAAAAAGGTCCCATCTGTCTCTAAATCCTGTAATCCAACTGTTCTCAGCTAACTCCAGCCCTGCCAGTACCTGGTATACATACAGCAAGGAGAGTTTTCTGTGCCAGGGAAATACTGAAAACCAGAAGAGCGTGCACTGAGCTGCGGCTAAAGTTTCACCCGAGGCAGTGAGAAAATGTCTTGGAGAGAATAGAGACCTTATGACACCTCTTCAGCTGCCTGAAGTCATTCCCCAACTCTTCAAATCGTTCTTGACCTGCCTTTTTATCCGGGCTACCCTATCATTATCTTCTTAACATAATTTCCCCGCCGTTCCCTGTAGAGCCTTAATGGGATCACTGGGAAAGATCCAGCTGCACATTAGAAAGCGTGGGGGCAAAGTGCTGTCCCCACCAGACGACGGGAACGCTGCTGCTCACGGCGGCCAGGCTGCGAAGCCACAGCGGAGCTTGCTGGCTGCAGGAGCAGCAATGCCAGGCAGGCAGTCACTCCGTGGCAAACACAAGCCGGCGGGTCTGATGGGCTCTGCCTTCTTCTGTCATGGTCTCATTTATCTGCAACCAGATCCTGAGCCTGACCTTACAGTTCTACTGTGTCACCAAAGGAGCTCCCCCCGCCCCCACCCCAGCACCAAAGGGACCATTTGTGGAGAATTATTCCATAGGAAACCGCAATATTTGTCTGTGCCTTTGTCCTTCGCTTTCAGTGTGCTACTGCAATCGCTTCAGCTTGCTCACCTCCAAGAATAAAACGGATATGAAAGAGCACTGGGAGGTGTTACCACATTCCCAGGGCTGTTAGGACATTTTCACCTAAAGGCGCCAAAAAGAAGCCCCAACTCTCAGCTGGCATCTCACGGCAATTTTTCACGCTTTCAGTCTTCCACATTAACAATTTCAGCTTGTTAGGTGGGTTTGGGTCTGGTTTGGACCTAATGATGGACAAGGGAAATAAACAGGATGGCTACAGGGTCTCCTATACTCAATGTCACACGGTTCCCTGGAGTTAGGGGGTACCAGACCTTTTGATAAACACAGTGGCTTCTGCTCCAGTCTAACTACATCCCTTCTCCTCCCTGTGGGGGCCATAGCTACCCCTTCAGCACCTTCTGCGCCCTCTGAGATGCTGTGCTACAGCCACAAGAGCACCACTGTGCTCAACCAGCCACAGAGGATTTGCATCCCTCTTGGTGCTGGATGGGGACAGTGGTGAGGTGAAGGAGAACTGTCACCCATGAAGGACAGTGGCACTACACAGCTGCATCACTGGATCTCCATGCCCAGGACCCATGGTTTTCAACGTCAGATGGTACAGCTCACTGTAAAGGGCTCTTTTTTAACCTCAAAGAAGTTTGGTTTTGGTTTTTGGGTGTTTTTTTTTTTTCAAACAAGAGACCTTTTATTGCTATGCCAGTTTCAAGCCATGCTGAAGTTCTTAAACATCTGGGCCTGGGCCTTTTAAATTTAACCGGTTCATCAGCAATTGCATTCCAGCAGTATGAGCTGTGTCTGTCTCTCCCTAGGCCTGCACTCCATTTCCCCTTCAAAATCAGCCTTGTTAACCGTCACCCCCTTACATCTCTTTTCCTATCTCTCACATGGTCTGTCAGAAATGGCGAGGCAGAGGCTCCCGCCCCTGAGGGCTCCTCCTCAGACCGAGCAAACACACAGAAGGGCCTTAGCAAGGAATTTGTTAAATATGGCTCCTAGGGGAACATAGGAAGCAGGTCTTGTTATTTAGGCAGGCAAACCAAACATGATGAAACAACAACAACAAAAAAAATGTATGAAAAAAATGCTGTAACTACCCAGCAGCCCCCTGCAGCCCTTGCCAAATGAGCCTGAATGGAAAATCCCCTCTTGGCCGCAGGTCTGGGGACTGAGTGCAGCAGTCAGGCACCAAAGAGAACGTGATGCCACCAGAAAGTCTGAAGGGAGCTGCTTTACCCCCTGCCATCCCTCCTTGCCCTCAAAGATGAATAGAAGCAGCCAGGGAACACTATTTATAGAAATACAGTACAAATAAAGAGTGATCTGATCTCTTTTCAAACCCATTGAAGATACCAACAGATTAGGTATGCTTTTCAAGACTTAGGAATTCTGTTGCTTTGTCATACAATCCCTTCCCTAAATTTATCAGATTTCATCTTAAAACAACACCCAGAGCAATCCAAGGGTACCTTGGCCCTTTTAATCACAGCAGTTCACCAGATTTCCTACTAACAGGGATGTCCACAATAATTCTCAGGTTCTTTCCAACTTCAGTCCCTGCAAGCTGCAGATCCCAGCTGCCCCCACCAAGCAACAGGCACCTCCCTCAGCTCTGCCTTCATCCAGAGAGAGGAAAGGCTGCTACCAAAGCAGTGAGACCACTAAAATCCAGATCATCCCATGGTCATTCCTCCTTCCCTTTCCACTGTTGAGGGCGATGACACTCCACCCGAGATGCCACTGCTAAGTCCTCACGTTTAATGGGATGAATCTTTGCCATCCTACAAGTCTAACTCACTTACGGGATTACAAAAAAAGTAGTTGCCTGGATTAACATGATTTTGCTGGCTTGAATCCATTTAACTAAGCAATGCAGATCACTGTAACCTAACCTCTTCTCCTTGGGGATTTATCACCCCATCACCTTTGTCAAACCTGTATTTTACCACTACAGCACTTACACCATCCCTTTAGAGGGTTCCACATTAACAGTTACTTCACAGCTTGATTCAGAGCCTACTGCAGTGAATTAAAGACTTAACTACACTTCAACAGGTTTTAGATCTGATCCTTTAAGACCTTTTTCACTTACAAACCATGTAAATGTTTTAATCAAGAGGTCATGCACTAATGAATTAAAAATTACCCTGTAAGTGTCTCGGCCAACCAGCCTACCTGGACACGTCTCTGACAGGATCTGTCTTCTATTGTATTACTGACCAACACCTATTAATTTTACCATCTCTGTTGAGAGAAAGGCAAATTAGCAATGATGTTAATTTACACCTCTCTCAGCTCCCAGAGCTCTCTCCAAGCCCATTTGCCTCATGCTTCCTGTGCCTCCTTGCCTGGAAATCTCCCCACATTGGGATGTGTCTGCTTGCTACTGACAGTAAAAATGGGGTAAGAAAATAGCCAGAACAACATGTAACATGGAAAGGAAGGGGAAGGGTGGTAGTGAAGGTGCAGGGCTGGCCTGATGTGTCACACACCACTGGGACACACCAGTCAGCTCTGGTCCTCAGCTTTAGCTCAGTTTTCGAGATGCACGAGGGGACAGCTGCTGCCTCCTGTGTGTTTTCCCAGTCTCACCCCAACTGCACCAGCGCTCAGCAATAGCTATTAGATACTAACAAAGCCAAAGCAGCCACAGGAGTGTTTGCCCAGGTGGGCTTTACTTCTGGCTCTGTCACCTTTCCTCTTGACTTAGCTGTAAATCCCTCCTGGATCCTTTTTAACATGAGAGGCAGGGAGAGGAATGAATCCCTTGGGCTAAAACAAAGTGCCTTGTCCAAGAGCAGTTGTTTGCCTTGTGAAAAAAAACACTGACTTTTTACACACAGCAGACACTGTCCTGGGGATTTGGGGTGACTGCTGCAATGTTTTCTAGCAGGACAGTAAACAGCCAGGTAACCACTGACACGGCCTTGACACAGGGTTTGAGGTTCCTCTCCTTTTCCCTAGGGACCATAAGCCATGATCCCACTAGAGAAACGAATGATTTATCATAGCAGGGGTGCCTCATTAAGATTTATTACAAACCCTTGTGATAGCCCAGGAAAACTGCTTCCAGGAGTCATCCAATATACCAGAATTAACAAGACAGCCCCTCAGATGGAACTACACTGTCCAAATCCCTTTACACTGACCTGCAGCCCAGAAATGCTATGACAGCCACAGCAGCTGCCCAACATTAACAGATATCTGCAACTTTTAACAAGAATCAGGCACAGAGCCGTTCCAAGCCGCAGCTATAAAACTGATGAACTGAGAGAAAACAAAGAGAAAGAGAAAAAGCACAGCATCATACCATAACTATTTGATTGTGATTTATGTCCCGTTCTACCTTGCTTTATCATAGCTAAGCCTTTCAGGAGAAAAAATGCTACATACGCCGTATAGAAATGGGTTTTGGTCCTGGGTGTGCAGCTCTGCTGCCTCGTACAGCTGCAACGGGGGCTGCGGACAGTCCTGCCACAGAAACCCAACACTCGCTCCCATTGAGAAAGCACCGATGCAACTGTTGGATGCATTGATGGCACCTGCCTCATCACACAGCAGTGCCCACACTCCTAAAGTTTCACTACAGCCTTGGAAAGTGGGCGATATACAACATGGCATCAGCTCACTTGGGAGCATGAGTGCCTCGGCTGCGCTGAGGTTTGCACCAGCAGTCAGCAGCAGACTGCAGCACAAACACAGCAGGGAGAGAGGGAAGGCGATACTGGCACAGAGCTGACAACCAGCTCATTCTACCAGTTTTCAGAACCAGACTTTTCACTGTTTTGTTTTAAAGTGACATTTTTGTTTGCTCGGCCAAAAGCCAACCATGTTTCAAAGAACAATGGTTGAACATACAAGTCAGAAATAACCCCAAAATGAAGCAAAATATTGGGGTTAAATGAAACAGTTCAATTGTTCCAATATTATTTTGTATTCCAGGAAAAAAAAAAAAAAAAAGCACAATTTTTGTTTAGCATTATCACTCTTTCTTTATTTTGTGATTCCCTAGTTGGCCAGCCACACCACATCTGCATTTCCCACATCTATCCCCTAACATGTTGGAGAGGGGCTGAATGCATCTACTTTTATCACCAAATATCATCAAAAAGTGTCCTTGCAAGAGCTAACCAGCTGTCTCTGTGTAAGGAGTAGAGACCCAGCCCTCAGCACTGCCATTAAAGTAACTTTAAAAAGGTGCAGAGCCCGGAGCAGCTACTGCCTTTCGATGGTGAAATAATTGTTTTTGTGGTGAGCTCAGTAACACAAGGGAAAGCTGCCCAGTGTGTGAAAAGATCCAGGACACCATTTTTCAGTTTGTTTTTCCCATCAGTGTGTAATGTTATCCAGCTCACACACAGCTGAACTGAAGCATCCCTTCCAGGAAGATATCCAGGTTCAAGCTGAAGCATCCAAGCTAGAATGAATTTCCCCCTTGCCTTGGTCAGTGGCTACAATAGGTAATTACCATGTTGCTCCACAGTCGTCTCATTTCCAACCTAACTTCAACATCCATCCACTGGACCTTCCTATATCTTGTTACACATCAGAAATCTTCTGCTGGCACAGGGAATTATCTACCATGATCACATTGCCTCCAAACTTGCTTTTTGGCAAGCCAGACGGACTGAGCTTTTTAAGCCTGTCTCTCATTCCAGACCTTGGCTCACCCCATTACAGCTGAAGTATCCTCCAACTCGTATCCAAGAGAACAAAAGCCATCATGCCATTTGCAGGGTCATAAACTTTGGGCTTTGCCAACGAGCATCACCCACTGAAATCACCCCAGATGCAAACACCGACCTACTAGAAATCGGGTGTGCCAGGAGGAAGAAAATCACAGGCCCTGGAGCTCCTCAAAGGCTTTTGTGAGCAGCCAGTTGCAAACATTTCCTGGTGTCAATTATCCATCAGCTCACAAATATCTGGCATCCTCTGCTCAGTTAGTGAACTTCAAAGTCTGTTCTTCACCATGGTGCTGTGCAACACCCATGAGAGCTATGTATGCTGTTTGAGATGGTTTCACTCAAAATGGCACCTGTCCATGGGCAAGATGACAATTCCCCAAACAAACGGCTCATTCTTTTGGCACTTGTTTGGGAGGGGTCCAAGGAATGGTTTTCATCAACAGAACTCTCTCTGGGTACCACTGACAGCCAGAGTTTGCAGTCCAGGCATGCCGAGGTGAAAGTCCAAAGAATGCCATTCGTTCCTAGAGCCGATTCCTCCACTGTCAAATCGTCACCCAAAGAAAACACATTAAAATCAATGCCCTTAATAACGACAAGCTCTGAAAAAACACACTCTGCAGATAGAGATGGTCAATCCAAAGCTGTTTGGGAGGCAACCCCCAGCTGCCAGGCTGCCTGTCACAATATTCACCCACAGTTTTTCCCCAGTGAAATGTTGTTCACCTTGCTGGAGCCAGCAGGCTGCTGCTCATTTGCTCCGGCAGCTCCAGCAGCGTGGTGCAGGCTGTGCCTCGCCGTATTTGTTCAGCCCAGAGAAAGGCAAATCTATCCACTGACTCACCATTGCACTGCAGAAAGCACATCCTGATGCCGAAGGGGCTTGATGCTTCCCCACGGGCTGTGATGGTGGTCTCCCAAAGTGTGCTTTGCTGTCTCAGCAGCAGCTGTTGTTATGGAGCCCAAGGAAGTAGATAAACACGGGGTTGAATGACTTTGTGAGTGAATTTAAGGCTTGTGAGAACAGAGACAGAAAAGCGCCGCAGCCAGGCAAGGCGTGGGGCAACACTATAGTTTCTCAGCTAGTTCAACCAAGGTGACCCAGCAGAAACCTGATGCCGTGCACGGCTGAAGCAACCAGCAGCCAGCCTCTGCAGAGCTCCAGTGATTCCCCCAGGACCTCAGCCAGCTCTGCCGACCCCCCTGCAATCCCCCCGGGACGGCAGCACTGATTCTGAGCCCTCACTGAGCCACCGACAAACCCCAGTGCTAAGACATGGTCAGCCTCCTGAGAGCTGACCCCTCACCCAGGCTGCCTACACACCATCCCCTCGACCCAAACCAGCTCCCTCCCAACCAGGAGCAACCTTCCAGCCCAGTCCCGACCTTCACGTGTGCAGACTGCAAACGGCAGTGAACCACGGATCAGACACATGACAGCAGCAGGATAATTACTGCTTTAAATGGAGAGACAGCCTAGCCATTAAAAGAAACCGTTAAGGGAAATGGTGGATTACCCACCACATGGTCTTTTCAGAGTCAGAGTGGAAGAGATGTTTTAGCCAGAAATGAGTTAATGGGCTCAGTGGGGAAGTTAATGGACAAAATTTTATAGTCTGCTATTCAGCAGGTCAGACTAGATAAGGCTTTAGATGTTTCCTGCACTCCTAAGTCCGTATCTCTGAACAAATGGGCGAGGGAATAATAAAGAGTCTCTTCCAGGCCACTCTACTCGTACGTTCAGTTATGGGGAAGTTGGGGAAAGTTTATAAAACAGCAGCATTTTCTCCTGTGTTTGGCACGGTGGGAAGCCAGCACTGATCTCCTCTGTGTTCAACACCCTGTCTCACCTCTCAGCACTTTCTGGGTCAGGTAACCCACGCTGACCACCCAGCCTCATTCTGCAGGGAACAAAATGCCCACCAAGTGCATCCTCACTCGGGAGCACCAGCTGGGGCTCAGGGTGTCCTCAGATGGCCCAGGCTGCGCTCACAGGTCCCACATGACCGAAGAAAATACCAGCAGTGGAGAGGGATGATGTGGGTGCGAGCACACGCCTGCTGCTGGAGCCAGTGGGGTGCCCGGGGCCACGCTCCGGGCAGGTGGCAGCAGCACCATGGCTGCAGCGATAACCAAAATCGCCCAATGCTGCCGCTAGTGACTTGCGAAGAATCAACATCTCCCTATGTGGGCACCGAGAACCCCTGTTTCAGCAACATTTCTCCAATGCCTGTGAAGTAATTAGCAATAGCTCTTACTGCTGTCCTTTCATGGAAGATGGCCTCATTAATTACATTACACTGAGTCAGCTTAGCATGCTCAGAGATAATAAAAACACTGTTAGCCCTTCTCCCAAAATAAGCAGCAGACTCGCATTTTACAGACACTTACACAAAGATCCCGTGATAAAAATATGACACCTTGTGTTTAAATATTTTCCATCGTGCCTTAGCCTACCCAAATCTCTAAATGCTTCCTACAGGAACCAGCTCACCCACTCCTGAACCACCCGCATCAGACAGAACACTGCGTGGTATTCCAGGGTATCCAGCAGAAATAGCAAAATGGCTCTCGTTAAGAGGATGAAACGAACCTGCTTAGACTTCAATCAAGCATTGGTATTAATACACACCTGCATCACCTTAAAAGCATCAAGAGCCCTTAACAGCATTACCATATTTCACGGTATGACCTCTCCTGCCTCCACCCAAGGTCACTGGTACGAGACTCTCTCCGTGGAGGAACCTCCTCTGCTGGCTCATCAGCTTCATCTAAATGAATGTGGCTGTTAATATCAACTAATCTACATATTGTTCATGATGTTAATGCCTTTCACTTACGAACCCCACTGTCTTCCAGCACCTCGGCTGGGTAACGCGATACATTTACCCCCTAAACCTGCACGTGAGCCTGTTCAAGCCCTTCACAATATCCGCTGTGCTTAACATAGCACAGCCACCGGCCCAGGTTCGTCCCCTCTGACCTTAAATATATGAAAGAACATAATTTAGGAGTTATCCTTATTGTCAGAGGCAGGCAGAAGGGTTGAATGACCTTCCACAGGCACCTCTTTGCTGATATTTTTAGGGAGCCTAGAGTAACTGGGGATGGGAAGCATCCCATGGTAACTACTACACAGTAAGAAAGAGGCCATAACTTCTTTAAGGGAGAAAAAATGGGTATAATTGGGAAAAGACAAAATGTTTCTACTTAGCATTTTGAAGACGTTTTGAAATGTTTTCCTTCCTAAGTACATTTGTTTCAAAAAATCATCAGCATTTAATTTTTAAAGAGGGATTTAAATGGTTTCAGAGCACGCAGCTGAAGCAAGATGAATCAAACTAAATGTTTAAGGTATTCTATTTATTTTGCTGAATAATCTTCTTCTTAGTGTGATCAGAAAGAAATTAAGAAACATTTTTAACAACCAAAAGTAAAAAAAATCTCAAGCAATTATTCAGAGTTCTAGTTCTGAGCTGTTTTGAAAAATCTACCTTTTTGATATGCTTGAGATCATTTAAAGATATTAAGAAATATAGCTATACGTGCACCAAATTAAAGGAGGCATCAAAATACCAGATGCAAAATAAAGGCTTTAAAACAAATCTCCATAAAACTCAGTGAAAATATTTGAAAATTATTTAAATTCCAAACAAAACAGGTGATCCTTCAATTAAAATGGAGATACAATCTTTCTTAAAAGTAATGAAAATGCAAATACTCAGTACCAGGTATATTAGGCTGGGAAACCACATTTATACAGAAAATAGGTCATGTTGCACTGAGTGAAAGAGGAAGGGAAAAGTGGAAAATTAAAGGCAAATTGATGTAAAGTTCTTATTTTTCAATAGCGTTCTTTTAAAAAACTCACCCTTTAAGTTTTCTCTCCCAACACAGAATCAACAAGGAAGAGGGCACTGGGACCTGACCTCCCTTTAATAATGCATTGGCAGTTTTTCCTTTGGAGGGAAAAACATTTTGTAAGAGGAAAGACAAATAATCCCAACTAGATTAATAAATTTGTTAACAGCAAGAGCTGAAAAAGGAAGTACAACGAATCAGAACAGGCCCTCTGTTTTTATTTTAGCACCTTTTCTTTTTTTTAAGAGAAAGAGAAAGAGAAAGAGAGAAAGAGAGAGAGAAAGAGAGAAAGAGAAAGAGAGAAAGAGAAAGAGAGAGAGAAAGAAAGAGAGAGAGAGAGAAAGAAAGAGAGAGAGAGAAAGAGAGAGAGAGAAAGAAAGAGAGAGAGAAAGAAAGAGAGAGAGAAAGAAAGAGAGAGAGAAAGAGAGAAAGAGAGAGAGAAAGAGAGAGAGAGAGAAAGAGAGAGAAAGAGAGAGAGAGAGAGAAAGAGAAAGAGAAA
>JAVJGJ010000001.1:114788609-114821909 GCA_035590215.1 Microhierax caerulescens | reverse complement strand
GTGGGGGGTGGGGGGTGGGGATCAATAGCTTCAACACCAGGCAAGGCCAGGCACCTCCTAAAAGTCACCCCGCTTGATGGTACGGGGAGTTTGGCACTAAGAAAGTCAGAGTGCCTGGCTCAGAACCACACCGCTCAGCACAGCCAAAAAGAACAGACTGACCCATTAAATCTTCTACAAACAGCGCTGCAGGAGCCTTTATAGTCTTTGAACCTTCGGCAACCTTGAGCAAGCATTCAATTCAGGCTGGTTTCTAGAAATGGCAAAATTGTGGGGCCTCTTTTCTGCTTTAAGATGGCAAGTTTCCTCCAACTGCACACATGCTTTAAAGGACTTCTCACGGTATCTGAGACTGTGGTCACTAAAAATAAAGCAGGCAACAGGAGCTAATGGACTGCAAACGCAAACTGTTCTAGGTTGCAAAAAAAAGGTACTGAAGCATTTTCCCTATCTTCCTCTGCTTTCCTTCTGCTTTTTCTTTCCCCAATTCCCTCTTTTCTTAACCCAAATCCCTTAATCTTAGTGCTGATAATTGTAATCACTCTGATATGTAGCCATCTGAGCAGCTCAGAAATGTCCATCTTGGGCCAGTCCCTCTCGTGGTGAGGAAGAATAAATATTAAAAGCATATGAACTGCTCCAGAATTTTAATTTAAAACAAATATGGAGTCAAGTGAGGATTAATCATATTTCCACCGAAGGCTGGCTTTTGTTGGGGGTTTCTGAATCCACGTTGGTCTTTAATCAAAGGAAGAAAATAATGATGGGGAGGTGGCAGTTGGAAGAGCTGATGGAGATGGGCTGGATTTTCTCCAGACTCTACTGTTCTGACCCACGACCAGAATTGTGGTTAACATATCAGAGAGATGATTCCCTCTTTTGGCTCCTGTTTGTTGGCAAAATATCCAAGGATCGTAGGGGGTCAGCACAGAAATATGCTGCATGGCAAGTGCCTTTTCCAGGGACAAATGGCACACGAAGAGGCAGGCTGCCTGCGCGGCAGGGCGAAAGGTGAGAGCAGTGTGTGGTATGTGAACTTCTTCCCCAGGGCAGAAGAAAGCGATTTTACAAGCAGCAGAGTGACGGTGGGCCTTGGGGAGAGCCGAGGAGTTCGTTAATGCTTGCAATGGGTCAAAACTTTGCAGGTAAGTCAGGATGCGAACTAGAAAGCAGTGATTGCAATCTGAGTTTGTACTGCTCTACACCTTAAGTACACGGGATGTTGGCTTTCCAGTCATGTACCCAATGAGAGATTACAATTTCTAATTAGCTTCCTTAGCAGTTCTTGAAGGACCATGAACTTACCTAACAAGACAACGCACTTACGACACAGGCCAGGATGTTTTCGACATTGCCAATGTCCAGGGCTGGCTCCCTTTGCCTGTCTCCACATTGGCAGCTCTTAGTCCACCAAATGTAGGATGGGTGAGCGAGGTTTGACTAGAAATGTCAGGCCCGTGAGCGAATCTGGTCCATGATATAGCTGACTGCCCTCCAGGTGAGTGCACCAAGGCAGGGAAGCAGGCATCAATGGTATCTCACAGCAGCCGAGGCCAGGAGCAAGGTGCCGCACACCCGAGGACCCTCGCCTCCACATGTCCCTGTCACCAGCGGCGGGGGCATCTAACCCAGTGCTGCAGCACGAGTAACAGCAAGAAGCAAGCCTGAATACAAACAAATGCTCTAATCTGAAGATCCAAAGCGTAAGAAAATCTCTAGCCTAGGATGAGAACAAGGTGACCCTCTCCAAGTACAAAGTGACCTGTTTTTTTCCCCCATTTCTGATGGTTCTGATCCTCCAAGTCCCCATGCAGCTGCACCGTGAAATCCTTTTGAAACATCACAAAGCGACTCTGTATCGAACTAAAATAGACTCTTTACCCGCTCAGCACCCTCCCAGGCCAACAAAGGGCTCCCTCCTTTCCCTGCTACACCCATTTCACTGCCCTTCGGCTCGGCAGCTCAGGCACTTCATGGAAATCAAGCATGTATTTGATTCCCTTGGAAATCCAAATTGAGGTGCTTGAGTTTATTTTATTCTATTTTCTTAAGCCCAAATAGAAAAATAGGTTTATACATATAAATAAAAAAATAATAACCTGCCATTTAAATCCTGTTTGGGTAATTAGCTCAGTGCCTAGCTCTGTGCTAATGCGATCTCCTTTCTTTGTTTGTTCCTATTTATACTGCTCTTTAAAGTTCATTAAAATCACTGCTGCTATCTCGCACAGAACAACTGTTCAAAACATCAGTGTCACCCAGTCAGGAAATTTATGCTTTGAAGTTCCCACCTTTATTCATTTTTATCAGCCTTTTTTCTCCTTTTCTTTTTTTCTTTCTTTACTCGCCCCCCCCCCCCCCCGCTCCCGCACCCCCTTAATGACTAAACCAGTTTTATGCTCTTCACAGTTATTCCAAAATCTGTTCTTCCTGACATGGAACTGATACATGATTCCTTGCTCATAACCCTTTTTCTCATTTTCATCGTTTCTCTTCTCGCTTGCTTTGGCTTTCTGCGAAGTCCATCAAGCTTTGGTTTTATATCCTCATCGCTATATTTTATAGCCCAGTAAAACCTAGAAAGCTGCTTCAGAAAACACACATGCCAGCCCTTTGATGTGTGTGTTTGTGTGGCAGCTTGCTGGAAGATGTCAGCACTCACACAGAGATGGAGCCCACCGACCTGCTGGCTGGGAGGCAGGGTGGCCAGAGGGGCTGCAGGCAGTGGGCAGCACAGCAAAGGCAGGGACAAGAACAGGGGAACAGGTGAATGCTTTCCACTCCAACCCCAATCGAGAGAAATTGCTTTTTTTACCCCAGTCCTCCACATCACAGTGGATTGCTGCTGCTTTGCCAGTATTAGAAGCTCCGTGGGACAGAAGAGGATCTCCCCGAGGGGATCAGCATTGTGAAGATGCTCCTTGCCTTTGCTTCGAGCTGACTGCTCCTGCAGGCTGCCAAAAGGTGAAAGGCTACAGCTAGAGATAGGGACCATTGCTCACCGACAAGGGACAGCCAGCGCAGGTTCTTGGCAAGGCAGCGTCAGGCCCAGGAGCAGGTGGAGGATGCTCATGGAAATAATGGGGATTTGGCCGTGCGCTTGCCTGGGGAAGGAAGAGGGGCCAGCTTCACTTTCCTGTATCTGAAGAATTCTGTCAGACAGCTTTGCAGCAGAACACCTGTCTTGACCAGGAGGCAATGTCCTGCCACACCTGGGACAGAGATGTGCTGCCCCAAACGCAGACAAGTCGGGGGGTGCAGGCAAGAACAACACTGCAGGGGGATGCTGATCTAGGGTCCAAAAAGAGACCGGGTTAATGAACATTAAAAAGCAAATTGTTTTCAGACTTGAGGTGTATCTGCCAGGTAACGCTGCCTCTCCTGGGTATGCACGCAAAGCCCAGCTTGCAGAGGACTGGGAGGAGAAACACGGATTGATCCTGGGTGCATCCATCAATAAAGTCCAGATCACTATCACCTGTTCTAACCAGCAGCCCGCTCTCTTGTGCTGGTCTTCAACAGATTTTGGATTAGACATGGAAGCTTATAAAGACCAAATTACCTGTACAGTTATTCAGAAACAGATTCAGTTGCAAATACTTAAATTTCATTTTGATTAAGACAGTTAAAAATACTCTTCAAGCCAGATACAGGTTATATCACTGTATAATTTTGTGCTTATGCCCTTTAGAAAGTGATATTTCCCTCTTACCCAGAAGAACTGGAGTAAATTATATTCTGAGAATGAGCAGAAGACCTCTGCCGGGAGCCAGAATAGTTTTTCAGCCTGCAGCAATTAACGAGTGCTGTAGACCATCACTTAATATGATACAAAGAGCACTGCCAAATCACAGGATTATATCTGGAGCTTTACTCTCAAGTCCCCTGTGTCTGGAAACATGTGATTTTAAGAAAATCTCAGCTTTAATTTTTTTAAATGCTCTTCTAAATGTTATGGCTGCAGAGGAAAGCTCAAAAACATGAATAGTAA
Source organism: Microhierax caerulescens (assembly GCA_035590215.1). Lineage (NCBI taxonomy): Eukaryota > Metazoa > Chordata > Aves > Falconiformes > Falconidae > Microhierax > Microhierax caerulescens. The sequence continues at coordinate 114,817,918 of JAVJGJ010000001.1, read as the reverse complement.
AGCTATCAAAAGCAGAACAAAGAGTTCAGTATTAATGTATTTATTTTTTTAACTTTTTCTTCTAAGCCGTCTCTTGAGTTGGTGGCCTGACTCATGGTATTTTGGCCACCAGCAGTTGGTAGCACTCAGTTCGTCATTGTAAACAATGAACACTCTGAGTAATCCCTTAGCAGCTTTAAAAACAGTTCTGGCTCCCAGACACGAAGGGTCAGTCGATGGCTGGGACACGTTATCACCAACGTGTTAGCACCTTGCACAGAGAAGACACCACACTGTCTCTTCCAGGCCTTTTGAAAGAGGAAAAAATTTTCTTTGCTCCGCTAAAAGATGAGTAATACTTCCCGTGTAATGAGATAGGAATACTATCTCATTTGGCTTAGGCAAACGTAGCAGAGTCAAACAGTTCCTAGTTCCCAGGTTCAGTCCACAGCTCTTTCGGTTCACCCACCACGCAGGAATCTGAAGGGCAAATCTCCCTCCGCAGCAACCAAGAAACCCTGCCCAGCACCTGCAGAGCACACACAGCGACGTCACGCTCAGCTCTCCCCACAGATCGCCATCGTCTTACTCTTCTGATGACAGCTCAGGAGCAGTAGAGAAATCTAATTTCTCAGCATCAGATTTACGGCTGAAGCAGGCCTATCTGACAAGGGAGGGCATTGTGCTTATTCAAGCTGATCAAGAACCTGAGAGCAATTTCTATGGTAAAAAGGTCCGTTTTAATAGACAGATATTGAAAGCGAACTCACAAATTGCTTCAGGCTTCAGATGAATGAAACACAAGAAGGATTTGATTTTCAGCTGCTTCCCCTTTCTTCTTTACCCAAACCCACACTGGTCTCAATAAGGATGTGGTGCCTAAACAGTCCCTAAGTACCCACGAGGCTCTGCCCAGACCGCTGTGTGCCTCATTTTCACACAACAGGGAAAGTTGGCAACAACCATCCACAGTTCGATCCAGCGTGCATGCCCTCCAGGGAGCAGCAAGTGTCTCCAACATAACGCCCAATACAAACTCAATGCCATCTACTCTGCCACTACTACAACACACCCCCACAGCAAGGAGGAGGTAATAAACCACATCTCCAGGAGCCCACGTGGGCCAGCACAGCTGGCAGCACCCATCCTACCAGCACCCACCCCACCAGCATTGGAGGCCAAGGGCATTCAGGAAATCCTACAGCACGTGGTATGTTAAGCTCAGAGCTTGCACCCAGTACAGCATACCAAAGGTTAACATCAAAGTGCAATAAATTCACTATCAATTTAGTCCAGTTTTTACACAGCTAATTTGTCTGCCTTTTCAAGATATTCTCTACGAGGGTCGTGAATATGAGCCTGGGGTAGGAGGTGGACAGAGATGAAGTGCATGAGCAGGGTTTTATGGGGCAAAGTGAAGGGCCGTGAGCAGGCACTGCTCCCCAAAAAACCCTGGAGATAAATTCTCATCGAAATGCCTAAACCAGGCTTGACCTGCAAGGGGATGGAAATGTTTCTGCTCTGGTTATTGTCATCTTGGATTTGATGTTACCTAAATGTTTACCTCTCTGGTTGGAAGCCCAACATTCAGACTCTCTGATGGTGTGGGTGATGATGAACATACAGAGAATTTCCAGACAGCGCTGTAATCCTGGCCACAGTGCAGCCCTCTTCGGATTTACTGAGCTGTGCCATGGGCAGGGACAGATGCCACCCCTTCCTCTGCTTGTGGCATCACCCCTTGCTAGCCTCTGATAATGCTGTGTCTCGCCCAGAGGAGCTGCTTCCAAACATAAAGGGAAAACCCCAAGCTGACAGCACTGCCATCAGAGGTCTCCAGCTGCAAAAACTGATCCCAGTTCCCTGCCTCCTCCTACACTCTGCTCACCAGTGCAGGGTGAGGTCTTTCCTGGGCTCACCCCACGCTGCTCCTGGCAGGGCTTAGCAACTGCAACAGGAGGCGTCCTTTGGTGGATGCTCACAGGCTCTCCCGTGTCCTTCAAAACCTTCTGAAGGACACCCTCATCAGCACTGCTCCTACTCAAGCCCATACTCCAGGACGTGGAGGGTTACACGAGTAGCAACACCCTCCAAACCAGGATTCTGGGGCTGCCGCATCACACAGGTTAGACCCTGGTGGGCCACCAGCTCAGCAGCCTTTGGTACAGGACCTGCACGTGAGCTGTGCAATGGAAAACCAGTAACCAGGGCAAACGCTGTGATAGTATCTCTGACAATAATCATGCACTGAGCTCCTACCATGTTGTTTATAAAGCCAAAGCAGGCAGCAGTCCAGACAGAGCCACACGGGAATGGTGCAGGAATGAGCGCACGAGGCCCCTCGCTTGCACAGTCAGGACATAAAACAGAAACACAGAATTTATTCCACTCTACACTGGGTTGGACTGGAGCTTCTCCTCCCTCTGCTCTGTGGATTAGCAGCCACTAACAATGGCTCTCACGGCAACTCTCAGTTTTGCTTCCAAAAGGTTTATTCTGTTTGTAATTTCTCATACCTGCTGATCTCTCTCGGACGTCCTCAGCTGCTCCAGAGCAAGGGTCACGTTGAGCCACGTGCCGCAAGGCTCACCGAGGCTTTCCTCACCTTGCTGCCTGCCTGTCATCCCTGCTGCTGCTCACGGAAGCAAGGCAAAGGCAACGGATGGGTTCTGGATGCTCAGCTCCAGTGCTGCTTTCTGTGGGAAAGAAAATCAGTCGGAATTCTAAGAGCCTGCTAAATACAAGCTCAGATGGTAAGTCAGTGTCTGCTTGTCCAGAGGACTCGTGTGTGGCTACAGCCCTGCCTCAGGCATTTCCAAGGGCCCCAACTGCTCATCTTTGCAGCTTCAAAGACTTTTCAAAGTCACTTTTGCAATCTCATGACTGCTTCCAGAGCCCGTACACTCCCCACCTTCCCAGCATAAAACTCCAGTGACCTTTTAAACAACAAAACCAGCAAGGTAGCACTGAGAAGTAACCCTACCAAAACTAACAAGCTCTTGCACTCCAGCAGCCGCAGGCACTTTCTGGGAAGAAGTCAGGATATGGACACAAGGGAAGGGGCCACACAGCAGCTTCTGCAAAGAAAGAGACTCTGCTTCCCGCTTAGAAAGGTTTCTTACGCACATAAATAAACCCTGTGGCCATATCTTTTTGGTCATGTTGATAATTTCCTCAGCTCCTGAGCCTTCTTGCAGTAGACAGGGTACCTCTTCCATACGAAACTCGTCCCACCCTGTACTTCAGGCTGCTCCTCAGCCACGGACCCAGAGTGACAGAAACAATGACGCTGCACGGCTGCGTGGTTTCCAACAGCAAAAAGCCGTGCTCTGACGCACAGCAAGGATCTAGATGTTTTATGGCAGTCTGGAGTCAAAGAGCCTCAAAATGCTACTCATAAAAGGATAATGAAGAACTGCTTTTTAACACGAATCTCCCATTTTTTCCCCCTTTCCCTTTTTACACTCTGAAGGGTGAATGACTTTGGTTCTGATGGAAAAATGGAGAGAAGGACACCAGGAATTACTTATTGCTGCCCTTTTTCCATCACATTTTACTCCCTTTAGGACTTGGCCCTGGATGGTTTCCCAAGCAAGAACTGAGAAAGACGACAGTTCATCCATCTCTATTTAAATTACTTTTGTACTGCATTGAGTAATTGTGCCTCCATTTTACTCCAGGGCTAAAGGTGACTGACTTAAAGGTGATTATCTTTTGTTAATAGTCTGCATTACTAAGCAAGATCTTGGAATTACCTTTGTAATCCTTCTCCACACTTTAATGTTGCTATTATTATTAATATTGCTCTTTAAAACATACTTTTCTTCTGTCATGTGGAGGCAGCGACTGCTGCTTTTCAGGGAGATGGTGAAAAGGCTGCCCAATATTATCAGACAGGAAGAATCCAGCGATCACACACTTCCCTAAAGGGGTGTGGGGGTTGGGGGGGTGTTGAGTCCAGCCACGAACAAGAGGCATTTGATTCAATCAATACAGGATGGCTGCAGCCAGGCTTCCACAGTCACTATGGTCAGCACAGATTTGGGAGCATATTTAACCATTCTTGTGGGATTTGTACAGTGTGTTTTATCTTTTAAATAAACCTACTTTCACCCTGCCACCCCACTGCAAGCTTTGGGGTTTGATGGGCGCTTGCACCAGCAGCTTCTCTTTCCCTGGCTCTGGACCAGGATACCATCCCAAACACAGTGGATGCAAGTCCAGCTTCAGAGGCAGCGTCAGTGACTTCAGACTTTTTCATCCTGCTCAGGATTTAGAGGAGCTCATCGGCACTGCTTCAAGAAGGTCTCCAACCAAGGCAGCTCTCAAAGCACTCCTGAAATACCCCATCAGGAAATCCCAGCACACCATAAATAATCGGTATTAGGCTTATATTTTTCATGGCCCAGACTTTCTGCAGTTTCTGCTCTAACAAATCACATTTGTCAAGCTTTCCCCACATTGTCTGCTGAACACTGAGCACTCAGAGGATGGGCTCTGGAAGGACTCTGTGCCCAGCACCACTGCTATAGCTTAAATATACAGCATTTCACAGATACTTGCACACTGTGTGCTACTTCCAATGTCTTCTATCTGTCCTCACTTCTCTTATTTCTGTACTTATATCACTGTTTGCTGTCTCACATACAGAGGAAACTAGCTGAAGCCTTGTGCAGAAGTGTGTAATTTGGTTCAAGCCAGGCTAACATCTTCTAAAATCATCAGTGTTGCACTCAGGTGTGTAATGTGCAAGTTCACTAGCGTATTGCAGGCAAAAGGTAAATGTCTTGCTATTAAAGATTAAATGTTATGAACTTTTAATGCTAACTAGTATTAAACAGTTAAACATCCAGAGCTGGAGAGAATAAATATCCTTTCCATACTGAACTTTAAGCAGTGAGCCACATAAACAAATGATGTATTTCTTTCACATAACACACATATTAGAATGCTGTTATTAAGCTCAAAACAACAGGCATTCAAAGGTAAAGAAATCAATTAATCCCATACTATTTTTCCTGCCACAATTGGTGCCAACTGCTGCTTATGTGACCCTAAAAGTTCAGCACTGCCTCGGAGCCTGTTCTCTGCTCAGCAGCAGCCTGCTCCCACAAGCCCACCTCTTTCGCTAGCATCACTGCTAGATTACCTGGGTACGCAAGGTGAGCAAGACTGGTTTTGTCAAAGACATCAAAACAGAACGTTTGGTAAAAATCTGAGGCCACATCTTCCCACTTGCATCAGACCTAGTGCACGCAACTTGAACACAACCACATTGAAAAGAATGGAGCCAGGAGCTGTCACCCACCAAACCCCACGGCCAGTTCCTCAGACCAAGCCCTTGTGTAGACCAGCCTAATCAAACTGAGCCCTCCTGCAGAGACAGCCAGCTCCACAGACAAGCAACAGGTGACGAAAGGCAGGAGAGCCCGTGTCTCCCTGCCCTCCGGGTGCTCACAGTACCGTGGCATCCAGAGGCGGATGGGTCTGATCCAGACCCAGCTTCCAGTGCAACCTGAAACCTGCTGCTTTGTCCAGATCAGGCTGGGAGATGGGATCGTGTGAGGCTACTGAAATGTAGTTTCACCCCGACTCTGACTTGGATCTGGGCTGGAAGCTAAACTCACATGCAAGAAATCCAAGAAGCCAGATCTGGGATGCAGACATCCCACACTGGCACGCAGTCTGGTTCTGCCATCTCCCCTTCAGCCTTTCCTTCAGCGCACAAGATGCCAGCCCCAGTTTCTGCCAAAAAAAGGCTCCGTAAGCAGCAGCTCAAGGGGGGAAGGTGCCGAGAGCAGCACGGAACGACCCCCAGCCCACAGAGAGCGAACGTGGCAGCGCTTCCCGATGCCAAACCAGGCCATTGCTGGAGAGCTGCAGTGTCCTCAGCCCGCGGCAGCTCTCCAGGGAAGGGAAAGCCACGCTTCAAGCTGGAAGCACCTTCCCGTACCTTACAAGTGAAGCGGTTATTTAAACAACTCATCGGCTGTCATTCCTTACAGCTTCCCACAGAAGCAGAGCTTCCCAACTGGCTGCGCACATCACGGCCACCGCCACCAGCAAATAAATGCCCACAGCTGATGGCCATATTTCTAGGCAGAAATTCCACCCTGCAAATGAATACAAAATATTTAAGGTTAATCATTGCATTTGTCAGATGATTAAATCCACACATCATTTGGCCTCTCATCTTGTCATGCTCGTTTAGACTTAAATCATCCGGGCTTTGCCCTGCCCGTAGCACCTCACCACTCAGCGGAGGCGAGGCTCAGGTGGATACAGTGCTGGTAGACATCTCTGGCCTGAAAAATAACCTTTCAAATAGCTTCCACTGCAAAAGTTGCATTTTTGTGGCTGCAATGAGTCCAGGCGCTTTCCAGCACGGTTGTTTGTCTGGCCCCAAAGAGTGAGCCGGGTGACAGAGCCTGTAACACAAAGCCCCATTTCTCACATTGGTTTTCAAATAGAGTTAAGCAAGTCAAGGGAAACGGTCTGAGCAGTGAGAGGAAAGAAAAAGATAAAAGAAAAAAAAAAAAGTAGAAATGTCTGTTTTAGAAAACAGTACTTAACTTCTGAGAATAAAAAGCTTACTAGTCAGAATAGTCTTTCCCCAAAGCAGAAATTTTCCAGTGTTCCCGTAAAAATGAAAGCCATAAAAAAAGGATTTCCAATTCCAAAACATACACGTTTTCAACTGAAAAGCTTTCAAATGTAAATAGTTTTGTTCAGCCATGATGTTCTGGCTTTGAGTTACCGATAAAGCACGGATGCTTTTAGAAAACAGCAGATACATTCCACAGAAATTTGTATTTAATTAAAATACTTCTTTTTTCTTTTTCTTTCTTTCTTTTTTTTTTTTTTTTTAAATCAAAGAAAAGTTTTGGCAGGAAAGTTACAACAGGCTTAGCTGTGGTTAGGACTTTGAATGTGGCCAGAACTGACTTAACTTTGCCTCCAAATGACATCCGTCCTTTGACTTCAATGGGATTTTGCCCTGCACCAGAGCTTACGCAAGGGGGGTTTTGACCCGTAAAAAACCCCAACAGTCCCAAGTTTGATGCCCAAATATAGTATTAGTGCCAGGAAATCTTCAAGAAGTTTACTAATTCAGTTCAGCATCTACGTTTTGATAACTCGTCTAAAGCTGCAAGATCTGGAAAACAAGACTGAAAATCCCCCAAAGCCGAGCCCTTGAGAAAGATCCTGTACGTCTTTCCCCGAAGCATGCAGAAAACCACAAGAAGAGCCTTTCCTCAAGGTATTTTGAAATGTCAGCTCCTGGTTGGATTGGAGAAGGGCAGAGGCAAGCGGAAATTAAAATCTTCTGGGGAAATGTTCACAAGGCTGCTTAAGACCTTGTGGAAGCCTCTGTCTGGATGTGGATGAAAGATGGAGACAGGGGCTGCTTCAGGGAACGACGGAGATTAGAGGCAAAGAGGCTGCTTGCGTTTCAGCAGGAAACTTCAGCAATCTTGAATTTCGAAATGGCTGAGAACAGTAAAATTAGACCAGATACTCTCCCCCACCAGCAGTTGTGATGGTCCAAACTGGAAACAGCTCTAATAGCACCTGAATCGAGAGGTGCTAAATGAGACCCAGCTCTGTTCCTCAGTCTCACATCTAGCCTTCAGCACCACCAACATCTTCTTGTCCACCTACTTTCAAACTGAACAACTAAGCAAAATTCACTCTGAAGAGGGTGAAGAAGATTTGAGTCTTTGACTTTTTTTAAAAAAAAAAAACAACTCAAATGACTGCATGCATGCAAATCACACGTAAAGGAGGCCCGAGATCTAACCAGCCCCTTCCCTGGCACTAGGAAGCTGGTTGCCCAACATCCACGTGTTTCTGGGGGCTCTGGCAACTCCTCTCTATGCCACTGACAGGTACCAACACCTCCTCCCAAGCTTCTAGGCCTTCACGCTTGGCTCACCATCAGCCCGCTGGCCAGAGATAACATGAGCTATGGGCCAAAAATGCAGCCACTGTTTTGATTTACAGAACTCAGCTGTGGCAAAAGCACCTCTGCAGATGGGGAGGAAGCAGCCTGAAAGGGGGGGTTCCTTCCTCAGCTCCTTCCATCTGGCAAAAGGCCATGGAAGTCCTTCGGTGCCAGGAAGAGCACACTGGGAAGGATCCACGTCACCAGGAACAGCCGCAACTTTGTACAGCTGAACTGTGAACTCACAAGAAGAACCTCAATGACTTCAGCTCAGCCACCAGCTCACGGCAGTCGATGGCAAGAACAGCTCTAAATCTTGCCACATACCTCAAAACACACATCCCCCTTGCAGGAAGGACAGAGGACCAGTGTCATTACTCATATCTCCCAACAATGACGGAAGGCAATGAGTTGCCCTAAGAAAGGCTGACAGACCATCATCTCCCATGGAACGACACCAGAACTTTGCTCCCGCACAAGACAGAGTAGAAAAATGTGAAAGCCTTGTTCATAAATCACTGTCCACCTGTGATGAGGGTTGCCCAAGCTACAATGAGATTAATTGCTCAAGTCATGATTCCCTCTCCATTCCCCTCCCTGCCTGCTCCAGAAGTTGGAGGATCTGGAAACCATAATCCAACAAACGTCGCTTTTCTTTTCTTTTAACCTGATGGGATTTTGGATGGATCAGCTGCAAAAACACTTCAAACCCACACACAATCTTTCAGAAAATCAGGAAAGGACCGTGGGGCTCCCCAGGCAAACAAGCGCCGAGTTATGCAGGCAAAGATGCCATGCAATGCTATCACCAACTGACTGTTAGGTGGCAGATGCCCCTCACAAATCACTCCTGCTGCTTATTTTTGTATTTGTCTAGTCATCACGTGCAGCCTAAAGCAGATCAGCATGTAAAAAACTCACTGCTCTGCAGCAGCGCTGAGGAAGACTCTCCTCATCAAGGCAGGAACTCACACTGACAGTGGGGAAAATGCTGAAGAGCACATCAAGAGCAAAATCACCCTGCTACGATTATTATTAGACTTTAAATTATTTAAAATACACCTTAACATTTTTAAATCACATCCAGTTGTTGCAGTAAGAAGGGAAGGGCTGAGATTTCTCCTCTGTGTAATACCACAGCTCCTTTTACTGCTCTCCAGAAGATGGGTAACCTGCACCGAGCTGCATCTGCGACTGTCCTAGAACAACCCGTAAGAGACTAGGAAATGGATGCGACTCATATCTCTGAGAGATATGGAGAGATTTACGGAGAGAGAATCTCATTGCAGGTGTATGCAACAAAGCTTTGGGTAGAAATTAAGGTGATGATTTAAAACAAAGATTATTATCTAGAAGATGTGTATTAGTGCTACTACAGGCATACTAACCCATGCACAGTGCACGGTCACACCTCAGCACAAAACACATCAGCTGCCAGAGCAGAGCTGCCTTGCACTGGTGAAGCTTGGATCCCAAGTGTAACACACACTGGCTTGGCTACTGCTGCTCCGAAACACTTATGGAGCATTTAAGGATGAAGGATTTTCTTCAGCCTGTGAATTTTTCAGGACAGATGATGTCTCTTTACTACCTACATGTACAGCATGAAGCACAATGGATCTCTCCTCCTGCTTGGAAATATTATGCAGGTGATGTTACAGCAGAATTTATTACCAGCATGACTCGGGTTTTCCCGTTCTCAGATGTGACCGCTTTTTCTAAGCTTTCAGCCCTTCCCAAGACAGGAGGTGGCAGCAGGTCAGTATGGCTCAGTGCTTTTCTTGCTATCGACCTCATCTGTTGTGAACACAAAAACTTGCCTGTCCCACCTCAACGCTTACCGCTTACCGGAGCCCCCGCCAGCCCCACGCTCTGCAACCCGAGCCCTTTCTGCAGGCCATCAGCTCAGCCTTTGCTGCTCTCAGTAGGAACCACCTAGGCTCCATTAATCATCTTTTCTCCAAGTCTCCAGCTTTCCGCTCAGCCTCCCGCCCAGTGCTCGAGCATCCTGCCCTCCACACTGCAGCCGCGCTCGCAGCCCGGCTCCGTTGCACCACGCACATCTGACACTGCTTACTCAGCAACGCCATTTCCTAAGCCGTAACATGCTGAGCGGCACCGTATCTCTTTTCCTATTCAGACATAATTGTAGGAACAATCTAGATGAGATCACACGGAGAGGAAATGACACTCCTTGCCTGTGCTGAGGACCAAATGGCAGCACCGTACAGTGAAGTGCCATGGGCGTTTGATACAGCTGTATTTTTAGCCATTCCCTCCCTTCCCAAATCAAAACAGTAGGAGCGGGGGTTCTCTGTGACTTTTGCTAGACAGTGTCTGCTAGCCTGCAACTAGAAACATCTCATGAAACCAAAGGTTTGGAAAGCCCGGATACAGACCGGCATGAACACTGGCATCAGCTGCGTTGGCATCACTCGCTGTCCTCCTGGCAAATGGAGGAGACAGCAACAACTTCTCTCCATTGAGGAATGAGACCTCACCCCCTCCAGGGACCCAGGTTTGTGAATAGTGCTTCACAGCTCCCCTGCATTTTCCACAGCCACGCAAAACTGTGGCAGGCAGGCAGGCAGACAAAACACCGAACCCAACAGAAAATGTGATCCTCTCCGGGGAAAAGTTCAACTTTTCAGCCAGAAGAGCAAACTGTGTCCCAAAGTGCTTTGAATTTAATGAGCCATGTTATTTTTAGCTTTTATAGATGAAAATGTCATTAAAAGCAAACATATTTCTGGGACAAAAAAAAAAGCTAGATTCCCTGCAGTTTGGTCTCTTTTGAAGGCCACTTCTACTTTCAACAGAAGATGATGGGTTATAATAATAATAAAAATAAACACATTGGGCACCTTTTTCCTTTGCACACAGGGCACTGCAGTGTTCCTTCCAAATAGATAACAATATAATTTCCTTCCATTTTATAATCTATTTGTTACTACCATGTAACTGAGAACCTGGCCATCTCCTGCCAGAACGACCATCTGAAGTCTGGCTGAAGAGGGAGCATATGGAAACCTAACACAAGGCAGATGGCTCTGTACCCAGTCAGGCACAATAATAATCAGTCAAAATTCATACTCATAAATTGAACTAAACTGAAAGCTCTGTATGGGCAAGGAAGTTAGTTCATTTGGGGGTTAGTTTTATTTGTCCTAAGGGCTACTGGCACAGATGATAAGTAGGAGGGTAACTTGAAATCAATCTTGCTAGAAAGCTTTCATCCCAGTGAAAACATCCACGAGTGAAGTAGTTTGCAGAAAACGATCATCTGGTGCCTGGGTTTGAGTTGTAAGAGCACAAAGTTAGGCTCTGACTCCATCTCTGGACGTTCAGGCACTCTGCACCAGAAGCACTTGCAATTCAAGGATGCAGTTTCTCAGTGCCAGTAGAAATCAAGCTTCTTTCAATACAGGACCTAAAGCTGGATTTAGGAACCATTCCTGAAGCCACATTGTGAACATTCTTGCTTAAATCCTTGTCCCTCTGATAATCTTCCACCACTCTTCAAGAAGTATCTGCCATAGTAACAATTAAATGACTTTATCCATGGGAATCTTGCCACCTCCTTGCTCTCCCCAGCACCTTGCACTGGTAAATGTGGCTCCTCAGAACTCATGCTGTGAGGAATGCAGACTTTTCTCCAGGAAAAACATATCCCCTTCCCAGGTCAGGGAAATCTGACTCAGTTGAAACATTAACAAAGCCTCCCTTGGACAGATGTGAAGAAGGGGGACATAATCAACATTCTTCCCTAGGTCTAATCTGCTGTTGCACTAGTGCCGATCCTAGAATCCATCCCAGCAACATCACTACAGTGCCTCCAAAGCGGCTGGAAGAAGGTGAGAGGCTCTAACTCTGCTTTACAAACCTTTCACCACAGAAGCAAACACCCACACCAAAACTCTACACTTGCAAAAGCTTCCAGATATCGCCTGTCCTGAGCCCCCATGTCACTGGGGTCACAGGGGTATCATACAGGGTTTGATTTACTGAAGTATTAAAAACATCATGGGGAAACATTTAAAGCACACATACTCTGCACTCGCAGGTGTTTACAGGGAGGACTCCACAATCTGTTTGCTGTAGAGCCAACTGTAACCATGTCTGTGCTATCACCTCGGCAGCTGGAGGACACAGCAAGAGCCAAAGCATAGGTGGGAAAAGAGCAAAGGACTTGGATAAGAGAGCACCCAAGATCTGGCAGCATCCTGCACCTCCTGTGGAAAGGAGGTGCCTCTGGGACGCTTGGCCACCAGTCAGCCAGTAATCAGAACTGGATTCTCAGTTCCTGGACTCTCCATGATCCAAACAGGATAAGACAAATGGAGGGGCTGGAAGGAACAGCAATTCCATAAACATGTATTAAATACAACACCTGTACATACGTGTGCTTAGGGAGCATGGAAGGCCTCAGGACATTTTTGGCTTTCTTCTGAAAAAGACATACAGTGAAGTTTTGCTCAATAATAGCTCAGGAAAACGTAATTTTTGACATGGGTGGGCTCCAAACCAGAGCTTTAACGCTATTGACTTTAACCTTTTCCTCTCTGGAGTAAGCCTTGATGGATTTATTCTAAGCACCAGGTTAGACTCCCAAATGGTGCCAACCATGCCAGTGGAGCTCTGCCAACCTACACTAACTCTGTATTTACAAGGATTTTTGATTGGTAGAATTCAGACATTTTGAGAGGTCCAGATTATAAAAAGTACCACTAAATCAGGAGGGTGAAAAAGGAGGTGATGGGCAGACAGATTTCAAGAGACCATTCATGAGCCTTTGCTTCAGAAGGACATGGGACGCAGCCAGAACAGAACACACACATGTGGCCCCGCAACATAATTCCAGGAAACCAGAGAGTGAAGTGTTATCTGCTCTGTCACTATCATAAGTAGATAGAAATCTACCAAATGCTTCAAGAGACAAACCCCCCTGATGTTAAGAGGGAAGCTGCCCTCAACTCCTATCCATTTGGGATCAGGATTAAAAAAAAAAAAAAAAGTACACGTCAATTCTTTAAAAGAACTGAGGTAGGGAGCAAATAGGTTGTCAGTTCAAGCTTCTTTGCATCTGGAGGTTAGGTGGGCAGCTGGGAAAAATCCCTCCCCAGTACGTTACCAGGCAGCCAGTTCAGCCAGTACAGAGCCCCAGAGCGCCCAGTCGTGCCCCCGCTGTAACTCAAGTCCTCCACAAGCCGCTGCGGCAAAGGCCGAGCCAGCTCTGCTCTTGAGCAGCTTTTTTGTCCATACAAATATGACATGAGAAATTTCAGTCCATAACTACCTTGTTAAATAGCATGTAATAGCTAGAAACAGTTCAACACACTTTTCAGTCTGCTTTCAGTGCGGATTAACTCACAAATTCTGTCTCTGAGCATCCCAGCACGTACCAAGCTTTACTCCAGGCAGAACTGAGATCAGCTCTATGTTTTTTTTCTAGAAGGAAGAGGGGAAAAAAAACCCAAACCCAGACATTTGAAGGGTAGCATTCTTTTTGAAAAGGGGTCAACAATAGGTCAATAATACAAGAAAATAGGTCATGTCATCTTAATTGGGAAATCATGAATTTGGGGCTGTCCCCATCCTGGTAACACAGCAAAGATCTTTGTTCCAAGCATTAGGCAAAAGTCAGCACCATTAGCCAAAATAATTTTTCAAGCAAACTCTCATTGAATAAATCTTTTACACTGAAGGGAACATTTTTCAGTACTCTGTTTTTTAACACCATTAACTTTAACTGTCAAGCCTGACAAGTATGGAAAACTGTTTTCTTACAAAAGTTAACATAAAAAACATTTTCCACTAAAAGGAGTTTTGCTCACTACACATTAACTCTCCATTTTGCCATTTAACTCTAATTGCTATTTTTCCCAATCCAAATCTTTTTTTCTTTCCAAGATCTGGACTTTAAAGAGTCTGGGTAGACAGATGTTAACGATTGTTTATAGAAGTTCTGTAACATGGATGTATTGTAATGAACTAATTATATTTAAGAGAAAGATCTGGGAATAACCATGACCCGTTAATCACATTCATTCACATGCTCCTGTTCTTTTTCCCTACTGTTTCCAAGGGTCTAGGTCCAAATCTTGACAATATTCAGGAGTCTAAAAACATTTTGGGACTTTCAGAGCCAAATCATGACATGAAATAACAGCCACACGGGGCGGAAAGGGAACAGGAGTCTGGTCCTTTAGGACATCAGCTCACCGGTGGGGACAGGCTGGCTCAGCAACCTGCGGGCACACAGCTCAGGAGGGATTCACCTCTCTTGATTTTACCTTCGGAGCATTGCATCCAGTCTCAGGTGTCTCCTGAGTCGGTGGAAAGCATCAGCACCTCCTGGTGACAGCGTGGGTCTGACGTGAGCTGCCGGCTGGCTGTGCCGTGGGTGTCCCCAGCACGCTGCAGCAGCAGGCTAGATTACACGGGGATAAATCCTGAAGCAATTTAAGACATGTAACTTGGTTTTCAAACGTCCGCACTGGTGGGACTTCCATCGATTTACCTCTGTATGTTTCTAAGCAGAGTTAAGTGGCTGCACAAATGGTCCAGAGATGTCCCCTAAAATGGGTTCCCAGGAGATGCAGCGGTGAGAGGAGCCTGTCGAGCCATTTTTCTGCTTGGATGCGCTTTCATCTCTGAGCAGTGAAGGAATCAATATGAAGCTAAGTGAATTAATCCGTATCTGGAATGCGTTAATAAATAACAAGGTTTTCAGAAAATTCACTCCCCGGTTCATTTGTTCTTCTGGAAATCCTCATCTAAGCTGGTAAGAAACAAATAAAACTCCTAATTTACTTCTAGATCAGCCTATTTTTGTGAAACCATCTCTTGTGTTACACGGCAGCACACAGGCAGCCGAGCTAGTAGCTTACAGAGTGTCAGGGGTTGGTGGATTAATTGACGACAAAACCACACGAGACCACTGTGATTTTCACTTCTGACCCCCTGGATAACCCAAGCCATAAGACTTCCCAGAACTGATTCTTTCTAAAACTAGAGCAGGTATTTTAGGAAAAGACATTTAGGAAAAGAAAAACATGTAAAAATTTCCAATGAAACAGAAAGCTTTATGTTTCTTGGTGCACTGTTGTGAGTGGTTAATTGCCCTCACTACTGAAAATGTGGTTTATGTCTAGTCTGAGTTCACCTACCTTCAGCATCTCACTACTGGTTTTTATTACATGTTTGTTTGCTGGACTGAAGTCAGTCTTTTTATTGTATTTATGTTTCTCTCCATCAGTGGTCAAATCTCCCTGTCACCTTCCTCTTTGTTAGATGATGCCAACCGTCTCCTTCGGTCTGCAGTGGCTATATGTGCTTTCCAATCATTTAACAATTCCTAAAGCCTTTCAGTTCACTCCAGTTGTTGATATCATCTTCCTTGAACGGCCAGTGTCACAACTGTGAACAGCAGAAAAATTCAAATATTCCACTATTTATACACCCAGAGATGACATTCCCTTTCTTTGCCACACTCCCACGTAGGGATCTGAACTCAGCTGATGGTCCCCACAGCTTCATACATCTCCTTCAGAGTAACAGTTCCCAGGGTACGGTCCAGCTCTACACGGGTCCTGTTAAAACATGTTGCTTGTTTTCATCCAGGTTATGAATGGGATCTGAATGACTCTGCACTGGTCATCTGTCTTTATTTCAGTTATCTCTTCTCCAGGTTTTGACTTCATCACAAAGATAGAGCCATGATAACCCCAGGACTCCATTAGAAGCATGTGTATTCACTGATGAATTCCCATCAAAACCTGGGGACTACAAGTTTCTTATCCATTTCAGAGGTGCCTAATTGGTTTTCTATTATTCCAGCCTCGTGTGAGAAGTTATCCGTAGCCAAAGGCAATAATTCCAGAGGACCACGGGGTGTTTCACATTGGAAAGGGCCTTGGAGGTCACCTAGTCGATCCTGTTCCTCAAAGCAGGGTCAGCCACGGGATCAGACCAGGACCCTCAGGCCTTCCCAGATGTTTATCACATCACTACTATTACATTTATCAACACAACTTGTAATCTTCCGGGGGGCGGGAGGGGAAGAAAAAAAAAATCTAATTAGACCATATTCTATAAGCCCACGTTGATTGACACTACTTACATTAATCCCTTTAATTCTTTACTAATTACATGCCCTATCAGCAATTCCATTATTTTGTCTAGGATTAATGTCAAGCAACAAAATCTGTAGTTATGTGAGCCACCTTGTTTATCCCTTAAAAAATAATGGCACAAAACTGAAATTCTTCCACATAGTTGTAACTTGCTGGTATTTATTAGCTCTAATTAAGAGGTGCTATACAATATTCTTTCAATATAAAAGGTGTTTTACTGTTAAAGGACATGATCACACAATCTGCCTTTTCCCCGTAAGAAACAAATGTTTTATTGAACACCTAAAAATTCTGTCCAGTATTACTAACAACACTATCATTTTCGTGTAGCACTGATCTATTGTAAACATAATTATATCACTCAAGAAAAAAAGCTGCATTTCTATGGGGATTTCATTTTGAAAGCCATATGTTGGAGCCTTGTGCTGCAAATACTAAAAATGTGCTCAGAATTCCTAAAATTATACTTGAAAATATCCAGACACAAAAACAATCACATCTAACATAGGAGAAATTCTATATTAGGCCTCATTTTTACAGATCAAGGGGAACTGATGACAGAATGTAAAAATATAGTAGCAGCTTAGGTACAAGAGACTGATTTGATTACATTTGTTATGTGCAAATAGAATAAAGTCCAAACGAGTAATGTATCTACTTGATGATTTAAAATGCTAGTTTAACAAAGCTGAAAATAATTACAAAGCAAAACAATTGGGAGAAAGAACTTGAGCAGGAATCTGTGAATGATAATTGGGAACTGTTCAAGACCATTTTACTGCCTACGCAGAGGAACCACAATCCCACGGAACGGAAAGGCGGCTGTGCTGGCTAAAAGCTGCTCTGGTTTGCAGGGCAAGTGAAAGCCAAATCACAACGTAATAAATAAATGGGGAATTCTTCCCCATGGAAGACAGGAAACATTAATGGCAACGAATATAAGCCAGCAGCAAGGAGTTCCACAAAATCGATAAGGGATGTCCTGCACGATCAAAAGAAAATAAAGACACTGGGGACAAAAGAGGAAATGAAGGTTTTGTCTTCTGTGTGCAGAAGGTCAAAGATTCAGATCAGCAAACGCCAAACATGCTGCAACAAGTGAAACCTTCTGCTGGCATGCTCAGTTCTGCTGGTGCTGGATCAGGCAGCCCCTGCAATCCTCTCCCACCCAGAGTCATCCCTGCCTGCGACATTATCTGAAAACACAAGAGGAGTGGCCACTTGCCCCTAAGGGGGTTGAAGACCATGTGTTTCCTCAGGTGGCCACTCTCTCGGGCTGCAGTGGCATGGGGGAGGTGACAAGCTGGCAGGGGTAGGACCATAAGCAGAGGCAGAACTGAAGGAGGAACGAGCTGTCACAGGAGGCTTTTCCAGACAGGCCACTTGGGTGTCTGTGCCACAAACTGGGTGCCTCTGTACCACGCACTGGGTGCCTCTATACCATTAGCAGCAGGACACTGGGCAGGGTTTTGCCCAGCCAGAGACTGCTAGGCATCTTCTAGAGTTAAAAACACCATTGTTGTCTTCAGCCCTTTCCTGCTAACCTTTGAGCTATGTCTGCACAAGTTCTGGATAACACACAAGTCATCACATCAGCATCGTGCTGTGCTATGTTTGTCCATCCAACCCACGTCCAGAAAAAAAGAGGCCCGAGAACAAGTGCCTGGAGCTAGTCCATGGCTTCAGAACAGCAGCAGAGCCATTCTCAAAACTACCATTCCTGGCAGTGTGCAAATGCTCCAAAGCCTCCCTGACCACCACATCTGCCAGGGTCCCCCTACCCAAATGCCAAACTACACGATGGTGATGAGATCTCAATATTGAGTATGTTTGGTGGTGGGGAAACAGCAAAGACCTCTTTGACAATAAAGGCAGTTACGAATGCCAGGAGTCGGTAGACAGTCCCAGAGAGACCCAGAATGTCCAAGGGTTCAACACAAAACACTGAAGTGAATACCTGCATTCAGTCAGTGTCTCCCAGCATCACATGTGGAGTCTGAGCCAGCTCCCAGCTAGTGAGGTCAGGAGAAAAATTTTTGGGGCAGGTTGCCCCATTACTGCTGCTCTGTGGTCTCTTCTACCTTGTTCGTGGGACAGAAGACACTGGCTTAATCAAACCCTAAAGGCTTGCCCAAGAACACTACCATAAAAAAAAAAAAAAAAAAGACCCATGGTCCTAGTGAAGCAAACCCAATGCCACGTTAATCTTCTGCCAGATGCTCCCCCAGTGCTAAGGGTACTCCCGAGCACCACAATAATAAGCAGATGATACACAACAAAACACTCAACCTGCTCAGGTTTGCCTAGAGAGGTCATGCAAACACTTTCCCGCATGCTCTCCCTCCAACCCAGAACACTCAGGATGATCTGCTTTAACACAGTGAAACGGGGATGCGAACAGCTCTTCCCCAAAAGCATGCCAGCTGCTCTCTACAGACCCAACAAATAACTTGCTCCCGGTGAGGAGATGCTCCTGCGGCAATGACTGCTTTGAAAAGCCAAGTTTTCAAAGGAAGGCCATTAAGGGTTAATTTCCTTCCCTGTCTCTTTCTCTTCTCCACCCGCCTCCCTCCTCCCCACTCCACCAAAGGATCCTTGTGAAAGAATCTATTCGATATGCACCAAGAGAGACTGGTCTGGGCTTTTTAATAAAGAGCAATTCCTTTGCATTCTCAGGTGTCCCTTAAAATCAAGCTCTGATATTTCTGCTGCATTATTACCATGGTCTGTAGATGTCTTCAGACTCAGAAAAGCCATTTGCTCTGCAGGTATGCTTTGCCCCTGCAGTGCTGAACAGTTTCTCTCTGTTAAGAAAAGCCCCTCTAGAGAAATTGGTACTTGGAGCCAATTAATGGACCTCTTCCACCTTCTGTCTTGCCAGTTTTTCTTGGCAACAGCATCCAATCCCTGTGGCTGAGACACCGGTCGTTACAACATGCCATTAAAAAGTTAAACTGGGGAAATAGCATGTGTAACCTCAGCAAAATGGAGGTGCCTGAAACATTGCTGGCCTTGACTATTTTCTAACCTGTGCGCCATTCTTAACGATGCACTTCATGATTCAGCTTTCGTGGCGCCACTAATTAACTCCGGAGAGCATAAGAGCTGCATGGCACAGAGATAAATATAACTCTAAAGATGAGCAAAATCCCCATAATTACAAGCAGGGGATAAAGGTGTTCCTGGAACCACAAGGCAGCAGGGAGTGAATACCTGGCTTCCCAAGGTGCAACTGCTCAGCAGCACCTCTGACCACAGGGCCAGCTCTAGACACCGCATGAAACTGGGACTTTAACAACCACCTGAGATCTGGGCTGAGAAAGAGCCATTCTGTGCAGCTTAAAGTGAAGGTTCAAGCTCTTCAGCGTCTCGGCCAGAATCCCCATAGATTTGCCTGGGCTGAGAAGAAAAGGCTGCATTAAAGTCTCCAAATTACTGCCTTAGAAAATCCCTTCTGTTTCTCCAAGCAGACAGAATGGAGGGGGGTAATTTAGGACTGGATTAAGTTTAAATGCAGGGCTTGGAATCACGGGATCGTGTTTGGGCTCAGATTCACAGATTCTTATCTCTTTAGATATGATAGGCTGACCTTCTGCATTGTCCAGGTCATGCAATTGCAACTCAAAACAAAAAAATAAAAAACTGTATCGAGCCCCTCAACTTCTGCTTGAGCTACAGAGTAGCTTTCTGAGGAAGACACGCATTCTTGATTTGAAGATATCAGACCATGGAGAATCCATCACACACCCTGGTAAACTGTTCCAGAGGTTAATTACTCTCACTGTTAAAAATTTGTACCTTATTTCCAATTTGAATTTTTCTGGCTTCAGTTTCCAGTGATTGGACCTTGTCATGCCTTTGAGTGCTCAATTAAAGAACGCTAAAGCATCAGATACCATTTCCATCTGTCAGTGCTTAAACACAGAAATCTCAGTAGCTCGTTCTCATGAGGTTTTTGGCAGGATCTGAACTACCAACAGCAACTTTTCTGTCTTTAGATCTGGCTTGGGAGCCAAGTCAAAAGGGTGAATGTAATTAATTTTTAATAATTAGTGATTCTTGAGAGAGCTGGGCAATAAATAGATCTGATTGGAAAAGAACATCTAATGAATCTTGGTTTTATCAGAAGTCCACACCTTATCCAGTGAAATGTTTCACTGGAAGAGCTCAGCTCCACAGCATGGGAGCAGAACCTTCGTCACACCTGTGAGCTGAGCAGGTTCTGCCGAGCCCAGAGCACCGCGGTGTCTCCACACAGCACTGTGCAGCGAGCCGGCTGCAAGACGTGGCCGCGACAGCACGTTGTTATGGGACAACAGAATGGCAGTTCCACTGGCAGCTGGATCACAACCCAACCAACCACTCCTACTGTGACAGCAGTGGAAAGGAACCTGAATGCATCCCGAACAGCTCTGGAAATTAACCCAAACACATTCCACGAGACCGTTGGAGGACCTTCCTCCTCCCACCTCCCTCCTTCCTCTCCCATAGAGAAAATCAAGGTTTTGACAAGCAACTGGCAAAAATAACCCATATGTTCACTCAAGTGACATCACACCCCAATGCTACGGGACAGGCAGCCTCCTTGGAAACTGTCCCATACCTGATCAGTGTCTGCCCAAATGAAGATATGGTGGTGCCTCCACTAAAGGGATTTCTTCTTTCCCTAAAGAGCCACAAACAGCTTTTAGAGAACAAAAATAGGCATCAAAGGAGACCTAGGCAGGATTCACAGGTTCAGACTGCCTGACTCTAACGGAGGAGCAGCCGGTGACTGCTTCTGATGAACTTTAGATGGATGGGTGGGAAAATGGGGACTTGTGATGGAACCAGACTTGCAATCTCATTTCTGGAGCTCCTGCCACATCTCCTGCATGCGAGATGTTACTTCATTGCTACTCTGATACACTGCTCACGAGCCAGCTATTAGGATGAACTATGCTTCCTGCAGAATGGCACTTGCCTGCTGGAGGCAATGGTGCCATATTCTGCCATTGAATTAATTTGCCATATGACAGGCAGACAGAGCACTTGAATACGCCTGGAGCCCAGTGATTTTGGCTCGCTTTCACAAGGGATGTTTCCTCT
The DNA here is from genome assembly GCA_035590215.1 of Microhierax caerulescens. NCBI lineage: Eukaryota > Metazoa > Chordata > Aves > Falconiformes > Falconidae > Microhierax > Microhierax caerulescens. The sequence goes on along the minus strand of JAVJGJ010000001.1, from coordinate 114,796,771 downwards.
ATGCATGCCGCCTCCATTATGATCAGGGTAAAAAGGAAACAAGTTTATGTCCTAGATAAATATTTACTTGCTGGCCTACCAGCAAAGGGTCACTTTGGGTTTTTATCTCTTCAACTATTACTTCCCCCACTGCTTTTCACATTTACTGCAAAAGCACAAGTTGCCACCACAAAGATCCAAACTCCAACGTGAGACTATATGCACGACCTTACAGCCAAGAGCCATATGGACTTGCATAAATATTGCAGCAAATCCTCAAGGTCTGTCCAATTTAGCTACAGACACTCCTTGTCACAGTAAGTGTTCAGAAAATGGAAACGGGTGACAAAGGTCTGTCCTCTTCTACAGAACACTGAACGCTCACCTGACAGAGAATGATTCCCATGACTGACATCAGCTTCTATAAAGCCAGTTCTAAAATGTCACAAGGAAGAGGCTCAGGAAGGAACACAGAAGCACTTCGGTGGATGATACCGTCCATTAAGGGTGCTGATACAAAACCAGAGACAACTGTAAACAGAAAAGACCTCACAGGTCCCCTTCTGCCTTCCCTCTGGCCACCACAGGATTGTTCCCAAACCTTCAGCTGCCCACAGCAGCTTCAGATGCCCTCAGGCAGGGAAACCCACCCTACAGGAGGCAGCTATGTGACCCAAGGGAACGCAAACGCTCCCCTTCCCTGGCTGACCTCTGTGACAGCCCAGACCACCTTCGCCCGCTGCACGCTGGTACCTCTCCCCAAGTCCAATTTTCCAAGCCCGTGGGCAAGAAACCAGGCAGCAGGAGGTCGGGCTCATTTCCCACAGTCTTCAGGTCACCTTTCCCAAAGATTCCTTTTACTGAGCCTATTTTTGACCCCGTAACCTTGGCCAACTTAATCTACCTATTGTCAGGAGGAAATAGTGATAGTTTTTATTGTATCTACCTGTCTCAGATTTATTGTACCCAGATGGATGACTCTGGGCTGTGTTTTCTATTAGGAAGTATCTTTATTTTATCACATCAGTAAGAGAGGTATGCAGGTCCTGAAGGCTGTTCAGCCCAGCCATCAGACACATAATATTTTTCTTCACTAAAGAAAACTGCAGGAGTTACTAAGGCCCTAAATTAGCAAAACTCCTAAGTATAAATGCAGCTTAAAAATACATGCTTAATTCCCCTTTAGATCAGGGGAAATTACAGCTCAATTCCGGCAGGCACCTACAGTTTTTTATATATACATTTATAAATATATAATTACACGTTAGCTGAATAAGTACAGCTCAAAGCACGTGCTTGAATATATTGCTGAATCAAAGCTCAGACACCCTCCACACCAGCCCTGCAGCAACACACGATAGCGTTATTGGAAATATCATTAGCAGCAACCACATCTTAATAAAATGCAGTTTTAATGCTAGGAAATGCCCTGTGTTATCTAACCTAATCAAAACACCAGTGGCTGCTAAATGACAAGACCTGCATTTGATCTCGCCTTTATACAGCAAACGCGGGAACGCAAGCTCATAAACAAGTGAGGAAACACATTTAACCAACAACCCACAACTTACTTTCAACACGCTTACCGATGTCAGCACATGCGATAAAATTAGCCTGTTGGAGTCTGCGATGTTGGCATGATTATCTGCTAATTACATGCTGTAAGCTGAGAGGGGAGGGCTTAGCAGCTCGCCGGGGGCTGCTGGCTGCTTGTCTTCCCACAAAACTTGCTCACAAGGCATCTAAAAATAACTTTATAGGCAAATCTTCTTCTGAAAGTAGAGGCAGGGCAAAACAAAAGAGTGTAGACAGCTTAACCTCTTTGTGCCCAAACACCCACGTTTGCCGCAAGGTATCCAACATCCACACCAGCAGAACTGAATCCTTTGGCTCCTTTTCATCGAGGTGCCAAAGCCTAAACCCTGCTCCTTCCCTCATTCCTCCCAGTCCAGCTTTCTACACCTTCACCTCTGTCCCACCCCTTTAGTATCTAGCACATGGCCGCTGCCTCTGTTCCGCACATTGGATGCTTTCAGCCCTGCATGGAGCTTTGGGGCTCTGCTGCGACGTACCTGCGAATGGAGAAGAAGCCAGTTTCATGCACAGAGGTGGCAGGCATCTCTGTCTCTTCCAGCCCTGTGACCGAGAGCAGCACAGGTTACATGCTTGCACACATAATACGAGTGGAGATCTACCCAGCAGCTTTCCTGTGTCCAGTCTTCTCTGCCCTGCTCCCGTTTCCCCAGCAGCAGCTGCTGATTTCCACCCAACTCCACTTTTGTGCAGAGGACACACTCATCCCGGTTCTTTTCAAAGGATGCAAGTTACCTGTGTCTGGGAGTATGGATGGGAAAATAGGATGATGTTCATTGTCACAGGCATATGACAAGCGCGTGATCATTTACAGTAGTTACCTTGATGGAGCAAATCTATCAAAAGACTGAAACAAGCTAAGCGGATGAAACACAAGCAAAATTTTATCCACTAAGCAATTCTATTAGGTTACAGACCAAAGGAGGTTATTGATTCAAGGAGCACAGTGTGAGTGACTAAATACTTAGGAGCATCAAAGACCCACGGCAGTCAATTACGGCTCACAGCCAGCAGCTGGAGCCTCATGTTAGGAAAGGATGTGTCGTTCCAACACCAGTGATTTGGTGAAGAACGATGCTGTTGGTGCTAAATAGGATACAGCGTAAATAAGGACTACAGACAATTGATCATACAGAGAATATTCAAGCTTCTCAATAAACTAATTACACTGCTGCTGCTGAGCACACCAGGAAGAAGCACAGAAACTCAAATACAGACCACACACAAGACTGGCCTTTGCGTGCAGGTTGAACTCATACTTTTTAACGCAAAATTCAGAAGAGACCAAGCTTATCCCCGTCTTGGATAACCGATCATGTTTTTCATTACGAGTTACTCTCCATATTCAATCTGATGAACTTTTAGATTAGACTAAAGGGAACCAACAACATTAGTAACCGTTACAGCTGAAGTCTCCCTGAGACAGCAGGTGGGCAGCTGGGTGGCATCTACAGAAAATACACAGGTAAAAGCATAATTACAAGAGGTAACAGAATGGCAACTTCAAAAAAAATAAAGGCAAACTCCTATGAGCAGCAGCAGACAAGCAGTGTTAGAGGCAAATGCTACAGCGAAACCTCATTAATGATTCTAAACTTTTCAAATTATTTCATAATGCCATGCAGACAAGACGTATTTTTTTTAAAAGATTAATTTTTAGAAGCTGCTGAAAAGGAGACGAAGACACTCACACATCTCATACACCTCTTCTGTCTTTCATCCAGAATGAAGCCATGAGCCAGGCCTGTTATGTATTAAACTGAAAAACAACCACGCTTGCACGTCTCCTGACGTTTGCTTGTCGTTATGCTTCCACTTGTAGACAAGGCTAAGCTTGTTTCCCCAAACAAAACTCAGTATCTGCTGAGGGAAATACAAAATACTGCTGGCAGAAGGGAGGCATTTTACACGACCATTTCCCTTTTTCTGCATTAATCCCCCTTCTGTGTATAGCTCCTATGTGGATAGAATTAAATTATTTTTAAAGCTAGTTTTTCTTCCAATAGTATCAGCACCGCTTTCCACTAGAAGCAAACGCACATAAACACAAGTTCCACAAGTTCAAGCTGATTTAACAAATCCCCCTTTCTCTGATCCCATTATTCCTTGGTGGGGCTGGCTAACATCAGCTTCCACCAGCCAGAGGAAGCTGCCCCCTCCCCACCGTGTGGGATCCATGGGGAGCTTTGGTTTCAAATTGTGTGTTTTGTATTCTTTTTAATTCTCAAATGCTAAAAAACGAATTAGGGCACTAGGACAGCTGCTGGAGGCTGTTGCGAGGTGGTAATTTAGAAGGGTTTATGAAGCCAGGCACCCTGCCTTTTACAGAAAACACTGTATTCCCCAGAGACATTTTAAAATAATAGGATAGGATATAGTTCTAGTATTTGCTCATGTAAATTGTTTTTCTTCACCCTTTTTCTTAATTCCGTTGGCTGATACAAGGGATTAAAAGTATCAGTGTATGGAAATCATGCAGACAAACCCTCAATAATCCATTTTTACCCAACCCACATATCATCAGGCCTTCAGTCTGAGAGCTCAGAGACAGAGACCAATGGGCGCCCTGTGACCTGAACTGATCGCAACATAAAATGTCACAAAAAAAGAAGCCAGCCTCCACATTTTATTCTCTGACTGATATTCAGATTATCGAATTTGGGCTCTTTCCTAGCCAACTGGTTTGGGGCTGGGGTTGTTGTGTGGAATATGTGGGAAGTCCAGTGCAAACAGGTGTGTGCAACCACGCAAAGTCTGTTCGCATCCTCTGGCGCATCCTCAGCACAGCTCCAGGCTGTGGACACGCACGTGCCGCTCTGCGTGCAGCTTTGCGCAGGTGAGCAGGGACACAGCTCATGCCATAACTGACGTGCGCCTTGCCTAGTTGCACAGAACAGATCTCTGCCACAGGAGGCTGAAGGGAGTTAATTTTCTGTACAAACATCTCACTGGGAAAGGAAAAGCTCTGGCGTATATGGCTGAGCTGCACTTTCAACTTCACCTCGCCCCCCGCCTCCCACCCCGCTGCTGCCTGGGGTCCCAGCGGATGGGAGCAGGCTCCCTCTCTCCCTGTGCCGTAGCCAAGTGGCAAGAGAGGACAAGGCTGGCCCCAGCACCACCCCCTCACTGCTGGCCGTTCTGCTGTCAGAGCGGCCGCACGGCAGGTTTGGTAGTGGCATTACCCAGCAACTCTCTTTAAATTTAAAAAAAAAAAAAAAAAAAAGTTAAAAAGAAGAGGCTTAAAAGTCAGGGGTGTAAAGGCTCAGGCTTCTGCTAGGGCACAAAGATGGGAGGTCATGTTTTTTTTGACACAATCCTTTTCTGCCCAGAGGGGAGGTGTGAGACTGCTGAATCACTGACACAGCTCATTAGAAAAAATGAAATTAGAAAAAAAAAATTTGTTGAGACCAAAATGTTTAATCTCAACACTTGCTTTGAACCAGCCCGGGTTCAGCTGAAGATTTGCCACAATCTAGGTAGGATTCCCACATTCTCCCCCAGGCTGTAGGTTTGGAGCAAAGCTATCCAGCAGCATGCTATGGGCTGGATGTTCTTACCATCCAGCAGTACGCCGTGGCCTAACGCCAAGTAAGGCCCACCAAAGCAACAGGCCCAGGACCTGCCCAAGCCCAGGACACCACCAGTCATGCTCTGGGGCTTTCAAGGCTGCCCATGGAGCAGGCAGCCCCGCAGCCGTGCTTCTGTAAGAACAGCTCAGGACAGACTGTCAACCAAAGAGTCACTGAAAGCAGGTTTGTCACGGACACAGCTACTATTATCAAGGTCACCCTCCATGAGAATCTCCAGGATCCAAGATAAATTTTGAATCATAAATGTTTTGCCCAGAACAGACAAATTTGGATTGAAACCAAATGTTTAAGGACCTCTATAAACACCCTTCCCGCAGGAGCTGGGTGATCATCAAGGATACAACTTTCACAGTCCTTCGCTAACCTCCTAACACAGCTGTTGGTCCCAACCGGTTTGATACTACCCCTTTCCATGAAAGCACATGCTTCCTGCCACAATCTGTGTATGACATGCATGACACATCCCATCATCACCAAAGTATTCCTCATCTGCACGGCATTTCAGAAGTCTGCAACGGGCCAGATCAATTGTCCATCTGTTGGCAATTTCACAACACGTAGAGCGTGGACTGCACTTGATTTTCCTCACTACATCACTCACCTATCAATACCCAACGTCCTTCTTCCCTCAAAACAAGTGTTTCATTTCATTAAAAAAGACCAAGTCAACTTATTGATGGTTTGGTACCAATTCCACAGAACAATTCAATACATGTACGAATTCATACTTCCATTAATCAATACCTACTCATAGATGAAATGAAGGAGCAGCCTTCTGGGCACATATGTTTAGCGTCAATTCATGACTACAAGCTAAATATACCTCCTATGGCTCCAAAAACCTCAAACAAAGAGCTCCTGTTCACTTAAGATGCACAGCCAGGGTCAGGTAAAGGTTGTGAGTTATCCCTATCTCAAGGTTACTTACACAGTACATAAACTCCAGGATCAAGTTGCAGAGTCTGCAGCAATTGCTCACTCAAAGTCAATCACCTTCAGTGGAGACCAAGTAAAAGCAGAGGCCTTCGCGTCTTTGCTGTTTTATCAGCTTTTTGTCTCCAGGGAGCCTCCTTGGATGTCAGGGTTTCTACTGCCAGTCCTGTGACCCAGATCTGAAACAACACAACTGTTGCAATTTCTCAACATATTTTGGAGTGACTTAAAATTCCACACAGCAGAAGTGAGGTGAGGTCAGGGAGAGAGGTGTGAGCAGGCCCTGTGAAGGTCTGACTGCCTAGACATGAAACAAGTTGTTACGTCACCTTGAGACGCATCCCTGCCCAAAGGTGCCATAGGGCACCAGGACCACAGTTCTCAGGGCTTGTCAGTGGTAGGCTGTCATCTCATTTAACAATCAGCAAGCACCAACGTCTGCTCAGCTCATCCTTCACCCAAAGGCTCAGTGGTGAAGAACAATGTTGTCTCACAGAACAACCAGGAAAACAAAGAGCCCAAATTCTCCATGAATTTCATCTGTATTGAAAAGTATTTACCCCTCAAAAAAATACATAGCCTAGTAATCAGCAAGGATAAAAGACATGAACCACGGTTACGCCTTAAATCTGTGCACTCAGTAGGCAAATAACTGGGACTTCAACTTGCGAGTACATTTTGCAAACACAAGGTTTCTGTCTTAGGAGCATCCACCAAGATCTCATTTGCTTTAAAGGGATTTTTTTCTGAAGGATGGGCATGACTGCACTGCCCAGATTTGCAGTCTGAGCACTTGATGGGCTGATCAGTATTTTGAAGATGATAATCAGCCTTTACATTTAAAGACCAAAGTGCTCACTCCCTCACCAGAGAGCAAAGCACACATTTGGAAGAAGCCCCGTTCCCTTCCTGCTGCAGACTTCTTTTAGCAGCACTAAGTCCTGACGAACTTATAGCCTGTCTCACAGGGGAATTGCAAGGCTCAGGTCCGTATTATTTGCAAAGCGCTTTGAACCCATTCTGTGAAAGCTTTATATATATATGCAAAGTATTATGATTGTATTACTTTTCCTAAGCTTGCACCCAGGCTGTGGGGCACTTCACTTCTCATGTGCGCATGTCAGAAGGAGAAATCTTTTCTCCTTTAACAAATGACTTTAACTTTCTTGCTTGAACAAACACCCATCAGTTTTCATGTGGTTGTAGGAACTGCACAACGCTATCCCTGCTGCTACGGGTGGCCCAAAGCCCCCCAGCTGCTCCCGAGCCCCCTCCTGACACCAGGGAGCAGAGTGGGGAAGCAGCTCCTGCTAACTCAGCGTTTGGTCCCACGGCAGCAAACAAAAGCGCGGAGCCCCCGTGCCGAACGCCCCACCTGCCAAACCTCCCCGCGCACGGCCGTGCCCTGGCAAAGGCCAGCGGAGCTGCCACTGGGCAGGGATCAGCTGGCACTCATGCCTGCCCCACCTAATGCATCTCCCTTTTATTCTTTCCCTCTCCTCGTACAGTGGTAGGTGGGAAAACAGAAGAACAATCTCACATCGACATCAGAAGCCATCAATCATCCTCTAAAAACAGCTGAATAATAGAACAAAAAGGAGAAAGAGAGAGAGAAAAAGGGTCGGGGTGGGTCCTTGGGTATGGAAATGCCTGTCCTGGTGAAATATACTGTAAATTAGTCTGAGACGGGGGAATTTGGAGCCAGCAGGGTCCCCAAAGCTCACTTAATATCAACTCCAGAAACGTTACACTAATGTATTTTTAAATATGATTTACAGGATGCTCTATCTGAGAGCATCGCGTGGATGGAGGAGAATGAAGAGCTGGCCTGGCATGAGTAATGTGCTGCGGGGCAGCAGGCGCTGCCTGCCTGCTGCGGGATGCGGAGCTGGGTGGGAGAGAAAGAAAAGCACTTAAAGGGCAGCACAGCCTGAAGGTGGGCAGCTGCCCCTCGCACTTTGGAAATGCCTCTCAAAGTGCCTGATTTCCTTTGTAAATTGGAGCAGTGGAGATTTAGGCACGTGTTTCCCATCACCAAAAGCAATTTGGACATTTCAAACCCTGCAC